>JAXGGA010000002.1:0-617500 GCA_038373865.1 Uloborus plumipes
TACCAAGGGTTGCCTAAAATTTTGTTTTTAAGACTTCAATGGCAAAAATTTGCTGAGGAGGGCCCCTTTGCACAGGGACTGTTCGGTTACTCGCAGATTTGGGAAAGAGGCAGAAGGAAGAAAGCAATATATCAAATTGATCATATAGAATTTTTTTTTAATTTGGGAATAGGAGATACAATTGTTTAACTTTGAGGACTTTTTGTGTCCCCAAGTGTTGATACAATATTTTTTTGGGACTTTTTAGCGTCAAAAAATCTAAATTTGCATTTGGGGACTACTCGAAGTTCGAGATCATGAGATGGTCACCCCAATCTATAGATAGTGAAGAGCAGGCCCGTCGTTTGGGGGGGGGGGGTCAATTGCCCCCCTCTGACTTTGAGAAATCAATGTATTTACATATAAGTGGGCGTGGCTTTTGTTGTTTTCCGGTGAAATTGTATTGTGTTTTTACCCTTTCCACCCCGTGGAAAAACTTGAAATGACGTCCCTGGTACTTACATTCGCAGCTTTCCCAATATGCTCCCCTAAAGAGCCGCAACATTCTAAGTATTTCTTTATCCATTATAACGAGAACAGACGCACACACAAAAAACATAGTGAAATCTACGAACATCCAAAAGACATCGCAATATCGGCCGATGTTTCACGAACGTAGCCTCAGCATACTATAGGCGGGCAATATACCTCCAACCTACGTTACAGTTTGTTTGCATCTTGTAAAACGAATTGAGTACCTCCTATACAGTTGCCTAGTATGCTGATTGTGCTACGCCTGATTCAGGTTTTGGACGGGGTCATTCATAAGTCATTTTGGGACATAAATAGGTGGTCTGAGGTGAAAAAAGCCCCGAAGTGCTTAATTCCCCTTTAAGACGGGAGGCCTCTGAAGCCACTTCTGATCCGAGTACAAAAAGCTTTGAGACTGTCCCCTACCTGAAAATCAGAGTTAGTTTTTCGGTTCACGCTAAGACCCATGACCATGCAGGAGCCTGTTTAAATTTCGGAACTTTAAATCAGACGCAATTGTAGGCAGTAGCGTAGCTAGGTGGTCCAGCGCCCGTGACAAACTTGAGAAAAATGGTGCCCGCGCCAATGGTCGCTTTGATGGGAAGTCACCGTGACCTCCCAAAGCAATACCTTATTTAGAAGATTTTGATTATTCTGCAAATTTAAAGACAATATTATTGCAAAGTTGATTTTTTTTTAAAAAATACTTTGAATTATGCCCAATGTTCCTCCTTGTTAGATGTTTCATTTTCCCCTTTGACTTTTATTCTTCCAAAAACATTTTTAAGCCAAAAAAAAAAAAAACTTTTTTCCCCCTCAAAAACTTTTATTTATTATTAGTATTTTTTTAAATCAGTCAAATTGCCGCCCCCCTGGCAAGAGCCACTCCTGCCAACCCCTAGCTACGCCACTGATTGTAGGCGCTCCTTGAATTGTACAATTGAAAAAAGTACTGTCGGTTTCAAATACTCACTTTTTTTGTTATTGCATATGCAGAGCTATAGGTTGCGGTACGAAGGTGCAACCAAGTGTTATTCAATCTTTGTTTTACACAGGCAGTAATCCATGACCGACATTTTGAATTTATATTAGGGGAATTGGTATATACAATGCAAACTTTACTAGTCATTTCCCTAAGCCAGGAGGCCCTTTTATCCCCTAAATGACGTATCTGTCACTATCTAATGCTGAATTCCTTAAGCAGTCCTTTTTCTTGTCCTCAGGGAATCCGAGAGATAAGGTGGCCCACTCTCAGAGTAAAACTTATGAAATTGACACTGCTCTGGTTCAAAGTGGGGCCCCTAGTTTCGGACTAGGCCGACATGTTCTCTCATCGACCCTGTTTGTCTTTTGAAATAAATGTCAAAAAAAAAATAATAATAATAATAATAATAAAAGAAAGAAGAGGGGGGGGGGGCTCTACAGAAAGGAAGTCACTGGGCAGGGAATCAAACCCCTAGTGATAAATCAGATCATGGTCACATCTTTTGTTCAGTTGAAGGACTATAGTTACAACTTGGTTTACTGCGCCAGGAATGGTTTCAAAAATTACATGCTAAAGATCACAAGATTCAGTTGCATATGGAGCTTTATCCTTACTGTCTGATTTTCTTAGATAAAACCTTCCACGTATATACACATGCGTCAGGTCTTCTCTGATTTTAACAAACTAGGTGTGATAGGTAAGATAACAATAAGGAGAAGAATAATAAGAAGCATTTTGAGCCGTATCAAACAACGTACAACTATACTTATTTGAAATACATAGCTTTGTTGCATTTGTCAAAAGGATAGCAAAAATGCAAGTTCTAAATTGAAAACTTCGGAAAGTTCCCACCCAACAACCCATAACACCCTTTTTAAGTGGAATGGATCCAGAGCGTTAGGAACAGCTTTCAAGGACGAATAGTACTTTTTATCTTAAAACTATACCGTCATATCCTAGGGAATAGTTGTAATAATATATTAATTACTGTTATGCATACTTTCACTTACCGTGAATCTTCAAATTGTTTTTTCCACATTGCAGCAGCACCATAGTTGTTATATATGATTTAATTTAACTAAGTTTTACAAGGCAGATTAAATTTAAATGTAGTTTTCTCTGCTGTTAAAAGTGAGGCTTCAAATTTTAAACTAGTATTTCTTGTAAAATATTAAACAACACTAATTGATGTTTGGAGGGAAAAAAATAAAGCATTACATTCATCATGAAGAAATTAGCACATGCAAATTACATTTTCATTTAACTTAAGAAATTTGGAGAGAAATGCTTTTTGAGTGCACACTTATTAGCAGAAAAACAGGAGTTTTTAACAATCAAACTGGTCCTAAAATTGAAAACAAGCTTAGAAGCAACCGATTTAATAAAAGGAAAAAAATGCTTTACGCTTATTTTTTTCCCTTTTAAAATAGCTACAAACAATTTTAGTATTTAATAAAATGAAACAAATGAATAAGCAAAATGCTTCTCTGCAAATATTTAATAGAATTTTAACATAAAAGATGCAGAGACTATTAAATTATAAATACATAAATTTCAAAAAACAAAATTTATTTGCAAAAACTTTTATTACAATTAGGTAAGCAACAATCAAAAGTACAAAATAATTTTTTTAATAGTTGTCATCTTCATCCTATTTTTTTTGCCCAAGTCAGTTTTGTATTAACATCTGAAAAGATAAAAATAAATAAATAAGTAACAAATAAAATAAAGAAGCCTGCATAATTCCAAAAAAAAAAAAAAAACAATGTGCACAATAAATCTTGGTATACAATAGCGTGGTAATTACAGGTGGCATCCAGGGCACAATATCTTTTTGGAACCACCTTCTCCCCCAAAAATGTACAGTAATACACTGTATAAAATATAAATGACATTAGCATGCAGTAAACACTTCAAAATACAGTAGTAATTTATTGAAAAGTCGTTTGCTAATTAAACTACACTATGCCGAAATATAGAACTCTTACCAAATTAGATATAGTAAACTACCACATCATAATACAGTCAATTCTCGATAACTCGAATTTGAAGGGACCGAAAAAAAACTTCAACTTATCAGTAGTTTTGATTTTCGACATTTTAATAATAAAAACTTGGAATGTTCGATTAATGTATAGATAACTGGCAAGTTTCATTAAAATGTACACTATTTGAATTAGAAAGTTAAGAAAAAAAAGAAAAAGAAATCTTTCCTTTTATACGTATTTCATTCTTGTGTGATAATCCATCATTTTAAGCTGAATCGAGCAGTTTTGTAATTGAAAAAACGGTAAATATTGCAGCTTTTTCACTTATCGTTCTTCCTTGCCAACAGATTAATTTTCTTCCATGGCTTATATGCACTCTTCGTTGCAAACCTCAGTGTTTTAATCTTTCGTAAATTCACATTGAAGAAATTTTCTTTATCAGCTGCTTTAAAAGTCGTTAGTTTCAAATTTAATAATCACTACGCTACCATCACGATTCATTGAAGATTGAAGAAGCAAAACTTTTGAAAATCAAACTCCTTACAGTCGCAAAAAGTGCAAACAATACAGCAAGAGCCACCACTGGTGTTATTCCTTTATTGCATATTGCTTCAACAAATCTTCTTTTGACTTCAGATTTTTCCTGAATGAATCCCACAAGAGAAGAATAAATAAAATTTCATGCTTTTACCTGTGAAAGTCTTTTTTGCTTTTTAAATGGGAAATGTTTCGTCACCTCAAAAAAACTTCGAGTTAAGGGAAGTTAACTTCGAGATATGGAGGAAAATTAACGTAGAATTAAAGACAAAGGGGTCGGGATTTAATAAGAAATTCGAGTTATCGCGAATTGACTGTAATTCATAGCAGGTAACATTTTTTTTTTTAAATTTAAAGGGCCATTCCATGTGACGGAACAGGACATTCACAGCAGTTTTGTCAGTATGTTTTGTTCCATAAATACTACTAAAATGAGCTTGGAATATTCGTTTTGTTATCAATAGTAAGTATTTGTGGCAGATATAATGCAGAGTACTAAAATTTAGTAATTTTAGAGTAAATTATTTGAAAATATGCAATGGAATGCCTGTGACGGAATGTGACTCGTACAAAAGGGAAATTCTTTCCTAGTAAAGACAACTAAAAAGTTCAACGAAACTAAATAAGTGTTCTGGTTAACACTAGCAGTAATAGATAACTATACACTGAAGTGACAAAAGTCATGGGATACCTCTTAATATCGTGTCGGCCCTCCTTTGGCCCGGCGAAGTGCAACAACTCGACGTGGCATGGACTCAACAAGTCGTTGGAAGTCTTCTGCAGGAATATTGAGCCATGCTGTCTCGATAGACGTCCATAATTGTGAAAGCGTTGATGGGGCAGGATTTTGGGCACGAACAGACCTCTCGATGGTGTCCCATAAATGCTCAATGGGATTCATGTCGGGCGATCTAGGTGGCCAAATCATTCGTTGGAATTGTCCAGAATTTTCTTCAAACCAATTGCGAACAGTTGTGGCCCGGTGACATGGCGCATTGTCATCCATAAAAATCCCATCGTTGTTTGGGTACATGAAGTCCATGAATGGCTGCAAGTGATCTCCAAGTAGCTGCACATAAGCATTTCCAGTCAATGTTCGGTCCAGTCGCACTAGAGGACCAAGTCCATGCCATGAAAAAACAGCCCACACCATTACGGAGCCACCACCAGCTTGAACAGTGCCTTGCTGACAGTTTGGGTCCATGGCTTCGTGGGGTCTGCGCCACACTCGAACCCTACCATCGGCTCTTACCAGCTGAAATCGTGACTCATCGGACCAGGCCACGGTTTTCCATTCATCTAGGGACCAACCGATATGCTCACGTGCCCACGAGAGTCGCTGCAAGCGATGTCGTTCTGTCAGTAAAGGCACTCGAGTCGGTCTTCTGCTGGAATAGCCCAAGAAATCCAAATTTCTCCGCACAGTTCTAGCAGACACGTCCATTGTACGTCCCACATTGATTTCTACGGTGATTTGACGCAGTGTTGCTTGTCTGTTAGAATTTACGACTCTTTGCAGACGTCGCCGGTCTCGATCTTTAAGTGCAGGCGGTCGACCACTGCGCTGTCCATGGTGGGATGTTATGCCTGAAATTTCATACTCTCGGCACACTCTTGACACAGTGGATCTGGGAATGTTGAATTCTCTAACGATTTCCGAAATGCGTGACATCCCAACTCACACGATTTCCATCTCCCACGGAGGCGGAGCACCTCCCTAGGGAGGATTAGTGGTTCCTTCTTTTGTTAAGTACTGCGGACACTTTTCTTTGAGACAGTGCGAAAACACAAGTTCTGCCTTCTGATCGACGGGACGGGTTGGCGAGGAAAGTTGGGTGAAATTTTCAATCGGGGGTTACTTTTTTAAAAAGTTTTCTTGTTTGACCATAGCCCACGTGGATCTGATTTCTCCTCAAGAGAGGAAACCCCGCAGAGCGAGGGACGGGGGCAGAGAATTGCGCCGTTCCAACTTACCAGCCAGATCGCTTACAATAATGGGGCAAATTGAATACCATTTTCCACTCGCAAGGATTTTAGCAAGTTTTGCTAAATGCATTTGAAAACTCTTTGAATTTTTTGACGCACGATAAGAAAAATAATCATATTTAATCAACGGAATGCCCACCTTGGCGCCGGAAAGGGGTGGTATACTTGTACCCGCCCTCCCCGTCTTTTGGTAAAAAAAATTGTGAGATTTTTTAAATTTATTTTGTTGTTATTTTTTAAAATAATTTATGATGCTCAATAAAATAATTTTGGAAAAAAATAGAACCGACTTCAGTTTGAAATTGCTCTAAAAAGTAAAAAATAATTTTTTTCTTTAAATCATACGCAACTACATAAATTTTAATGGATTATAATTTATGTAGTTGCGTATGGCGAGGCGAGGCACAAGGGCGAGGTATGGCGAGGCGAGGCACAAGGGCGAGGTATGGCGAGGCGAGGCACAATAAATTGAGGCACAAATCGTAGACATAATAACTAATATGTTTTATAATTAAATTAATTGACATTAATAAAATCACTTCCCAGAGGACTGTTTTCGCAACGATCACGATGCATACTTTCAGCACAAATGTGGCTCTCAAACTAAGCAAAGTAGCGTTTCAACACCTTTCTCGGCGATTTCGGCAAATTCACACTGATTACTTTAAACTTCATGCGAAAAAGAATTTGCAAAAGTTATAGATTTTTCGTATTACAGCTTTGAATTTGTTGCAGAGGACTGTTTGAAAAAACTCCGGACAGAATTTACATGACAATTTTAAGTTTTAGAAATACGTAATTATACCTTATTTCATTCGAAAAATATAGCTTCATTATTCTATTTTTAGATATTACTTTCCAAATTTATGTAGTGTTAATAGGTTTTCTGAAATACTATCTTTAACAGTCAGACTATGGGATTGGGACAGCCAGGGGACTGTGTTTTTGGCGCTTAGATAATTTCTAGAAAAAAAAATTAAATTGTTATCACTCCAAATACAATTGGGCCACAAAGTATTAAAGTTTTACTTGTATGAAGAGTGATAATTACTTTTTTACACTTTATTATTTTTAAACTACTCAGTCCGGACAGCCAATTACCATTTTACAGAGAATCGCCCATAACATTTTATAATAATTCATCTGCGTTGCCATTATAAGAAACCGTTTTACGACTTCAGACAATGAAAGAGAGCAAATTTTATAAAACTGTAAAAGGCTAAGAGAAAAAAAATAATTTATTAATTGATATATATATATAATATGTACACGGAGTTATGGGAATCGTTTCTTACCCTAGAACAGTAAAAAGCCTACGGGCACAGTAAAAACGTGCAAAATTAAATATTGTGAAACGTCATCATTTCTTCAGGAAATGGACAATTTTAATTTTCAGAAAACTAAACTTTTTAGAGACTTCAGTGACATTTTTCGAGTCGAGGAATTTTACTTCTTCTTTAGATGGGGGGGGGGGGCAGATTTTGATTCTGCCTAGGGGCGGCATGGAGCTAAATTTGGCTCTGATTGTGGGCTATCTCTGACAACGTTAGGATGGGGTTCGGAACTCTTTCCGTGATTTTTTTTGTTTTCTCTTTTGACATTGAAGTCCTGAAAACGCAATTTCAAACCTTTTTTAGAAGAGAAATGTGGTTCGAGACTCTCCACTGGAAGTTTTTCGAAATTGAAGTTACAAAAACGCTAATGCAAGCTTGGTTCGGAACAGGGGTATAATAAATTTTATGGGGGGAGAGGAGGGGGGGGGGGTATTGGCTCTTATCGACCTTGGTGGTTCGGGATTGTACCCTGTAATTTTTTTTTTTGAATCTGAAGTTCTAAATCATAATTTTAGCCCTCTTTAATGGTGTTACTAAAAGGGAGCGGGCCCAGGGCTTCGTCCTTAAAATTTGGAAAATTAAAATCCTAGAAAAGGTAATTGTAAACCATTTTTTCAATGATATTAAAGGAAATGTTGGGGTTCCCAGGTTGCGCTAAAGCATTTTTTCGGAGTTGAAGTCCTAAAAGTAAAATTGCAAGCTCTATTCTTTTGAGAACAATAAGGAATGGGATTCAGTTCGGAACTCTGCTTGGAAATTTTTTCGAAATAGATGTCTTAAAAACGCGATTCTGGGTCATCTTTCGTGATGATGAGGAACGGGATTTGGTTCTCGAAATTATTTGTAAATTGAATTTGTAAAGACACAATTGTAAGCCATCTGAAAAAGTTTCTTTTTCTTTTTTTGGTTTGGGGGGGGGGGGTCCTTCCTATCCCCAGGGTTTCTTCGGAAATAAAAAAACGCATCTTAGGCACATTTTGATAACGCTAGGAAATTTATGGGAATGCACTTCTCCAGATTTTTTTGGGAATTGCAGAAAAACCACCCATGTTTAGTCGTACGCTATCCTAGATTATGTAAAGTATACGGATAGGCAGAGTCACAGACTGTGCCCCAGATATTTTTCGAAGATGAAGTCCTAAAAACACTATTGCAGGCTATCTTTAATGCCCCCTCCTCCCGAAAGTTTTAACGATATCTATATTAGTTTGATTTTTACTTGTTGATCTTTTTCCGTTTATTTTTTAATAGTTTTATGTGTGTGCTCGGTATGCTTAGAAAATTTTTGTCTCGGAATTAAATTCGAATGGAGAAAACTGCGAGGCCCCGGAAGGCGCGAGACCTTTGGCGGTCGCCCGTTTTGCCCACCCCTTGCTATGCCTCTGATTTAGACTAGATAATATTTTATAAGCTTGAATTTGAAATTTTGAAACCGTTATTCAAAGAAATTTCAGTTGAGATATTCAAGTAAAGTTACTTTTAATCACAAGCATTTGGAGTGAATGGGAGAAGGGCAATTTCAAATCAGCATAGAGGCATCGGCGTGGAGTTTCATTCGGCTCTGTCATATTCAATAAACGATTTTCTGTTCGAAAGATCTCATTCGGCTATTACACCTCATTCGCCTGTTTCATTTTTTTCGTTTTAACAAGTTTTCGTTCAATTTTGAATTTTTCAAAAAATTTACATTTGTGGCGACTGAGAAATGGAACTCATTTTTTAAAATATATTTTTACCCTTTGCAGTAAACCGTGCTTTGCGGCTTCCTTCAGTGCATTTCTAGCATGATTTTGCTTTTCCTTTCTGATTTATTCCGAACATGGAATCCTGAAAAATTAAGAGTTTTTCTCCTCAGTTTGAATAAACTTTAATAAAGGCTGAAGTAGCCACCAACGCGACGTGTGAGGAAGGGAGGTTTTTAAGAGGGGGGGGGGGCATTTCTAGGAAATCCCTTTCTTGAAAACATGAAAATGTCTACTATAGGGCGTGACTTACTCATCAAATTTGCTGGCGTTGTCAGTTGTAGACGAAAAGCAGGAAACACGTTACAGGTTTCTACAACATCGTCTTCATCGCTCATTTGGCGTACGGAAATAGTTTTTAATTCCCATCGTGGTCATTAATGGCGGCCAAGTGGTCTTGGTTTTCAAGTTCGGACTTCCGAGTTGGAGCAACGGGGTTTCCCTATTGTTGCGCTTTGCACAATGGAGTTTGGAGATCGTGGCAGTTGGGATTCGTGTGGGTTGGGACGTACCCTCCGAAATGGCATGACCCATGCGTCTAGCTCCAACTAACATTCCGCGTTCAAAGTCTGTTAATTCCGCGTTCAAAGTCTGTTAATTCACGTCGTGCGGTCATCATCACGTTAAAACCTCTTCACATGAATAACTTGAACAGAAATGAAAGCTCTGTTAAAGCACTGCGCATTTATACCTGTTCTATGCGATGCTACTGCCATCTGAAAATTTGCATATTGCTATCCCATGACTTTTGTCACTTCAGTGTATATCAAGTAATAAATGTGAATGCAAAAAATAAAAAAATAATTCACTAGTTTTAGAATTATTGCAAGCTATTGGTGTGACGGAGCGGGACAAGAATTGTGACGGGAAGGGTCAAGTACGAAATTATTTAGATTTGGAGCAATTTAACTACTCAGATCACTATATAAATAGATAAAATGAATGAATATTAACGATAAGATATAATGCTTATGAGAGCACACATCAGCAGTAAATAATTTAAAGATGTTTATTTGTTGTGAAGGAATTTCATTGCCAACAATAAAAGTGTGTATAAAATATAAAAGTAGAAATAAAAATTTTAAAAGGTTGAGTCTCAAAATATTAAAAACCCTATGAAGTAAACATTATTTGATGTCAAGAAAGAAAATTTTGCCATGAAATGAAATATGTTCTTATAATAACATTAATGCATCCATAAAACAATGCTATGTACATAAATATTTAACAATGGGGCAACATTTATTAAATCCTCAAAAAATATAACGTAAAATGAATAATGTAGAAGAAAAAGGAATTTTTACATAAATGAATAAAAGTCATATTGTTAAATTTTAAAGGATATACAATGTGCATACAGAGAAAAAAAATTAGTAATCTTCAAATGCTTCATCAGCAAGTTGTTTGTCCTTAGAATTTAAGCTTTTATAAGCCATTACCAATTTTGATGCAGTTTGTAGTCCTAGCCAATTTCTAAGCTTGCTATGTATTCAGGCCCGGATTTAAGCATGGGCCACATGGGCCCGGGCGGCAGATTGTATCAATCGAATATTTCCGTAAATAGCAAAATAATTTCAAAATTATTTCCAATTCTATCTTTAAAAAAAAATTCTTCATGTAATTCAGAGGCGGCGCTTTTCTTTTTTCTTCTTTTTTTTTATGTCTCAAAAGTGCATCGGACAATTCACCCAGCCTAACTTTTCAGCAGAAGCTCTATTTTCCTCTTTTTTCCTTATCAAGACCAGGCGACTGTGTTCAAGTCGAAAACAAGAAAAGCATTCCCTCGCGGCAAAAGGGGTTTCACTCCCTGCTCCGTATTCTAGGATTTGGTCTTTCAGTTGGCGAGGAATTGCTTGGTATACAATTTATTTCCAAACATATTAAAGTCTAAATAATGACTTAAAATTGATGAAGATAAAATAGCTACAAAACTGGAATTTTTGAGTTCTATCCCAGTTCGAGTTCGTTTTTTTATGAACTAACATTTTACATTTGTATCTTGCATCCCCATTAAAATAATAATAATAGAACCCTTGAGTATGCCCACAACTTGTCATTTATATTATTTCCCTATTTTATTTCGATAATCTGGTCCTACCTTTCTCTAACAAAGTACGTAATATTTTGAGCAAATAAAATATTATTTTCTTTCATGAAAAATTTTTTACTTGGCGTTGCCTTTCAGCATGTTATTTTTACTACAGTATTATGCTCGTTTCTTAAAACAAATGAGTTTCCATACCAACAACAACTATGTTTAATTGGATAAAGAAAGTGATTCTATCTCCAACAATTAGCAGAAGTTTAACAATTAAAAAAAATGTTACAGAGCTAATATTTAGAAAAGTGCCAATTTGAGTCCCAAGTGAATTTTCACCAGTATTTCAAAATCTAGTTAAAAAAATAATTTTCCCCAGAAAGAAGATAAGTTTTTCTTTCATTTCATCTAATTACATCAGAAAAAAAAATTTTTTTTCATCAGAAAATATTGTGTTTATACATCAAAAATCAGATCGGTAACGTGTCCCAAGTAGCAAAGCTTAGCATGCAAACAGGTCATGCGCACTTTCTAACTTCCCAAAAAAGCGCACTTGCACAAAAAACGATTCTATTTTTACCCCTTTGTTAATATATTACTTCATTTTTGTTTTAATCGATTTCTGATTTTCTAGCTGATAGGAAATAAGCGTGTCCCAAGTTCCGCCGTCAGAGTGGTAACAATAACTTCCGATCTATGTTTAGGCTCCCAAAATCATTTCCTGCACCTATACCACGTGATACTGAGTACCTGGGGGAAAGTTTTATCGAATTGTAATTAAAAATTTGCATTTCTGCATCTAAAATTGCAGGTAAGATTTTTTAAAGTGATTTTATAAAATGTGTGTCATTTGAGTCATCAGATCGGTAACACGCTCTAAAATGCGCAGTTTTTATTGTTTTAAAAATTATTTTATATATAAGTATAGTCCTTTGTTACAAGTGAAAAAACCACGTGTTTGATTTTGGTTTAGTGCGATCGACTCGGAAATAAAAAAAAAAACTTTGTCAGTTTGTCAGATCGGTAACAGTCAGAGCGGTAACATTGAAAAACAGCGAATATGTTACAGAACTAACTCACACGTTTCAGAATTATAAAAAGCAAAAATCATACTTTAGCCATATATATTGAATATTTTTGTTCTTCAAAGATGAAAAGCAATGAGTTTTAGTACAATTGCTTCATTTGTGGTTTGTATGACCTAACAATAGAAGTTAGTAAAATAAGAAAAATTGACACTGCAGAAATTAAGTTAATTAATTATTATTTATTTATTTATTTATTTATTTATTTATTTTTATTATTATTATTATTATTATTATTTTTTTTTTTTTTGGTGCTTCAATTTCTCATAACTTCGCTAAATAACTAGATAATAACTAGCATGCTAAATTTGAATTTCTGATCAAGAAATTAAATTTCCTGCAACTAATTAAAGAAAAGCAAGCAGCAGAGTTGTGTGTTGAAAAAGTTGAAGTTGTGTGTTGTTTTAAAACAAAACAAATGATTTATTAGCTTGGATTTGGTAATCTCATAATTTATTTTATCTAAAAACTTGATCGCTCATTTTTATTTCCAAGAAATGCTTTTTCATAATGAAATTTGATTTCTTAGCCTAATATATATATTTTAATATAGTTATCTTAATTCTATGTTAAAAATGCAAGGAAATGATATCATATTTAGAGATGTTAACGAAGACTGAAAGTATAAACTCAAATATGTAGCTCATATTAACATCAGATCTGTAACATTCATCAGATCTGTAACGGCTTAAAAGTGAGTAATCTAAGGAGGGGGTAAATAACTTCCTTGACCTCCCCCCTTTTATTTTCTTGCATTTAGACCCAATTTAGACTTAAAATCCAATATTAGTTTTTTTCTGCAAAAAATTTTTTTTTTCAGAAAACTCCAACTTCAAATTGGCACTTTTCTAAATATTGGCTCTACAATAAATGAAATTTACTGCCAACTACCATGGTTCAATAACTTCACATTAGGACTATAATTTTGAAATTTGGAAAAAAATTTGCGTAATATAAAATTGGGGGTCTCAGTTATTTTTTATTTTGTGTTATATTCATCTTGTGCAAAATCATAACATTTTACACTAAAACAAAGTTGTTGTTTTTTTTAAAGGGGGGGGGGGGCGTCGATAATTTTCGGGCCCATGGACGAAAGATGTGTAAATCCGGCCCTGTATGTATCATGCCAAAGTTTGAAAAAAATACGTTCAATGCTTGATGATGAGGCTACAGTGAAAAAGTTGACATGCAAAACTAGAAATACTTTGTAAGTCACTGTATCTCTTCAGTTATTCCCACCATTCTGCTGGTGATAGATTATTTACGATCGCCTCAGAAAAGTAGGTTGGTGGAAATGGAGATGCTTTAATAGAAAATTTAACAATCATTGGCAAGAGATTTTTATCAATGTAATTCATCCAATTCCTTGCTATTTCTTCTTGGTCACTCGTCCATGACCAATGTATTTTGGATGTAACATATATGATGTAATGTGAGCTGGCGTGATGCAGTTACCAAATCTTTTCTGTAGAGACTTGCTATGAATTTTAAGCTCTTCTGCTTTCATAAGTTTCAAAAATTCATTAATTACGCCTGCAATATTTGAGGAATTTCTTTGCAACACATCTAATGAAATACTGATGTGTTTCAAAAGAGTGATTAAATGTGCTGAAGTAAAACATTTAACTTTTAGTTTACTTTTTAAGGGATTGTAAAGTGTTAAATAAGTATCTAAGGTGACAGAATACTCCTTAATTTTTTTTTAAAAATATGTTAAAGAAAAACTTTCCTTTTGCCATTTGTCTACTCTATAATAATGTAATTACACTCAATAGTTTATTCACTATGTTAAATTTTATTTCTTTCAACTAAAATTAGTTAAAAATCAATGGGTTAGTAGCCAATCTATTTTTTTCTTTTGTTAGATACCATCATTCTATTTTGGGAAATAGGTAATACTAGAGAGATACTAATTGTACATCATAACATATTGTGCCAGCACTTTTATTTACTATTCTACCGTGCTAAGCACAAATGTGGTATCTGCAAACGATCTCAAACTGAGATATTGCTGTTTAAAGTTTTGCGCCTCCATATATTTGATTCAGGAGTTACTCCTCAGATTTTTTTAAAAAAATATTTCCCGTTATCAAATGACCATAAAACATGGTATTCAAGTAAAAAAATGAAAAACAACCACTTGATGACAATAACTCAATTTTGTTAAAAAGTGCAGATACGACTTTTATGCTTAGCACAGCAGTATTGTGTGTTGTTGTGTTTGTAACTCATCCCACAAAGTAAAAATTTTCTGCAACAATAAAGTTGTTTTGTTTTCAACAATGAAAGCATAAATACCTCCACTTAATTCGGCACAGAAGATATCATTTGCAGAGCTTCATCACAAAATTCAACAAGCAATAATCAGCATTACAGGATTTAATATTGGTAATCTTCATCTCTGAAATTGGAAAAATTTTTAAATCATCCGATAAAAAAGAATCTAAATTAAACGGTCGACATCATTTATGCAGTAAGTTATAAGAAAAGGAAGCACATTCAAAAGAAAGCTCAAAAACAAAAAGTTTTTTCTTTTTTTTGCTGAATAATACTTAAAACATAAAATCAGGGGTTCCAATAATCAGCCAAAAATGTCTTTTTTGTTCTTAGTTTTTAACTTTAACTTAGTAACAAGCATGATTTAAAAGAATCAGTTTGTGATCAGATTACACCAGGGTTTGAAAAAACCCATTTTTTTTTTTTTTTCTGAAAAAGTCCAGCCCGCCTGGGTTTTTGATGAGAACCCCGGGCTTTTACGGGTTTTTTTCAAAAATCATTTTGAAATCATTCCTTATTCGAACATTGTACACCTACTTTTACATTGCCTACTTCTTCACTGTGGCCTCCAAGAAAACTTCTTTGACAAATTTGGAAAATGTATTGTAAAATTAAATTTTTAAGCTGATGTTATATTTTAAACTAATACTGAATTGAATTTATAGCTTGAAATAATTATTACTTTTTTTATCTTTTAAGTATTAAAAAAAAAAACAACTAAGTGAAATTTACATGAAAGATGGGGGCTTAGGCCCCCATCTTTCTAAGATGTCTCAATTTCTTTAAGTTTTATGCATAGTACAATGCATAGTTGTATAGTGCTATGTAAACAATACATTTTTGAGAAAAAAAAAAAAAAATATTAACTGGTAATTTTTCCCCCGTAAACGAGAATCTTCATTCATTCGGCTGGTAGAGTATTTACCATGTCGATAACTATCAAAATCTATTTAAGAACATGTACGGTGAAATTTTTGAACATGAATCATCATATCAACTAAGTGTTTATTTTTTCCATCAATTCATAAATGTTTTCAAGCAACAGTGAGGCTTTTAGCATGATGACTGACTGCAATACGATATAACTCGTAGTATGTGAACTTAGTTGATAGAGTCCACTTCAAGTTAGCTTCAAGATATGCGGCTTTCGTACACACATTCGAGCATATATGAAGCAGTTAAAAGCAAAGGGATGTAAGTGAACTATTTAAAATTTTTGAGTAAAACATGCTTAAAGATCAGACTTTAGGTAGGCTTTCATTAAATTTTTTTTCTTAATCATGTTATATCGTAGCACCTACCAGGGCAACTAGGTCCATCTTTTGCTCCTAAACAGAGGAGAGGTTCTCCTACTGATTGCACTAAATATTTCTAAAGGCACTCACATCCCTTTGCTTCTCATTGCCTCATGTGTCATACTCAGGCATAAGTAGAGATATTTTACTTTGGGGAAGATACTATATAACATCCAAACTAGCTCACAAATACAACGGTTTTAACCCAGCTCATATTTTGTAGTTTGGGAGTCAACGTGTTAATAAACAAGAGCATAAATAAAATATGGTCGAAATTGTTAGTTAATTAGTGGAATAAAGCAGCTATTTCATTGCATTTTCTACATTTTGTATGCTCATAATTTATCAAAGTACGTTGTTAGTATAAAGAACAAAACTACTTTTACTTGCATACAGTAAGGTACACTACTCAGGTAAAATCAAGGTTGCAGAAAGGAATTAGCACTCCTAATTTCAAACATTTATCAAACAAAAACATTTGTAAAAAAAAAATGCTTCAATCTGTATCCCAGTGTTAAAGCTGAAAAGAACTATTTTCATTAAATATAAATTTTTATGACACTGTGAAAGGTTTTAAGATACTAAACTCAAACCAGAGTTAAGACAAATCATATTCCTTCACGTCATGGATTCAAGCTGTGCATGAAAATATATCCAAAAGCTAATTTACAATTCAAACATCAAAATATAGATTAAAAAAAAATAACACGCGAAACAGTTTTTTAAAAATTTTGAGCATTATTTAAAACATGACTAATGTTGATATTTACGCTTACCTGCTTTTAATAACATTAAAATAGCAGTAAAAACTGCGTTCCCGTCAGTACATTTCAAGTAAACAAACACAGAAACGAGACAACAAATAATTTTTAAACCGATTATGTAACAATGAAACAAGCATTTTTCGACACAACTTGCAATGAAACAGATTCAAAATTTACATGAGTCTAATATCATTATACTTACGACTTTTAAACGCACAAGAAACTCTTTCCCCGCAAATGCCATGATGGACAACTTTCTGGACTTTCCGGTTGTTGACAAGAAATTCCACTTCTTAGAGCATATTCAAAAATAACTATTTACGCCAAGCAGTGATCACTGGCGCCAAACACACAACCATGCGCTAATTGCTTTCTGGCAACCAATGGACAATCTCTTTGGACTGCCGAGTTGTTCTATTGTTATAGCCACGGTCAGTTTTTCCGATCTTGTTCCCTCCTCAACATTGAGAGCAAAACATCGATAATAATCATAGAAAATGTTTTCTAATGAGATTAACACTGAAACTTATGATTAAGGATGAAAACTTCTTAATATGTCTGCATATCACATGTATTTATCAAGCTTTTTTTCTGGATTATAAAACATCGAATCCAAAACATCGATGTTGGGTAAAACATTAACCCTCAAACATCGATGGTAAAAACATCGATGTCGCAGCCCTACTGGTGACAATGCTGGCCAGTTCATACGGGTGATATCTTCCGATTCAAGGCGTTCGTTCACGATGTGCGGATGGGCGTTACCATCCATAAACACAAAATCTGCGCCCATGGCGCATTGAAATAAGCGTACATGTTGATCCAGAATGACGTCCCGACGGATTTGGCCTGTCATGCAGGCCCGGATTACCCATTAGGCCACCCTAGGCCCTGGCCTAGGGGCGCAAGCTGGAAAGGGCGCATATTGAGGAGGGAAAAAAATATTCATAGTCCGTTGATAAAATAAATAAATAAACAAAAAAGAAAGGAAGAAAGAAAAAAAAAGAACACAGCACGCTAGTATATGGAGAAAAATGGTCAATTAGCAGAAAAATGGTCAGATTGCAACCTGCCCCTGAGCAGGAGAAAAAAATTGAAAGGTAGAGGGTGTAAAGCTTGAGTCGAAATAATTCTGGTCAAAGCAAATACTTTTCAATACCTTCGATTTGAGCAATCATTTCTTGAAAATATAGCACACAGGAAAATGAGTAACAGCCATAGTATAGAAAATGGTCTATTATAAATTTTTCTCTTGATGTCTTTAAATCATGTCAGAAAGTTTGTTTTGCAAATTAATAATTTATTAATTTATATTTATTTAAGACAGTCAACCCACAGGGGCGTACGAAGTTTAAATTTTTGGAAATTATTCATATTAATCAATTTACCGAATGAAACTTCAAATTTTGCCGAATGACAAAATACGAGCCTACACAAATTCCAACATTTAACGAAAAGAGACATTAGACTAGGCACCTTTATAAAAATTTAATACAAGTTTGCTTACGAATTTGCCAAACTGACACATCATTTGCCGAATAGGAAAATTTTGGAGAGTTAGCAATGACCTCACGTCCGAACTCCGCTGCTACAAATATTGCTTATTTTGTACTCAAAATATTTACCATAGACTGCTTTAGTTCTCAACAGACACATGCATCGTATAACAAGTTCCTAATAAATAATTTTTAATGCACAATTTTATATATTTTATTTATAATTATATCAGTTATTGGGGTTCACTTTCAACAGATTATTTTTCAAAATATTTTAATGAAGGTCAAATCAAAGTGGACAAAAATCATGACATGCCTTGAAATATGTTTTAAATAGAAGAACAATTAAAGAAAGGGATAAAACAATTGTGAGGAAAGGAGCATCAACATTCTAATCTTTCTAATGTAGAAAATGAAAGACAAACAAAAGTGTATCAAGAAATTCAAGAGCCATGCTTTTTAAATTTAAATAAAATAAATTAAAAATTACTTTAAGCTATCATTGCTAATTATCTCCTCAGCCCAAAACAGTATTATTCTTTTTTTCCCGAGGCCACAGACGTTTGTTTTTCAATTTCATTATGGAAAAAAAAAACTGTTTTTTGAAAAAGAAAGCGTGAGACAAGAGGTTTTACAACATATTTTCAAGAATAAATAAAAGTTTAGCGACGTAGTGAAATAAGGGAGGGGAGCGTTTCTAAGCCTAATCCCTTAAATTCACGTCACCAAAGCAGACTAAAATTGTGTTTTAATAATTTTAATTTCAGAAACTTTCCATGGGAGATCCCCTGAATCCGCTTCAATTTCCACCTTTAAACATTATCTAATCTTGCTTTTTATGAAACGTCCATTTTAAAATGTTCCCGAATAAGACTCAACGAACCCCATCTTTTCCCATAACATCAACAGTGATCTTCAACCTCGCATTTAGGACTTAAATATCGAAAATTTTCTGAGGAGAGTCCAGAAACCAATTTTTTCCCCTTACATCATCGAAGATTTTCGACAATTTCATTTATCTGATTTCAACAGATCTGTCAAGGAGGGTCCTCACCCCGACCCCTCCCAACATTTGAAACCCTCCTAAAATTTTAAAAATTTTTAATAAGAGAAGAGTTCCCAACTCCCATCTCTTCACCCAGCACTGTTATAGATGCATTAGAATTTTTTACACGAATTTTTTTCTCTATGGAAAGCTCTCGAGCGCCCCACCTCCACACCCTAATAGATCATCTAAAATTTCGTTTTCAGACCGCAAGATCGAAAACTTTTTCGGGAAGTGACCCTGACCTCAAGTCTCTCCCACCTTATTAAAAATTGTCTAAAATCACGTGTTTTGGGTCTTAATTTTAATAAATATTCCCAAAGAGCGCCCCGTTTTCGGCATTCAGTCCTCATCTAACACTATTCAAATCGTCTAATTGTTTTCATTACTTCAATTCCGAGACCTTTACCGAAGCGAATTATTGAACCCAATCGTCTAAAATTGTATTTTAGGATCTCGGGAGAGCTCTCCCGATTTCCGCCTTTCCAAAGCATCATTAAAGTTCGTCAAAATTTTTGGTTTCGAAAGGGCGAGGAAGAGTCTTCAAACTCATTCCTTTATCAAACATCATCAAAGCTGACTCACACTTGCTTATGTAGGACTTCAATTTCGAAAACTTACCCGGGGGGGGTGGGGGCAGAGGTAAGCGACTGACATTTTTAGGGCAAAACAGTATGTATTTTGTAACATTCAAAGACAAATATACGTTGTGATATCGGGCTTTTCAACTGGATTATTATATACCATTCAATGCAGCTTAAAAATTACAATAATCCAGGAGAAAAGATCGTTTCTACAACGTATATTTTGTTTTGAATGTAACAAAACACTTACAATTTTGCTTTATAAATAATTAAAAAATCGTAAATATCAATAAATTAAAAAAATCAATAATCTTTAAAATTGCGCGTTGAATTGGCCTGCTGCGAGTTGTCCCATTATTTTCCGATAAATGGCATAAAATTGCATTTTGAAAGCTTCAATTTCGACAAATTCCAGAGGAACCACCTTTGGACTTTTCTGTTTCAAGCATTGACAGAGGAATACGAAAAAATAAGGGGAGGAAAGAAAGAAAAAATAAAATCATAAATCAGTTCATCAAATGGGGCAGGAAGGGGGGAGGGGGAGATTCTATTTTGATAGAGTTCGGATGTGTGAGGTGGGGCGTAGTTTCTAACTTTAACCTGGGGCGTAAATAGACTTTAATCCGGCCCTGCTGTCATGGTTCCAGTTTGAACATGCAGCTGTGTCCTGGGAACCCAGGATAATTCCTCCCCAAACGAGCAATCCTGCACCACCATAACGGTGTCGTTCAACGATGTTTTCTTGGTGGTAACGGGTACCTTAGGGTGGTTTACAAACCTATGGTAAAAAAAAAAAAGTTTTGTCCTAGAGGTCACGGCGGTGGCTCATTTTTTTACCTTTATCCACCCTAATTTTCTGCCAAAATTTCAACCTCCTACTTAAATAAAAAGACGGTGCTCAAAGATCACATAGTTCTCCAATTTTTGTCAATTTCAAGCGTTTTACGGTTGAGCGGCAAAAAAAAAAAAAAAAAAAAAAATCCGGGTGTTTTCCTATCATTCTTTTGCTGATTCTTATGTTCAATGATCCTCTGAATCCTGATATGGCACCCTTTTCCCCCATTGCCTCCCACTTTTCGAAAATAGCGCCCACATTCCCCTCCTATTTTCATTAGATTTTGACAATTTCATAGATATTATTTGGAGGGGAAGGAAGCATTATATTTACCATTAACATTCTTCTATAGGGCTAGAGAGGTGAAAAGTTCAAAATCATGAACACTTTTTGCAAGTAGGGAGACTCATGGGGGTATTTTCCCCTTTCCTCCGTAAAATCTTTAACATATCATCAACAACTCATTTTTTCCTGCTTCAAAATTTTGCTTATTTTTTTGTGCAACACAATAATATAGGACTGCCTTCTACGACTCCCATGTCCAAAAAATTTTTCAAGCTGTAAATTTTTTTTAAAAACATTGGAAAAATAGAATGTTACATATGAGTCGCACCGCAGATTTCCTTCCATAAAGAACCTTTTAGTATTATTTATATTCATTCTAGTTGTGTTCGAGCGATTACCGTGAAGGGGGAAACGGAGATCATATTTGAATTCAGTGGAGCATTTTACATAAGAAACAGCAAGAAAACTGTCAGATACATTTGAAGTTCATTTTGTGTCGAGCAGTGTCGTTATACTGAAATTTGCTAGAAGTTTTTTATTCAAGCAAAAATTTTTAAACTTCTTGCTGTGCAATTCAACTTTCTATGTATATTTATATATAGATTTTTATTTTTTTGAGAGAGAGAGAGACTTTTAGTATTGAATATTTTATTGTCTCAGCAAGGATAAGTACTCAATTTTCTTCAACAGCAGGTAAAAAAAACTGCTTATTGTCTTCATTATTGAAAAAAATTCTGTTAAATTCTTGAATTATTTGAACATTTTCCTCAGCAACTTTATTCACCATTGTTCATTTATTTTAATTTTTTCTTTTAATTCTGTGATTGATGGTATATTTGCATTCGTTGGGGCGTAGGACGAAGAATGTTAGAAAATAATCTCTAATATTCATGTTTGAAAAAAATCCAATTGTTCTGTACTACACTGCTCAAAACAATTAGGGGAGCACATGGTTTTAACAAAATTTTGCAAAGATGTATGCCAATAAGTAACGTAAAACGAATCGTTCTTAATTTAAAGCCTACCAGGAAACGGGAGAAGAGAATTTTAGGAACAAATTTAAAGTTAATGAGGCCAAAAACAAGAAAAATGAGATAAGTGCGGAAATCGGGATGTTGCAGAAGCGTCCGTTTTATTGCCGCAACTGTGAAATTCGATTGCGCAGTAGTTTTTTTACATTTTTTTTGAAGACAAGGTTACTTGAGAATGTCTCAACAACGTGATTTACCTGAATCCATGCCATAGGGTGTTATAGGCAAGCTGGAATCCGGGCAAACACAACGTAGTGTCGCGGATGATGTTGGAGTCGTCAGAAGTGTTGCAAGGCAGTGGAATCGATTCCAAGAAACCATGGGCGTCGCTGCCTGCTGAACATTGGGGGGGACTTTGGAAAAATGGAAATACTAGGAAAATTTCATGTTTTTTAAAAACATGCTTAGCCTTTGTAAAGACCAATGAACATTGCAATTTTCAAATAAGGACCACAAGGAGTTAATATTCTGACCCGTAGCGGGAACAAAAAATTGGGGAGGGGGGGTATGAAATTGCCGACCCCTCATTAATTTCAAACAGAGGGAAAAGAATGGGTCCAACATCTTTTCTAAGAGGGAAGTCATAACTAGATCAGAGAGTTGAGAATCTGTTCTAATCGTAAGTATATTATTTACCCAGAAGTAAGGAGGTACGGTGGTTTCTCCCCCGGATATTTTTTGGAATTTGTGGTCTTAAAAATGCATTTTAAACGATCTTTGGTAATGTTATGGGAGAATAGGTTCGAGTGCGCTCATTCGTCCATTTTTCGATATCGAAACGTTAAAAACTCCATTATTAACTCTGATTGTGCTATGGAAAGAGGGAATCTGGGATTTTTTCGAAATTATATTGCTAAAAACGCAATTTTAGACTATCTTTGCAGATAATACGTAGATTAGAGATTCGAGTTCCCTCTTTTCAGAAAATTATCTCTGAAAAATGCATTCTAAACAATTTTTGGCCATGGTAGTAGTTGAAGAGGTTCAAAGGCGCTTCTCTGGATATTTTTGGATATTGAAATTTAAAAACACAAGTATAGATCATATCTGATTGTTTTAGGGAAAGGGAGGTCCGGAATTCTCCCTTGGAACTGTTTTTGAAAATGTAACTTTAAAAACGCAGTTTTAGACTATCTGCGTAGATGTTAGGAGAGTGGAGATTTAGTGCCCACCCTTGACCTTTTTCAAAATTGAAGGGTCATCTTTGATAATTTTAAGAGGGCAGACAAATATTCGAAAAGCGTTATTTCAGTTGACTTTCAATGATGTTAGGGCAGAAATATTTAAGAACTCTCCGTCGGAAACAAAAGTTTAAGCCCTTTAGAACAAAATATAGGACGATCTTAAACGTTGTTGACAAAAGACAGAGAGGGGAAAGGAGACGCCTTCTTTTTTAATGAGAGATATGTTTATTCAAGCTGAAGCAGCAAAATAAATAAACAAAAAAAAAAAAAGAGTTATACTCCCACATCTCACATTTTATGCTCACGTTACAGTGTTCAAAATTCATGCATTTGATCAATAACAATGCAAAAGCTTAATTTAGTGCTTGAAGAAAAAATCATGTTTTTCATCCTGCTTTATCACGTCATAATTTTTACTTTTGATAAAAACAAATAATTAAAAACGATTAAATATAAGTTTTCAGGGAGAAGACTGTCTAAAAAGTTCTGACTTCTTAATATGCAGTATAATATGCCAGGAAAAAAATTCCCTTTATAATTATTCATCTAGCATTTTGATCTTCAACAATATGTAAGAAATCTTTCTAATATTTTTTTTTATTTAATTAATTTTTATTATTGTTTCTTACCCTCTCCTTCATTAAAGCGTTTGTTTTGCTTCAATTGTGCCTATGCTAAGAACGATGCTTTCACCTAATTTTGAAAGTTCCATTTTGAAATTTATATTTCTCAGTTAAAAATTAGGTTTGAAAATTTCAATTAAAAATAATTTGTATGACTAGTAACTTGCTTTTTTTAATGATAATTCAGTTCTTTTTACAAATTTTCATGGAAATGCAGCGATAAAATATTTTGCCGGTCCCAACTTTTTAAAAAGAATTTAGTTATCTAAATAATACTCAACTAAACAAGCCGTATTATTTCATCACTTAACAGATAAAACTGAATATTTTTCACGTAAACTGTTTCTTAGTTATTCGAAAATATAATTCTAACTTAGAATAAAAATATTTCGTTTATCAACATTGCTAATATTGAACGTTTTCTCTGCAACTCAAATTTCATAAAAATGTATATTAATTAGTAACTGCAAATATAAGAAAAATTAGTAAGCAAACACGAAAATACAGGTAATTTTCTCTTGTTGTGTATTATGTAACTTGCTCAAAAATTTAAATTACTTCGATCAAAAAATAAGGATCTTAATACTGATTAGTATATGCTCATCGAAAATATTCCAATCAAATATCTTGTAATGT
The DNA here is from genome assembly GCA_038373865.1 of Uloborus plumipes. NCBI lineage: Eukaryota > Metazoa > Arthropoda > Arachnida > Araneae > Uloboridae > Uloborus > Uloborus plumipes. The sequence continues at coordinate 24,261 of JAXGGA010000002.1, forward strand.
TCATTGTAAATAAATACGAATAAGCATTTCAGCTAAAAATCAGTTTAGTATAAAACTCTATATAAAATCTACATATGTTAGGGGAGTATCATTAAAGGGCACACAAGGACGGATACAAGGGAGGAGTGATGGAGGCGATCACCCCCTTTTTTGAGGACCTCTCCACCGGTAGTTTTTCTCTCGCGATGCTGAAACTCAAAAAAACTTTTTAGACAAGTTTTAAATGTTGGGGGAAGAAGGTTTGGGCCTCTCCCCCAGAAATATTTCGGAATTCAAGTCCGAAATTTTTGTGATTAATATTTGTGAACCAGTATACATAATAAAAGTAAGTTATAAAGACCAATTGCCCTTCCCTTGAAAATTCCTAGATTCGCCCTTGTGGGCACATTAGTATTTCCTTCTATGCATAAGCAATTTGTGATACTGATGTCTTAAAAATCGCTCCGTGCTCACTCTTACGTGCAACCCCCCCCCCCCCCAAATTGCATATTTTAATGCTGTCCTTTCAGCACATTTGCAATTGTAAAAAAAAAAGCGAAAAAAAATTTTTTTCTGAAATATTTTTTTTTTAGTTACGAAAGTGTGCACCTGATTTTATTTTCACGTTATTTGTGTCGCCAGATGGTTTTAAAAAGCGATGCAATTTCCTTTGCGCAAGCGTGTTTCATTCATTAGTGTTTGTACTAGCAATTGTTTCATATTGAGAATCGGCAATGGAAAGCGAGATTTTTTTTTTTTTTTTTTTTTGATGAAATTATTGACACTAAAACGGGAAAAATATGTTCATAACCTTACGGGGCCCCCAAAAGCTCCGGGCCCCAGTACTAAAGGTCCAGTATCCCCCCCCCCAAACGGCGGCCCTGCTCTTACCGTTAAAGGTATATGAAGTTAACAAGAAATTTTGTAATATCTTTTTTATGTTATAACAAAAACAATAAAATGTGTAAAACTTACATGATATCTTTCCTCCAAATATGATACTCTTTAGTGCCGTACTACCGATGCCGTACCGATGCACTAAGCTTTATGAAAGGGATTCGCTTTTCACGAAGGAAGATCCTTCTCTAGCAGTTCTTAAAAAAAAAAAAAAAAAAATTCCTTACACCATATCGCTAAACACGTGGACACATTAGTGCCCCTCTTGAAGCCCCTTCCTCTCTGGGGGGTCTACGGATGGTCAGAGGGATTTTTTAGTGCCCATTGTAATGCAGCTGGACACAGTGTCTTCTTTCCTCGTTAAGAAGAGTGCAATAAAAGAGGGTGGTCTTATCTGCGACATAATCATGAGAAGTATTTGAAATGGGGAAAAGTGCACAAAAGGAAATTTATTTCTTAGATAGCAAGCTGTCACGTTTCCTAATTTTTAAGCCACGTTCTCAAAGGAGCTGATTCTAATATAATTTGTTTTTGCAAAAGAAGATATCCACACTTTTCTAGTGTTGTATATTCGGCGTTGTAATATATTGAATGAAAATCTTGAGGGGGACTTTTTTTCTGTTTGGTTCAAGAATACAAACCCCAAGGTCTATTTATTATTTCCAATGCCCCGTCGAGTAGGTGGGTGGTCAGAAAAAGGGAAAGTGTCAATTGTTGAATGGAGGGATTGGATCTTCTTTTATTTCCACATTTTAACGGGTTTTGTTACTAGAAGAAAAATAATTGCTCGGGTAAGGATGGCATAAAACGCAAAAAGCCCACAGTAGGAAACTGATTAATTCACAGATGGTTCATCAAGTGCAATATAGAGACGGAAGTTTTTACAATTTTAGTTCGGGCTGTAATTCTAATTTAATTTTGATGCACAAATGATATCTAGCTCTGACCTTTTTTTTTTCTCCTCAAGTGTAAGAATTCCAAAATATTGAGAGGAACTTTTTCTCAGTTCAAAATATTGGGGGGGGGGGGGGACATGTCCCCCTCGTCCCCCTCCCGCCAACGACGCCCGTGCAAGAAACAGGAAATGTTAGACGCCGATTAGGGCAAGGTCAGCCACGCGCCACTACAGCAACTGATAACCGGTATATACGGTAAACAACCCGTCGAAACAGAATAGAGAATGCTAACCATCTGCAAAGGCAGTTGATCTTGGCAATAGGACGAAGGGTGTCCAGTCAAACAATAAGTAAAAGGCTTCATGAGGGAGGGTTCTATGCACGTAGTCCAATGGTCTGCCTTTTGTTGTGGCCACTGTGTGGCTCGAAGAAGACGGACTGCTGAACATCGAAATTGGGAGCAACATGGTTGGAGCCAAGTGCTGTTTACAGAGGTGTTGCAATTCAGTCTGGAGAGTGACAACGGACTTGATCTGGTATGGAGGGACAGGGGCACTTGAAATAACCCCGCATTCGTTCGTTACAGGTCACAAAACAGATGAGCTGGTTGGATTGTATGCGGTGGAATCAGCATGGGCGGACATACTGACCTGCATATCATTGGAAATGGCACTTTGACGGGCCAAAGATATGCAGACGAGATACTGAGACCTCATCTCATCTCTCACGCTGGAGCTATTGGATATTCCTTTGTTTTTCAAAATGATATTGCTCGACCGCAGAGAGCTCGTCTGGTGGTGAACATGCTTGAAGCTGAAAAAATACAGCGTATGGAATGGCCAGCGTGCTCTACTGACCTGAATCCAATCAATCATGTTTGGGACATGCTCGGACAATGCATTGTGAGTGACAAAGGTTAATGTCCGAGGTCTGTTACTGTCCGAGACTTGGAGATTGCACTTCTTGAGGAGTGGAACAGTACTTCCCAAATTCAGACCCATAAGCTTATCGTATCCATGCCAAACAGGTGTGCAGCAGTTTTAGCTGTTCAAGGAGACCACAAGCCTTATTAAAACACATGCAACATGTCTAAACAGTACCTTTTTTTCATCTTTTACATGTTGCCTAAAACCACCTTTTCATGTTTTTTCCAAATTTTCAAAGAATTAAAGATTAATTCCAATATTTTTAGGTCTTTTTTTCTGTATTGTGCATTGATACACGCGTACTATCCACTGTATGCCAATCTGTGGTTGTCTTTCACGGTTTTCTTTACTTTTTTGCTTGCTCCCCTAATTGTTTTGAGCAGTGTACACTTGCTATATTTCACATCTTAGTCCAGGATAGTGTCCATTGAAATGTCATGATACCTAAAATGTTTATATATATGAGATTTTTTGGTGGTTTTTATATGAATTTTACCTGCTGATTCCTAATCCGTTGAGTGCCAGACGCTAAACCTTGAGCATTTTTTTCAAAATGGCGAAATCCAATATGGCTGCTATAAAAGGTATGAAGCAAATTAATGGAAACGTAAGTGCAATTAAACATATTTTACACTTAAAAATGATTGTACTCTTTAGTCAAAATACAATTCTATTGAAAATAAATATTTATGAAAAGTATACGAATAAAAAATTTTACCAAATAATAAAATTCAAGATATCAACCTAAAAAGTTGTAAGGTGTAATTTTCAGGTATTAATAAATTTTTAAACCGTAATGAACATGAAAATGGAATTTTTTAACAAAGATAAATGTTTCAAATGATATGCAGGGATCATAAAAAATGTGATTTAGCCTAACAATAACACTAAAAATATTTAGAAACATTCCAAATTTAAATTTCGGGATTTTCCAAGTTTAAACCAATTTCCTTGAAGAAACAAGTTTCTTTTACAAAAGAGCTTCTTATATTGATACAAGTTGCATAAACGCGGACTTCTCGCCGTTGTGAAAGGTATTTTTAGCTACCAGTTGGAAGGTACATCCAATGTGTTTCTTTAATGTTTCGCTTTCAGCTCGATTACAGATTGTCCAGATTAACTGCCCCCAACTAAGGGTGTGGGCAATTTTTCGATGTTGTAGTTTTGCAAGAATTGCAAACTTATTAGCAGCTCAGCTATTTGCTTACAATTTCTGCCTTAGCACTGGCCAAATTTGTTAAACTGCTCTAGGAGCCGTCCTGGTAAGCCAGAAAAGTGCCAAACATAAGAGTTTTTGGAAAGTTTCCAATTTCATGCCGTAAAGTGACTGACTTTTATTTGGAAGGTTTCTAAATTCTTTAGGAAGGTTACTGATTTTAGCTAAGCAGTGAATCATAATCATATCAGCTTCTTTATGAGATACAAAAGCTTGTTGAATTCCAACACCAATTTAATCGGAAAAGGATTGGTAACAGTAACAATTACAATTTGGCTTGGGTATCGAACACAGTCTGCTCACAAAAAAGCTTAATTATTTGCGTCTTATTTGGTAAAACTTTCAGTACGATGTCTCTCTTAGAAAGTGTTGATTTTTCATTAAGTTGAAAAACACAATAGACATTTTTCTCTTGTGTGGCTTGACGTTGTGATGTAGTGCTGAATTTATGGTGACTCTCAAGCAGATTGCGTACCGCTAGAATGGTTTGTAAGTCGTGCTTAATATAAGGTTTTCTACACCATCAATACAATCACTCACGCAGCTGGCGTTGCGGGTCAAAATACTGCCCACAATGTTGCACATTCAATAAGAATGATAATTTCTGGACGACTCTTATTGCCTACCCTGTAAACTGCTTTAAGTTTTGACTTCAGTGCAGATTTTAGACCTCTCTTATTTCAATCATCATCAAGCAGTAGGATGAGAGCCACTTCATGCGTAAATAATTTCTGTAAGGAGACTGTCCCTTGATGAATAATTTAAACCATATACCATAATTGTGTCCGGTGTATGACGTGAATCACAGATTTTAGTCTTCTTTGCGGTGAACGTTACCATTGTTTTAACCTTCTTAATGTTTAGTGGAATCTTTGGGGACACGTTTTCTCATATACATGCCACTGTGAATTGCCAATTTTACCCGAGTCCTCTGCATTTGAAGTTATTAGTTTGCAATTCTTGCAAAACTACAACATCGAAAGATTGCCCATACCCTTAGTTGGGTGAAGTTAATCCGGACAATCCGTAACCGAGCTGAAGGCGAAACATTAAAGAAACACATTGGATGTACCTTCCAACTGGTAGCTAAAAATACCTTTCACAACAGCGAAAAGTCCGCGTTCATGCAACTTGTATCAATATAAGAAGCTCTTTTGTAAAATAAACTTGTTTCTTCAAGGAGGTTGGTTTAAACCGGCAAAATCCCGAAACTTAAATTTGGAATGTTTCTAAATATTTTTAATGTTATTGTTAGGCTAAATCACATTTTTTATGATCCCTGCATATCATTTTGAACATTTATCTTTGTTAAAAAAATCCATTTTCATGTCCATTACGGTTTAAAAATTGATTAATACCTGAAAATTACACCTTACAACTTTTTAGGTTGATATCTTGAATTTTATTATTTGGTAAAATTTTTTATTCGTATACTTTCCATAAATATTTATTTTCAATAGAATTGTATTTTGACTAAAGAGTACAATCATTTTTAAGTGTAAAATATGTTTAATTGCACTTACGTTTCCATTAATTTGCTTCATACCTTTTATAGCAGCCATATTGGATTTCGCCATTTTGAAAAAAATGCTCAAGGTTTAGCGTCTGGCACTCAACGGATTCGGAATCAGCAGGTCAAATTCATATAAAAACCACCAAAAAATATCATATACAGGGTGTCCACTCCAATCGTGGACCAATAGCTAACTTCTAAACCGTTAGAGATAAGCATATAGTTTATTTAGAAAAAAATTTCCAAATTACAAAAGGAATTTTGAGTCTATTCGATGTTTTTCAAAAACTCAAATTTTGAAAGAGTTACGAAATTTAAATTTTTATACAGCCCCCCAGTCCTATCAATCATATTTAGTAAAACATTCTTGATACTGTAACGTTTAAAACTAAAAAAAAATCACTCTTCTACGACAAAAATTGACTGAGTTATGACATTTTGAAAGATCAAGATTTTGAATTATTTCGCATACGGTCCCTTAAGCGATATCTTGATGACGTCATGAAATAATGCAAAATCTTGATTTTTCAGAACGTCATAACTCGGTCAATTTTTGTGGTAGAAGAGTGATTTTTTTTAGTTTTAAACGTTACAGTGTCAAGAATGTTTTATTAAATGTGATTGATAAGACTGGGGGGGGGGGGGGGGGGGGGGCTGTATAAAAATTTAAATTTCGTAACTCTTTCAAAATTTGATTTTTTGAAAAACATTGAATAGACCCAAAATTCCTTTCGTAATTTGGAGATTTTTTCCTAAATAAACTTTACACTTATCTCTAACGGTTTAGAAATTAGCTATTGGTCCACGATTGGAGTGGACACCCTGTATATAAAGATTTTAGGTATATGGTTCTTCTAGCCTGGACTATCTTTATTTTTATAATAACTTTCTTTTCTTTCAACTAGAATTCGATACAAAAAACTACGTCAAACTAATTAATTCACCAGAAAGGTGTCACAAGTACTTTAATAAAACTGTCCTAGTTGTTATTTCAATTTCCAGGTCGTTCATAACTTATGAGGTTTTTTCCAAGTTTAGATATTCCCAGAAGTTTTAATAGCAAATGGAGCATCTATTAAAGTTCAATCTATTTGTTTTACTGTACAAAAAAGTGCTAAAACTGTAGGAAGTGTTGTACCTAGGTTTTTTCTTTCATGATTAGATTATATGAAAAATCTTTCTTATATAGGAACATACATATTTTGAGGCATATAAGAGACTGGATTTTCTCAGATAGGCTCCCTAATTGACTAATAATAACTCAATTATCTCTTTATAATCAGCCAGAGTGATCATAGATTTATCTATAAAGTTAAAAAAAGCTTACAGTTAAAGTTTCAAATTTGTTAAAGTATTTTTTAAGTTCTATGTGCAACATTCTTTTTTTTTTTTTGTTTGTTTAATTCTTTGCCAAACATTTTGTCGCTTTAAAGTTATTAAAAAGAATAGAACTTGTGAGGAATATGATGGCCGAAGTAAGCATGAAGTAAATATCTTTGCCTAAGTTTCAGATTAGTTCTATGCCAGACTACAATAGTTTATTTTGTGCAATTAGTTTTTATAATTTAATTCATTATTCTTGTGATACTGTTAACACTATTTATTTAAAACTTTAAATCTTGCAATTTTCTTCTCTGCATCCCACTACTTTAAAAACATAATAAACATTTTGCACAGCTCTTCCACAACTCTATTTTGGCAAGTGTAAGTTTTGAAAATCATAACACAACATGTAGACGAGTAGTACTGCAATCTACATTGTATGCTGCGATCTACTAAATAATCGATTGTATCAAAGGTGTTGCTATATGTATTCAAACGATTAAGAAACTTTCCAATTGTTTGAACTAATATTTATGAGTTGGAAACTGAGAATAATTGAAAAAAAATCTCTTCCAAGAAAATGGTCTCTTTAGTTAAAAAACTCAAAAATTGTGAAAATTACGAAAAAGCGTAAAAATTAAGGGTGTTTGAGCACCATCTTCCTTTAAGAGTAGGGAGCTGAAATTTTAGGGTAGTGATCTTACACATAAATGTAAAAAAAGTAGGGTGCGCCTTGGTCCGTAGCAATAATTTTTTTTTTAAACCACCCTAGGGTACCTGGCTCTCTCCAAAGGAAAATCCGCTGAGAATCTGATTGCAAACCGAACCTAAACTCGTTAGAAAACATCCCTCATGCCCGCTGTTGCGGTGTCCATAATGCATTCCATGTTCTCTACTCCAGGCTAAGCGAAGGCGACAGTGACTTGCAATAAGTGGGACACATCTGACCAGGTTGTCATTTCGTCCACTTTTTTTCAAAAAGTCCGGGACGCCCGGAAGAAATGGACAAAATTGAAGAAATGAAAAAAAAAAACATTTTTTTCATACGTTTGATGTATAAAAATGTTAGGATGCACAAATGTTAGGAGTATCTCTCTTGCATTACCTATTTCCCAAAATAGAATGATGGTATCATTCTAAAAAAAAAAGAATGGCAATTAACCCATTGATTTTTAACTAATTTTAGTTGAAAGAAATAAAATTTAACATAGTGAATAAACTATGGAGTGTAATTACATTATTATAGAGTAGACAAATAGAAAAAAGTGTTTTTCTTTAATACATATTTTTAAAAAGAATTTAAAGATTATTAAATTAACTTTCCTCAGACATTTATTTAACACATTACAATCCCTTAAACAGTAAACTTTATGATATTTTTCTCACAAATTCTATGGTTAAACTTTGGTTGAATTAAATACGCATATAAATGTATATTATTTGTATTGGAAAATACATTAGATGCTACAAAATATTCCGGCAATGGAAGAAGTTTTATTGCATATGGATGTGCTGCGCACTATCTAAATTTATTAGGGGAGACATATGTAAAAAAAAAAAAATATCAGCCTCATTACATGAGAGGTTGTCGAAGCCTCGAAATATTCCAGAAGTCACAACGTGGCAAAAGGGTTTTTAAATTCCTATTGTGGTATAATGCCTCAGCTGCCCAACGAAACTCGGTGGAACAGACATATTAAATGCTTAGAAACATATATGCAAAATAAAGATATTTTCTTGAAAATCACAGATGAACACGAAGATGAAATTGATACAAATATAAGGAATATAATTAATAACATTGGTTTAAGAAGTAAAACATTTAATAACTCTTTTGAAACCCATCAGTATTTCATAGATGTGCTGCAAAGAAATTCCTCAAATATTGCAGACGTAACTAATGAATTTTTGAAACTTATGAAAGCAGAAGAGCTTAAAATTCATAGCAAGTCTCTACAGAAAAGATTTGATGATTGCAAGGGTGTATTTAAGGGGGGGGGGGTGAGGGGGCCTGGGCCTCCCCCGAAATCGAGAAAGATTTTTTCAAAAGAAGGTGTTCGGTTCGTGTTTGCTCATAAAAAAAATCCTTAAGAAAAAAGCCCACTCTTTATTAACATTGTTTGCATAAGGGAGGACCCCAGAGGGTCTTTCCCTCCTATACCCTCCCCGAAAAAAAATATTTTCTTTTTAATAAAGGTAGTTATTATTATTCGGTTTAAGTTTGCTCTTAAATTATTTACATACTTTTAGCTTGAAATTCATAAATGAATAAATAATTACTGCTAATAATAATTCGTTAGAGAGCACGAGGCAGTGGTGCAACCCAAGAGGGTTAGGGAGCCCTTGCGATTTACTCAAGAGTTTTTCTCTTGAGTAAAGCGCATTAGAAAACGCATAGAAAAAATCCTAATCACTTTGAATAGAAATCTTAAAATGAAAAATACACACATGTTCAACACATGTAGATTATTAGTCAGCAAATTACGTTTCTCTCTGTCTTCTCATTCCCCCTTTTTTTCTAGTCAGTCAGGAAATAAGAGTCTTTAAAATAATGCTACACCCAATAAATTTAAAATAAAATGCAAGCATTCCTCCCAGCAAGAAATTTAAAATAAAGTGCAATCATTTTCGGCTTTAGCTTTTTCAAAAATAATTTCCAAGCTTTCAGCTGAACAAAAAAAAAAAAAAAAAAAAAAAAAAAAAAATCGAAAAGAGGTAGAAGTCCAAGCCGGCCGAGCTAGAAGGGGCACGTAATTTTCAATCTCTTTACCAGTGGTGAAATTAAAGAATAGAGTGCCTCTCAGTGGCGGGTTTAGAGTAGTAAAGCAGGGTAGAGTAGTAAGATCCGTCAAGCATGAATTCAAAGAAGGCTCATGACCCCCCTTGAAGAGTCCATAGAGATCTTAAAATTTCGCTTTTACAACGTGTAATTTAATTGCAGTTTCAAGACTACAATGTCCAAAATTTTTCGGAAGAGAGTCCTTTTCCCGCTTCTTCTTCAATACCTTGGTCAAACGTTGCCTCAAATGGCATTTTAGAGATTTAAAATTCAAACAGTTAACGGTAGTTGATATCCCCCTTAATTTTCTACAGTCCTTAGCTCTAAAATGTGTTTTTAGAAAAGAGAGAGCTCCCGAATTACAGTCTCTATGCCCAAAAATTTCCGGAAGAGTCCTAAAATCCTTTTATTATCCTAAATGTTGTCAGACAAAGCCTAAAAACAGTTGTTCCTATCAAGAATCATATCGTAAGCGGCGCTATTGAATTATTTTTAAGGGGCGTTTTTAAAAGTTTTTGTTTTCTTTTTCTTTCACGTGTGGCTCTCGTTTTTAGAGTTATCTTCGTGGAATTCTTAGATGATAAGCTTTTGCTCTTGGGGGTAATGGGTAACTGCTAAAAGTAAAATTTTGAACCTTCAGTTTCAAAAATAGAGCTTAAAATTACATTCTTGAAGCTTCAATGCCGCAAAATTTCTGGGCACAACGCCCGAATCCTGCCTCTTCTCTTGACTGTATTAAAGATAACCTGAATAAAAATGATTTTAAAACATTAATTTCGAAGCTTTTCGGGAGAGAGTCCTTGCTAACGTTACTAACCAAAGATTGTCTATAAAGTAAAGATGGCTTAAGGTTTCAATTTTGAAAATTTTCGGAGGGAGATCCCTAACCACTTTTTGTCTCTTAACGTCTCCAACGATAACTCGAAATTGCGCATCTATGTATCGAAAATCTTTCAGGGGAGGGTCTTTGAAATTTTACTTCCCAAAGATAACCTAAATGAGACTTCAGTTCAAAAAAAAAAAAAAAAAACTCTTCTTTTTTTTACTCTATTATGAAGAAATATATCCGTTCTCAATTCATTTAACGTCACTAAACATAGCCTGAAATTGTGTGTTTAGAATTTAAGTTTCAGTATGTTTCCCAGAGAAGTCTTGATCCTCCAACGTCAAAGGTGGCATAAATAATTTCAATTTTGAAAAAAAAATTTGGAGGGAATCTAAAACTTCGTAATTTTCTATCTTTTCCAAAAATTACAATATTTTAATTCAATTTGAGAATTTCTACCTATCTTACAGTAATAGCGGGAAAAAAATGTTGGGGGGAGGGGGGCTAAGCTTGATTTTATGGCCCCCTCCGAAATAAAAACCTATATACGCCACTGGATGACTGCATCGCCCCAGCTCACATTACATCATACATGTTACATCCAAAACACATGGGTCATGGACTTACAAGTGACCAAGAAGAAATAGCAAGGAATTGGGTGAATGACATTGATAAAAATCTCTTGCCAATGATCGTTAAATTTTCTATTAAAGCATCTCCATTTCCACCAACCTATTTTTCTGAGGCGATCGTAAATGATATATCACCAGCAGAATGGTAGGAATCACTAGAGATACAGTGACTTAGAAAGTATTTCTAGTTTTGCATGGCAACTTTTTCACTGTGTAGCCTCATCAGCAAGCTTTGGACGTATTTTTTCAAATTTTGGCATAATACAAAGCAAGCTAAGCTTAGATATTGGTTAGAGCTACAAACTGCATCAAAATTGGTAATGGCTTATAAAAGCTTAAATTCTAAGGACAAACAACTTGCTGATGAAGCATTTGACGACCACTGTTTTTTTTCTCTGTATGCACATTGGATATCCTTTTGAATTTAACAATATGACCTTTTCTTCATTTAATGTAAAAATTCCTTTTTCTTATTCTGCATTATTCATTTTACATGATATTTTTTGAGGATTTAATGAATGTTGCCCCATTGTAAAATATTTATGTACACAGCATTGTTTTATGGATATATTAATGTTATTATAGGAACATATTTCATTTCATGGCAAAATTTTCTTTCACGACATCAAATAATGTTTACTTCATAGGGTTTTAAATATTTTGAGACTGAAACCTTTTAAAATTTTTACTTCTACTTTTATATTTTATATACTTTTATTGTTGGCAATGAAACTGCTTCACATCAAATAAACATCTTAAAATTATTTACTCATGATGTGTGCTTTCATAAGCTTTAAATCTTATCCTTAATATTCATTTATTTTATACAGATGCTATATTTTTATATTATCTGTTGTTTGTTAAATATTTGTTTGTATACGTAATTATGTGTACAAATTTTGATAATAGAACTATTACCTCATTGAAAAAAAATCAATATTTTAAAATATTACTTTTAAACTTTGGATTTTTTAATCAAGAACTGTCATTTTTTTAAAGTGGACAAAATGGACGAAATGGACAAAATGCTATTTTGTCTGGGGCCGTTTTTTCCAGGTTTTTTCCGCCCCGGACGAAATCAAATAACCCTGCATCTGACTGGCCTACGGGCATACAGTCCAATCTGCCCTAACCGTTAGGGTGGAGAGAAAAAATTGCTTTCGTACAAGGGTACCTTTCATTTACTGTGAATGAGGCTAAGTAACAATTCTGTAAAATGTTTCACTTTTGTGACGTCATCTTTAGTCTGCGCATTTGGCCTAAAGTTTTGAAATTTTTGATTTTTTTTTTATATTTTTTCAAATTTTTAAAAAAAATATTGCAAATGATAAAACTAGCGACGGGTGGTTATTAAATGGAAGGAAAAGGTTTGAAATATACACGGAAGTTTTAAAAACCATTTTATATTATAATTTCAGTCTGCGCATTAGGCCCTAAGTTTATCAAAATTTCCGAAATTTCTGATATTTTCAATATTGAGCAAACATTTTACAATTTAATATTTCCTTTCAAAATGAACTTAAAGTGCCTTTAAAACATTTTATTATACAGTTTTTTGTTTCTTTGAACTACGCAACTCTTTGCTTGCTCATTGAAATTACCCAGGACTCACCACGAGGAAGTGGCAGCACTTTGGGTGCCACCAGCGCTCCCCTTGCTTCCGAGTGCACACATTTACATTTCTTAGACAAGCCAAGAACAATTACGTGTTTCTTTGCGTAGGAAATTGCTTACATTGGTTTTGATGAAATCACTACAAAAACAGGAAAATACAAAGTTGTAATACGGAAACTGGAAGAAAAACTTGATAGACCTCTGTAATGGAATATTTGCCCCATATTTATAATTGTATTTGAATGAACTTAATTTGAGGTATTTTTTTGAAAAAGCTAGATGGACCTACCAGTGGACCAAAGTGATTTGTTGGGCCTGTTGGACGAAGCTAAACAGCATGTTATACTTTCAAATCTGTTAAATATGAACCTAAACCTATAGAGTTGATCATTGATCAGATTGATGGTAACAATAAAAGTGATTTAAGTACTGAGCAACAGTAACTTCATGAGATGAGCACAGTATTCTTGACAGGGCAATATCCACAAAATTATGAAACAGAAATCAAAGAAAGCTTTCCCAAACCAGATGATTGACCACAGCAAACATAATCTTTAGACTATAATTTTTAAAAGAGTTCGTAACTTTTGCAGTAAAAGTGGCCTTGCTTTTTTAGGATGAGGTGCAGACGTTACTAATTTAGCTATGAATTTGTTTGAGATTATAAAGAGTCACACTGATCTCTCCGAGAAAAAGCAGAAAATTGTATTCACATCCATTCAAAGCAATGTATACTTTGCACCCTAGAAATATGCTCTTATCGATATTAATTTTGGGTTGGTTAGGGTAAGTGGGCCCCCTTTTTAGTTAAGTTCGTTTTTAAAGCCTTATACAGCAGCTTTAAAGCAAAAATAATTTAAACTTGCTGACTTATTTTATTTGAACATTATTAATAAACACAAGCTCAGCATTATTTCCTTAAAAAATGCTTTAAATGTTTTTAGCTATCGTATTCTTTAAAAAACGACGTGAGGGGCCCACATACCCCCTAGGAAGGGGTAAGTGGGCCACCCCTCATTTATTTATATTTAAAGTGAGCATATTTAAAAAAGGTGTTTGCATGTCCTACCTGATAAAGTTTGTAACATTTTACTAGGAAATACTTTTAAATTTTTTTTAAAAAGAAAATTAATTTTCTTTTGTAAATGCATCCATTAACGAGATATCTACTTAAATTTAAATGTGTATGACAGAAAATTATAAAGCAGAATACAAAACAATTGTGTCTGAAATTCATTAAAAGCCGTTAGCCATATTTTTTGCTTTTACATATAAATTAGTGTTGAACAAACATAATAGAGCCAATTAAGATCAATTTTGGTCAAATAAGAAAAAATATATAGGTTGAAAAAAATGGAAACACTTAATTGCAGCGTCTGTTTGAAGTTTGTTGAGGAAGAGACGGTATCATTCCATCCTCAATTATAATTCTAACATCACTTACATCAAACTAATAAAAAGTGTGGCTATTTCTATTCTTTCTATTAAATGTAGCAGCATTTTTTTCATTTGTATCATATTGTAAAGTTAGAACTTCATAATACTTTATATTTTTCTTTTATGCAAGTTTCCCAAATACATAGTTACCAGCTTTTGCAGTTTTTGTAGCTAAAGAACCAATTCCTTCTAGGTCTACATCATTATCTTTCATTTCATCTTAGAAATTGCTTCATCACATTGAAACACTTCCTTGAAACATGTTGCCCAAACTCGCAAAAAAAAAAAAAAAAAAAAAAAAAAAAAAAAAAAAAAAAAATTGAAAATTTTTTTGACATAAATTATATGATCCAAAAAAAAAAGTTCCATGAAACCCAAATATATGCAAAACCAATCATTATGATGAAATACAACATGATCAGTACAAAAAAGTACAAAAACCATATGCGCATTTCAGTTTTAAGGGGGGTGGCCCACTTACTCGAAACAACCCTATATAAAAAGGAATGTATGTATGTTTGTTCCTCATACAAATCCAGTTTTCGTCGGATTTTCGTCAAACCTGGCACAGAGTTTTCTTGATGTACTAGAATTTACATAGGTGGGGTTTTGAAATTAAAAAAAAAAAATCCAAAAAACTCAAAATGCCAATTTATTTGTCTCAAAATGGCCATTTTCTTTCAATAGATAAATAGAAATAAGCCTTTACGCATACAAATTGATAAAATTTAACACATTTAAATAGGAGTATTTTCTAACAAAGATTAAGATTAACAATGAATTATCAAATTAAGGCTCACCTATTTCATTTTAGCATGAAATAAGTTTTCATATTCCCATTCAAATATTTTTTAGAGCTATGTTGTATTAATAAGCACCCGGGCTAAGCCGGATTACTTCATAAGAGAAAGCATATAAAGAAACTTGTTTTAAATCATATTATTAACTCTCAGTCTAGAAAACAAAAAAGCAAACAAGTGAGAACGCTTCAGTTCCCAAAAATAGATAAAATATATTTTCATACATTACATACATTAATCAAAAATCAGAATACATCGATATGATTTCTTGTCATGATGTAGAAATTATAAAGCCACCTTTTATACCTAATTTAACTACACACTATTTCCAAAGATTACTGGAAGCTGAAAATTTAAATATGATTTCTGAATGCGCTCCTTTTAAACTTTCATTCAAGACTCAATCAGTTGAAAGAACTGTCATATAGGTCACAAGCTCTTCAAAATTGGTATGTAATCACAGGAAAAGAAAAAGGTTAGTAAAAAAGAGGATATCTGACATAAATATTTGATTAATTTACGACACAAAGGAACAATTTAACTGTTAAAGACGAACTAAAAAATGTAAATACGTGCTCGCATTGGTTGGAAGGAAGGGCTCACGTGTAGGACTCGAAGTGCGGTCACCTCCTCGTGGTGAGTCCTGGGTAGTTCCACATGAGCTAGCGAAGAGTTGCACGGTTCAAAGTGATAAAAAAATGAATAAAAACAGGTTTTAAGACACTTCAAGTGAATATTGATAGGAAATACTGAGTTAAAAAATGTTGAAAATATCAGAAATTTTAGGAAATTTGATGAACTTTGAGCCTAATGCATGAACTGAAATCACTATCTAAAATTGTTTAAAAAAATTCCTTGTATATTTCAAACCTTTTTCTTCCATTTAATAACCACCCGTTTCTAATTTTATCATTTGCAATATTTTTTTTAAAATTTGAAATTTTTTAAAAAAATCAAAAATTTCAAAACTTTAGGCCAAATGGGCAGACTAAAGATGACGTCGCAAAAGTGAAATATTTTACAGAATTGTTACTTAGCCTCATTCACAGTAAATGAAAGGTACCCGTTTACGAAAATCGAAAATTCATTTTTTTCGCTCCACCCTACTAACCGTCTGTAGACTGTCTGCCTTGAAACTGTCGTCCCAGTAGCTGAAGAGAGCTGACGAGATAGGTCTGATACTGTGCTCTGTCTGCTTCTTTTGGGCAAAACTGCCATACATCGATCCTCATCCGGTGTGGTCACTCGAGGACGCCCTCTGCTGTAACGTCTACTTTCGTTGCCAAAGCCTGGAGATGACATTCTGGGCGATTCCAAGCTCTTCAGAAACCTCCCGCTGAGTTCAGAAACCTCCCGCTGAGTTCAGAAACCTCCTGCGCCCACATTCTAGGCAGCCGATAATTCCACCGCGTCAAAAGTCATCAGAATGCTTCCTTTCGGTCATTACTATGCTGCCAGAGCACCTAAAAGGCTTGTTAAAAGCGTGCAAACACTTTTACTTCGTTGCCAGCATTCCTTATATATCACTCTCTTTCACTCTCATCATTGTGACGCACAATTGACGTCATCCAGTTGCTTCCTGTAATTTGCATATTATTCGTGAAGATGTGTGTAGCCGTTTTACAGTTGATTTATTCATGTTCAGAGTTCGATTTTCTGGTGATTCTGAATTATCCTTAATTTATGGACATGAGTGTATTTATTTTTTTTACTCTTTCGGTTGACACATTCTTGCGAATGTTAATTACTCTGTCTCTTACTAGTTTTACAAGAGCATGAATCGTTTTGTCCACCCTTTTCGCTTTTTGCCCTCAAGATACACATAACATTGGACATGGGGCACATTTCAATTTCAGGACCCCCACCCCCTTCTCATATCAGTTACGTGTTACGAGTAAAAAAATTCTTACAATATTAGAATGAAATAAAACTTTTGTGCAAAGATCGAACTTAAAAAATATAATGCTATCAAATTATTAAGCGAAAAATATGCGTCGACATGCACAGTATACTTTTAGTATTAATAGTTAAATATACATTTCAGTAAAATATATAGTAGGCATTTAGTATTTAGGAGGTGTTGGATAAAGTAAGGGGATTTTAGGCCCCCTGAAATCTAAAAGGCGGGGCCTGTGCCCCGCGTGCCCCTGCGGTAATCAGGCTCTGCATATTTTAACTGTTAGTGCATTGATTCCAGATGCATGTTTGTGTGGATCCTGCTTGCATTTTCTCTGTAGCATATTGCCCACAACGATTTTCTATTAGAATAATTCCTTTTACAATAAATTAAAAAATCTGCAGTGCCCTCATCATTTTTTTACATTTCACAAAACTTTTCCATCAAATGGAAATTGTTTCGATTCGTTTCTTTAGCCGATTCAAAGAGCATTTCTTTGACTTCTTCTCTTTTTTTTTCTCTTTCTTCTATACTACTTCCTTTAATTTTCTTTAAATTGTTTGATCAGCATCTTTTCACATGCCATCCATATGCATAGAGCTCTATTTTTGGCGACAGACATCACAGCAGCTCAAGCATTGTAGAACGCTGGTGCATCAGCCGAGATGAATATTTCGGCTGCGATAGTTCTCACTTTTGCTTTTATTGCTGAAAAATAACTTTTTCATTTATAATTCATCAGTTCTGTTACTCAAACAAAACGCCATGAGAGGACCAGCACCATAGTTGTCAACTGTCATAACAGTTGTTAGTTGAAAATCGTACCCATTTGTTCAATGGGTACTATCAACACAAATAAAGTTATGACAGAATGACACCATCTCTTTCTGTTGGTCAGTCATGATGACTAACATAAAGTCATCATCATGTATATCAGTGTCAGGCTGCCCTTGGTCTTTATAAAACAATACAGGAGATGATGGCCCTAAACGTTCCATTTTATTAACCCACAATCTGACACTGATTTTGTCGTTTGTATCAAGGGAATCAACATTAGAGAGATGGAAATCGCTCATAATGTTGCGTAGATCCAATAGAGTCAGAAAATGGAATCTTTGGACGTCATCTGAGACACTGTCCCGTACATAATCGATTTATTTTCTCCATTTTTGCTCCAGCTCTCAGCTTATCTAGAAGGGGGAAAAATACATGTTGATGAATAGTGCATTAAAAAAAAATAATTTTATATATTCTTCAACTTTTTCTTTTTTTGAATCTTTAAGTGTGTATAAATTGGATAAGATTACCCTAAAACTGCATGTGATAGATATTATGCATCATGAATCATGATCTTGATGCAAAATGGTCAGAAAGAAAGGAAGTTTTTAAGGACAGAGGAAAGAAAAACGTTACTTGTGTTGTATCAAAAATTTTAAGGAAAAAAGTAATACTGCATGTGATATCAATTAAGAGAGCCCATCATTCATTCACATATTTTCCCCATACATACGTGTAATCACTGGGGGAAAAAGCACAAACATGAATCTTACTTAACATTAGTGGTATATTTTTGTGCAGTTGCACTCATTTGAAACTAGAACATTTAAAACTATGATTTAAAAAAACTGCAGGAAAGCATGCTTGATCGATTAAACTTGATTTTTACTTGATTCAATTTGAGGTGATTCAACAACAAAACATTTGGGTTCAATTTCAAAATGTCCCCCCCCCCTTTCAAATTTGAGAACCATATCGATTTTCAAAACCTGGAGCCAATGATTAGGCAACTTCATAGGTGCCAAACCTACAGAGCATGTTCCACATCAAACTGCAAAGCCAACCTGTGTGGCCTGCAGTGTTAGAAATAAGAATTTATGTCTAGGCATCAAGATGACGTCTATAATAAAATTTTTAAGTTTCAAAAGGAGCAATCCTTTCATACACGGGAAGCAAGGTTTTGGAAACCTGAATGTTCAAAACGAACAAATAATCAAAAAATTACACTAATGAAAGATTTTCGAAAATTTTTAATCACATTTCCAATGATTTTCGAAAGAATTTAAACACTAGGCAACCTTCCAATCTTTTTCAAGGATTCCAATCTTTTTCAAGCATTTTTAGGCATTTGAAAATGAACATTTTTTTTCTAAGCATTGTTAAAGGTTTTCAAGGAGCGTACTAACCCTGCATTAGTTTATACATTAATTGAATAGTAAAGTTTTATGATCTCGGTCAAGGTTGGCAAGGTTTTGTCTACACTACGGTTAAAACCCTGGTTTAAATTGTCTTGTCTAAAACTGAATTTTAATGAAATTTTATCGTGTGAGCAAGTATCAAAAACAGAAAAAAAATCTACTAAAGATATATTTTATTAATTAAAAACAGGACGTCAGACCTTACCCTAGCAGCATAATCTCATCGGCCGATGATCGGCCATTCATCGAAACCCAATGAAATTTTCATCGGCCGATGATCGGATTTCGATGAGTTTTCATCGGGAATTGCTCCAATATGTCTCATCGGCCAATCAGAATCCGAGCAACAAAATCCGACGAGTTTACGATGAGATTTGGATCAATTTACGAGCAGTGCAGTCTCGTGCTGATGAATTTAGGATCAATTTTGGATAAAAATACGATGAGAGTTGGATCAATATACGAGCAGTGTAGTTCCGTGGCGATAAATTTTGGATCAAAATACGATGAGAGTTGGATCAATTTAAAGAAAAAAGAAAAAAAGAGCGCAGTTTAGTTCCGTGGCAGTGAATTTTGGAACCTCTTTTTTATTTCCCCCAACCATTTGCGACTGGCCAACTCCAGCATCGAACCCGAGTTATCGGCGCGGAAAGCCAACGCTCTACCACCACGCTACCAAGTCTACGAATAATGAAACCAACACTGCATATTTAACAAAAATTTGAGATTGGGAAAATTTTCATCAGAAAATTTGATCTTTACGACCTCTTTCCGATGAAATCTGTAGCTTGGCATATTTTCATCGGGAAATTTGATTGGAAGTATATAGTTTTCCAATAACACATAGCTCGGTTAATTTTCATCGGGAAATTTGATCGGAAGGATATCGTTTTTCGATGGAATATAGCTCATCTTATTTTCATCGGGAAAGTTGATCGGAAGGATATCATTTTCCGATGGAATTTTGCTCATCTTATTTTCATCGGGAAAATTGATCGGAAGGATATCGCTTTCCGATGAAAAGTAGCTCATCGAAAACCGTGCTCGGATACTGATCGGAACGATATCGTCGTGCGTTACGGGATCAGTTTACGAGGAGTTAGTTGATCGGCCGAGCAAAATCCGATGAGTTGATGCTACTTGGGTATTTATTGAACGTGAACATTAAAATATGTATTTAAAAATACATTAAGTTTATGCGCCGATTCCAATCTAGGTACATAGAAATTGCAATTCTTGAATAAAAATTTCAACTAGTGCTCATGAGCTGGAAGTAATATTGTTTTTAATAGGAGCCAAACTTTCTACAAAGATATGCATTAGGGTGGTCACAAGTAACATGGGGAATTTTTTTTTTTTCAGCTAATCTTTTGCGGCACCCCCCCTAAAATGTGCCAATGGGCTAGAAAATGAGATTTGCAAAGTTTTAGCTTAATCGGATAATATTAACACGTGCCGCAAAGAGGGTAAAGTTAAGAAAAACAGCGATTTTTAGCCAAAAATTGTAGTTTTTACTCTGTAAAACCAAAACAACTGATCCTAGAAGCTTTATTTTGGTCTCATTTTGTAGGAAATTTTATTTTCTTTAAGTCTAATCTTATTTAAAGTTTCGAAAAAAATGATTAAATATTTTTCAGAATTTTCACAAGTCAGGCTGCAACGCAAATCCTCGAAATTGCAAGTAACATGGGGAAATTTTTTTTTCAACTAATCTTTTGAGGCACCCCCCTAAAATGTGCTAATAGACTAGAAAATGAGATTTGAAAAGTTTTAGCTTAATCGGATAATATTAACACGTGCCTCAAAGTGGGTAAAGTTACGAAAAACAGTGAATTTTTAGCCAAAAATCGTAGTTTTTGCTCTGTAAAAAAAAAAAAAAACTACTCATCTTAGAAACTTTATTTTTGTCTCCTTTTGTAGGAAATTTCATTCTCGTTAAGTGCTATCCCATTCATTTTTGTTATGATGTCCAAAGTATTTATTTGGCATTTTTCAGGTTAAATCGTAGAGTATATCAAACATAAGAAATTTTCATGCAAAAACCTAAAAGCATTACAATATTCAATTACATTTATTTGCTTATTGTTGGATTTACTTTGTCAATTAAAAAAGGGGTATTTTCGCGGTACTTTAGAAATAAATGAAACAACTTAACCCCTTAATTCCTCTATCTTAACACAGAAATTTGTTTCATTTATTTCTAAAGTACCGCTAAAATACCCCTTTTTTAATTGACAAAGTAAAACAAATTTCTGTGTTTAGATAGAGGAATCAAGGGGTTAAGTTGTTTCATTTATTTCTAAAGTACCACGAAAATACCCCTTTTTTAATTGACAAAGTAAATCCAACAATAAGCAAATAAATGTAATTGAATATTGTAATGCTTTTAGGTTTTTGCATGAAAATTTCTTATTTTCTATATACTCTACGATTTAACCTGAAAAATGCCAAATAAATACATTGGACATGATAGCAAAAATGAATGGGATAGCACTTAACAAGAATGAAATGTCCTACAAAAGGAGACCAAAATAAAGTTTCTAAGATGAGTAGTTTTGGTTTTACAGAGGAAAAACTACGATTTTTGGCTAAAAATTAACTGTTTTTCGTAATTTTACCCACTTTGAGGCACGTGTTAATATTATCCGATTAAGCTAAAACTTTTCAAATCTCATTTTCTAGTCATTTGGCACATTTTAGGGGGGTACCTCAAAAGATTAGTTGAAAAAAAAAATTTCCCCATGTTACTTGCAATTTCGAGGATTTGCGTTGCAGCCTGACTTGTGAAAATTCTGAAAAATATTTAATCATTTTTTCGAAACTTTAAATAAGTTAGACTTAAAGAAAATAAAATTTCCTACAAAATGAGACTAAAATAAAGCTTCTAGGATCAGTAGTTTTGGTTTTACAGAGTAAAAACTACAATTTTTGGCTAAAAATCGCTGTTTTTCTTAACTTTACCCTCTTTGCGGCACGTGTTAATATTATCCGATTAAGCTAAAACTTTGCAAATCTCATTTCCTAGCCCATTGGCACATTTTAGGGGGGTGCCGCAAAAGAAATTCGAAAATTGATTTTTGTGACCACCCTAATATGCACATGAGTGTGCTAAAATTTCTTGCAATAATCGACTTGAAAGCACTTAAATGACAGATTGCCAACTGAAAAAGGTTTTACTGTAGTCTTTCTTCTCTTGACTATAGTGATAAAATATCTATAGAGTCATTTCATGCTCTGACACTAAATAACCATAGCTTAAAAAAAAATATCACAGGTTTTGAAATGTAATGCATATCAACAATTTGTAATTTTTCTATTTAGATTTTAAAGCTTTTTTTTTTCAACATAATGTAAAACAATGTAATACAAGAACCTTTAAAACAAGTCAAGCTATTTTTAATATTTTGCACATTTAAAAGCATTTTTTTTTTTTTTTTGAGTTATAAATATTACTGATATTAGTTACTTTGGTAGTAATATAAATTTCTTCACATAACATTACCAATTTTTGAATTATTAAATTTTAAGTAGCAGTGTTATTGCAAAATTCACTTCTCTGCTGATAATATTGGCATTATTATTTTTTTCAATTTTAATATAAATTTTTCTCAGATAAAAATATTATCAAATATTTATCAATTAGAACTAATTAATATATATATATTTATGAATTAAATATTGCAGTAAATATACATTGATTGCATAAAATCCTCTTAGCTTTAGCATACTTTTGGACAGTAAAACTCTTCTATCTTGTCCAAAACCCCCCATCTCTGATCTTGGTGGTATCGAGAACAATTTATGCAACTTTTTTCTTTCCCCCGCATTATTACTTTTATTTTTCATTCAACTGAATGTACTGGTGACTCCACTTCATTTGCAAATATCACCCGAAATTTATTTTAGGAGTTCAATTATTACATTAAATTCAGTTTAATAAATACAATAATCCAGGGGAAAGGATCGTTTACACTATGTACATTTTGCATTAAATTTTGCAAAATACTCAGTTTGAGTTTTAAAATTTCAGTTACCCTTGGAATTGAAAAAAAAAAAAAAAGAAGAGAGTAATCTGACTTACCCGCGATGTCACTCCTTTCACTTTTTGTCAAATGTAAATGACCAAGTATGTGTTCATGGTCAAAATGGGTTATAATAATGAACATATACTTCGGCTTGATTGGCAAAAACTTCAATTGAAACAGGACAAAAATAATTTATTTTTACTGATCCGAGGCCTTTTGGGTTTCTTGTACAAGTGCCTTTTGCCTTGAATTTACCAAAATGGTGACAATAATAATGTGTCACCTTATAACCACTTGCGGAAAGTTTTGGCGGCCTATGTAAAACAAAAGAAGAATAGCTTTCTTTTTCAATTCCTTTCTTCCAAGTATCAAATTCTCCAAGAAAAAATATACAATACATCTTTATAAACATTCAGATTAATATATAGCCATGTACCTTGTGTTTTAGTTGGAGATAAAATACTTCAGGGAACTCGCCATAAGAAAAAGAGGTCTGAAACCAATATAAATTACATTATCATTACTTTTGCAATAAAAAATAAACACTCTGAAGAATGGCATCAGTAGCTGATTTATCATATTGTAAACGCTTTATTTGTGAGGGGTCCCCAAGTTTACTGTGATATTTTACTGCGCAACTTCCTTCAAATTTGCGCATGCCTCAAGTCTGGTCTGATTTTCACAAAATAGGGGGAGGGGGAGGGAATGCAAAGTAACATTCAACCAGGAAGTAACAAGCGAATAAAAACTGAAAGTATCGGGAAGTGCGCCTCATTAACCTATCATCCCCCTTTCAAATGATTGCGTCATGGGGGTCTTTAATTTTACTAAGACCAGCCCAGTTGGGCCTAGAGTCTGTTGCTGGTCAGGGCCGGACTGGCTATGTGGAAGTTTGGGAAAATTCCAGAAGGGCCGGTCCCCCGAGGGCCGTTTTTTTTTTTTAATTTAATGAATAAAAAATTGAATTATGGGTGTTTCTACCTTCTATCACCATATTTGCTGTGATGCTAATTTGAGTAAGGATTGTGTGTATGTTAAGGAATAGGCTAGGCTGCTTAACTTCCTCCGGGGCCTGGTTAAGCTCTGTGTTCCCCCTTTTTTGTTTCTGTTCCTTCCGTGACGAAAATGGGCCGCTCGCAGTTACCCAATCCACGCAGGGCCGGATTACTAAATAGGAAAAGTAGGCAGCTATACAAAAGAAGGCCCCTTCCCTGTTTTTTTACTTCCTTTTACGCTGTAAAGGAAGTATTGTGATCGCAAAATTTTTTTCCCTCAACTTTGGGTCTAAATTTTGATTTTGCTAATCCCCGAATGAATGTTGAGTCGTTTTTTCGACTTGTCAGTACGTGCATATGTACCTGCCAACATATAACCTGCCGAACAATCCTTTTCAACCAACATATAACCAGCCGAACAATCCTTTTCAACCACCCCCGAGTTGATTACGACGACTTTTTTCGTGACGTCTGTATGTACGTATGTATGTGTGTCGCATAACTCAAAAACTATATGCCGTAGAAGCTTCTAGCTTGGTATGTAGGCTCTGAGGGTGTCTAGTTGTGCACCTCCCTTAGTGATTGCATTCAAATGTTCCCAAGGGGGTGTTTTACCCCTTTTTTAGGGTAAATCAGTGTTAATTTCAATGCAGATGAATTGGCATGACCACTTGGCGATATATCACCAAGCTTTTGGTCGCCAAGTGTTTGACGCCAACTTGGCGACATTGGGGCCCTAAAATTCTCCTAGAATCTAAAATTGGAATGTACTGGTTTTAGATATAACTGCAACCTGTAGCTAAACGAACGAGCTTTTTTGCAGCCGGGGACTAATATATACCAATAGGCTAATAAAGTCCAACCTAGGGGCCCCGCTCTGGGGGACCCAAATTTGTTTCATAAATATTTTAAAAGACGATGACCTTTGCTCGACTGGAATTTATATCAATAGGCCGGCTTAGTGGCCCCCAATTTCGTTCTCACCGTTGTTTTAAATTACGATATTATGCTATAGGGCCACAAAGTTCGACTGGATTCTAAAGCTCCAATACGATGGCTATAGCTTTTACCAACCAACTAAACTACCGTTTGTTTAGAGACTGGAGACTGGAGAGCAAAGACTGGTAGCTAATGTGAAATTAAAATACCAGCGAGCGACCGCACATGGGCACTGCTTTGTACCGTTTGTTTGTCTGTTTGTTTTTCTTTTACAGCCATTACCAGATTAATAAATATAATCCAATATGATCCGGTTTAGGAGTCCCCAAATTTGTTTCACCTCTAATTTAAATTCGATATCATAGTTTTATTACAGCAAGTGTCTGATTTTTCAATAGGCCCATAACGCCCGATTTGGGGCCCCCAAAAATTCGTTCCCCATTTTTTAAAAGTTAAGATGCCAATATAGGGCCCCGAATTTTTTCTTTTTTTCATCTATTGTTCTTTAGCTGCTTTATCGTACAAGTTTGCTTTTTTGGTTTATGCCATTGTTTTGATTTTATATGTGCAAGGCATAACGGTTTTTCTTTTGGAATGTTCGAGAACATTCCAATTTTCAACTGTGTTTCATTCTGTTTTTTAGTGTGGTAGATTTTAAAAGAATGTTAAGTTGAGCTTGTAGTCTGGGAGCAACTGGTTTTCCGTGCGCTTTTTGTGATACAATTATGGGACTATATATTGAACAGGAACTGTTGAACCGCGTCGACACGGAAAACATAATTAATGATTTTGCTGCAATTAAATCTAGACGAAAATTTATATGAGGTATGAAAATAAAAAATATTGGTAAACTGTATTGGTTTTTTTAATGGAGGGGGGATTTTTTCTCCCCCTTTTAGAGTGGGGTGGAGGGGGGCCCCACTTCACTTGATCCGCCTCTGTCTTTGAGTTAAATAAATATCTCAAAATATGCTCTTTCGAATGATACCATTTTTAACTTCTTACATTTGTCCTCGATCGTGGGTTTCCTGGTTAGAATAGAACCTACCAAGAAAGAAGCACAAGTGTCTCCATTAAGAGGTTCTTGAAAGCCAATATTTAGTTAAATTACCTTCCAAAGCAGGGGAGGGGCAATTGCCCCCCCCCCCCGTCGGGGAAAATTTAAGGTTTCGTCGGGGAATCTCTTGGCTTTGCAATTTATTGTGAATAAAAAAAAATAGAGATTAAACTCAAAAATTAAATTTTAGAGAAAAAGTAGAAATATCTTCAAAAAAAAAGTAGAAAGGAAAAATCAGTTGATTTCGAGACCACCCGACTTGCAATTTAGCCGCAAGCCGTTAATACCTTTGAAAACATCTTCTTGGTGGTCGACAAGCTTCGGGGAACTAAGTGGGGATAATGGTGTGTATTCGTCCTTGAATTTGTTTGTCGATGAGCTGGTTTCGACACCTCAGGGTTCATACCAGCCCGCGTCGACACCTGTCCACAGGTCCACAGCGGTGGGTGTTACATTGGGAAGGGGTCCGAAGACAGTTGTTTTGTATTAGACAAGACGTCGGCATCAGGTTACGGCGCGACTGTACCAAACGACCGAAGCGAACGACAATAGTCAGAGAAAAGACACGGGGGGGGGGGGGTCGGAGAGAAAACATGTGTCAGATGTTTTTCCTTTTCTCGTACGTATAGTAGTCTCTGTCCGCCTGATTGCTTCAGCATGGCAAACAAAGTGAGCGGAAACATTCATTGATGCGTTTTTCAAAGTACTTCTCTGAGAAAAGGACTGCAACATAATCTTTTAGCATTCGGAAGTTTATAAGTAAGTCATTGCTATATAGGCATTTATAATTTATCCGGATTATTGTTAGTTCATTTTATTCTACGCCAAAACAAATCGTGAACAATCATTTGACCTTATCCAAAGAAGTGTAGCAAAATTGATGTTTTATTTTTTGGTGTAATGTTGTCGGCAAGGGGAAAAAAATCTGGGGATTAATATGATTAAAGCGAATAGATGTTTGAAATTTTAAATAAAATTTTCTCTAATAATAACAAATATTGTTCTTGTTTGAAGACTGCTATAAAATTGTAAGCAATAAAAACTGAGTTGCATTGTATGCTGAATGAATTATTTATATGTAGTAGTGATCTAAGTCAACTTAATTTTGAATCAAACCATATAAGATATTTGAATTGTACTAGTGTGCTTTCAAAGCTTAGCCAAAGTACACTTTTGAATAATAGGTCATTGATGTAGCAAAGTATTAGAAGTAAGAAGAATAAAAATGTCTATAATAATTTTCATAACTGGAATTAATTTAAATCACAAATTTATTGAGCAGCACATTCAATACACAATAAATATTATGCACAATATAATTTTCTTTTATTTTTAAATAAACTATTAAATAATTTTTGGGCCTAGAAAACAAGTCATTTAACCATACCTCTCTACTCCATTTAAACTGGTACAGTTGATCATCTTAGATATTATTAAACATTTTTTTTCTTTAAAAGAAAAATTGAAGGCTGGACTTGTATTTGAATTACTGCTTTAAATAAGAGTTGTATTGTTGTCAGTAAAAAATTTTTGGAAAAGGGCTAGTGATTGGGTAGGGATCCATGTTTCTCCGATTTTTTGTTACCCCCCCCCCCAGGGCCGGTTTTTTAAAAGTATCCCAGGGCCGAATTTTCTCCCCAGTCCGTCTCTGTTGCTGGTCGTCGCATTTGTATTTGTTTGTGAATGACAGGTGCAAAGTTCGAAAACGAACAGTATATGGGCCAAAAAAAAAAAACACATGATAAACGTTTATGTAATTCTTTGATGGACAAAGGGCCTGCGTAAAACTGCTCTAGAGCAGGTAATCAAGCATGCAAATGGGCCACTGAATCCCACTCCTTAACTACAGCATTGCCTGTACCAATACAATTTATCTAAAATATTAAAAACCAATATAGAAAGAAGAACTGAATCAGCCACTTTATTGATTCAAAACTGTGGAACCAACATGATTCATACTGGCTGACGAATGAAACTGAATAGCATATAGAACTGAATGTGTTGGCAACTGATATTTATGCTACAGTGATCCCGCTTAGTAAATTATAAGGGCGCTTTTCCACTTACCGACACGACAGCGATAAATCGTACACGATTGTCGTCATCCGACATTGGAGCACGCAAAATGCATTGAAATATGCTATGCGCTTTTACATCTCCCGATTCCTGGACGATTGTGTCTTCTCCGACCGAACGCTGTCGTTTGTCGTCCCATTCGTGTCGGATGGCAGCCGTCTCGCCTTTAAAATCGGGACAACATTCATTCATTTGTTTACTTTCTTCGAAGAAGCAACACATAGAAATGGCATTTAAATTTAACATCACTGCATTAATAAAATATAAGCTTAAATTTACAGACGATAAATAAAGAATGTATAACAATAAAATTATTTTATTCATTTTACTTAATATTTTGTTTCTCTTCTGTTGCTCAGACGATCTTTATTGCTGCAGAAAAGCTTAGATTTTCATTCTGATGTATGCGTTTCGTTCTTAGTAAACAAGGTGGGAATGAAATTTGTGAGTATGATGCATCCAATATCTTCTATTAATCTGTTTCCTCTTTTTGCGGAGGTAAAGTAAATCTAACAGTCGTAATTTGTTAAATTGAGGAGCTATAATAATATACATGCGAGCACACCGGTGCTTCGAAATAAAATGCGGTGGAAAATGACCGTTTCGGAGAAACGATATCGGTTGAGTGGAAATACAGTGTTGTAGACGACGCGACACGGTACTTATCGTTCTTATCGTTGCAGTATTTTCGTCCGACTTTCGTCGTTGTCGTGTCGTCAAGTGGAAAAGCGCCCTAAGTGTCCCAAACAGTTTTGATTCCATAAAGCTGAAAATTATTTTAACATTAGTGATTTGATTCATTTAAGTGGTTGATTTAATTAACAATTGATTCAATTAACCGGCATTTACTGTATAAGATTTTAAATAAAGAATCCATTGGAACACCTAATGTTCCTGTAAATAACCTTTGCCTTGAAAATAATGATCAGTAACTACATTGTTTTTAAACAATAATTAATATTTCATACAGCATTAAGCTCCAGAGAGTTAACCTAATGTAAAATCATACAACTCAATTGCACGCAAGACAACATTTTTGTTTTTTTTGTAACACACGGTACAACATGAAAGCATATTGTGAAACATTTACTTTTTTTTTTCAACCTATTTTGAATGCTGCAAAAACTATAGCCAAATTAACATGAATAAGATACTCAAGAGCTAGAATCTGAGAAATGCATTGAAAAATTTCAAAGATGTTTTTTTTTTTTTGTTTACCTACTTTTGTCGTCAGAGCTTTTTGCTTCTTCATAAACTGTTTGTGAAAATTGCAACACCATGAAGGAATCGTCATAATTGAATGAAATTTAATGCACAGTTGAGTGATAGTGGTACAAATAAATGATTAAACTTAGCCAACAAACAATAAAAAAGTATTGAAATTGGTATTTTGTGTTGCCACCACGCGTTGCAATAAGTGCTGCTACGCGACGTGGTATGGAGTCAAACAAATTTTTAATGTCTACTTGATCAAAAGCATGCCATACTGTTTGTATGCGTACTTTGCGTACCCGAAGTTCGTCTGTAGAAGCAACAGAACGAGGATCACGAACGAGACGCCGACCAACGAAATCCCAAACATATTCAATCAGCGAAATATCCGGAAAATACGCTGGCAAGGGAAGGAGCTGTACCTGCTGCGATGCAAAGAAGGATTGAACAGTTCTAGCGACATGAAGACGGTCATTATCCTGCTGAAATTTAACTCAAGGCAAACCTTGAAGGAAGGGGACACCTTATGGCTGTAGAACTTCACTGATACACCGGTTCAGGTTACCCACAATTCGTAGCAATTGAGCTCGTGCGTGATATGATATAGCTCCCCAGACCATTACTCCAGGTGTTCGTCCACTTTGACGTTCGAAAACGCACTCTGGAAGGTGGCATTCACCGGCATGGCTTCGGACGCGAATGCGGAAATCATGGTACCACAAATTAAAGCCATCTCTATCTTCAAAATATTTGAGTATTTTATGCGAGATTGATGTAATCTTTACAAAAAAAAATGTTATTTTAATGAACTAAAATTTTTAATGAAAAAAAAAGCCAATTCTTGTATTACTTTAATATTTTTTTTTAAAGGCAAGATATTTAAGAGTTTGAACTCATGCACCGGATTTTGCTTTAAGTAGGGATGCACCGATTAATCGGCACTGCCATAATCGGCAAAACCATAATCGGCACTGCCATAATCGGCCACTTGGCCGATTATTAATAATCGGCAAAATTATACCGATTAATCGGCGGAAAAAATATTTTTTAAATATTATATTTTGAAGTATATCTTCACCAAGAAACTTTGATGAATAATTTTATCAACATAAAATAAATTTAATTATCTGAAATTTTTACTAAAACATGTAATATGAGGGGTAACAGTATAGGGTAAAAACAAAACAAATAGTTTTCATATAGTGCTTGAAACTGAATGGAATGTTAAAAGATTACCCTCACAGCTTATATTCATATTCCTGAACTTTTAAATTGGAGTACGAAACCATAAGCATTACATTTTATTTATAATCAGTCAAATTTTCGCAATCAACAAGCAGAAAAATATGTGTTGAATAAAATTTCTTTAAGTATACCTTGAACATGAAGATGCGAAGAACAAATTTATAAACTAAGAAATAAATAATTTCCTGCAAACATAAGTATAACGTGTAGTCCAAAAATGTACTGAGTAAAAATAAAGAAATAATAATTCAAAGAATGAAATATAAAAAAAATCCTCACATTTGATATGCATTTTTTAATAATTTAAATTTCCTCTTTTAAATAAATGTACACCTATTAACAACGTCGCAACATTTTTCATGAGTCGATACTTTTCTCTTTGACGTAATGCTTTCAGGTAACCTCTCAGTTTCGCAAAGAGTAAGTTTTGAATTAAATGCCTACTAATATAATAGGAAAATACAGTTTAAATTAAAAGCACTCCTAAAGTAGATCTCCGACTATTTTTTTTTTAAATTTCATGTCAAGTTAACGTAATTAGTAATATGTTAATGTAATTTTTCTAACAATAATATGAAACTTTGTGCAAAAAATTGGATAAATTTCGAAATTATTTTGGCAAAACTAGGAAAACGGAAACAAATTTTCTCTGGAAGATAAATTAGTAACTATTTCTAAAATCGGAATTGTAAAAGAAAGAAAAAAAAGCAGTGATTGTTAAATTTGTAGTATTAAAAATGATCCCTTATGAGCATTAATCGGCCGATTATCAAAAGCCGATTAATCGGTAATCGGCCAATTTGATTATCGGTGCATCCCTAGCTTTAAGTACGAGCGGACATTTTCAAACTTTTTCTAAAAAATAAAATTCGTAAGAGTTTTAAAGTTTACATTTTTGAGCATCATTTTGTCTTTTATATATACACACATATATATATAAATATGTAAGTATAAGCGTATAGGTATAAGCCTATAACGTCTAAGCGGGGAACCGAAAAAATGAAGAACGGAGAATTAAGAAACGAAAAAATGAGGAACGGAAAAATAAAGAACGGAGATTTTTCAAAATCACGGAAATATAATTAACGAAACGGAAAAACTCCGACAACTCAGCTGCCGTTATTTTTCCGTTATTTTCAGGATTAACAGTGTATGGTCAAAATTTGCCAAAATACGATTTTTTACCATTTTTGGCAGCAAATTGCAAAAAATCTACTGTGCATTGAGCTTTTGTTACACAAGTCGGATATTCTACCCTAAACAGTGATCAGAATCACCAAATTTGAGCCTGATAATCGTCTTAGGTCGCGAGCAATTAAAGCACAAACTTGACGATTTGGTCATTTTTTTCAAAACATGAAAAAGATGCTTTTAAAAACTAATTTTTTTTGGCTGAACCATGAGGCTTATGGAGCTATAATTTGGTATGGTCTCATGCAAGTCTTATATGTACAGCCAAAAAAAATTTCATCAAAATCGGAGGGGATCGAGTGGGGATTTTCTCGAAATTTGGGACACTTGACGTGGAATGATCCATATGTGACATTTGAATTTCGCCGATATACACAAATTCAAATTAGTGTGTGTTCAATTGTGTTGACTCCCAGACGCAATTGAAGGGGCAAGTGAATAAAGGTGATATGTGACAATTTTTAAATTTCTAGAAAAAGCTATCAAAAAAAAAAAATTATTAGCAAATCACCTTTATCCAGTTGCCCTTTTAATTATGCTGTGATTTGGAACGTAATATAGTGTTGCTATTTTTTGAAAAGTTGTTTCAATAATGTTTTTAAAATATATTCTATCGAAAATAAACATAATTAACATTCATTTTTAATGAAAATGTTAAAAGTATCAAGTAAGTTGCTTCAAGAAGCAAAAACAGCGCTAAACAACGAAGTTTTCGAAAAAGACTTTTTTTCTTTTCTTTCTCTGAAACAGCAGTCGTTTTATACTGACTATTTTAAAGTCACAAGATAAAATACACATTTGAGAGTTCTGCAAGGAATTATATGTTTGATTTCTTTAAAAATAATTGTCGATAAAAAAACAATAAATAGGTTGACTGAATTACTTCACGCTTATATATAAAGTTATATGGATATGAATTTGACAATAATTTTTCTGCCGATTTTTTTTTTTCAACCAAAATGTGTAATTGTTTGGACTTGATAACTAATTAATTTAAAATTAATTGTAACAGGAGCTATAGATATTATTTGCTGTAACAATTGAATCACCGTTGAAGAACGAATAAAGTTCATCAATGCGTTTTTCTCTCTATTTACAAGTTTTTGATATTTTAGTAATTTATTGCACTTTTAAATTTTAATACCTTGTATAGCTGCGAACCATAATTCTTCTCTCTCTCTAATAACATCGCGTGTTTGTCTTCAATATGTTTACGAAGATATTCCAAATCTTTGAGACCATCTTGACTCCAATCAGGGCACTTGATTCTAGAAACATAATTATTTTGAACTTTATGTACATTTCTAATATGCTTCAACATATTATATTTTGTCGAAAAACACTTTTCGCAATAATTGCAGCAAAATCCAGCCATTCTAATGGAGTATCGCAACCACTTCGGTGGTAGTAACTCGAAAGTAGCCGCGCGATAGTACTGGTAGAATAAAAATTAAAATCAAAGGAAAATTTACGCCAAATACAGGGATGTAAAATATGGTTGATATCTGGCGCATGCTCAGATAACGGAATCGGGTTGTCATGAAATTCTCCACTTTGTGCACTAAAAGTTATTTCATAGCCAACTATTGCCACCTATAGAACTTTACAACCCTTTATTCTACTTTAGGCAGTATTTACTTAAAACCTGGAGACACACACAAAATGACATGTGTATCAAAATACTCTGCTGGCCACCCAAATTGCAACACCAAGAAAGACCAGAGATATCGCAACAGAATTTGTTGTGTAGATAACATGTTGACCAAGTATCAAATGATTAAATTTATAAACTTCTGTAAAGTGTCGTTCCTGCCAAAATCAGTAACCGGAGTTGCCGCCATTGTTGCAGATCACCGTTGCCACACGCCTCAGAATTAATTCAAAAATACTTTGGATGTGTTCTTGGGGTATAGCAGACCAAGTAGCTTCCACATGTTGCCAAAGTTGATCTGTTGTAGCAGTTGGGGATGTAATCTAGGTCAATCGTAGAGCAGCCATGAATCACATGTTTTCTATCGGCTAAACATCCGGAGAGCGAGCCAGCCAGGGAAGCAACTCAATCTGGCGATTGAGGAGGAACCCTTGGACAATGAGTGCCACGTGTGGTGGTGCATTATCCTGTTGAAGTATGGCTGTGGCTAAGCCCTGAAGGCAAGGAAGGACAACTGGTTCCAACACCTCGGAGATATAGCTCTGGCTGTTTAAAGTACCGGCAATGCGTGCTAGAGGAGTGCGAGAGTGATATCCAATACCGTCTCATACTATAATAGCCGGTGCAGGACCAGTGTGGCGGTGCATAACGCAGCTGTTTAGCATAATCTCTCCACGGTGCCTCCAGACTCGAATCCGACCATCGCGGTATTGCAGACTAAAGCGTGACTCGTCGGTAAAGACAATTCCATTCCATTCTGCCATCCACATCCTTCTTTCATCGCACCATTGGCGGTGGAGACGTCTGTGGATCTGCGTCAGGGGTAGACGAAGCAATGGACGTCTTACAGACAGACTAATCTGCTGTAAACGGCGTCGAATGGTATGCACAAACACTGGATGATGCACAGACGAAATGTGCTGTGCTATGGTTCGTGGTGTGACTGAGTGACCCGTCACTACCACTTGCACAATGCGCCTGTCATCACGTGAAGTGGTGCCCCGAGGTGGATGTGATTCACTATGTCGGCCCGGCGTACCCTAATGCATCTAACAATCACATATCCGCATTACAGTTGTTTGATTTCGTCCAACACGAGTGCCGATTTCGATAAAGGATAAGCCTTAATCTCGGTAGGCCACTATCCTTCCTCTGTCGAACTCGGATACTTGATCAAAAGATGATCGGTCTACGATGCATAATTAATCGTTTTTTCGCAAAAACCACAAGAAAAATACAATCGGCTTTAAAACGAACTTAATCTTACTTTTAACTTTTTAATCGAACTTAAAATCGCTCAAATCTCCAAGCCTTAAATACCTTTCAAGGTGGCGCCACAGGCGCGCATGATGTGCGTTTGGGCTTAAATTCTAATCATTTGAATATCTCACCTCCGCTAATGCATGTTGTAAATGTCATATATAGTTTGCAAGCTTCTTTCAAGGTGTTGTATTTACGGTGGCCAGTAGTGTATATAAACAATCTGAAAAAAATATTGATATGGTACATTCAAGTGGACAGTTATACTAAATCATAATGCATATGTATTAATTTTTACAACTTTCATAATACGTTAAATTTGCTCAAAAGTTGGCAAGTCTGTATTGAGGACAGGGGAGGTCAATCACACTCCGCGCATTGTATTTTTTTAAAAATAAAAGTTAACTCAAAATATGGCTGATACACATACACATTTTTAATACTCCTTGTGAGTATAATTTTAGTAAAATATGTCATTAAATAATAAAAGTAAATTCTCAATTGAAGGATATAACGTCCTAACGCAAAAATAAAAGAATTAAAAAAATAACCCTTATGTTTATATAAAATTCACAAATCACCGATATCTCCATTTTCTCGGGAATCACGGTTCACGATAAGTGCTTTTGCATAATTGGATTTAATTTTAAGTTTCTTATTGTGGTGTACTACTTTTGTAACAAAATATTTAAATGTAAAAATAAGTAATTATTGTTGAAAAATTGCAATATATTTTTGAAAAGTAAGCGCAAAATCATAGTGAAACTTGAATGAAAAGTTTTTTCTCTTTCAATTTTTTGTGGGCAATATAACTAAGAATCGAGTTTTTTTTTTTTTTTTAATCTCCAACCCCCTTTATTAAAATTCCGGCCACGGGCCTGAGTATAATTATAAGATTTAAAAAGAAAAGTTGTTGAAAATGAGATTTGATTTTAGCTTGAATTTTTGAAAATTCCCGAAGTCAAAATTGTATTATCTAGTCATGGGGGCTTCGGGGCGATGCACTTGCCCCCCGATCGCCAAAGCGTGGAAACCGAAGCATACACCTGGCGTCATCTATCGGGACTTTCAGTAAACATTTGAAAAATGGATACTGAATATTTAACTAAGTCCCAGGATTTACTTTACCTCTTCCCGCTCGCTCCCGTTAAAATCACAAGCTGATTTTCCGCTCTTTTATTTCTCGCTCCCGTGACATTTCCGGGCTGGAGTGTTAACGTAGTAACGCGCCAATGAGTAGAAAACGAATTCACTTATTTTGCCCAAAAACATTTTACTTCTCATTTTACACATTAGATCGCAGCACCTGCTTATTTAATAAAATTCTTTTTCAACGTGTAAAACAATTTTTTTTTTAATTTTCCTTGTCTGCTGGAAAACCAACATTAAGTCAGAGCAAACATGAATGTTGGCTTTTCAGTTTTTAAAATTTCAAGCTAAAAGCAAATCACAAGTAAAAATTGAATGTATATGTTGTTCAACATAATTTTTCATTTACTAAAAAAATAGGCACTTTTATGACCGTTTTCTTGAATATTGTCCCATCGAAGAGAAAATACTTCACTGAATGACAAATTTTTACAACAAATAAAAAAAAAGCATTTAATAATTAAATTCCTACAACCATTTCAAACAATTGGTCAAATTCAATCTTGTACCCAAATATAAATGGAAACAAGTAAAAATAATAATAATGTAACGTAACAGTATTAAAGATAACAGAACATGTGGATTTCAACATCAGTAAACATCGTGAATTACTGTCCCTAAATAATCATATAAAATGATTAGTTTTGGTTACAAGGGTGGGTTGAAAAAAAATCGATGTTTTTATTTCGGAATCGCGTTTCCCCTCAAAAGTTGTAGATAGGTATCCTTTATTGGGGGGGGGGGGGGGGGGGAATTCAAAGTTAACATCTTCAGTTCACGCATGAGGTTAAAAGTTTGAAAAAATGTTAAAAATTGAAATTTTCAAAACATAATAAATTTATATTTTTGCAATTTTTTACAATGCAACAGCCATAACTTGTTTGTAAATAGCTTAGTTTGAACCTAAAAATATTTTATTACTTTTACATAAGATATTTAGTTCGCTCATACGCCTTAAATTGGGCCTCAATTTTAGCGCAATTAAGGCGTATGCGCGAACAGCGTGTTAACATTTATTATTATTATTTTTTTTTAAAGGCTTTTTTATTTAGCGTCTTTTCTTTCTTCCTTTCTTTTTTTTTTGTTTAAACATGGGTTTATATTTACTTATGAAAGCTGAACAAATACTGACAATGAAGGGGGTATCACAAATAGGACAATTCTTTCAAACTTCCAATTCGACCGCTACTTCAACTTTTCATTCAACTACCTGCCAAAGTTGACTGAAGAGTAAAAGTTGCGGTTGAATTGGAAGTTTGGTTGAAAAAATTTTCCTATATGTGATACATCCTTGATGCAATGCTCGAAAATATTCAAGAAAATTGAAATTAATTATTTCCGGTAGAAAGAGCAATTTTCAGGTCCTTTAATTAAAATTCAAACTGTTCGGTACTTTCTTGGGGTTCGAAAACCCCCTGCTATATTTCCCGGGTGGCCAAGTACCTCCATGCCAAACGTGGTCGAGATCCGACGTAAACTGTATTTGTATACGAGCGTACATACATACATACATACACACACACACACACACGTATATATTCTTCGTTTTATTTATATGGATTAAAAATAATCCATATTAGCTTATATCCGCTTATACTAAAAGGCTATTTGTTTGTCACAGTTGCTAAAGATAACTGTTTTATTCGATTGGACATTCAATGAGAGAAGTTTCATCTTCAGGGAAATCAATTAATTGTAGTATCATTGTTCCAGATATCGTGGACATAATAAATGGAAAGTATGATTAATTGAGTTTCATTTTGTAAAGATGGCTCTTGAACAAATAATGAAACAATTGACATTGTTATAAGTAATAGTTGTATTTGTGTTAAATGAGCAATATATTTTGAGATAGTTATTACTTGATTAAGAAACCACATTATTTTACAAAAAAAAAAAAAAAAAAACATATAAGCTTAATTCCTCCTTTCCTCATTTCACACTGAAATTAATTTTCACTTTGAAATCAGGGTGCATAAAAGAAACTCAAAAATTTAAGGTTAACTAATAAGCAAATAAAGATCTTTGAAATTTTTTGTCAGTTTCTAAGTACATTAGGAACCAATCTAAGTTAAAAATATGTGAACGTAGAAAATAAAAAGTTAAATAAATAAAAATGAAATTTTTTTCTATCATAGGTTGTAGAAATTGGTGTATCGATGTAGAATAAAGTAAAAAAAAAAAAAAAAAAAACATACGTTCTTGTAACTAATAAGGAAAGACATACTGCAGAAGGTAGAGCCTGTTTAGATATATTAGGTGTTCATAAAATCGATCCTTTGTATCATTGCAGCTGTATTTGGGTTCTGTGAGGATTGTGAAAGATTTACAACATCGAATGTCGGTCACCTTGTCTAGTGGTCAGAGACGTCTGACCGTGATGCGGTGGCCCCGGATTCGAACTCCGGCTTGAGCATGAACGTACTTTCTCTCCTGTCATTTACCTTTCTGTGTGTTATAAATGGATGCTTACCCTATAAACGGGTCCTTATGGCAGGTGTGTTGAGCTAAAACGGTCTTCCACCTTAATGGTGCTCGTAAAAACAGAAGCCGTACCTATGCCCGAGTGGTGTTTACAACCTCAAATGCATCTTGAAACGTAATTATTCTTAAGGAATGTGAGTCCTTCTGGAATAGTTCATTCTCCCTAAAAGAGCTTCTATCAATTAAAATACTTTTTTCTGATTTTCCGTACTTAATCTTTTCTAAAACTTTAGGTACTGATTTGTGTTTAAAGTTACTTTGCAACGTAACACCATAAGCGGACTTATGGGGGGGGGGGGGTATTTTGTTCCACTAGAAAGTAATCTCACAAGTTTTTTAGCTTCCGCCGAGCATTCCGATTCCATATAGCATCTGGGAAGCATAATCTGTTTTCTGCCAACTTGAGTAAATTTTGTGTTGAACTTATTGAAACTCAAAGCCAGGGGGCCCCCTAAATGACGGGCCTGGCTGTGTCTTGGTGTATACGCAGATGGAGTAACATCTCCTGATATTTCGAATAGTTTCGGTATCCGAAAAATTCATTTGTGTAAGTCGGGGTACTGCCGCTTTTTAAAACACAAAGTTCTGCTTACCACTTCCCTTTTTTTTATATTATACTGAAAAATATTCAAAGAAAAAAAGAGGAATGGGGGGGGGGAGGGACGTTACTCATATGCTGATTACGTGATTTTTTGCTTTTTACTCAAATAGCGAAATAGCACGTTTTTTTTTCTATCAGTTCTAGATAATAAAGCAGAAAATTTTTAAAGCTGACAGATCATTTTGATGTACAATTTTTACATGTTGTGCTGTTATTATTATTATTATTATTTAAATTGGCGATCAATATCAGTTGTCAATTTAGAGTTTGAAAAGAACATAACAAAATAAGTAGAACAATTTTGAATACGTTATTCGAAATAAATCCACAGTTTTTGATTTTGTAAAAGAGAAAAGCCTTACTCACCATTTGCTTGAAAAACATAGGTTATGCTGGTGCTGCCTTGTTTCTCTTCTGGACTGCTCTAGGTACATTTCTTTAACCCCTTCCTAACCGACATAAAGACTTACTGAGGTTTTCGAGTTGTCCGCTTGTCGAGCTGCCGAAGTTCCACTGTATAGGATTTACAGAGAGTTTGACTAAGTTCCTAAAAACAAAATAATTTTCTTATTCCTTAAAAATTTTCATCAAGCCTTCGCGCGGTGTATATATTAAAGCTTGACCACGGGGAGATGGCGCGTGACCTTGAGGTGGAAACAGACCGCTTCATTTAAAAATAGGTAGGATCCGCGAGAAAATTAATTTTTCACGTACTCAGTTCATTGTATCTTCTTCTGTCTGCATAATCTCTCTGATGTGACCTATTATAAAATGAAGCAGTCCGTTTCTGTTTCAAAGTCAGCCGTCATCTCTCCGTGGTCAAGCTTTAGAAACATACTTAATTACCCCTGACGCAACAAGGAATTGAGTTATAAGTTTGACGTGCTTGTGCATCTATGTATCTGTCTGTGGCAGCGCGCACGCACGCACGCACGCACACACACGCACATGCACACGCACACCAACTCACCGAACGAGGGTCGCACGACCAACTCGGATTTTCTTTAATTTTGACACACAGGTTGAATCTATAGAGGCATGGAAAAGTCCAAATTTTTAGGTTCCTGCTCCCCTTATTTTCTGAGATACATGCCCTCAAAGTTTGTCCGCGCCATCAAAATACTAAAAAAGTGATGTTATTTAATCATTTTTGTTAAAAAATTGTACTCACGCAATTTTAAAGTGTTAGATATCTATGGAAACTAGTTACTCCAGGCATTCCGTAAAAGAAATACTAGAATGTTCACAATGAAAATTGCCAAGGTATAGGGCTCTTTGAAGTTGTCACCACAAAAACTTGATTTTGCAGATTTTGCTAAAATTGAGGAATTTATTCCAAAAAAAGGAAGACATAACCAAAGGTTTACTCACTTTCTGGTAGTGTACAGATGTTTACTGTAAATGGTTACACAATACATAACTTAGATTTCTCACTCCTTCATGGAAATATTTAAGCTGAAAGATAAGCAATAAGACAAAAACATGCGATTTTGGCCATCTTGGCAGCCATTTTTCTCATAAAGGGAACTCAAGCAGTAGAAACTTTAATTTTTTTTAAAAAACAAGCTACTGATATGTTAGCTATTCACAGGAAAAGAGTTTACTTTTGGTTATTTCTTGCATTAAGAGATATCCAGCTGACAGTATATGCATGTTTTTCGCGACGACCATAAGCTTTTGTTCCCCTCTCATGGACTTAAAGTTAATTAAACCAAAAAATAATGATATATTTATTAATAGATTAATATTATCTACCAAATATGTCATGAAATTTAATTTATTAAATCATTGAACAATAAATTAGGTATTTGATGAAAACAAGAAGTAGTATTTCTCCGACGCCTGAGCATTATGTATTCATAATTATTAAGTACTAAAGAATTTCTTGAAAAATCAACTAAAATAAAGGAGCTTTGAATAGTTATCTTATAAGCAATAGCCAATCTTGTGATTGGGATATTCCTGATTGGCTCTTAACAGGAGGATACCCTTGTTTTTTGTTGCAGTATTATTTTGTAGAAAATAGAATGTATGCTGCATGGAATCTGTGAACTAGTATTTTAGTGAGTAAACTTATTCTTGTCAGTTCTTATCAGTGCACAGCACATGTCAGTTTTGTAAAGATCAGTGTGAGAATAAATTAGTTGTACTAATTTTACTTTTTCAAGCATTGCTTTATATTAAATTATTTATTGACTTATTTTGTAAATATTTAACTGTTAATAAGGTAAAATGGAATTCGATGCTGAAATTAATAACTCTTTATCACCATGCTCAGTTATTGGCCCATCAAATGAAATTTGTCATAAAATATCCTACATCAAACGAAAAGGCCTTATTTATTTTTCTGACATTCATGTGATATTCAAGAAATTCTGCTATTAAAAACAGGAATTTTACAGCATATTTATCTCATAAGCAATACCCAATCACAAGATTGGGGATTGCTTATGAGATAAATATTTAGAGCTCCTTTGATTAATTTAAGAAAGTATTTAGTACTTTATAATTATGAATGCATAATCCTCAGGCATAGGAGAAGTAATATTTCTTGTTTTCATCAAATATCTAATTTATTGTTCAATGATTTAATACATTAAATTTCATGATACTTTGGGTAGATAATACAGCTTTTAATAAATATATCATTATTTTTTGGTTTAATTAATTTTAAGTCCATGAGAGGAGAAACAAAAGCTTATGGTAGTCGCGAAAAACATGCATATACTGTCAGCTGAATATCTTTTAATGCAAGAAATAAACAAAAGTAAACTCTTTTCCTGTGAATAGCTAACATATCAGTAGCTTGTTTAAAAAAATTAAAGTCTCTACTGCTCCCCCTTTATGAGAAAAATGACTGCCAAGATGGCGAAAATCGCATGTTTTTGCTTTATGGCTTATCTTTTAACTTAAATATTTCCAAGAAGGAGTGAGAAACCCAAGTTATGCATTGTGTAACCATTTACAGTAAACATCTGTACACTACCAGAAAGGGAGTAAACCTTTGGTTATGTCTTCCTTTTTTTGGAATAAATTCCTCAATTTTAGCAAAATCTGCAAAATCAAGTTTTTGCAGTTACAACTTCAAAGAACCCTGTATATCTCAGCAATTTTCATTATGAACGTTCAAGTATTTTTTTTCTAAATGCCTGGAGTAACTAGTTTCCATAGATATCTAACACTTTTATATTGCATGAGTAATATTTTTTACAAAAAATGACTAAATAACATCACTTTTTTAGTATTGTCACGGGGCGGACAAAGTTTCAGGGCATGTATCTCAGAAAATAAGTAGAACAGGAACCTAAAAATCCATACCTCTATACAATCAACCTGTGTGCCAAATTTAAAGAAAATCCGAGTCGGTCGTGCGACCAATTTTTCTTTTTTCAGGTGCGTTGGTATGGAATCACTCATAAAAAAAAAAAAAAAAAGATTATGATTATATGTGGTACCATGAAGTACCAAACAAAGGATAGAAATACCTTTGTGTGGTACCATGAAGTACCAAACAAAGGATAGAAATACCTTGTTGTGGAATCTATGTTTAAAATAAGTGGCTACT
Source organism: Uloborus plumipes (assembly GCA_038373865.1). NCBI lineage: Eukaryota > Metazoa > Arthropoda > Arachnida > Araneae > Uloboridae > Uloborus > Uloborus plumipes. Next base: position 66,641 of record JAXGGA010000002.1, read on the forward strand.
TTGATAAAAAGGCAGAGTTTAAAAACCCCTCAAATGTTTTTTGGTTCAATTGTACAGTTTTAATGTCTTTTTTTTTCTCGATTCAATTACTTAAAGAACATGAAATTGCTTTTTTAATTTTTTTTCCAGGGAAACCATCCTGGATTCCAGTTTCTCATAAACTAAAAATTTTTTGTGAATATTTTATCAAAACTTAATTTAGTGATTTTTCTTCGATAACATAATATCTTGTCTTAAAGCTAATTTAACGTATTGACATTAAAAAAAATATTAGTTGGAATAAAAAAAACATTTTCTTTTTCTTGTTCTTGAAAAAAAAGTAGGTTTCTTAATCTTGCAATAGTTTTGGCCAGTAGTGTATGTATCACGGCTCTGATAGAATTAAGAGCAAAATGACTAAAATCGTAAAATTCAACTTACAAGCTAAGTACTTCTTACATCAAGTTAACTTTTTTTTTTGAAAAAAACATTTAAAACTGTTTTTGCTTGCTTACCTATGTGTAAACCAAACTGTTTAGAAATGCAATCTTCATCTTTCATGATTTGTAAAGTATTTTCTGTAAGACTGTCAATCAAAAAATATAGAGCATTGTATTTTGTTTCAGTCAAAAATCTGAAATAAAAATTTAGTCCTCTTACTATATTAAAAAAAAAAAAGTAATTCCTATTTTTGGGACGAAATATCTATCGGGCATTTGGAGCATCATTATCTCAGGAAAGAATTGTCATTAAGAATGCACGAGAAAAAAAGTAGAAAAAAAAAAGCTAAATAATGTATGTATCTTAGTTTAAGATGCATTAAAACTTTCAAAGAAATCTTTCATTATTAAAAATAGCACTTCCAGTGCGTTTGAAAGAGAAGTATTTGTTATTTTTAAAGAATTTTGAAATAGTGTTTTTTTACAAAAGTAAAATTCTTTTAAAAGTGTTCCTTTTTTTATTCCGCTTTTTGCTTTGATTTTTACCAAGAACGTGCATTACATTCTTTTAAAACTATATCTTTTAAAGAAATGTCAACTCTATTTTTAGAAGACTATGGTAATTATTTATTAACTTGATGCAGTACTTTAAAAATTCTTTTCGATATTCTTATGCTCTTGATTTAAAGCAGCAGCTGTAATTATAGAGCATTATGAATTGCTTGTTTTCTTGTAAAGAATGATTTTTTTTTAATTGCAGCGCTTTGCCGAATAAGACAATGCATACACAATTCTTTTAAACCCTCTGCTTATAATAATCTGACTAGAATATTAGTCACTTTAACTTTTTTTTCATAAAATACTCTTACTTTTACATTTTTCGTCTAATCTGCACTTACTATATATTTTAAACCGTCATTTTGGCGATAAAAGCGTGCTAAGAATATATGGTGGAAGGATGAGGGGGATATGATACTCTTGTTAATTTTCTTATGGATCAAATTTAATTTTCAGGCTGCTTAAAGGAGTCATAGGAATCTGTGTTTAATTCCTTCATGGCTGAGAACGCTTTGTCATATTAAAAATTTTGTTTCAAACGAAGAGAGATGCTCGCAATATATATTGAAAAACTGAATGAAGAACCGCCGTACCACGTACAAGGTAACTTAAATTCATTTTTTTGATGGGTTCATCCCTGGCTGGTGGTCATTATGCTGTTCATTATTACACTAAAAAATTGTATAGCCTTACTCCATAAATACGGTGGCTGCAGTACTGCTTCCACTCTTATGTAGATCGCAATTTTTGTGCTTTTGCTAGTGCGGCTCTGAGGTACACATGTAGTTAAAGCTATGTAAAAAATCTTTTAAAAGTAGGAAACATTGGAAGCACAAAGAGGATCATGAATAGTTTAAATTAATATATAAATTCAAGGTATGCACTTAAAATTATTGCGATACAGATTGCGTTTATAAAGTAACAAAATTAAAAAAGTGAAGAAATCAATCCAAAAAAAAAAAAAAAAAAATTCAATGATTAAAATTGTGAGAATCGCCAAAAATGTTTTCAGAAACGTCGCAATTTTCAGATCCAGATTAGTAAAAGTTGTTGGCGTTTACGTAATTAAGACTGAGTTGGATTCTCAACCATCGACATTTCCCTCGCAGTGTGTGTGGGCAGGGGGGGGGGGGGGGGAGTGAGTATCAGTACGAAGCTCGGTCAAGTAAAATTGTGAAAAAAAGAAAAAAAAAAATAAATTTGAATTTTGACAACTCGAATTCAAACTATGTTTTTCGGAATGACGAATGGTGGTAGGTGTGTGTGCTGCATCGCCACCATGTCCTGTATGGGGAGGAGCAGGGGCCGATGAGCAAGTCCGTGAAGATAGAGCACCGGGACACGAGACGTTAGAAGACTGCCAATCTACCTGGTAAATGGGGTCTAAACAGAAAACATGTAAGAATTTCTTATTGTTAAAAAAAAGGGGGGGGGGGAGGTCATCTTGTTTCCTCTCCGCCGTCAGTGTAGTTGAAAGCTTTTTCCTGTTAGGCTCACTTATTACAACGAAACTTTCTAAAAAAAAATTAAAAAAAGGATAACATTCGTTGCTTTTAGCTGATACCTCCACTAATTAAAGCTCCAGATTTGAGACTGAGTCAAATGACTCTCTTGTCAAATTCCAAATCTGATGACCCCCCATTTCAGCTGTTGACTCCACGTGACCAACGCCTCCTAAATACTAAATGACTGTAACTTTTTGGTTTTCAGCACAGAACAAAATTTCATCCTTGGTTCACGATACACTGCCATCTACCAGAGTTCTTCGAGAAAGGTAAATTAACGATTGGTTCATTTCTAAATTTAAATTTAAAAATCAACCAATGAAAAAAATTAATTCGAATATTGTTTGGATCCATCGCCAATAGCTACAAAATGCCCTTGGTTCACGATACACTGCCATCTACCGTAGTTCTTCGAAAAATTAACGATTGGTTCATTTCTGAATTTAAATTTAAAAATTAACCAATTAAAAAATAACAACGGCATTATCGGATTGCCGCAAGGTGGTGTTTAAAGTGGAACCCATCTCGACGGTAGCGAAACAAATGTTATAGGTATTTAGTAGTCTGAGGCGTTGACGTGACACGGTAAAAAAAAATGTGTAACATTACTTTATAAAAGCGGTGGCAGCATAACTGCCTCCAATACAATGGAGTAACTTAACTAATAAAACTGGTGTAACGTTATGCATCGCTCATAACGTTATATCAGTTAAGTTACTCCATTACATTGGGGGCAGCTTTGGATGCTGAATGCTGCCACCCGCTTTTACGGAGTAAGGTTGCATTATTTTTTTTTACAATGCCTACTAACTTGCTTTTGAGTTGTAAAATGATAGCGTTAATAAATATTCAAATAAAAGTGATGATATGAGGTTTGACAATCTAGAAAATAGCGGTTTTGGGGCTAACAGAACAAACTTTATACCGAGTGCTTAAAAGGAGACGTTAGTTTTAACCCAAAAATGGGATAATGCACAAGTAAAACATGAAAAAAGAGACAAGGCAGTCACAACCTTTCTACAGATGGGAACATTTACCAGAAGTTTTGAAACAGCTGTATAGCAGTTCACCGTTTAAAGTTGTTTTTTACTAGCACGTAGACATTTTTTATTCTTAAAACATATTGAATTACATATTAAGGAAAAAATGTCAAATGTAAAAGTGCTTTAATATTTAAAGTTTGAAAATGATATTTGGTCAAAAGAAAAAAGCTCTTAATGTTTGTTTTTTTCGCCATACATTTCTTTTGTGTTCTTTGCTATCATGATAAAAGATTAAAATGAAGTTTCTTGGGGGACAACATTTAATCGATTTTAAGCATCGGAGATTTTAAAATAAATTCCCAATCCTGATTCTCTTAGAAATCTTTAATGCAAAAAGCGTTAATATTTAATGTTCTCTGACAAGGTTTAGATGTGATATTTATGGAACAAATTTTCTTTTCTTAATCCTTTTTTGTTGGAACTTTTAAAATTCCTAGCACAATTTTAATGCCACAAGAATTGAGAAAAAGAAAAATCAACACTTACGTATTAGGTTTTGAAGGGATCTTATGAGAGTAAGAAAAGGAGCAAAAGAGAGCGAAGTTTAAGAAACATGGCAGAAAGAAAATCAAATTAATGTCACTGTTTTTGTGCTTTACCCGCGTCTCTTCGCAAATCCTACATAATTTTTTTTTTTTTTTCTTTATTCCATTAGGTTTAGCTAGATTTTTTAACACTTTCTTTTTGTTCTGAAACATCATCTTAGCTATTAATTTTTACGTTTTGTATAAATATGTGCTTTACTTCAAAAAGCAAGTCGAATGGGTTTTTGCCTTTACAGAATAGCTATTAAAAGATGCAAGTACTGTCTGATCTTTCTAGGTAAAAACTTCCGCGCAGTTACGCATGCGTCAAGTCTTCTCTGATCTTACCAAAATAGGGGTGTTAGGTACGATAATAATAAGGGGGAAATAATAAAAAGCATTCTGAGCCGTATCAAACAACGTGGAATGATGCTAATTTCAAATACATAGTTTAGTTGAATATGTCAAAAGGATATAGCAAATGCAAGTTTTAAATTGAAATACAGTAGACCCTCGTTATATCGCGCCTCGTTATATCGCTCATTCGGATATATCGCAGAACTCTCAAAACAGCCCATTAAATAGTTAAATCAAAAAGTAATTCAATAAAATATTTTATAGCTCAATAACACTATTCAACTATAAAATATTTGTCATTCATAATAACTTAAAAATAAAACGGAATGTGAAGCTGGTTTAAATACACTGCTCGACATTGAAAATGCAACACCAAGAAGGAGTGGTCAGAAATTGATGAAATTTGGTAAGAAGACAGAGACAGCATGGAACAATAAGTGATATTTATTTCAAAATAAATAAGCAAAATTTAGAGCGAGGACGGCGTCGGCTCAGTAAGAAGTAGGACCACCGCGGACAGCGATGCACGACGAAACACGTCTAGGCATGGAGTCAATAAGCCTGCGGGTGGTGTCCTGAGGGATGGCACTCCATTCCCTTTCAACCATTTGCCACAGTTCGTCCTCTGAACGAGGCAGTGGCAGGTTCTGCAAACGGCGTCCAATCACGTCCCACACATGTTCGATTGGTGACAAGTCAGGAGAGTATGGTGGCCAGGAAAGCATCTGTACACCTCGTAGAGTATATTGGCTGATTTGAGCACTGAGGCCGGGCGTTATCCTGTTGAAAAATTGCATTTGGCAGACCCTGAAGGTAGGGGATTGCCACCGGCCGCAGTACATTATCTACATATCGTTGGGCCATCATAGTGCCCCGAATACGAACTAAAGGTGATACGGAATTGTATGCAATAGCGCCCCAAACCATTATGCCACGTTGTCGCGCTGTGGGGCGTTCCACAGTTACTGCCGGATTCGATCTTTCTCCACGTCGACGCCACACACGTATGCGATGACTGTCGCTGGACAAACAGAAGTGGGATTCATCTGAGAACACTACGGTTTGCCATTCTGACATTCACGTCGCTCTGGTCCGGCACCATTCCAAACGTTGGAGTCTGTGCTGTGAGGTCAATGGCAGTCTTCTTAGCGGGCGCCGTGATTGCAGGCCACGTGCAACCAGTCGACAGGAAATGGTTCTGGTCGACACAGGAACATCCAGGGTACCTTGCACGTGCTGCAGAATCGACGTACAAGTGACTTGCGGGTCCGCCACAGCTTGTCGGCGAATCCGTCGATCCAAGCGGTCTGACGTCACTCTGGCTGCACCTGCACCCCTCAATGTGGCTACATTTCCTCTTTCCAACCATCTCCGACACAGCCGATGCACAGTGCTTGCATCCATGTGGGTATCAGCTGCAATTTGACGTATGGACCAACCTCCCCTTCTCAGTCCGATCACCATACCCTATTGGAAAAAAAATCACCGGTATTAAAAAATATACCGGCTTATGAAACACCGGAACCGGAACCATATCCCGGTAGTCAATACCAGAATCTATGCGGAACCGGTGTTTCATAAGCCGGTACTTCAGATCCCGGTAGACCGTACCGGAACCGGTGTTTCATAAGCCGGTACTTCAGATCCCGGTAGACCATACCGGAACCGGTGTTTCATAAGCCGGTACTTCAGATCCCGGTAGACCATACCGGAACCGGTGTTTCATAAGCCGGTACTTCAGATCCCGGTAGACCATACCGGAACCGGTGTTTCATAAGCCGGTACTTCAGATCCCAGTAGACCATGCTGGACTTTATCTGGAACTGGTATTTCATAAGCCGGTACTTCAGATCCAGGTAGACCATTCCAGAATTTATCCAGAACCAATGTTTCATAAGCCGGTACTTCAGATCCAGTAGTTCATTCAAAAATTTATATCCTACAGAGTCCATCCTGACATTTTCTGGAATGTGTCATAAGTTTTAAAGTAATATAATTAAATCAACTTATATGTGACTTATCAATATCCACACATTAAAGAACCAGAGAAATGAAATTAACATTAATAAAAACCATGTACAGTCAATTCCCGACTTACGCGAGGGATGCGTTCCAAGACTCCTCGCCTGAATTGGAATTTCCCGTTGTAGAAAAATGCATCAATACGGATTTTTTATTAGCATACCCAATTATTTTAGGCATTTATAAACACCCCTCACACCTTTTTGAACCATTTTTTAACTATAAATTACCATTTCTTACCTAGATAATTGAATAGATCATTTCTAGATACATAATAATCATAGATACTATATAATAGATAGTTGAATTTTTACTGTAAGAAAGAAAAACTGCTTCATTCGACACAAAATACTGTTACTATCTACAAAATTCTTGACCAATGAGATATATATAGAAATGAAACAATAATATACTTGCAGTATGAATTAAAAATAAAATGCAGCAGTGTAATAGTTCTGAGCAGTGGATATATTAGACATAGTTACAGCTGAAAAAATAAACATGATGAGTTAGGCTGTGCTTTCGAATCGTTATCAGTCTTATGAAGAAGAGGAAGAACAAGAAAGAGTGATGATTCGATCATCGGCTTTTCTTGGATCATCGCGAGATTTTTTCCGGATCGGTTATTTTGAATACGCTGAGTCAAAGCGATGTTTAGACTCGCACGAACTTCCGCTTTCAGTGGTGCTAAATGGATCAAATTTAATCAAACCCAATAATTAATCAATAACCTACTCGAAGTTACGCCAAGCGTACGAAAATTTCACTTTACAGGAGAGGAATTCGAGTTCTTTGGATTTTTTTCCTCCTCAGAAAAAACTTGCGTTATAGCCGGATCGTGTTGTAGTGGGGTTCCACTGAAGTGTATTTTTTAGTAATTGATTAAAAAACAAATATAGACTATATTTAATCAGAAAAGTGTTTAATTAGAATTCTATCAATTGTTTAGTAATTTGTTTTTTGTTTTGTTTAGTCCATTATTTTGTCGGACAGCATTTTCCTCACTATCACTGACGAGGACAGTTGTATGGACTATCTTTTCTTTACCTTTGTATTCACTGTTCTTTACTGATAAAAACTTCTGGAGCTAGTTCCATCTGCAGAAAATAAGAAAGAAAAACCTGATAAAACATTAAGACCAACTGAACATTTGACTAAAATACATTTCAAGCATACTATTAATTACATGTAGACCAAGGTTTGTCTTTACTCCTACTGAAAAAAGAACTTTTTAGTCATAAAAAATACTATCTTCAGACTACAGTCAATGCTCGTTATAATGACCACACATTATAAAGACCACCCCAATATAATGACCAGTGGGAATATCCACAACTTTTTCCCTATATACTCTATGTCAATTTTCTTTTGGCATAAAATCTTTCTGTGTCGGTCTAATCAAACATATCGACCAAATTCAGCTGTCATTGTTTCCGACACTTTTTCCTAATTGAGCATGTTTTAAAATTTTCAACTTGAAAAGACTTTGGTTATTGTGTACGGACAAAGCACCAAGTTTTCAGTGCTCAGTGAAACTTTGACAGGGGGAGGAAAAAAATTAATGAATGATTTTCAGATGAAGGTTTGACAATAGTTCCTATTGAAAAGAAATGCTTCTAATTCTATTTATGATTTTAAAATGTTTTATAGGAAAGCTTTAAAAAAAAAAAAAAAACACTATCTCATATATAACTGAAATAAAAAAAGAAAGTTTTGCAAAAAGGCAAACAATTACAGTCGAGTCTCCATATAACGAGCACTCTATTTAGCAAAGTTCTCTATATAACGAAGTATGTTCTGCTACACAGAAAGTTTCAGTAAAAAAGCATGTAAATTTGTCTCCCTTTAACGAATATCAAATGGCCCAATTTCTGTATTGCGAAGTTATTATGGGAGAAAGTGTCAATGTTCTGGAAGATAGAAGTCTTTCTTCTACTGCTTTTGTGAAGGCTTACTTCACACATGTGAAGAATCACTTGTGAAGAAGTTGCTCATAAACTTCTTCACACATGTGAAGAAGTTTATGAACAACGTGTTTCCAAAGTGCAGCAAAAAATCACGGACAATTTTCAAAGTAAACTAGTGTCGTCGACCAAGTTCAGGTTTGGTTCTTTCAATTTATTAATGTAAAAATTTGCAAAAATTCACCAATTATACTACAGATGCAAGCAGCATTCCTGATACAATTTAATAGGTTAATAAATTAATTTAATTAGTTTTATTTCTTAATTCATTCACTGCGTTACATTTATAACTTCAACATATGCACAGTATTTATTTCTTGCTAAAATGCATTTATTCCAAAAATAGTAAAGTGAGAATTGACCTAATGTTCTACTTACACATGTATAGCCCCTATTGAAAAATTAAGCATAGAAATTTACTATTTTCTTTATAGCGAAGTTTCTATATAACGAACCTTTTCAATGGTCCCTTGCAACTTCGTTATATGGAGACTCGACTGTATTTCTATTTTCTTCAGAAAATAAATGATTTATAAGTATAATTCTCCCTACTATGTTTTCTAACTGAAAATCTGCTTATTATTTTGTTATGCATTTTGCGTGAATATATTTTTTAATCCCAGTGAAAAAAGAAAAAAAAATTGAGTACTTAGTTGAAATCCTTAAAAAATCATCAATTTTACTTATAAGACTGAAGACATGATGCATGCGTATTTAAAAAGAATTCTACCTCCTATAATAACCACTCCTTATAAAGACCTTTTTCTGCGGGACAGAGACTCATTATATCGAGCATTGATTTTATGAGGACTAAAATTAGAACTTTTAGTTGTTGTAAGAGAGACCCTCTGTAAATATATGTGCTCCTTTGGCATCTTGTTAAAACAAAAAAAAAGAAAGAAAAGAAGAGAAAATATGATACTGTTTTGAATGATAGTGAAATGAAATGAAATGAAGGAGAGAGGGGGGCTTTTTCAAGCCAAGCACTGCGACCAGAGGTCTACGATAAGATTGTTTAAGATATCATCACTATTTAAATATTTCAGTCAAATTAGAATACAAATAAATTCCAAAGATGAACAAAGATTTGGTTTTACTGCCAACTGTTTAAAATTTTACACGCGTTTTATTGAGTTTTATATGAAACAATATATGAAGAGTCGTGATGACAACACAGCACTGTTTCCCGAATACATTTGCACTAAAAAGAATAAAATTTTAACATTTTTTGAAAAAAAAAAGGAGGAGGGTGGAACGACTTCCAAAGTGCGGCTGAAAAGTGCTCTAACAAAAATAATAACATTATTCTTTGAAAACTATCGATAACACTTTTAAGCATAAGTTGCTGCACAAAAACACTGGGTAAAATCATACGTAATCATAACTTAGGTGTTTTTCCTGAAAATGTAAACAAACATGGTAACACGTTATTTTGCCTGTTGTTTTTGCGCCAACTTCAAAACCTTTGCTTAAGTATTATCGATAGTTTCCAAAGAATAAAATTATTTTTTACTTTTTAGAGCACGTTTCAGCAGCACTTTGGAAGTCAGTTCCCCCTTTTTCCATTTTATTTGTATAGATTACACTTTCTGATAAACAAGCTTCCTTGAATGCTGATTTTAAATTCAATTGCGACAATTTTAAATCCACATCTGAATATTTTCCCGACTTCCACATATTTTTACCCACAGAATTATTGAAGTGGCATAATATTTGCTTTTTTTTTTAAATCAAGATTTATTTATATGTATATAATGCATATATATAATTAATATATTTTTATTTAATTAATATGCATATATATAATTATTTATATGTACATAAAAAACAGATTGGCTAATCTTTGAAATATTGTAACCATTTTGTAGACACTGAGCAACTATTTTGCGTTAACAATTGTAAGGGCCCTGCTCCACATCAGCGTAAAGCAGAAAAATAAAGCAGAAGCGTAAAATGGAGCAAATAGTGTTCCTATGGAACGCACTCGGATTTTCGGTTTCTGCCTTCAGTTTCGGTCACGTTTTACGCTGATGTGGAGCAGGGCCCTAATGCTTTTCTTTTTTTTTCTGCCAAACCCCAACAATCATAACTGAATAATAAGTTTTCACATGCATGTCAACACATGGCTATTCTTATTTTACTTGGTTCATTACCGTTGTATTTCACTCATGTAACTAACTTGATCGCTGCTTCATATTTTATGATCATATACAGTGCCATATCCGTAACCAGACTACAGCTTTGAGGAGGGTTTTACAAATTTCTCATGAAATCTTCTACATGATCAATAAAATTTGATTTCATTTGTATATTCTACTGATTTTTGAAAATGCGGGAAAGTTACTTTAAAGCGCACTGATCTGAACGAAAAAGCAATATTGTTTCATTTGAAATGTTTTTTGTGATTACTATACAGTAAGAAAAATTACTGAAGTTTTTACAGTTCTTCAAAAATTTATTTCTCATTAAATTGAAAGAAAAATGAATTTATTAAAAAAAATCAGTATTAACATGTTAAGCTGATAGTTAGGATATATATATACAAAGTTTTTAATCACTGATTATAAGATACCAGCACCAAACTCACCTATTAGTACTGGGGAAAAAAGCTGCTCATACAGCAACACTTATGCAACACAATGATAGGTAATCAAGGGTCAAAATAAAAAGAAACTGTCTGTTAACGGACCGTTCGTGAAAATCCATAATTTAAAAAGGAATCTTTCGCAAAAACCAAAATGTAAAAGGTGCTCCTTTACGAAATTGGTGGTACAAAATATTACCAAAAATTTGATTGTAGAGAAAATTCAATAACGAGCAGTAAGCAATATTGAGCAGTAATCAAGCAAATCAGACAGTTGAACTTGGCTAATGTCTTAAACCTGAACTATTGCTTCCCAGGAAATACATTGTTTGATCTTGTGAGTTACCAACCACTTCCTAATTAACCAGTTTAGATAAAATCCATTTAACATGAAATAATCACCATAGCACTTTTTTTTTTTTGGTGCTCTAAGGGGGAGGGGGGCACGAGACTTGATTTTATATTTTAAAAAATGTAAATCATTTAAGTTTACTTAAATGCAATTAATTCACTTCTTACATTTGCTAGAATTATCAATTATTACAATGCTTCATTATTTGGAAAAATTTTAATGCAATACATGTCATTCAACTTCAAAAAAGTAAACAATCAGTTGGTAAGAAAAACTAATTTTGGAAAAAATATTAATAAACTCCACATCCATATTAAAAATGTGAGATAAAACAGTCTTGGATTTTCAGGGTTGCCACTCAATTCCGGGGGGAAAATTCCCTGTGTTTTCCCTGCATGAATAAGCAGTATTACGAACGAGCGAACACTGATATTCTATATGAACATTAATATCCTGGCACAGAAAAAAACTAACAAAATAAAAACATAGGGAGGCAAAGCAGAATTCATTAATACTGAAATCATAGAACGGATTGGTGACTAATCTCATACTCTCTAATTAAATTAGCATAAGCTTTAAAATGCATTTCAAACTAAGTAATAAATATTTTTTGCTTCTATAATACACAATTAAATATGTACTTATAAATAAATAAACTTAGCAAAAAAAAAAAAAAACTGAAGTAAAATTACTATTTATTTTATTTTATTTATTATTATTTTATTTTATTTATTATTATTATTTTATTCATTTGCGCATAAATTTATTCATTGGTAGTTTACATATTTTAGAATTTATTTTGGCAACTTGAACTTTTGAAAAAAAGTAAAGTTCCCTGCACTTTCCAGATTTTTGAAGAAATTTTCAAAATTCCCTGGATTTTCCCTGTTTTTCTGTTGATTTTTCAATTCCCTGTATTTTCCCTGTTTTTTCAGGTTTCCCTGTGGCGTGGCAACCCTGATTTTAGATATAATCAGCATGTAAATAGTAAAAAGTTATTATAACAGCATGTTGCATTTTATAGATGATCATATATGAAGTTCAAAAATAATACTAAACTTCAATTACGATTGAGTTCTATAAATTTATTTATCCTAAAAATAAATGGAGGTAAACAAAAAAAATATTCTGTTTTGAAAAAAAATTAGCTTAATAAATTTAAACAAAAACATCTTTATGATAAAATACTAGTCAAATCAAATTGCAGGAAAAATTAAATAAATGATATTCGGTGGAAGAATTTTTAGTTTTTCTGGTTGAACAGTGTTGTTGTAAAAGAAAAGGAGGAGGGGCACTCACCAAAAGAAAAAGGATGATGAACCAATATACATTACATTTGTTTTTAAAAAAAATGCATGAGTAAAAATGAAATTCTGATATATCAAATACGTGCAGTCGGGAAACATGGGTAAACATTTTAAACTTGCCTGATAGGAATAAGGTAGATTTCTTTCCTTCTTCTGTCCCATTCCTCGCAATGAAACATGCTTCGTTTGAGCGATTCAACATAAAACAAACAAATTGAAACTAGTTAATAAATGATTTACAGAATAATGACAATACTGATATTTTAAAAGTAAAGTAATAGATTTTTTACATTGATACTAAACTAAAAATAGTTACACAATTCACAATTTTTAAAAATACAGTCAAACCTGGTTATACCAGCAGAAAAATGACAAGCCATTTTGCTCCGAGTGTTGGGAAAGACTGAATTCAAATTAAATAACGTGAAAATGATGGAAAGCCTTATTATTTTAACATTTTAAATAGCTAAAAATAAACACATAATTAAATAAGGAAACAATAATTGCAACTGAAAGAATTATTTTTCGGTGGTTAAAATCCAACTGTTATAATTTTCTGCAAATTTTAATTTTTAATGCAACCATCCAATAATTGGAAGCTTTCAATATTTTTCATAAAAAATTGGATGGATAGAATTTCACAAAAGATGTTTCAGAGGAGAAACAATCGAAAAAAAAATAACATTTATTATGGTTTGTAACACCCAAGTTTTAAAAATTTATTGAACTATTTATTTTTTAATTTCCTAAATTAATAGGGATTCATGCTAATTGCAAGCTTGCTTTTTAATAGAGTTCAAGTGCAATAAGCAATAGTTTATGATATCAACACTAAATTTATATGAAGCGACTTGAAACATTAATAAAAAACAAGCTTAAAAATTAGTATAAGTAAAAAAAATCTCAAATTAATACCGATCTTATATCCAGAAATAAATTCTAGTAAATAAAGACTTCGTTCACGAAATAAATTTTTAATCAAGACATAATGTATTTTTTTAAAACCAAGAAAAATTAAATGTAACGTAACAATGGCTTGACATCCAAGGTACAAAATACAACTTTAAGAATTTTTTCGGTAAAAATTTCCACACACATAAAATCCAGATTAAAATGAAGCTGAATAGCGCATTTGTTTTAATGGACAATGAAAAAATAATTCCAGGCAGATTTTAATTAGCTGCAAGCAACAGCGTTTCATTCAACATGAGTGAATTGATGTAAATTAACAAGGAAGTTGATTTAACTGATTTATTATTTTAATTAAACATCAATAAAATAATTAAATAAAATTAACGTACCTGTATGCACACGATGTTTTACCACGTGCAACTGCATGTTCAAATGGTAAACAAAAGTCCCAGGACGTCAGTTCATAAGTTACAGCTACAGTGAATCGCAGAAGGCGGGAATGCGCGGAGCAGGGAGGCCCGGAGCATTTCAATCAACACGTGTTAAACTTTACTTTGTGTAGCTGTGTTAATTCAAACGCTTCATTTTTCAAATTTTTATGAAATCGAAGTTATTTTGTTCTTTTTTCGTGGAAGTTTTCAAACTTCTGTACGTCAATGAGGAGATGTGGGAACATGGGACATCAAGGACCCAAATCCAGGGAGGATTTGGGGATACTTATAAATATTTTTGGGGACATAAAAAATTGTACATCTAATTGTATTATATGTATCCACGATGTAAGAAGATTTTTTGCCTGATACACTTCAAAATATTTTGTTTAAAAACATCAAAAGCTGTACTATTTTTTCTTAACAATTTTAATTTTTCAAAAATTTTTTAAATTTTGCTTTTGCTTTTTTGGGGGATGTTTAGTGAAATAATTGAAGTATAGTTATGACCCCCCCCCTCCCCACTTTGAAAACTTTCTCGCTATATGACTCTGTTGGATAGAGTCAACTTTTGTCTCTATTTCTAGTCTTAAAGTAAGAACAGGACGTTATTTAGATTCTTGCAAATTTGGTCGTCTTATTATTAATTGAAGAGAAATTTAAACTAGTGATTATATATAGGCTAACAAATAATGCGATTTTCCTTATTTCCCTCCTTCCGCTTATGTATAGATCCAGGCATTGCCGGACCTTCGGTTTTTTAGCAAATCCAATTGCCTCCGGGATAGGTGCCATGGATTCCCCCCTCCCCCCCCCCGTTATTTCCAGCAAAATGTAACTAAAAATGAGATAAATATGTTGCACATTACCACCTATGGTAAACTGCACACAAGACGAATATTGGTGCATACATTCAGTGACAGAAAATGATGCAAATTCATTTTCCTGGTTTAGGTATCACCTGGCCAGGTTTTTTTTTTTTCTTTTTTTCTTTTTTCATTGTTATTTTGTGTCACTACGCCCTATTCCCTCTTACAAAAGACCTTTTTTTTTTTTTTTTTTAAGTTGTACGTAATGTAGTTCACACTTTCTTCTGGAACAATTCATTTTTAATTATGTGGTATAGTGAAACCTTAAAAATAAGCCTATTTTAGAAAAATGTTCCGATCATGAACGCGTTGTGTGATGTATCAAACAGAGAATAATGTAACGTTTAACAGATTAAATATATCATACCAAATTTGAAAATGCTTCTGCACTTGTAATTTGAATTGCTTTTCTTCCTTCTTCTGAATTTAATTTAATTTAATTTATTTATTTTGAGGATTTCCCATAGTTCAACAAAACTAGTCTCCTGTCATGCCAATGTTGCATTATTATGCTTATTTGGCTGTTCTGGCCACTGCACTAGTACCATTTAAAATGTATAAAATAAGTATGATGTGCACTTACATCTGAAAAATTTTGTCCCTTTTATGACCCCCTTTTCCTTTAAATGTTCAGTTTTATTTTGAATTTTGAAACCTCTTTTTCGGATTCTCATTTTTGTTTAAAAAGCACATGAATAAGTTTTTCACAACTATACCTCTTTAATTTGTTACAAATGGGGCAAGACAGCTGGTAAAAGTCTTATCAAAAATAATTATGATTAAAAAATAATATTTAAGCTGATTAAGGATCATTTGCCAGTTATCAATTAATCGGCATAAAGCCGATTAATCAAGGAATTCTAGGCTTCAATTTTTAAAAAATAAATTAGAAATCCCTTTTCTGCATCATTTTCAAATCTGCTGTACTTAAAATACAAAAGCTTTTTTCTCGGTTTACTGGCCGCCATTGAAGTTTGCACGTGCAAAGCACAAAACTTTGAAAAAGTGTTTATTAGTTTTAAAATGATGAGACCGAAACCATATATCAGCAGAACAATATAGTTTAAATTAATTCTGAAGTAATTTGGGATCCAAAAATTGAATGGAATGTAGGGAATTAGATATGAACTTGGAAATTTATTGATGCAACAGCGAAATTAACCAACAAGCAAATAAAATCTCCCAGCCCCACACTAACTTAAAAAAGAGAAACTGAAATCATACCTCATTTTAAATTTAAGTGGGAAAAAGAATTTTGATATAATTCCAATCGTTCAGAATTTAAACAATATTTTGCGAAAAAATTTAAATCTTTGTTTCAAAATGACAGTTTTAAACTTTAAGTTACGCTCTGTGTAGTAAGCTAGACTGGCGTAGTACGCTAAGTCGCATCCTCGTGTTCCGATGGACCGGGGTTCTGACCTCAGCTGGAGTGAAAGTAAAATTTCATACGCAAATTCAAAAGTACAGCATTTTCTTTTTTTAATTCATATTTTTTTTTAGAAAAATATTTATACACAAATTCAAAATTACAGCATTTTTTTTTTTAATTTAGATTTTTTTTAAAGAAAAATATTTGACAACTGTTTTTACAACAGCAAAAAAAATTAAAAATTCTTTTTACAAGAAATTCAAATGTGAGATTGTTTAATAACAAAACACGTATTTTTTGCTCTAAAGTAAACTATTCAAAAATGATAATAAAATTCCAATACTTAATCCGAAAAAAGGAAGAAAAAAAAGGCGTTTTATTTTATTTTTTTTAATCATTATCTTTTTTTAAAAAACATTTATTATATTTTTTTACCCTGAAATATGCCAGTTAAAAAATAAATAAATAAATACGGAAATTTAGTGTTTTAGTTTAGTTTGTTTTTATAATAATTTTAAAATAAAATTTTAAGTTTTGATGTTAAAGGAAAAATAAACGTCAGTAAAATTATATTTTTCATTTTAAAATAAATTCATAGTTAAAAAAAAAAAAAAAACTCAAAGTGTACCATTATTTTAAAAATTGAGTTTGGAAATATTTTAGTACAATAGTATCGTATTTACAATATTAATTAATTAATTCACGACTGTTCTGTTTCTGCTAACCAATTGTCATCACGAAAAAAATATCCTATTTATAGTAATTATTGAAGCTATAAAGTTCCTTCAAAAAACAGTTTTAATAATTTGAAGAAAATAATTCAAAGGAAAAAAATATTCTTTGTAAAACAACACAAAAAAAATCTATTATGCAAAAAAAAAAAAAAAAAAAATCAATTAAAAGCTAAAATATTAATAAAAATGCTTGAGTTGCAGATTATTTTATTTGCAAAAATTACAATGCCAGTGCTGAAAATTATTAGAAAAAGGCATTTATTTGTCTAGCTGTGATTTAAAAGTTTTGTTATGAGCAAAGCAGTTTTTACAAACATTCAAATCAGTACCTTTTAGGATGCTGTCGTATATATTCTGGTTTCAAATCTCCAGTATTTTTGGTGGCTCTTTCCAGTATAGTTTTAATCCAGTCCCAAAGTTTCCATTATTGTTTCATACCGGCTTCAGAATTTCAAGTATGATCGAAAGCTGGTATAAAAATTTCTGATCTGGTTTTTTACTAGTTTCAAAATTTCCAGTACGTTTAAAACCACTATAAAAAATCACAGTTCAAATCGATACCAGTTTCAAAACTTCCAGTAAGATTTCATACCGGCTTCAAAATTTCAAGTATGATCGAAAGCTGGTATAAAAATTTCCAATCTGGTTTCTTACTAGTTTCATAATTTCCAGTACGTTTAAAAACCACTATAAAAATTTCCAGTTCAAATCGATACCGGTTTTGAAATTTCCGGTACGATTTCATACCGGCATTAAAATTTCCAGTATGCTTTTCTTGTTTCCAGTATATATAATACTGGATCTGGTATTATTTTGATACTGGTTTTTGGAATTTTTTCCAATAGGGTACCCCTTGTAAAGTCGTCTATATGCTAGAAGTGTCTTCGTTGAGGACAGCGTGGCATTTCCTCCTATCACACGCATCCTTCGAGACAAAAACCAAATTTCTCCGATAATTAGTCTGGCAGAAAAACCAACATGAACATAGCCTACTTTTCAACTTCATTCTCTTATATCTAACTTCACGTGCGTCGGAGAGCTGCGCATTTCATATCATTTGCATAACTCAGTGACGTGCGTCTACAGTAAAATTTGCATGAATTTCTGACCACTCCTTCTTGGTGTTGCATTTTCAATGTCGAGCAGTGTAACATTTAATGGAATTTTGATTTATTTTCATCGTTGATAGGTGAATCTATGGGCTCATTTTTTCAACGACCGCTTGATATAACGGGCCAAATATGGATGTCCAGTACTGTCATTATAACACTAGTCTACTGCATTTACACCCTTGTGCAAATTAATTGAAACAAACTAGAAAAATTGAGAAAACTAAGAAGAAATACGATTTTTTCTGAATTTATGTAAAGTCAAGAGATTTTATAACATAATAGGATCTCAACAACTCTTTATTACCATTTGGACACAATTTAACATGGAATCCACCAATTTGTTTAGCCTCATTTATAATATTTGTGTCCTTGTACCAGACATGAATTAGTGCAGTGATTAGTTTCTCCATAGTTGAACAGAATTTATGCAACTGGCGATTCTTGCATATAGCCCAAAAATTATCTACTGGATTGATACCAGGAGAGTTCCCAAGTCCTCCATTGTCTCCATTTGGTTCTCAGACATGAATTTCTTGGTAATTTCGGGCATATAGCAAAGGGATAAATCCGGCTGGAAAATCTCCATTCCATCTGCGCATCTTTTCTTCAATACTGGTAAAGCATTTTATTCCGAAATTGTAACAGATTGCTCAGAACGTATCATACCATTAGCAGGCTGCAAAGAACCAACCCAATTTTAACCGAAATAACTCCCAAACATCTTCTGAATGTGTAAACAAATCTGTTCATGATGCAGTCCTGAATTCTTTTACCTGGAGGTCTCCATTCGTTGGCCTTTTACAATGAAAGGAATTATGTCACAAAATAGTTCTTTCCTCTGATTTTAACAGCTCAATTCTTACATTTTAATACCCACAAGTAGCGCGTTTTCTTCAATGGTTTGGTCAGAAGCTGTTTCTTCATAGGCCGATAGGCTAGCCGACCGGCTGCAATAAGGTGCTTCCGAGCAGTAAATGAGCTTATATTTACTCCCTACCTTTTTAAATTTCTATTAAGTGCTGCACAAGTCTTTTTACTTTGCATAAGTAGAAAAGAGTCATCTCTTGGTGTTGTTTTCAATTTTAGGGAACATTTCCCTCTCCTCTTTGGCAATATTAATCCTGCTTCTTTATTTTGTTTTATAACACGGCTCACATTTGCAATACTAACGTCAACTATCTTCGAATTCTCTCTACAAGTCTTAAGCGTACGTCTGGAAAGAGTAACAATCTTTGTACGATTTCGTGGTGTCACATTTATCGCTGACAACAGTGAAATCTCAACTGGCGTGATCATAGATGCATTTTTAATCTACGGAAGTTCCTGCACTTGCTCCCCTAGAACCCCTCTAATTAGTGAAAATTGATAATAGGAGAAATATTTATTCATCTCATCCATATTTTTACTACTTTTAGTATGATTAGTGAAAAATACTAGGATTAATTTTAAAAAGTAAAGAAAGAAATTCTTTGTTTCAATTAATTTGCACAAGGGTGTAATAAATAAATTGCGCTAAAGCCACAAGTTACTACCAAGTAAGTGAATTAAGTTTTGAGAAAAAGCACAAAATGCTCAAATATTTGAATACTGCATCAAAAAGTAATATTTTATAGCTTAACGAAACTCAAACATTGAGGGAAAATAAACGTACCTACGTCACGCTATGAGAAAAGCAGAAGTTTCGTACTGAAATGTTAGGTATGTTCAAACAAAAATGAATCACTGATTTAGAATTTTGATTTACTTTCGGAGTTGATAAGAAAATAATTACTTTCAAAATCATGGCCACCATGCACAACACCATCACTTATCATACTCATTAGAAGTAACGCTAGTGATTAGTTAAAGCAGTAAATGCAATTAGCTTAGTGTTCAGTTGCTGAAAATGAAAGATGTAATTTAATTGAGGGCACATAGTTATCTTACTTCAGACAAATCGATGAACTCGTTAACATGTATGAATGTCATTAATTGATAGCTGACAAGGAATAAAATGAAGAAAATTTAATGGAATTTCAGACCGATAGCTAAGGAAATTTGGAAATTGTTCAAATAATTATTCTAAATGATGTTATTATGTGAATAAAAAAGTCAATAAATGCTTCGTTTAGGTTTCATTAAATAGTAGCATTTCAATTTAGTTGGAACTAGTGAGTTATCTGCGCGAAACATTCAGCAAATGCTTTCTAATGCATTGACTGACAAGGGTTTAATCTGAAACTAATCGTGCTTTTTTTCCATTGTTGGACTTTCAAAAAGGTATGCTTTCCATGTCCTCTTCTTTCCAATTTCTTCGAAGTAATTATTTATGCTTCCATATTTTAAATACTATGATATTACAGAAGAGGTAAAAGTGTGTCGTTTAGGATAAAAATCCGTTAAGTCCACATTTTATGAAAAATAATTTTATTTTAAAAACTATAAGTTTAGAAGCTCATTTACCAATGGCTTACGGCAAAATAAAAACCACTAGACCTCAACAAAAAGTGAATATAAAGTAATGGTTTTTTAGTCAAAACCATTTAAATCCATAGTTCCGCTTTCGGAATTATGGATTTTGTTCACAATACACGTTCAAATAAGTTTTAAAAACATTTCCTTTAGAGTTAGAGAAATGGACAGTACAGATAAATACTAAGAAAATATTTCAACACTCTGTGGGGTTTCCCAGACTGAGTTTATACTGTGTGATAGAAAATGATAGAGAGTACAGTAGGTTTCAGGAAGAATAAACGATGTTTTATGTGATGAAAAGTGAAGTTGAGAAAGTGTCGGAGTTGGCACCTTGCATGGGCTTCTCTGCAATTTCACGAGAATTCATGTGAAACACAAAGTAGCTTAAAATAAATTATAAAGTGTGAGAAATGATCATTTATTTTCCTTAAATTAACAACTATATATGAGGTCCGGAATTTCTTATGTCTTTTGATGTATGGAAATTTAAATTTGAAGAAAATACAATTATGCAAGCTGGAATTAGAATATCAACAAAAGAAATTTTTTGACGTTATTAAACTACAAATTTGCAATAAATAGGTTACTAAATTGCATACGCATGCTTTAAGGTTACTCGGAAGCCTTTTTTAAGCAGAAAAATCTTCCATTGCACCTCCGTGATTATGGTTAGTTTTGTATTTTCTTTACCCAATTCATCAGTAAAATAATTGGAACTTAGTAGGACCACTGTTTATTGTCAATTTATGTAAGTAACAGGAAAAATGAAGGTTAAAATGAATAAAAGCTTAAAACACATGGCTTTGAAACGTAAAAGTATTTTGGCTCAAAAGTTGCTTGTTTTAGAGAATGACCCTTGCACGGTAAGCACTTGATTGTCTTCTTAAGAGATAGGGTAGATTTTACAAGGCAAGTTTACGCAGCGCCCGTTTTTCGAAATGTGTCACAATTGACGCGTCACCTGTCGTATCAGATTGATGCTGGTCCCTAGCAAGTACTCTCATAACTTTTTTCCGTTGAGCTTTGGTGTAGCATCTGGGGAAGATAATCTATTTTTTGCCAACTTGAGTAAATTTTGTGTTGAACTTATTGAAGCTTATTGTGAACTAAGAATGCTGAGATAAAAATAAACAAATATATAAATATTAGCTGCATTTTATCCTTGTTTGAGAACAGTACTCGTATGTGTGTGTGTGAACAAAAATGTTATTAAATTTCGCTGTACGTTAAAAATAAATCTGAACAAGGTGACGGGGCAAGTTTACGCATTAACAACGGAGCACGTTTGCGCAAGTTCTTGCTGCGTAAACAAGCCCTTGATGTTTTTTTGCGCCGTTACTGTGTCAAACCTTTTTGGTACTTTCAGGCTATTTAATTTTGCAAACCATCGTTTAAGGTTTAATTGAGTAAGAGATTAGCTCCTAGTAACTTACATTCATAGTTCTGTCTTTATGTCTGTTTGGCTTTAATTTCATAGACTATTCTACCCATTACAAATGTTCCTTCATTTTATAGATGGGATGTTCAAAGATTATTATGTTCAAAGAAATAACATAACTAAGTAAACGTCAAAATAATGAAAATTGCTAGTTTGAAGGGGAAGACCGCCTATATTGGGCCCCCTAAGAACAGGAGGCCTGTGTCGCTCAATGTGAAGCAAAACAGAAATGCAAAATAGGTCATCGTAAACTAAATTTAATCAGGAACCAGCCTAGGAGCTTATATTTTCTGAAAATATGAAAATTATTTTTAAAAAAATTATCTTATAAAAAGTTGCAAAAGTCCAATATAGGAATATATGCGCCTAAATTGAACCATGCGCTTCCTAAATTGGACCGTATCAGGAAATCATAGAATAATTTATATTTAAGCTATACAACTTTTTTCCAGGATTTGCAATAGAATTTCTTTTGCTCGGGCCTCTCTTAGGCAGTAATGATAAACTCGCCGATGGTATTTCATACACTTAATCATTTTTTGCACTTCATCTCTATGACAAATATTGCAATAACAATTGTTTTGTGCAGTTTCTTGCTTTTTCTTGTGTGACTTTATCTGCTCTGTGCCTCTGTTATACGGCCGTTGGAATGATTGCTGAGATAGCCTTCCTTTTTGTTCCTTCTATTTTTTTAGGCAAAGGTAATATGTGAGCTGGCTTTACAAAATCGGTTATAGTTGACATGTTTTGATGAGAACTATCCGCCGATTCTGCAGAACTTGTACTAATTTAAGTCGTAGCTAGCTCTTCTACATGGTGTACAACTTACACCGAATATCAGGCCCGTCATTTAGGGGGGGAGGGGGGGGGTCAATTGCTTCCCCTCTTGAATTGGAGAAATCAATGTATTGCATATAAGTAGGCGGGGTTTTTGTTGTTTTCTGGTGAAATTGTATTGCGTTTTTACCCTTTGCCCCACCCTCCTGGAAAAACTTGAAATGACGGGCCAGCCGAACATGTAACCTGTTCACTTTGACTAGTTTTATCTGGACTACTTGCCTCTAATTCTGCTGCAGCCAAGTCAATGTCATTAAATACATGTCAATTAACACGCCAAACTCCTGTTCTTTAGAATCAACTCACAGCATTTGCCATGGTCTTGATTGCGGTTTGCCCATAAGAGTTGAAAAAGTTCTCCAAAACGATATTAGATAAGGGATCTCATTAAATGTTCTCGCATCCATGTATCACATGCTCGATTAAAATATGTAGACAGAGATCTTTATGTAAGTGCTGTGCCTATCCATTAATAGAAGGATATTCTTTTTACATTGCTTGGCTTAACAGTTTTGGTGAAAGTTGTATCAATTGTGTGAATTATCGTTTGTGATCCAACCTTTTTTTTTTTGAACAAGCATATTGCTCACCAGGGAAGCTTTTACGATAAGTCCGAACATGGAACGTAATCTTTTGAAAATAAGCATGGGGAGCTTGCAATTCTGTTGCACTCATGCAGCAAATAACCAGTGTGTTTCTACCACGTTCACCACTCATTACTGCTCCAACCTGGTGTTTACCTCTATACGTCAATATATTTTGGGGCTTTTGGACAGTGAAAAGACCGGCTTCATCTACATTGAACATTTTAGTAGCAGATAAATTGTTTACTTTTAAAATCGTTTCGAAAATAACAAAGAATTTCATATTTTTCTCTCGGTAATCCAGCATAAATTTTATTTAAGTTAATAACTATGCTTAACAACCTGAAACTGCAGCTTAATAGATGAAGAGAGAAAAAAAACATACATTTTAAGAAGTTGCAGCTTTTGCTTGATAAAAATGTGCTTGATAAAATTTTAAATGAATATCGTGAATAGGTGTTAAAGTATGCTTAAAATAAGTTTAACTACGCTATTAAATAAGACGAGTCACTTATTTTATGTTACGATAATTAAAAAGTCTTGTTTAAAATCATATTCTTAAATTGGACCACCGGTCCAATATAGGAAAATTATTTCGGTCCAATAAAGGAAAACACGCCATTTTTTATTCTTCAGCTCATTGTTCTGTCAAAAATTATCACAATCGCTCATGTAAATACATTGATGTAATCCTTATTAAACATAGATTATAATACTGTAACAAAATTTTACCGAAATTCTCAAGTTTTTGAGTTATTCTTCTAGAAACAAGTCCGCAAAATAAGATTTCGCACGTTTTCAACACAAAACAAGCCGTAACTCACGCTAAACAGTTCGAAGACTGGTGAAACTTCATACACATTGATTTTATTCCTAAAACTTTATACTTCTACTGTTAAAGTGTAGCACAAACCTCTGTAGTAGGTTTTAAGCCCGAGGTCCAATTTAAGTAGTGGTCCAATATAGGCGGTCTTCCCCTAAGTAAGACTGGATCAAAAAGTGAGACTGCGTAAACGTGCCCCATGTACGGGGCACGTATACGCAACAGACATTGACCTAAAAATTATTATTTTTTACACTTAAATACTCTAACAGGGAAAACCTGAATGCACAAACTTCAATTTTATTAACTGCTTTATAAGACCATGACGTCTAAAATTTCCTAAATTGATACACCTCCATATTCAAAATATTAGAATAATGACATTTTTTTACAAATTGAAAATATCGTTTGGTAATGCAATGTCTTTAAATGCAAATATGCAAACGACGATTTAATTTAAGACTTATTGTTGATTAAAGTTATTTACTATCTTGAAATTAATATTATATTTGAAGAGATGAATAGAAAAAAAAATATATTTTAAAATGTCAAAATATTAGAATATCTTTTCAAGTGGTTCAAAATATTAAATTTCATATTAATTCTTATTTCATCATCATTAATTCATGACTGGTGGCATCATTGATAAAATGCAGACGATTTTATTTAAAATTAGAGATCTCTTTGCAGTTTGTTTGATTTTTGAGCTTGAAATGGGTCGTGTGAGGTATATTCCTGAATCGATTAAACTGTGTGTATTTTTTTGTACCGGCACGGTAAAAACCACTGTGATATTGCGAATTATTTGTTCTGTTCGCAATCAAGCGGTAGCAATATACTAACACAGTATTTGAAAAATGGAAATTTTTAAATTAATCGCCAAATAGGCGGCCGAAAACCAAAATCATCTATAGGAGATGAGAAGAAACTGAAAGGTATTGTTAAGAAAAACCGTTTCAAAAGTGTGAAATTCTTGCACCGAAAATGGAAAGATGGAGGAATTGAAGTCTCTATGTCGACAACATTAAGACGTCATCATAAATTTAAGTTTGAATTGCGTGTACCAAAAACAAAACCTCTCATGATTGTGAAACAAAAACGTACAAGATTGAATCGGTGTAAATCAAGACGTTTATGGAGTGAAGACGATTGGAAAAAAAAATATTATTCAGTGATGAAAGTATGCTTTGTGTTTCATATCATCATCAAGGTATTGCAGTTAGGAGAATGCAGCAAGAAGCATTTGATAAAGAATATCTTAAACGCCCGGTAAAATTTGCTGCTAGTGTGGAAAACCCGAAGAGACTTGACGCTTGCGCAAAGTCGGATATGGTTTTGCATTAAAAAGGGAAACAGTATAAAGGTTAGAAGCAACTCCAAAATTAGACCCAAAATAGGTGAGCAAACCAGGTCCAGCTTTTTATAGAGAGGTTTTGAGTTCAAGCAACAGCCATTTTTTTTTATGATTGTAAAATTTGTTTATTCTACTCCAAGCCAAACTTCAGCTGCATCACTCCCAGGGACGTCATTTCAAAATTTTCCAGGGGGGGGGGCAAATGGTGCAACACAATTACAAATTTGCCAAAAAGTGCAAAAACCACGCCCACTTATATGCCAATACATTGATTTCCCAAAGTCAGGGGGGGAGGCAATTGACCCCCCTGCCCCCCCCCCTAAATGACGAGCCTGATTACTCCCAAAGCATTGGAATTTCGTTCTCTTCGAGGCAAAATAAGTAGACCTATTATAATACTATTTGAAATTAATAATGCGTAGACTTTAGAAACAAACAAATTCAGCTACGAAAAAATTTATTGCTACAACCCCTTTCGTGAACCTCGCAAAAAAAAAAAAAAAAAAAAAAAAGATACTTTCTTGTTCTACGAATGTTTAATCGGAAATGAAGAGAGCTAAAAATGCACATTAAAAATTTAACAGAAATGATTTTTTAAACATTGACAGCATGACTTTTGTATAACATAACTTCAATCAACTAATTTCAACAATTTTTTACTGAAACAGAAAAAAAAATAAAATGAAAACTCAGGTTGTCCACGCTGTTTCTAATTTTTATTTGCCTAACGTTGAAATAAAACTGATAATGGTGTTGAGAAGAAAAGACGAAGTATGAATATTTTTATCAAACACAATGTATTGAGGGTTTAGCTCCTAAATCTTTGGAAAAAAAATATGACAAGCATAAATAGAGATCGTCTTTGTCTGTTGATGGCATTTTATCGACATTGTTTTCCACAAAGTTATTGGAATTTGAAAGCTGCATGTTTTAAGAACAGCAAAATTGCCTTGTTAGTTTTACAATACAATTTTTTAAACAAAGTTGATTCGTTTTCATAATCGTAAGAAAACATGGTTAGGGTAAAAAATCATTTCCAATTTTTTTCGATATTTTAAAGAATAAGGGTTTTCAATCACATCCACGACTTTGTAAGTGAAAGCAGGTGGGAACATGTGCTTTTTTAAGACTTTTTGAACTTAAATATATTTTCTGAATTTCTTATTTCGATTAATTGAAATGGTTTTCATAATACTTATTTCGGAAAAATAAGTATGTTTTTAGCAGCAACATTAGTTTTATTGCAAGTTTACGTAATAATTTCATAAGCAATAACATAAAAAATAGTGTTGTGAAACTATGTTAGAGACAGAGAGTTGGACTTCTCACACAATAACCTCTAGAATGGTAGTTTTTAATTCCAAAACTGGGTATGAAATACTTTAATTGAAGAAAAGTAGTAGTTATTTTGACTTGATTCCTTGATTGGTCATGTTTATTGAAATTTCACTATAAAACGGTATTACTTCAAGAAAAATGAAAACTAGTTCAATGGCCCGCGTTTAGTGGTATGTTAAAATATTATTCTCTGTTTATACTGGGTTTAGTTTTATGAAGTCTTGAATAAATTCTGAGCACCTTTAAAAAGGGATGCAAAGGTGATTAGCGTAATGCTCCGAATGTTATTGGCGTGGTCGGTAAAATGTGTTTGGTTTGGAAACAGTTACATCGTAATGGGCTCTATAAAACAAGTAAAATCAAGAAAGTGTTTGATTTCTCTACCAATTATAATTATTATCATTTTGTCCTACTTAGTGAATTTAGCACTAAATTAATATAAAAGGTCTGATGAGTCAAAAAAGAGTAAAACTCTAGAACTTACCGCACTCGGAACTTACCGGAGTAAATTAAGGTTTTACGCAATAGTAATTTTAAGTGATTTAGTCTCAAATATTCAAATACGTGCAAAAAAAGTGTCATGTTTACTGGTTAGTTTTGTTGTTCAAATTAATAATGCATACTTAAAGTTCGAAAAAAGTTCTTCTAAACTATGAAATTTTAATAATATGTCACTATTTTTCTTTCTTTCAAATGGGGCTGCAGTAGAGGCACAACCTTTTTGCAGACCTAGTGCGATCTCCCAAATAAGCATCCATTCTTTCACGTAGCACCAGAATCGGCGGAATGCCATTACCACGAGAATTTTGACGCTTAGTTGCCGCCAGATGGAGGCACCTGGGCTCTTTTTGATGCGAAAGAGCACTAGGATTTAATTTTACCTAGGGATATTCAAAGCCAAACGAATACCCCAAGGGATCTTTTACATGCCACATAATCATACGACATGGGCGCCGAGGATTTTCTGAATCTCAAAAATCCGCCGACTGGCCAACTCCAGGATCGAACCTGGGTAATCGGCGCGGAAAGCCGATGCTCTACCACCACGCCACCAAGTCGGCAATATGTCACTGTTGGTTGCATCTTTTTTCTGCTATCACACACCAGTTACTCAAGCTAACTTTATGTAAGTTTTGTGGCAAGATAGATTTTACATACCGAGTTAGAACTTTTTCTAAAATTAGTGTCGTTTTTATTGTCGAAGTGGGGTGCGATTGAGTGAAACCGCCTTTGCTTGGCCTTTTAGAACTAAATATGAAATCATGGGAAGCCTAGTTGATTTGGGTATTGAACTTTGAATCTGAAAATTCGGGGCTCCAGGCTCGTCGTCGTGAAATACTCACCGAGTATACGCGAATTACGTGCGCTTCCAATTCGTGGAATCAGAAAATCCCGGAGATTGGGCGGTAATAGTTTGCTTTGGTTACAGGAGAATTTTCCTCCTTTTCAGTACTTTGCCTAAGTTAAGGAAGTGGGAATAGTTTGGTGCTATCATCTATCAAGGGTGGCTTAAGACCTCCAGGTTTGTTTGAGTCGTCGGGATGGTTGTCTTGGATGTTAGTGGTCAGATGTAGATATATAGAAACCAAATATGCAAGTTCAGAAAAAGTAGTACAACTCTTTTTTGTTTCACTAGAGTTATATTAATTCTAGACTGGTTTAATACACGACAGTTAGGGAAATAATACTTTATTTCATGATAGCTTGCTTTTTATAAGCAAAACTAAAAATGAAAACCAATTTATAATTTCATATTAAGAATATTAGTACTATAATAAATGTAATGATGTAAGCATATCTTTTTGTTTGATGTTTTATAAGGCTTCATTATTTTATATTGCTCATAATCTACGAAGAAAATGTCAAAGAAAAGAAGAGAATATTTTAAAAATGAAAACTGCCGCACAGGAGAAAATTAAAACTCTTATTACAAGACAACATGCATGTCGCTTGCTTATGATTTATGAGAATAAATGTCAAAAAAGCAATAATTAAATTTGAAACCAAAAACATTAGTTTGAAAGAAAAATGAAAATTTTATGTCAAGAAATAAATTGCATTAATATGCATCGTGAAATAAATGTAATTAGAAAAACCACCTATTACTGATTGTTGGATATTTCATAGCATTTCATTCTTGTAATTTCTTTATGATATATGAGTGAAAATATTAACGAAAAATATATTTTGAACCGAAATGACTGCATTTAAATGGATCAAAACTCATTGAGACAAAATATGTGATATTAATCGCAAGCGATGTGGACGTATTCGGAAGGTCACCTCACTTTTTATTGGACGTTTTATTGAGTTCAAAGCTTAAAAACTCAAATGAGTGGTTAAATAATTAATTTTGATTCCAGAAGTTAAAAGCACGCCTTGTTATGAAAAGGAAAAGAAGAACTTTAAATAGAATGCCCGTTAAAAAGTTTTGCAATTTAAGGTATCATTATCTTAAGAAAGAATTCCCATTAAAGTCATACATCTTAAAGAAAAATTACGCTCCGTAATAATTACATTTCAAATTATGTTGAAATTATCCTTAGGGGCTTGGGAATGCTTGTTAGAAGGAACACTGAGACGTTATTTAAGGAAAAAAGAAGAAAGCGAGTTTCAAAATAGCATGGAAATTCTAATTCTCTACAAAAACGTTAATTACTCAATGCAACACTTTAGTACTCTAATATTATAATTTAAAAAACTTTATAGTTTAAATTTTACAAATGACCATTAAAAAGTCTGTCTATCTTTTGTTTATGGTAAAAAATGTTACTTCATGTTGAATATAAATGGATGTAACAAGCTCAAGTCAATGCAAACTAATTCATGATTTCATATACACGTAGGTGCAGGGGCGGGGGGGGGGAGGGATGAAAAGTTACAAAAATCTGTATCACAGCTACTTACAAAGAGTAAAGCATAAAACATTTATTTTAGATAAGATGGAAATGAAAAATTAGTATGAATAATGTAACAGTTTAGATGTAACTAACGTAACGTTTTAAAAATGACTGCTATTATTAAAACTTATTTATGTAAGGTTCATTTTCATTTACGATTTTGAACAAATCGGCATACTAAATTAATTCAAAATATTTAAGGTGCAAAATAGCTCTTGTAATTTAACAATGTAGACCTTATGTCTGTTTAAAGAAGGTATTTTTAAAAGTCATTGAAAAAGGAAAGAAAGGAATCATAATGCAGCACAAGTTTTAAAAAAGTGTAAAAGTAGTGGAAGTGTCAGAGATTAGTTACAGTAATTTTTTTTATGTATTCCATTGCGTGTTATTTGTTGGTTAAGTCAGTCATAGTTAAGTCAGTCTTTAGTAAAAGTACCACTAAGCCCTCCCCCCCCCCCGGGAAAAAAAGAACGAAAGAAAAAAAAAATAATAATGAAAAAGCAGCTTTAATAAATGTGTGGTATACATTCAAAGTAGCTTGAATTCTGGGGAGTGCGTCCACGGGGTAAGTTAGTCCAATGAGATTTATATGAATGCTGACTTCAAGAGACTTCTTCCACACAATGAAATGTTAGGTAAATGTCCAATGATGATTCCTATAGGTAGAGATCAGCAAATTAGCAGATGAAACATAATCAAGGATAACTCTTGAATGTCATCTAAAAAAACTCTCATGTGAAGTTTGAGAAGGCTAATGTATCGTTTATGTTGTAGTCCTAAAAAAATGGAAGTAAGCAACTGTAAGTTGTTCCTATAAAGTAATAGTTATTAATAGCATACATGGTGTATTTGTATCAACTACTCTGAAATTTGTTTATATGACGAGTCATACTTTCCCTTTCTTAAAAATAAGTGCGTTCCATAATGTAGGGCTAGTGCGGCCCGTGTAATTCACCTTTAATTATGCTAATCGGAAAATGAATTGGCTTCAAATTTTTGGTAGAAATGACACATATTGACATTGTACATGTACATCTTAAATCTTCAAATTAAACTATACATTATTCTTTATATTTTAAATTTCAAATGAAAAGGGTGAGAAAATATTCTGCGAATGTTACGTTAGTCACTATGGAATGACCCTTGAGTTCTCAAAGATCATTGAGATTCTTTCATTCTCAAGCCATGAAATAATTTTAAAATTTGCTTATTTTCGAATTTTAAACATGTAAAAAATGGTAAAAGATTTTAGTAAAACAATAGATCAATGAAAGAAGAAAAAAAATCTTTAATTTAAAATTATGGTCAGGAAAAGAGATTTAAAACTTTATTACTCTTTTTAAATTCTGTTTTCTAGACAATTGAGTGTAATTCGTTGAAAAATGGTCGAATAAAAACTCAAAAATATTTTCAGGATTTCATTTCAAAGATCTTGAGATTTCAATTGAAAATTAAAAACCAATAGTCTTTCAATCACAACCTTCTTCTTTCTACCAGCCAACATAGGTTTTGAGAGAAAAATTTTCTCCATTTAGAAGAGATTTTCCTTTGCTGAAGGAGACTTGTAATGGCTAAGTTGGAACCCTCTGAACTGTATCCAATTGATTTTCATCGTATCTGCAGTCAAGTAAATTCTGGCTCTTAATTATTCAGTTGGAATTCTCGAAGGAAGTTGTAATGAAAGGAGCGTTTTTAGCATATTTTTCATCCTTTTAGTAACAATGGCTAAACTATTTGATTCTTATAGTATTGCTTTCTGTATCCAAAGATCCTTCTTTCGATGTGCTTGAATGTACTGATATTTCTTTAAATTTCGACAGATTTCAGATGCATTTTGAGGGGAAATTAAAGTGCACTTAAACGCTCTTGATGCTACCACGGTTACGTCGAAATCACAGCTAAAACGAACAGTTTGTTAGTGAAGTTTGATTCGCTGTTTAATTGCGTAAAAAATTTCACGTACAATAAGTGCATTGAAATGCAATTTTCGGAAAAGACGAAAATAAAAAAAATCACCTTTTCATGTGGTAGAAGAAAGCTCAAGAGGTATCAAAATCTGTGCACCAAATCTTTGTTGCATAGAGAACAAAGACTTTACACCAACTTTTCTGTGGACATTTCAATTAGCTTAGATATGAAACTGTACATCTTATACTGTGGTGTATGTGGCTAGAAAATTGCCAGTACGCAACTTTCACTGGGCATTTTATACCGAGATATGTAAATGGTGAAATTAAATTTGAAGTTTTTTTTTTAATTTTTAGGGGAGTTGTTAAAGTGCTTGGGGGAAGCATACATGGCCGAAACTAAGGCATATTTGCCTGCAATTCTTGAAAAGCTACACTATTTAGAGACTGCATTTTGCCCTTGCTTGGGGCTCAATCAATCTGTAAGGGCAAAAGATGTGCTGAAGAGGAAACACTTAATAAAATGCTGAATGTATTTTTACTCTGGCGTTTAAAATTTTTCTCAACAGTTTTCTCAACAACATTGTGAAAACTGCATTCATGAAACTTGTAGCAATTCAGGAACTGAAGCAAATGCATCCACAGCTCGATCATAGCATCCTAAGACTGCAGTTTCGCCCTTATTATGGGCTCCTCAGTTAGGAATAGCCAATGCTCGAGCCGGAGGCAAAAATCCTCTTAATGTAGCTAAGATAGCCCATAAACTGGTAGATAAAGTGAATTTATCTTACCAGCGAGCGTCCGCAAACTATGGTGCGGCTCAACTCGAAATTTGAAGGCAAAAGCTGGGTAATAAAGTCATTGCACAATTCAGGAATTGTTTTCGCACATGATTTTCTTATTAAACTGGTGCAAACCAGTGAATTTCTTCAACGTTGCTCGGATTTATTACTATTATTATTATTATTATTATTATTATTATTTGATGTTTTGGAATTTTTGTAAACTGCTGATTAGAATACTGATCGTTTAAACATTGAAAATTCAATGATGTTGAATGCAAGTTTGCTACGACAACCGCAACCTGAGATCAACAAGGAGGGATTTTAGAGTTCTACCGACAATTCACAGAAAGCACATTAAAACTTACACTGCAAAAAATAAACCGTTGCTTTTACTGTATAATACTGGCAGCAGAGGTTCCA
The DNA here is from genome assembly GCA_038373865.1 of Uloborus plumipes. Lineage (NCBI taxonomy): Eukaryota > Metazoa > Arthropoda > Arachnida > Araneae > Uloboridae > Uloborus > Uloborus plumipes. The sequence goes on from JAXGGA010000002.1 coordinate 99,546, forward strand.
GTTCAAAACTGTAAAATGTACAGCAATAAACTATAAAAATCACAATTCTATTGTTTTTTAGTATAAAGCAGCAATTTCACCGTTTATTACCACAATTTTACAGTTTATTGCCGTAAAATTAGCTATATTATACTGTAAAAACAACAGTATAATACTGGCAGTAGAGGTTCCAGCTTGAAACTGTAAAATGCATACTAATAAACTGTAAAATTAGCAATTTTACAGTTCATTACTGCAAAGCAGCAATTTTACAGTTTATTAGTGTAAAATTAGCAATTTTTACAGTTTGTCACTATAAAATTAGCAGTATGATACTGTAAAACTAACACCCATTTTTTACAGTGTAGTGATCCGTTATCGGAAATAAGTCGAATTTTTACTTCATTTGAAATTAAAATAACTTACAGTGACTGAAATACTTTTCTGTGTTATATATCATTGAACCATGTACTTCCGTTTATTTCTAATGTGGAGGTGAGGGGTGGGGGGGATTCTTGAGCAGTAATTCAAATAAAAAGTCTTCATTCAGCACTAAACTTGATATTTCTTTTGTGATAGTAACAAATTGCTTTACATCCTCAAAAGATTGGAAATGATATGAACACGTGACTCGAAAATCAAAACCAAGATTTTTATTTATTATTTCATCTCAGCAATTCTGATCCATTATCACAAAATAAAGTTCGATTAATATCAGGAGAAAGGATATTTAACTGATATTACTCAATATATAAATCCTTTTACTTTCCCTTCCAGTAGAGCTTGATTTATAGCCTAAAAGTTCTTCCTCCATTTACGAAATAGTACCCCTATTTCTCTATCATTATTTTTCAAGAGTGGCTTCTTGTTTTATTGGCGTAGATGAAGGGGGACGAAATAATTTACCGTTTTCAGGTTCCTAAAAATAGCCGTTGTATTATTAGGATGTTTCTCAAGGTACTGATTAGTAAGTGAAACCTTAAGCAATTTTTATTTTTGTTAACCACCCCCTCTTTCACAGATACCTCATTAAAATTATAATTTGTGATTTACTGAATTAGTTTGGTGTTAAGATAGATAGTTAGGTTTAGATAGCAAAAGAGAACCACTGCACCGTTAACGATTATGTAAAACACAGTGTGTTTAAAGCAAATATTTTTCAATAAAGTTTACGACGTGGGTTTTGAAACTGCTGGATTTTTATTTTTTGGCATTCAGGGAAAACATCATAAGTGCTATGAGCATTAGGGTGGTCACAAAAAAATCAATTTTCGAATTTCTTTTACGGCACCCCCCTAAAATGTGCCAATGGGCTAGAAAATAAGATTTGAAAAGTTTTAGCTGAATCGGATAATATTAAAACTTGCCGCAAAGAGGGTAAAGTTAAGAAAAACAGCGATTTTCAGCCAAAAATTGTAGTTTTTACTTTGTAAAACCAAAACTACTGATCCTAGAAGCTTTATTTTGGTTTCATTTTGTAGGAAATTTTATTTTCTTTAAGTCTAATCTTATTTAAAGTTTCGAAAAAAAATATTAAATATTTTCCAGAATTTTCATAAGTCAGGCTGCAACGCAAATCCTCGAAATTGCAAGTAACATGGGGAAATTTTTTTTTCAACTAATCTTTTGAGCCAACCCCCTAAAATGTGCCAATAGACTAGAATATGAGATTTGAAAAGTTTTAGCTTAATCGGATAATATTAACACGTGCCTCAAAGTGGGTAAAGTTACGAAAAACAGCGATTTTTAGCCAAAAATCGTAGTTTTTCCTCTGTAACACCAAAACTATTCATGTTAGAAACTTTATTTTGGTCTCATTTTGTAGGAAATTTCATTCTCGTTAAGTGCTATCCCATTCATTTTTGCTATCATGTCCAAAGTATTTTTTTGGCATTTTTCAGGTTAAATCGTAGCGTATATCAAAAATAAGAAATTTTCATGCAAAAACCTAACAGCATTACAATATTCAATTACATTTATTGGCTTATTGTTGGATTTACTTTGTTAATTAAAAAAGGGGTATTTTCGCGGTACTTTAGAAATAAATGAAACAAATTTCTGTGTGAAAATAGAGGAATTAAGGGGTTAAGACGGAAAGCAAAGAGTTCAAATGACAATAAAAGCTTTAATGAATTTTTATAATTATACTGTTAAATTACATAACATCATTTTACTACTCTTCACATAAAAATTAAGTTGCTGATGGCTTGGATGGGATACCTTTTGCTAAATGAGGAAACTGTGCCTGTATTTAGCATACAGTATTAACTTGTAATAAAAGCTACCGCTGCTCTTTGTCTTTCGTCAAAGAGGAACTGAAGCCTGGAATTAATTTTACACCTCTTTCAGCTGTGTCATGGAACATCATTAAACTATTTACTGTCTTTTTAGCTTTAGTATAAAATTGATTTTTACACGTTTTATAGGGGTATATATTGTAATCGTCCCTAGGCTGCAGCTTTTTAATTTCACAACAAGAAAGTTTCAATTTTCGCCTAAATTGCTTATTTCTAATATTCTCATCTTCTGTACCTGCTTTGAATTGCTTTTTATCTAACACAGATCATTCAGCTGGAAATTTTTGAAAAATATTTGCTTGAGGACCAGCCGATGTATTTCCATTTTGCAACTAAAAACTGCTTTTAAAACAACTTCTAAGATGCGGAGGAAACATGCTGAATACGGAAAATATTTCTGTAGCAACGCAGGTTTCCTGAAAGCTACCACTATTTTCAGCAGTGTTATCAAAATACATTCTATATATTTTTTCAACTGAGCCCCAATGCTCAACTACTGAATATACAGCACTTACTTGTACGTACACGCCCGTGCTGTTTTTAAGGATGGGAACACCTATTATCTGCTCTTCAACACCACTAGTTATCAAAATTGCTAGCCTCTAAATTGTCTTTGTTAAATAAAAACTGGATGAGATTTCTTATCCCAATACACAACAGCTCCTTTTAAGTCTAAATTCCTAAATCGATTTTTGATAAGATTAAATCTTTGTTGACGTTGTGTACGCTGCAGCCTAACTTGAAAAATTCTGAAAAATATTCAATCATTTTTTTCGAGACTTTAAATGAAATTAGACTTAAAGAAAATAAAATTTCCTACAAAATGAGATCAAAATATAGCTTCTAAGATGAATAGTTTTGGTTTTACAGAGGAAAAACTACGATTTTTGGCTAAAAATCGCTGTTTTTCGTAACTTTACCCACTTTGAGGCACGTGTTAATATTATCCGATTAAGCTAAAACTTTTCAAATCTCATTTTCTAGTCTATTGGCACATTTTAGGGGGGTGCCTCAAAAGATTAGTTGAAAAAAAAAAATCCCCATGTTACTTGCAATTTCGAGGATTTGCGTTGCAGCCTGACTTTTGAAAATTCTGAAAAATATTTAATAATTTTTTTCGAAACTTTAAATAAGATTAGACTTAAAGAAAATAATATTTTCCACAAAATGAAACCAAAATAAAGCTTCTAGGATCAGTAGTTTTGGTTTTACGAAGTAAAAACTACAATTTTTGGCTAAAAATCGCTGTTTTTCTTAACTTTACCCTCTTTGCGGCACGTGTTAATATTATCCGATTAAGCTAAAACTTTGCAAATCTCATTTTCTAGCCCATTGGCACATTTTAGGGGGGTGCCGCAAAAGATTAGCTGAAAAAAAAAAATTCCCCATGTTACTTGTGACCACCCTAATGAGCATCTTAACTAAAGTAGAAAAGAAGTGCACTAATATGCAGCTTTCTCTCAAAGCCCGTAATTTTTTTTCAATTAAAAATATAGAAAAAATAAAAAATTTTAATTTTCATGTTCATAATTTAAATTCTAGAAAGTTGAAAATGAATAGAAAACTTCAGAGAAAGTTTATTTCTATTCTATTTTTTATTCACTCAAAAGTTAAAGTACCTGTTTAAAAAGTTTGTGAAAATTGATTTCGTAGATTTTGTGTTTAGAGATGCAAAGCTGCTACTGCATTCTAAAATCTTATTAGTTTATTATTTAACCCAGAAGTGTTCGGATGATTACTAACGTTACATAAATTTAATATTAAATTAAAAAGTAGTCTAACTCAAGTTACAAGAAATTGTGTGAATGTGATGTCTTCAAAAATCATTACAGTATGTTTTTAAGCAATATATTTTTTGCTATAATTAAGCTTATCACTTAAGCTCAAAATCACTTTTGATGCAGTGATAATCAATGGGGGTGATGCATCTCCAGAAGTTTAAATATACATCAATGGCTTACTATTTTTTCCAAGGTACTGAAGCTAATCAAAAAATAAATAAATGCATAAATAAATACCGTTTATGCATCCAATCTGAGATCAGCTACAAACTGCTCTTGAATCTCCAACCTGAATCTCAAGAATCATTGTAGAATTCGGAGAGATAAACTTAGCAAGAGTGAATTGTTGTGGAGCAAAATTGTTTAAATCGACGCTGTAGGACGATTTTTAAAAATTTACGCTGTACATGAATTACTAATTCAATTTTGAAAAAATAAAACTCAACATTATAATAAAAGTGCGAGCAACATTTAAATATCTGCAAACTGTTACTGTACAGTATTGCACCGCAAGGATTGCGCATAATGATCCGCAAAAACACATTTTTCTTTACTCTAATTTGGCTTAAAACGTGTTTAATTTGCGTATATTTGCTACGAATGTGCAAAAACCAATCACATAGCGTCAATCATTTTCAGCAGCAAAAGAAGTAAACGTCAAAGCTTTTTTGCTGTTACATTTCATTTTAACAAGAAGATAGTTATAACAAACGATAGTCGAAAATATTATCACTAGCCCAGACAAAACAAGCATGTATAATGTCGACTTCATCTTTACAGAAAGTTTTCGTTTTGCCCTGCAAATGACCTAACACATACGCGACTATGTGTATTCCGTGAAAATGAGAACACGAGCTCGCAGAATCTGACTGCGTTTCCCTATACCCCGCTGTACTGTATAACATACAAAATACTTTCTTATTGGGTCCAAAAAACAAAGTAAAAATTTTAACAGAAATGCTACCAATCATTCTGTACCTCAGAACCAGATTGACGCAAGTTCACTTTCGTAACTTTTCAGGAGAGAGCGAAAACGATTGTCTAATGCATGCAAAGGATGGGACTTGCACTCTTTTAACGCTTTTAATTAAAAAAAAAGAAATTTCTTTGATAGAATAACGTTCTCATGAGTCCATTAAGATTATTGAATAAGATTTTAAATACAATACAGTAATAAAGTGAAAATTGCCATTTTTGGACTTACTTTGTTCTGGTTCTGAAGTATAGAGTTACGGGCTAAAATTACATATTTTTTTTTCTTTATCAAACATAGCTTTGTTAAGAATATTTCCGACGGAAATAGTCTCAAGAAAAAGTAAATAAATAAATAAATATGAGTAGATATAGATACACACACACTTAGGATGCGAGTATTCTCAAAGGATGTCATATAATGCTAAATTGCAACCACTTACTAACAACGTTTGAACTTTTAGTTTCTTAGATTCGTTTTTACTGATTTGCTCTTCGGAGACTATCAATTCATCGAAACGAGATGACAACAAATATTTATAGCTCGACATCTGGGCTGATTCTCTAGAGTAATTTTTTTTTGAATTAATAGCACTTAAGCGTATCGGCTCTTCCCTGAGCGAATATCCTATCAGTGTTTGAGACACTGAAAATAGTTTCTTAGCTTCTCATTTTAAAACAAATATAGATTCACATTTTTTTTTTGCAAATTTTGCGTTTTCTTTCCAGGCTTTTTCATCGGATAATTTTATTTTACGGGGTTCCGATTAATACTTAGCAAATTTCAATATCAAAACGTTTTAAAACCGTTTAAACGTATACTGCGTGTCACCGTTTAACGTGCTAGGCCTCTATTTTCACAGCCGTTAGTCATATATGCATACGTTTAATTGCAAAAACTGTCAAAATAAGATGGCGCAGTAATAAAATTTTAAGAGGATAAAAAAAATCCAACTTTTTAATGGTCCTTAGGTCCCTCACAGTGTATGCAAGGAAACATAGCAGCATACAAGAGTGTCAAATTATGTGTGTGCATAGTATTTTTTTAAAGTGTACGAGATTTCGCTGTATGTTTTTATATGTCATAGCATATGCATTTTCATTTATTTTTCAACAGCAATAAAAATATAGATATTTTGACTTTTTTCTTTGACAACATGTCATGTTTTTTTTGAAAGGGCGATATGATCCAAACTCATCTTTTACACAGTCCCTATTCTGTGAGCTCGAATTTTGAACTTGAATATATTATTGAACGACCTCTTATACTACAGTCCAATTATAAAGAAAAATTGTCGTCTTGAATTATAATCACAAAAGTTACAAGTTTTTTGTGCTATTATCATTTTCACTGGAGATTATTTCCCTAAATATGACTGCATGCAATCAGGAGCGGTATAATAAGTTTGATTTCTTATTATTTCGCTATTTTGGTTTGCTTCTATCTTTAATAGCTTAACTCTGCATCTTATTTTGAAACTTTTTGTAACTGGAAGTATACATATAGGATTAGCCATTGTGAAAATAAAGGTCTTGCAGCTTAAACGTAGACACACTGTAAAGTACTGGAAATAACTTGATATTGAACGGTAAATTAATATTCATATAAAAAAATGTTCATTGAAAAGCTTAATTTAAAACACTAAAATTTATGAAATACTAAGGTAAAAAATATTCCTTCAAAAATACTTGATTACTTTATTTTTTAAATGTATTCTTCCAATGTGTTAAAAATTCATGTTTAATCATTACATACATTTTTGTAAGCGTACGTAAATTTACGAAGAAAAAATATTTCGTTCAAAAAATGTGAGTTAACTTTTCATATAACATGTTGATAGCTAATGATTTATCTCAATTATATTTACGTTTTCCATTGATATTACTTTTTGTATTTATTCTTCAATTTATTTAAAATATCATTGAAATTTTATCATAGTTTCATTAATTAACCTTATAGTAAACCCTCATTAATCCGGACTTTAGTTAGATGAGCGAACAGTATAAGTTAAAGGACGAATTAGAGCAGTGTAATTTTAAAGGGTGCAGTTTGTATTTTTGTAATGCATTTTAGTAATTTGCTGTTATGCAGTTTTATATTTCATGCTTTTGAATTTGAAGTACAATTTTACTGTGTACAGCTGTTTGAGCATTTTGACTTAATTTAAAAGTTATTTTATCAAATCCGGACTTTCATTAATCCGGAAGATCTGTACAACCTAAAAGTCCGGTTTAGTGTAGTTTTACTATATCTTAAAAGAAAGAAAAGAAATTTCTCTAAGGAAACATATTAATGGAATAGAATTTGATTGAAATGGGATTATTTCAGCAAGCGCTTCGTTTAGGGAGAGTTATGCTCATTCTCAAATTCTTGGTCAGCCAACGTTATTTATATTTAAATATGACTGCACAATAGGGTGGGTCGAAAAAAGCTTTTTTTTTTCCTGATCAATTTCTAATAGCACGGAAAACTTGCCCATGGGCATCTAATAACGGAAAAAATAATAATAATAAAAATTAATTACTTTTGTAATCGCGCAAGAGATCTAAAGTTTAGAAAAAAAGAGAAAATTCTGCAATTTTTAACGATGAATATTTTTTTCAAAACTTATTTTTTTAAATTTCTAATAGTACGAAAAATTCGAGCATAGGCATTATAATAACGGGAAAAATAATGAAAATAATATTGAATTACTTTTGTATAAGCGCAAGAGCTCTAAAGTTGTTTCCCAAATAAGTCCGACAAGCGAAATGAAGACCCTTGCAAATTACATTGTAAAGACCTACGCTACTGTTTGGTTCAATATTAAAGTGCACAACACTGTGAAAAATGGTCCGAAGAACGTATTAAAGATCATTCAAACAACCAGACATTTTCCGGACAACATAAAAAAATAATCGATCCAGTCATTCAGAGAAACTCTTTCTTCAGCCATCCAGAGAATCTCCTGCTGGCGATGATAATGGATGACAGACAGCACGTTAGAGAGTTAGGCTATACAGGAAGATACTGAAAGGCAGAAATGAGCCGCCAGTATAGTGGACCACATTAGAGCTTTCAAGCTTTCTTCAATTAACTTTGAAGCCACTGACTATCTTGACTAATTGATTGGACAAATTGTAAGCTGACACCTCCACCCCTTCTGTCAAATATGTCTACAGAAAATATTTCAACCCTATTGAAAGAAAAAACCCTTCCAGAATTTGATTACTTGAAATTTCCCTGCCACACTCAGTCAGTGGAGAGGTGTGTAAAACTAGTTACAGATGCTGCTGCTAAAGTTTGCGGGCATGAAAACCGATAGGGTTTTATTAAGACAACCTTAAAATCACGATCTTTAATGCAAAAATTTGATTCGAAGTCAGAATTCAAAGGGTGTAAGTAAGCACACCCAAATTGGTTGGTTGATTGGGTAAGGTGTGGGTGGGACTTGATTTAGTATTATTTTAGAATCTGTAAAAAATATGCTGAAATGTGCAATAAGCTGCGATATGTGATTTTTTCCAAAAAAAATAAGTATTTTTAGGGTTTTTGCGCAAATTCAGACGAACGGCAATGTACCCCAAGTTTTTTTAACCAATTTCTATAACTACAAGAGTAGTTTTTATACCATTAAATATAAAAAAATATTTTAAAAAATAATTCTTTTTTTTTTTTTAAATTACAGATTTTTCTTTTTTTTTCCAAAATTTTAGACTTTTTGCGTGGTTTCAAAAATAATTATTTTTAAAATTATTTTTGCTTTTATTAGGAAGCCCATGCACAAGTTTTCCGCACTATTAGAAATAAGAAAAAAATATTGTTAAAAAAAATTCATCTCTAAAAATTACAGATTTTTCTCTTTTTTTCTAAACTTTAGAGCTCTTGCGCTTATACAAAATTAATTAAATACTATTTTCATTATTTCTCCCGTTATTATAAAGCCAATGCGCAAGTTTTCCGCACTATTAGAAATTAAAAAGAAATATTTTTTGAAAAAAATATTAATCGTTAAAAATTACAGAATTTTCTATTTTTTTCTAAACTTTAGAGCTCTTGCGCGATTACAAAAGTAATAAATTATTTTTTTTATTATTTTTCCCGTTATTAGGATGCCCATGAGCAAGTTTTCCGTGCTATTAGAAATTGATCAGAAAAAAAAGCTTTTTTCGACCCACCCTACTGCACAACAGCACTACTAAGCAACAGCAGTATTACATTCAAGCATTATAGTATCTAGTGAAAATAAGAATGCCATGTACACTGCACAAATTCAAAAATTTAAAATCACAGGATCTTCCTCTGCCCAATCTTTAGTTAGAATAACCGTGAAGCAGATAAGTAATGCCATTTCAACCTCGGACAAGATTATGCTTTAAGTTTCGATCGATCATAAATCAAACAGCTTTCATTCATCGATCCTTACGCTCTTCAATGATACAAAAGGATTTATAGCATTTCTAAGCGGAGTCAATATTTTTGAAAGAAAAATCAACGGGAGAATTCCTTCCTTTTTTTTTTAAACCTTCATTCCGAATTTCTTATTTTTCTTCAGTACACATTGCCATTATATATAAGAAATTCATAGATAAGAAATTCCAGATGCTTTTGGTAGCGAAGACGATAAGGGAGATGACAAATAGCGCAGTTTCTTTTACAACGCGTAACTCTAGCATTGAAGCTACTAGTGAGCGAATAAAAATGCTCATATGGGCAGCAATTGAGTAACACGAGATGCGGATAGCAATTTATTTTTCTCAATGAATGTTCATGAAACAGAAATCTATATAGTCGATATTAAAAACATGTCGATGAACTCATGCGCAGTGCATAAAGAAGGAGTTGAAAAGAGGAGTTGATTGGCTGTCGGAGAAAGGATGTATAAATTATGAGCTTTAGAGACAAACTATTTACTGATTCTTCGAATGCATTTCGTGTATTTATCTGAAACACAGTTTAAAAAATGCATTGTTTTTATAATGAATATTAGATACAGAAGGAAAATATGAATACACAGGACAATATGAATAAAATCGATTATTGGGAATGTTTAAGTTAAATTTTCAATATGTTTTCATGTAACGCATGTGGTGCATACATAATGCCTATGCAAATCTCTAGAAACGGCCACTTTCTTGTCCCAGGTTTGCAGAAACCTTAGAAAAGTGTTTTTCATTAATTTTATTATCATTATTTATTTGTTGCCTTCTAACGAACAAACTAACAAGTATTTAACTGTGCTAAATACTACTTATTTATGTAGAGGCTTAATATAAGTTTTTAAATACCATTGCCATCCATTGTCCCTAATCGGAGAATTTTTCTTTTCTTTAAAAATCTGCTTAGATAGCAAAAAAACAACAACATGAAACATATTTATAAAATAGATTTTTACATTGTTTCAAGTATTCGAATACGAAATCAAGTTTATTTTTTGCTTTATTGGATACATTAAAATGTTTCTTGCATAGGTAAAACTTGCCCCCCAGCAATTAGCTTCATTACCATTCAACAGTTTTTATAAGCTGTCATGACAACTAGGTACAGCTGGCAACTCCAATAATTTTCAGCTTTAGCAGTCGTTATAATTTTGTAAGTAAAGTAAGACTTTTTTGTGAAGATTCTGCTGATCCACCTCTAGCATGAATGTAAGAGGCGACAAATGTAAGCATTGAGGCATAACAGTCACGAACGATGTCTTAATTCATTTCGTTCCACAATTAGTGTAAAGGTACTTCTTATTCAAACAAACTCGTAAGCAATACAACTTGCCGTCCAAAGCGCTCCCAGATATGCTCCATATGAGAGAAAACAGGGGATCCAGCAGCTTAGAGAAGATGATAATGTGGAAACAGTCCGTTGACGTCTTTTCTGTGTGCATTGTCCTTTTAAAAGGGTCCTGGGAGCCCAGCCGTGAGTGCCAACAAATGTGACCGAAGCGTGGTACAAACTTGCCTTCAATCCTTCATGATGATGTGGAATAATGATAGGGGGTGTATCATACGTCACATGTCATTATACTGTATCGTTCCAGCTGCAGGTGAGGTGTGCCACCGAAGACAAAGGCAGGATTTGAGTTTTAACTGTCGTTTCATTTGCAGTAGTCTCAAGTTCGAATGCACTGAACTGAAGCATAATAAATCCAGAGTGTCTCTAGCGACGAATCCAGAGTCATTATGGCCAAGGATGACTCTAGTCATCCTTGGAGACCCCATAGACAACGGAGTAATACTGTCTTTACTTTTCAGCTGTATATCGGATCCACAGCAGGGGAGATGGTTTGGAGTGTTGTTGTATACGAAACATGGTTACCCCTAACATTGACTGACAAGATCATGACAGATAAACGTTATTTTCGTTGCATGATGCTCACACATGTATTGGCACTACTAACGAGGCTCGCAGGAATTAGTTTATAACAGGACAATGTTCGGTCGTACGTAGCAAGGGTGTCAGGGGACTTCCACTCTAACATCTTCTCTGGTTTGCTTGATTTCTCAATTCGTTACAGTTTGAGAATACTGGGATCACTTTGGACGTCGTTCGCATTTGTGGGATCTTCACAGTAAATGTAACGTGAGATGACGTAGGGCGTTGTATGATACTTTTAAACCTTAATCCTAGTCTGTAGAGGAAGCCTAATATATTACTAAAACCTCCTGCCACTTAAGAATTTTCCTGAAATAAATGATTTGATTCGCAATCAGTTTCTTTCGTCAGTGTTGCCCTCAAATATGTAAAATTTCGGAGTTGTTATCAAGTCATTATATGTATATATATTAGAAAGAGAGAGGGAAAGAAATGCATAACAATAGGAAATACAGTCGAGCCCGTTTATTAGAATATCAGTTAAAGGAATATCCTGCTTAATATAATACATTTTCAATGTACCACACCGTTGCAATGCATTATTTTGATCCCGTGTAATGGAATACCCCGCTTACTAGAATGTTTTTTGTGGCAAAATGGGGCTATTCTTTTATGCGGGTTCAACTGTACCGAACAAAAGGCCAAATACCTATGCCTGTGACTAAATAATCATGGCTTATGCTCTCAGAAATGTCCCCAGATCTCAGGATCTAAGATCACAGGAACAGGATTCGAGCATCAATCGGTCAGCGTAGGAAATTACTACACTGGCGGAAAAAAAAAATCCCAACACCAAGAAAGACTTGTGTTAGAATAACGAAATTTGGTAGGCGTGTTTATACAACTGAAAGATGACATCGATTGAAATTTCGTGTTCCGCGCATAAGTGTGGCGCAGCTGGCGTCACTCAGAACATGCAAATAAGGCTTGTTTTAAAAGCGTGTTGTGAAGCTCGTGTGTATTATTTTTCCGTGAAATTTGACGAATTGAGTTCATGTTAGCCAGGAATACCTTTAAGAAGACGAAGAAGCCATTATCAACGGCTCACCGAGTTTGAACGAGGTCGTACAATTTGGCTACGAGAAGGTGGATTTTCATTTCGCGATATTGCAGAAAGACTTGGGTGGGAATGTTTCCACCATGTATGATTATTGGAAGCTATGGGCAAGGGATGGTACTAACTCAAGAAGATCGAGTTCCGAGCTGCCACGTGGCACGACTGAGAAGGAAGATCGTCGAATCTTGCGTACGGCTGTGGCGCATCGTACTGCATCTGCGGCTGACATTCGAGCTGCAGTTGGTACCGTCGTAACCCAAAGAATGGTATGAAACTGTTTACTTCAAGGACAGCTCCGAGCCAGGCAGCCTGTAGCCGGTATTCTATTGACTGCAAACCATTGCCTTTTCCGACGGCAGTGGTGCCACGACAGAGCTCACTGGAGGTCAGAGTGGAGATCTGTTGTAATTTTTGATGAAAACAGATTCTGCCTTAGTGCCAGTGGTGGCTGTATATTGGTCAGAAGGAGGCCAGGGGGCCGCCTGCATCCAAGCAGTCTACGGCCTAGACACACGGGACCCACACCTGGAGTCATGGTCTCTGGAGCAATTTCCTACGACAGCAGGGGCATTCTTGTGGTTATCCTAAACTCATTGACTGAAAATTTGTCGCCAGTCTGTTAATTTAACCAATAGTACAGCCCTTCATGAGTAGCATTCAAGGGGGCGTTTTCCAACCGGATAACGCTCGCCCTCACATCGCTACTGTAACGCAATGTGCTCAACAGAGTGCTGACATGTTACCATGACCGGCAAATTCACCAGGTCTGTCTTCAATTGATATCGTATGGGATATCATGGGATGGCACCTCGAGCATCATCCACAGTCAGCAATGACGGTCCTAGTATTGACACAGCAAGTGCAACAAGCATGGAACTCCATGCCACAAAGTGACATTCGGCACCTGTATGACATAATGCATGCACGCTTGCAGGCTTGCCTTAAAAATTCTGGAGGTTACACCCTCTATTAAATTAACATAATTTCACATTTGCACAGCATTTTCTTGAGCTTAAATTAGCCAGTGATCTTGTACATTTAATCAATTAAACATGTAAACTAGACAATTGCATTACCCAAATTTCATTGCTCTACGGCAATTTTTTCTTGGTGTTGGGATTTTTTTTCCGCCAGTGTATATAACATGAGCGGTGACTTCGTTAATCTTATAAATCTCAGCAGTCTCTCTGCAACAGAGCAGGTGTGTGATGGGTGTTGCTATTGGGCACGATCGCTAATCTTACGGATAACGAAAACTTAAATTTACCTACCCTTTCCTTATTTACCCTTTCTATTCGTTTCCGTAGTTAATCGCTCTTTTGACCAAGTTTCACGGATTTATCGTTTAAATATTTCATAAATGAAACATTATCAGCAAAATGATACGTGAGTTTACTTTTAATATTCTATATGATCGGGAAAAAATACGAGGGATGCCCAATTTCGACTAGCACTTATTCTCAAAAATTAGTACGTGCTTCTGTACCAGTTTTAAAATCGAATGGAACGGAAATAATAGGAATAATTCTAAAAATGATGTTTTTAAAGGGGTTTTATTATTATTATTGTATCATTTTTAACAACTTTGTTTATACACTTTCCCACAGATACTGTTCAGTTAGGCTTTCGTATACGTAACCTATTCAGCTTTCAGACGACACCCGATTTTTCGGAAGTTTTTCTTAAACTTTAATTCAGTACCTGGGAGATAAAGGGCCATCAGTCACAAAAGACGAATTTTCAGGAGATATGTTTATAGCTTTTTTTTGCGAGGATTTGTATTACTTACTTGTCATTCATGGATTCCTGAAACAAAAATTTGTTTATCAGAACCTTAGCTCTTCATTTCTTAGAATAGTCGGTGGCGGGTATATTGGCTTGGGGGTCCGTCGTAATGCATTTTTGGTGACTCCTTAAAGGTGAACAGAAATGCGTACACTATTTTTCTGGATTATTTTAGATTCTCATTTAAGGCCCCTACGTCGTGGGGGTCTTGTGACAGTTGAGACATTGCAAATCCGCCACTGTGAATAGTGAATAAAAATGCTTAAAACTCGATTTTGTAGGGGGGGGGGGACATAGTGCCTTTTCTAATGACTCGTCATTTAGAACTTCTTCAGGAAGGGGAAAACAAAGGGTTTGTACTAAATATAAATTATACCAAAAAAAAAAAAAAAAAACAGCAAAAAACACGCTCATTTACCTGCTAATAAATAGATTTTCCAAAGTCAGGAGGGATAATTACTCCCCTGAATGACTGGCCTGCTCTTTTTTCCTATGTACATAATTCAATCTTTTAGTATTTTTTTTTCGCCCAGTAAAGTATTTTACTTAAAGGTGAAATGAGTACAACTGTTTGCTTAACAAAACTGTGGTGACTGAAGTTACTTAAACAATTTCAGACGTTATTAAGTTTTTGCTTATAACCTTATAACATAATTATTCTCTATATCTTATTCATAACATTTTTACAGTTGATAAACAGCGGAGGCCGGAGGGGACAAAGAGGACAACTGCGTAGAGTTTCGGATCTCTAGAATTCCACGGACTAAGTTAACAATAAAATAGGACAAGTACTAAGATTAAATTAAAATTTTTAAAAACATCCGATCCTGGTTGGCGACTTCATATTAAAGTGAACTTCACTGATCAGAAAGCATTTTAAATTTAAACATATTTGATTGTTTTCGAGAAGACATGGTAAACACGGAGAAGGAAATAATCCTTACTAGTAAAATTTGCTTAGTCGCAAAAGCAGAATACAGAGGGAAAATAGGAAACCATCTTAAAATCCTTATATTACAAGTCTTCAAATTGTTGACAAATATAAATTAGCAGCACATTTTAAAAAATTGAGTTTTCTTTTCATGTTGGCCGACAATGACATCGGTTTACAATTGCCTAAGTAAAGGCTTAGCCGTATTTACTAAAAACGTCATAATTCAAATTCTATACGACATGGAAGCTCCAAACACATTCTATCAGACGGAGAAAAATGTTTTCTTTCTTTTGGTACTATTGTCTTAAATTTTCTAATGTGTTTTCACTTCAAAAAGTGCGAAAAACGTTTTAAAAGAAATATCATCGCGAAAAACTCATAACGACTCTGTATTATGACATGTGTTTGGAGAATCTTCATCAGAAATAACTTAAGACAGAATGTCCATAAAAATATTTTTAATTAATTTAACGTTGCTTTTGAATGTATTAAAAGTTTACAATAAAAAAATAGCTGGAATTAATTAAATTTCTTGTCAAACATAACAAAATGCAGAAAATAACTTAATTAAGAAATTAGAATCTAGCATAATTAATTTGACATAGGTTCAGATGTACCAGTCTGTCTTTTATATCTCCAAGAAAACTTTGTCAGAGATAGTGAAGACACCTTTGTCCTGTAATTAATTTCTTGATTAATACACACGTATTTGTTCACTTTTGAGCAGTCAAAAAGCATAACTGATGGTCTGCAGGGAAACGACTGCTAACAACTCTTCATTATGCGAAATGTTCTTACCAACATCAGAAAAAACTTACGACATAACATGCTTAGAAAATGATATTAGTTTTATTACTTTAAGGATGTTTTTGAATAACCCAAAATTTTTTGCAAAGAAAACATAAGCATGTACTAAGATTTAAAAAAAAAAATGGATTCGAGAGACATGGGAAACAAGGAAAAGGAAAGATAATTCTTACTAGTAAAATTTGCTAGTAGGAAAATTATCTTCTTAATATCCTTATACTAAAATCATTTTTTTTTAAATTTTTGTTTTAAATACAGAAGCCAGTAGCTTCGATATACATGAGGATTGCGTACTATGCGCCTTGCTTCCTGACAAACACAGGACAACTTTATGGCACAAAGAGGTTGAAATAACAACCATGGGCAAGGCGGGACTCGAACCCACTACCACTTGCTTACGAGGAGAATTCTCTACCTTTAGGCCCTAAAACCAATTAAAAGTTCAGAAAATAGAAACTGGCAACAGATAAACTTTTTAATCGTCGGCCATCAATAACATCGGTTTCCAATCGTATTAATTTTAGCCATAGCCGTATTTGCTAAAAAACGTTATAATTCGAGTTTTATATAACATGGAAGTACCAAACACATTCTATCGGACTTTCTTTTGATACTATTGTTTAAGTTTCAAGTATGTTTTCACTTCAAAAATCGCGAAACAAGTTAATAATCAATCCAATTAAGATATCTAATTAATATATTTGTTAATTAATGTCATCCGAAGACGCGACCTAGCTAAGAGCACTCTCCATCAACTCTCCTTTCAAACAAATTAAATAAATAAATATTAATAATAATAATCGGTCCAACCGCTTAGGCGCTAGAGTGCCATAAACAGATATTGAGATAGATACACACAGATACACAGACACGTATTATAAACTCCTTCCTTTTTGCGTTAGATGTTAAAATTAGATGTTGAGTTTGAATTACATCACAAATGCATTTATTTAGACATACACATTCTTACAGTTTCATAATTAAAAATTTTTGATGAAATTGCAATTTTTATAGGTACCCAGAAATATAGGTGCCTAGGGATCCAGAATTTAGATCTTAGACCGTGACAGCTGGCAGATAAAGAGTTAACTTTCTACATTTACGTAATATTGATCTACTACACTGCAAAAAATGAACTGTTGTTTTTACAGTATAATTCTGTCAGCAGAGGTTCCAGTTTAAAACTAAAATACACGGTAATAAACTGTTAATTTAGCAGCTTTACAGTTATTTACTGTAAACTTAACAATTTTACAGTTTATTACTATAAAGTTAGCAATCGTTCAGTTTATTACTGTAAAATGAGCAATTTTTACAGTTTATTACTATAAAATTAGCAGTATTATACTGTAAAAACAACATTAATTTTTTACAGTGTAGTCAGCAGCTATCATACTCTAATTGACAATCTGCAGTTTTTCATCGTGCTATTATTGTTAACACGGTTCAATAAAAACTCAAAAAACCATTAAATAAAACTAATAAAATAAATATAATTACCCCCCCCCCCATATAGCTATTTTATGTACATCCTAAGCAACTTTATTCGGATCGAAATCTTCGACTCTTTAAAATTGAATCCCATATTGAGATCATGCAGCTACGATAAGAGTGCAGTATGCTTTTTTATTCATTCTCCTCCACATGTCGAGGATCTCTACACGTGACCAAGTATTCATCTAAGCAAGCTAAACTACCTAGACGCATTTCTCTTCGCTAGAGAGGACAAAAGCAAGAAATGATTCACTTATATCCCAAGGGCTCAACGAAACGATCACTCAGCGAGAATTCCTAAATACCGCTTTTTATTTTTTGATATATTCCCCAGAAGATTGTGAGACTGCTAATGCCATTTAAGAAACATCCCGAGGCTAAGTAACTTTCTTTTTTTGTAATGAATGCTTTTATTCGTGTATATAAGATGGTTGAGTTTTGTTGCAATTATGGAAGAGATACATTTTTCCAACGATTCTCTTTTAGGGGCAGATATAGATGCTTTGATAATGTATCCTGGATTTTTCAGGGCCGATCCCAATTCAAGCACCGTATCACATGGTTTTCGAGCATTCACTGAAAATCTCGGATTCCCAAAGATAACATAATAGCTAAACAGTTCATAATACTTTATAAAAAAAAGGTAAAAAAAAAGTTTTGAAGGTTACGCTTTGACGACACATTTTTGTTTCATGACAAGCAGAAAATAAATAAATAATGCATATAAAAAATAAAACTGTCCGTCCTTGAAAACCGCGCATAGCACTTGGGAACCATTAAACTTAAAAAAGGGGTGATGGGCTGTGAAAAAGAACTTTCAAGTTTTGAATTTAAAACTTGCATTTGCTATCGTTTTGACACATTCAACTAAATTATGTATTTGAAATTATCATCGGTCTACGTTTCTTGATACGGCTCAACATGCTTTTTATCATTCTTCCCTATTTTACCTTCCACTCCCATTTTAGTAAGATCAGAGAAGACCTGACGCATGCGTAAATACGCGCAAGGTTTTACCTAAGAAAATCAGACAGTACAAACACATATAAACTATAGATTAATACTGCTGCGTCCATACGTGGTGCAAACTGTATGAAATCTAGATATGATTATCCGTGTTACTTATATCTGCGCTCTGAATCGCGTTTAACGCAATTCATTGTCGAGAATTGCTAGGTCTGAAGAAAACTGGTTCGTGGGAGGGAGAAAGTTAGGTTGGCAACGTTTTATTACGAAAGCCCCTGAATTTGCATGCGTTGTATTAGTTAAATTCCAGCACAAAAGAATCCGAGACGTGGCAAAGGCTTTTTAATTCTAATAGTGTTAATGAAGTTAGTCTAGCCAGGAGGGGAGGGGAATCCCCCAAACTTAGTCGCGCAAATCCTCCCCCCCCCCTTTTCGTAATACTCATGTGTTTTTTATTTTATTCATTTTTTAAAACGTTATTTATTTTCTTATATTGTAACTATTATGTTGTTATATATTATTAATTTTTTTAAAGTTCGAATTATGCACAGAATCGAATCGCTTTTTTTCCCCTTCCAGATGATCCAAGCACACACACAAGCACACAAAAATAAATACATAAATAAATAATAATAAAGAAATTTAAAAAAATGAATTAAATTTAAAAAATATATTAAATAATAATTTTTATTTCAAAAAATCCGTAAATAATTTAAATTAAAAAATGATTAATAAATAATTTAAATAAATAAATACATTAGTTTAAAAAAAATCCCCCCTCTGGGTACCCCTGAGTCTAGCTGTATAAGGAATCTGATATATTTTAGAATCACACTAGAACTGAAATAGTTGGGTTTTGTTGCTTAGCTTTATCAGTGGATGGATTTGGTACAGTGATCAGTTGATCTCTTGATAATTCAAGACAGTTTTATTTACTTGTATCTTCAGAACGGATTATTCAGCTAACAATTACGCATATCAGTTTACACGCTATAAACCTTACATATAAATTAGTGATGCGTTATAACATAGTAATATTACTATGGTGTAACCTTTCCAAAGCGATGCTTTGCTTTACCTCAGTTATACCAGTTAAATTACTCCAGAACATTGAATGCAGCCATGTTTTCTACGTTCCGAATTAATTTAACTAATTTTTTTATGGAGTAAGATTACATGAAATTTTAAGTGTACAGAGGCAGCAGCATCAGACAACAAATTTGACTTCGAATCAGTGACACTCAAGTTTTACTCTTGATAGGTCATTTGCAGAATATAACTTGTTTAAATGGTTTGAAAATGGAAAATATTTACAAGAACGCTGTTTTCGAAACATTAAAACTTGAGATTCTCAGATCATCAAAAATACTATTCGTTTTAATTAACCTTTCACACAATTCGTGTACTTTTTGAAAACTAAATTGAATCATTCTGAAATGTAACGTAAGAAAATGAAACTTAAAACATGTTGACGAAATATTTTTTTCAAGCAAATAGAGAAAAACTAACACTTTAAAAACGTACATTTTTGTTAAAAATATCTTGTATCTAAATAAAGTTAAGAAAGATTGTTCCCTTTTTAGTTTTTTTAAAAGAAGTTATTTAAATTAAAAAATGAATACAATAAGCAAAAGTGCAAGCAAATAAGAAAACAATCCGAAAAGTTTTGAAAGACAGATGAGTTTTTGATCCAACAGTAATATTTCTCGGGAAAACATCTGACAGCTAATCCAAAGGTGCTTTAATTAGATTTCCTTTTTTAAAATGATTTTTAAGAAGTTCCTTGAGAGATAACTTGAAAGAAGAAATCATTCTAAAATATTAGAGTTCGCAGATTTTTGACGCATTGTGTATCTTTTTTTTCCATTATTTTAATTTTCGGTATTTTAAAGGAAAAACAAGCAAGCTGACAATAATTGCATTTGCACTTTTACTTCTCTGACACCTTGAATGCTTGTTTTGAATTGAAGGGCTTGGGAGATGAAGGGGCTGAGCGACAAAACAGAAATTACTAATAATTAAAGTTCAAATTTTTATTGTCGCAGTTGTTGCAGCTTTTTGGTTTTCTGGTTTTGTCGTTAGTATGCGTATGAAATCGGCCTAATAATATCTACTTTTTGATGCACCAAGTTTTATTTGCTTACCAGTATATATTGATTACCATTGTCCAGAGTGTTCAATTTTCAAAATGTATCTTAGCCCCTTCCTCCTCCAAGCCCTTCAATTGTTTATCACTCTATACCTAGGATAGAAATGATATTTTCCCTTCAGGTTTGAATTTTTGATCTAGCAAAACTCGTATTAACAATTTAACCGCTTGCCTGATTATCCCGAGTTATCTCGAGCTCGTATGAGTTGCAGGTAATTATTATCCCGAGAAAACTCGGGTGAAACTAATTGATTTTACGCCTATAAATAATTAAAAATTCAACTTGAAACCTACATATTTTATTTGTATTGCTTCATTTTCTTGTATTTCAAATCTAAATTAAAAAAAAAAAAAGGTTTTTTTTGCAATTTTTTCCAAAAAAAAAAAAAAAAAAAATCTAAGGGAAGTGGTTAATGATACTTTATGACTTTAAATTGTTTTTTTACGAATAGAAAATTTTAACTAAGATATAAACTTATAAATTTTACAATGTATCAGCCAATAAGTGTGTACAGTTCATATATACTATCTACAACACATTATAAATTTTTAACTTTACTCAAATTTTTAAATAATTGGTCATTAGGGTGTATCGATTTTGAACTTTTTTTTATTTTCAAAGTTCCAAGTTGAAAAAAAGTTGCTACTAGGTGCCAAAATAAACACCAATTTTTTTCAGATTAAAAAAAAAAAATTTAGGTCTCCCGCACAAGGCCTAAAGTTTAAAATTTTTAATCAAAAACTGAAGTTTTGAAAAAAACAAAAAAAATTATTTTATTTACTTTTAAAAATTCCAAGTAGTGTTTCGGTTACTAATAAGTATAAAAAGACAGGATACAAACTTTCATGCCCCTGATTTAATATTTAGGTCTCCCGCAAAAAGCCTAAAATCTCTGTTTTTTTCATAAAATCGCCACTTTTATGTCCGTTTGCGGGATACCTAAATGTTCTTTTAGGGGAAACATATTTTTTATTTTGTCTTTTTAAATAGATTAGTAACAGAAACACTACT
Source organism: Uloborus plumipes (assembly GCA_038373865.1). Lineage (NCBI taxonomy): Eukaryota > Metazoa > Arthropoda > Arachnida > Araneae > Uloboridae > Uloborus > Uloborus plumipes. The sequence goes on from JAXGGA010000002.1 coordinate 121,128, forward strand.
TGAAATTTTCAATATCTAAAAATTTTTTCCGCACTATTTGATAAAGTTTTATAAATATTTTATTTTGTAAGTATTTGATTTTTTAGGATTATTTTTAATGCAATTGCGGCTTGTTTTGCAATAGTTTACTTACTACAAGGTGATTAAATAAACTAAAACATTTCACTTAATAAAGTTTTTTTTATTAATACAAAAAACGTTTTATGAAATACAAAAGAAGTTTCCAATAATTTTTGAATTTTGCTGTTTTTAAAAATCAACTTGCTGTTTGTCTTCTCTAAACTTCTTGAAGAATGTGTTTAATTCACCTCCAATAGTTCTTTCAAGTTGACTTTTGACTTGCTTTGAAACCTATAGCAAAAGCTATTAGACTTTAAAATGAAGTTTTTTTTGCGGCACAGCAAATGTCATACTACAACCATGAGTTCTTTAAAGATAATCTTGAGAACGAATAAAAATAATATTTTATTAGTTGTGATATTATTATATGTATATGTAAACAGTAAAACAGCACTTACGTTTAGTTTTTTTTTGCAAAATTGTATTCACTCTTTGTCTCGAACGATGGCAGTTCTGCTCTATCAACCAATCTTGCTCGGATGAAACCATCTCTTCTGTTTTGGCCACAAACCCGCTTTGAAGACTCTGTAACTTCCTTAACAACTCTCTCCACAGCTTGTGTGTGTGATGGAATTTTAAATTCCCTGCGATCACTTTTGCCAGTTTCCGCTATGATATTTATCTCTTCCAGGCTGATGTCAGTTACAAGAGGGGGTTCAGTTAAGGTAATGGTTTGCCAATCAACTAAATCAATATAGTCATTAGCCTCAAAGTTGATTTTAGGTGGCTTGAAATTTAGTCGTTTTTGTTTAGCTTCACGAGCCTTTTTGATCCTCTTGCTGGCCAGTACTCTAATATGTTTTCTCTCATCAAAAAGCATTGCTGTTAAGATATGTTCAGGATGCGCCATAAATCCGTTTCTCTGTAAAGTTGAATGAACGATTTCCTTCAGATCATCTTCCAAGTGTTTACTGTGTTGAATCATTCTAAAAAAATGAACAGCTGCATGTGTAATTTTTGGTTGGCATTTAATAGCGAACCAAGACGGAACATAAACCTTCATTATGAACTCTGTTAGCTTTTGGAGTTGGGGACTTGGATCTACAGTTGATATGTACAACCGAAGAATTCTGTTCGCCATCGTAAGCCACCTAGCGTGGGAGATGTTTCCTGGATTTCGTCTGGCTAACTCTTCTGAGTCTGAGCACCTACCTGAAGCTACAGCTTTTGATATTTCAAACAGATATTTTTGGTCTGTGCTGAGATCTTTAACATCAACTTCAGGAATCACGCTTACAATTGGATTGAAACCTACCACTTCTAGGTCTTGGCAGCCAGTAAGCTGTTTACCTATTGGTCCACTAAATGTGTTTGGTCCAGTTGTCGGACCATCAAGAGCAATCATAACTTTTCTCAGAGGTAGTTCGTTCAAATGAAGTAAACAAACAACTGCTTGTAATGGTTGATTTATGGATTTTTCAAACAGAGTAATAACTCCATTAGATGGTCCTGTATTAGTTGCGGTACCATCGCAACCGATAGCTTTTAAGGTTTTGCAATCAACATTTTTTTCTGTCATGTAATTTAAAATGGCTGTAGCTATTTCCTTTCCACTACCTGTTACTGGAGTTACGTGCCCAAAATACTTAGAATCTGGTTCCTCGACCAGAGAAATGTGTTCTTCATACACAGTTTTTCTTACACTCTTACCTTGTAATATTTCTTGTGTAATTGTTTCATCTTTACGTCCATCAAAATAAATTGCAATAACATTTGACGTTTGATTTGAAGTCGCCTCGTTGCGTGACTTGATTCTTTCACGTACAACTTTCGACTTATCAATAACTGCTTCTTTGTTTTCTAAAGTAACGACATTCAAATCACATAAAAGTGCAGTAGCCAGTTGAGCCCCTGCTCTACTAGATATTCCTCTACGGTCACAAGCCCGGGAAAACAGAGAAAGACTTTGAGGTAACTCTTGTCTTATAGTTACTGTATTTGAAACAGTAGGTTGACTTACATTAAGTTCTAAACTTTCAAAATCACTGTCCTCACTCGACTTTTGGGACGGTAAATCATCGTTGTCATCAACTTCAAAACTTCCAACACACTTTAAGTATGTGTCTTCGGTTTGACTTGAACTAGGTCCTGCTCGTACTAGTTCTTTCGATTTTCTTTCCAATCTTTTTTTAATTTTTCTGGTTTCTGTTGTGTCACAATCTCCCATTGACATCACCCTAGGCCCACGCTGGTCCCTCAAAAACTCGTGCTCTAGTGGAGGAACCTTTCTCTCAGCTGGGCAAATGCAGTTTGCTAGGTCACATTTACAAGAGCATATATCAAACAGTGTATCAGAAACATTGGCTAAAAATTTTCTGACACTTTCTTGATAAGACTGGACGTACTTTCTGTTATGGCCTGAACATTTTTTAATTTTTTCAAGTTGCTCATGTAGTTTTAATACCATATAAACTGTGTTTTTTGAACCAAAAACAGGAATGGAAGCTTTCTTCCACAGTATCTCAATATTGTTAGCGACTCGAAAAGCAATTACCTTTTTGGCAGGCTGGTGAACCCCCTCTGTCTTCATTTCAATGCGAACCCACTCAAAGTTCTTCAAGACATCAAGTTTAGTAGGCAAACAACTATAGTTAGTCAAGTCGATAGGTTGCCCTATTATAGGCATTTCGGTAGTTTGTCTGGTCAAATGAGCTTTCTTACTCATTTTCAGCTCAGAAAACACACAAACAACTCACAAAAATGACACTATTTTGCAACGATAACGCACACAAACCACTTCGTACAGCAATTGCGGACGAACTGGCGTGAAGCTATGTGATCTGAGCGGTGCATTGTGGGTCGCGTGAACAGATGGCGCGACTGTGTGGCACCGACGTGCTAGCCCCTCTCCCCGCCCACTCCATCACACCCAACACGCCAAAAAGAACTCGGCGCACGTTCATTACGGTTTTATACGCATTGATAATGTTTTAGACATAATCTTTATATACATCTAGTTTTAAAAAGATTGTTAACAGTAAACTTAGTATTTGAATAAATTACGCTATTTTATGAAATTTTACCATTTTAAAGCTTTTTGCGGGAGATCTAAATATTAATCTAGGGGCATGATTTTTTTAATCATGTCTTTTTATACCTATTAGTAACTGAAACACTACTTGGAATTTTTTAAATCGCACAATATTATTATTTTTTATTATTTTTTAAATTTCAGTTTTTGATCAAAAGTTTTAAACTTTAGGCCTTGTGCGGGAGACCTAAAAATTTTTTTAAAAATTTTAAAAAAATTTGTGTTTGTTTTGGCACCTAGTAACAACTTTTTTTCAACTTGGAACTTTGAAAATAAAAAAAAGTTCAAAATCGATACACCCTATTGGTCATACTGCTTCTGACTGTCTTCTAGGTAAGTAAAATAACATCGGAGAAGAATTATTTACTGCTTTTTAAATACTTCTTTTTCTTTTTCAAATTTTTATCTAACGAATATTCTAAATAATTATTTCTTTAGAAAACCTAAAAATTTTATATGAAAAATTCATTTTTAAGTGTATATGTAATGTTTTTCATTTACACTACCTTTATCGAAGATAAACATCGTATACATGTTTTGTTTTTAGGACCGATGAACTATACACATGATTAAATGGTGGAATAAAAGGGAAACGTGAACATTTTATCTACTTGTTATAAAAAGTCTGCATTTGAACAAGATAACGCACCTATAAAAATGATTACGAGTACGTCTTCATAGATAATTATTACATATCAGAAGTATAAAATGCATGGGTATTTTCACTGTCTACGCTTTATTTTGTTTTTGAGAAAATTGTTTAATTTTATTATTTTCAAAATAAATTAGTTTGATAAGTCGCTGGGCTCAGACAGTAAAATTATTTAAGACAATGACTCTCTCAACAATGCACACTTTAAGTTAAAATACACACTATGTTGTATTTGTAATAAGATTGTTCTGAGTGTATATATATATTTTTTAATTTGAGAGGAAAACAACATTATGGCTTTTATTTTCTACTACGTCTTTAAAAAGTTCAAAAATTAAATGAGTTTCTTATGCTTATGCTATTTCTGACTGATTCAGTGTGAAACGGCATTGTGTGAACTATGAAAAAAATTGTGACATTTGACGGCTACAGCGGAATAATCCCGTAGGTGAGAAAAAGAAGGGGGAGGGGGGCTAATTCTGAGGAAAACGCGTTTGAAAGATTTACAACAGAAATTTCCCAAGTATCACCTATTTACTAACAAATATTTCATCTGAATTACCTTGATACAAAAAATTCGAAAAGTACACTTCCGTTTGCCTGAAAAAAACTAATTGACGGGGTATCTACGCTGTTAAAACTATAGGTTGCACAAGGCACCTTTATGGGTAAAAAAATGTAGAACCAGTCGCACCCTCTGAGGGGTGCCACTTGGATCCCTAGGGCACCCTTGAAAGGGTAATTTGGCTCCATGTGTTACCCTATGGGTTTCTTTTGGCACCCCATAAGTGTTCCGAGGTACCCTAAGGAGCCAAATGGCACCTTCAAGAGTGCCATAGGGAGTCAAGTGGAACACGTCAGGGGGTGCCGCTAGTACTACAACGCACCCTTAAAGGTGCCTTGTGCAACCTGTAGTTTTAACAGTGTAACTTGTACCCTACATTTCTATTATATTCTTCCTAATAATGTCACTAGTTCTTAGCAAAAATAGGCGGGAGGATGCAATTTTTGATAATGTTGTTTTTATTTTTGTTTATTCGAAAAGTACACTTCCTTTTGCCTGAAAAACACCGATTGACGGGGTATCTACACTGTTAAAACTATAGGTTGCATAAGGCACCTTTAAGGGTAAAAAAATGTAGACTCAGCAGCAACCTCTGAGGGGTGCCACTTGACTCCCTATGGCACCCTTGAAGGGGCCATTTGGCTCCATGGGGGTACCCAATTGGTTTCTTTTGGTACCCCATAAGTGCCCCGTGGTACCCTAAGGAGCCAAATGGTACCTTCAAGAGTGTCATAGGGAGTCAAGTGGCACCCGTCAGGGGGTGCCGCTAGTACTACAACGCATCCTTAAAGATGCCTTGTGCAACCTGCAGTTTTAACAGTGTACCTTGTACTCTACATTTATATTATATTCTTCCTAATAATGTGACTAGTTTTTAGCAGAAATAGGCGGGAGGGTGCAATTTTTGATAATGTAGTTTTTTTTTTATTATTAGCTTTCAACAAGATATTCATTTCTCTTTGAGAGTATTTTTATGCTTGTTTCCCTATTTTTGACAAAACAATAATTTGCCATGCTAAACCTTACAGCGAAGTTTTTACAGATGAGCACTCGGAGCTAACTGGTTTATTTTGAACGTTTGTCCAAATAGGAATTATGAATTAAGCACATCAAATATAAGCGTTTGTACCATATTATAATTTATATCAAAATATTGCATTCAGGAGGACGAAATCGTGACATATTTATTTTTGAAGAAAATAAAAATTTAGGTTAATGACAGAAATTTCAATTAGCGTAAATATTAATTTATGAAAAATGGGCTACTATATGAGAGCGTTTATTTATAACACACTAGTTAAACTTAGGTTCCATTTCAAAAGAATGCAAAAAGATCATATTTCTGTAGAGATTGCTCCTGTTTATCAAAGTTGAAGCCAAAGTTTTCCCAGCGTTTTAGTAAACAAGTTTATAAAATATGAGAAGATTATGGAAATATTCCACTAGAGCATCGTTAGGTGTGAAGAAATACAACAAATTTTACGGAGCAGAATGAAAAAAACAGGGGAGAATGCTGCACTTCGGGATGCTTTTCACATCTTAATTTTAACCTTCGACAAATAAAGGCAGATTTACTTTTTCTCCATTTTTCTTTTTTTCGCAATTCTAAAATGTTGAAAGGAAAAAAAAAAAGAAAAGAAGGGAGCTATTTAAATAAAAATTTGCTCACTATCCACGGCATCATCTTGTTGTACCTTGGAACACACTTTATTCAATAGTCCCGAGCATGATTTCAATTAATGCAATAACAAACAAAAAAGGTAAAAAGCTACATAGTTTATTACCTATCGCAAGAACGTAGATTTTCATTTGTAAGCGTAAACTGCAGATAAATAGCTTAAAGAAATACTTATTGCAGTGTATTTCACAAAAAGCGGACTTATACAGTTGAAATCTAATTAAAAATTACTTTATTGCAAAAAAAGTCACGATTTCTTCTCGTTGCACGGCAAACAGTCAACATAGTTGAGCATAGTACAGTTTATTACTGTAAAACTAGCAATTTTAGTTTTTTTACAGTAAAATTAGCAATTTTACAGTTTATTACCATAAAAGTAGCTGTATTATACTGTAAAAACAACAATATAAAACTGGCAGCAGATGTTTCTGTTTAAAACTGTGAAATGTATAGTAATAAACTGTGAAACTAGCAATTTTACAGTTTATTACTGCAAACTAGCAATTTTACAGTTTATTACAGTAAACTAGCAATTTTACAGTTTACTAATATCTGTACCCCAGAACCAGACTAACGCAAGTCCATTTTCGTCATTTTTCAGTAGAGGGGAAAAACGATGTATTCGACAATCGTTTTTCCCCTCTACCGAAAAATGACGAAAATGGACTTACGTTAGTCTGGTTCTGAGGTACAGATATAAAATTAGCAATTTTACAGTTTTTTAAGGTAAAACTACTATAAAAATAGCTGTATTATACTGTAGAAACAACATCTATTTTTTGCAGTGTTGCATTATAGTCTGTCTTATTACTAAAAAATGTAAATCTTCTCGTTCATAAGAAAATTAGAGCTCAATAACTATAAATTCTCACCATCAGATGAAGAAAAAACTTTATTTCTGAGGCATGGCATTTTTTTTTTCCGCGAAATCATCAATTCAGCACTTTTGAGGCTGATTGCCACTGTGACGCCTTATACATCTTGTCATTTGAAACAAAATGTTAATGTTCCTAAGATGTCAGCAATCGTCAATGTCCTAAGGCGCTAGAAAAATCCTTTTGTACTTTTAAGTCTATCTTAAAAATATGGTAAATAATTTATTATTTAATCTGATTAATTAGTTTCCTTTTTAGTATTATTCGTCCTAAATGATTCAATCGTTTTCAAACAATTTGATTAGATAAAGCCGTATACTGTTTAAACTGAAAATAACGGAGTTTGGTAAATTTGTTTAGTCAGTAAAATTAACTTAGCAAAATACACTAAACGATAATTAATTGTAACCTTAAAAACCATTTTCTTTTACTTACACTTTTTGTACAGCCTAAGTTCTATGCGAGCAAGTTATTTTTAATGCTCAAGTATAAATATAAAGGGGGAAAGTTGGGTAAGCTGACGATATTAAGCTTTAAAAATTCGAGAAAATACTAAGCAAATTTAGAGATGCGATATACATGTCAAGGGACTTGGTGGCTGTTGAAGAATAGCTGAAAAAATACCTGGGCTTCAAGGCAGAGTTTTTGACATACTGTCTAATCTTTTATCGTAAGACCTTCCTCACATTTGCGCATGCCTGAGGTCTCTTCTGATTTTTCTAAAACCGGAGAGAAATGCAAAGTAACATTAAAAGAGGAAAACTGAAAGCACCGGCAAGTGCGTCTCCTAACCTATCACCCCTTTTTCAAATGGAAGCGCTAATGACTACCAGGCGCGCCTTTCGAGGTTTGTCAGTAGTTAGGTATAGAGAATAGGGCTAAAGAGGCAACTTCTTGCTGTATTTCTTTGTTGTTTTCTGTCAAGCCATTTGAAGTTGAGAAAAGAGCTGATCAAATAGGTGGGTGCGGATGAATCGAAGCTGATGTTTGTGAGAGAACATTCGAGCTATTTATAAGCTATGGAGATAGTCTTGCTGCCTTGGTTAGGTCTGGACGAAGTTCTGAAAAAAGCGAAGAATCAATGGCTTGAGCATCCTTTTTTCTTCTTTTTTTTCAACAGTATTAGTCGCATATAAAGCCTGAAAATCTTAAATTGCATAAAAGTTGATGTCTAGAAGTCTAGAGTTTTAGTCACATAAAAAAGTACTCCAAGAAAGAAGGTATGAGATAGGATGATGTAAGAGAATTCATCTGGTCATCTTACCCAACCAGCTATTCCTCATCTTACCATATTCTGCCATTTTTGTTTCGAGGTTTTTTTTTTTTTTTTTTTTTTATCAAAGCATTGTTGCTTATCGTTAACATCCTACACTACACTTGATTCTTTACTTTGCATTTCTCAAATAATAAGTGGAATTAAAAATAACAATGTTGTCGCGTAATTACATACGCTGTAAAGTCAAACAATTAGAAATACGAAGAAAAAAACCCCTATCTTGGTGGCTACATTTTCCAAAGTAAACCATTCAGATATCCCTTACAGGGAGCTTAGTTACACATCACTTAAGTCTTAAAAAGTACTTAGACAGCTGTAGATAGTAATGAATGAATTATATAAACGTTAAATTCGTCATCTTACCCGATTCGTCATCTTATGAACTTAAGCTTCATCATTAAATGAACTTGAAACAAATAGCCGATCAGAAAAATTGCGATTAGCAGAGTTGAAATAAAAAATTGTCTGCTAAAAAGTTGCAACCCAACATAGCATTTTATTTACGTTTTGTCGTGTTCTATCATTTTCTTTGAAAATTCGCCAATCAGCCATATATACTGATTTGATATTGTTTCAAGTGTGTCCGGGACACAAAAATCGTCAAATTTTGCAATTTTCCCTCCTTACTTAAAAAAAACCTTTTTTTTTTCTCTCAAAATGATGTTTGACACAAAAGAATGTCTTTGCATTTGACGAAAGGATTGTGATATTTGCATCCATATGCGCACATTTTTTGCATTAAGAAAGGCGTTCCTTGTAACACCAAAACACGTGTCTACAGTATTCCTGTGCATTTGTGCTTTTCAACGTTACATTTTTGTATCGAGTTTTACGGCTATTGGGTACTAGAAAAGAACTTGATATACTTATATCTTGACCTCAGTAAAATTGATTGAAATATGAAACTGATAAAACAAGACAAAACCCATTTTAGCATATAATATCGCACAGCAAGACCTAAAGCAAATCTATTCCATTAATGCTTAATAGCATTTCTTTACCAACTTAATGTAATTTTTTCCGGCAAATAAAAGGCTTAGTAAAAGTTTCATCCTCGATGATAACCTTTCTTCATCTGTACAAACCCACATGCATCTTTTATGAAACATTAGAGAGCACTCATTCCTCTCATTTACTTGAAGAGAAAACAATGAAGCTTAGATTGTTCTCAAGGAAAGAGATGATAAAAGAATTTGATTCTTTTCTACAAAAAGTTTTACAAAAAGGAAAAAAAAAAAAAAAGGAAATAAGAAAAAAAAAAGCAATCTAAAGATGTCTGATGGGTTTCAGTGGAGTAATCACTTTTTATGTGGATTCATAAAATGAGTAAACTGCTGATATCTATCCACATTTCAAGGGCTATTTTTTATTTCAGCATTTCGAACAAAGATACTAAAACAGATTTTCACTACCATAAGGGAATATTTTGAAAGATAAATGTTAAAATAAGTACAATGTTCTGAAATTGAACTATGAAATGTTGTTAAAAAGGAATAAATTGCAGATTGTCAGTAAAAATATTAAGTGGAATATAGAAAATCCAAAATGAGTGGCGTTATTGTACAAAATGCGTATTTAAAAGAAATAAAATTTGTAAAATTTTTGAAAATGTAATTGACGTAGCAATAATATATAAATTTTTTTTACAAAAAATGTATTTTTTCCTGTGCATTTTTTGTAAATTTTTTTTTTACATTTCGACTGAAAGGACTCAACTGTTCTGTTAAGACAAAGAATACAGTATGACATTGGCAAAAAAAATATTTCAATATGTTGTTGGCAGAGGAAGTTATGACCATTTGAATATCGGTAAAATATGACATTTTTCATATTTCGGCCTTAAGAAACTAAAAGCACGTTGAAGTTTCGTTGGTTATTTCTACATTATTTTAAAGTGCTTACACTGGTCTTTCAAACGACACTACTTTTGCCGTGGCAACTCAAATGCACAAGCTGTTTTTCGACCTCAAAAACGCTGAAAATCGTCAAAAATGCCTTGTTTTGAGGGCCTTCACTGACCTTACGGCTACAACTTACCACAAATTTAACATTCATTTTGTGAAGTTTCAACCTTCTATATTCCATATACAAAAATAAAATTGGAGTTCAACAGTTCCTGGTAAGAGTTTTGGCTCACAACAACTTCCATGTCTTCCATGAAAATCCGCTTAGTTTTTGATGCTGCACCTTCACCTTTAGGGGTCCATAAAAACTAAACAATTCAATTTTAGAACAAAACATTCTGGATTTGGTCTTTCAATAAGATAATAAACATTTGGTAAATTTTCGGAAAAAATCTGAGAGGTCATGAATCACCTCAAAATGCTAGGCGTGAGTTTCTCAGATTCTTGCTCTTAATGTAAAAATAACCTTTTACATAGATACTATCAGGAAAAAAAAATACTTTTTTGGTTTAGTTTTACAGAATTGTGTTGATGAATTTAATGCAAAATTTTGAGGGTTGCAAATCTGTTATGTTAGTCACGTTGGTCAAACTGTTCTCTAACTGTCCAAAATTGAAAGTAATATTATTCTTTTTTTGTATTAACTTAAACAACTCATTTATGCAGAGAAGAATAACACCTTGATTTTGGCATTGTGACAAAAAATATGGCTAGCACACAGAAAATAATATTAAAAATTTGTTCTAACTGTTATGTTAGTCACAATGGAATTACCCATCATTAAAAACAATTTTAAAACTGAAAGAAAAAAAAGTCAATGCCGCAATGTCGTCTCCAAATTTTGCCGAATATTCGGCAAAAACTCGACGAACTAGAAAAATTTTGGAAGGTCACTGTAACCGCCCGTGACTACCCATCAGGGCTCTCTGCTCATGCAACAGATCTAAAGAAAATCAAACTTCAATAAAAAAAAAAAAAACAATCTAAATTCATACGATGCCATAAATTACCCACATATGCTAAGCAAACGCAGATGGAATGAAAAGTGTTAATGCAAAATTCGATAACTAAAGCCATTATTCTCTGGGCTTTCTGAAATGGATCATTCGGGTTAGCCCACTTGTTCCAGAGTGTGACTAATGACCGAAACAAATGACGTCGTATACTGATAAAAACTGCTAGTCAAAGCAATATGCTAATACTAAAATACGCTTGTGGAATACTTGTCTAAAAATAGAACTCTATCCCTCTAACCCATTAAGCAATATTGATTTGTTGATTGAAGATCTATGTGCAGTGAGAAACCTCTAAAAGAGCTTCGTATACTCTCCTAACATAAAAGAGATTTTTGAAAAGGAAACACAGTTTGCTCTCAAAGAGTTTGTTCTTCAAAATTCAAAGCTGAAAGCACTTCGGATCTCTTTGTTTTATCAGAAAACGAGAAAGAATTATGTAAAGAAGAGGAAAAAATCAAACAGAATTAGGGTAGATATTTTATGCAATTATGTTACTTAATTCGATTCGAAAGACTTCAAGAAATTTAAATATTTTATGAATTTGGATTCCGCGCTTATGAAAGCAAAACGTATTTGTAATTGAAATGAATGTTTGTACAGAAATCTGTTAATTATGAAACTTTTTAACTCCAACGTTGAAAAGCCCTTTCTTTTGAGTATTATGTGCAGAGCTTAAGATGTCCATGGCGAGTCCCTTGTCACTTTGGTCTCCGCCCCCTCCCCCCCACAAAACTTATAATTCAACCGCGCTGAGATGGCGGGTGTCAATCAAATGAGAAAACGAGTCCATTCCTTAAAATAGGTCGAATTTCTACCCATTCAAATTCCCCCATCAATCCCATTCCTCAATTTTCATCTGCGTATCACCCCTTCCAAAAATGGACAATCCTCAAAAAAGGAGGAGTCATAGGCCATCTCTGCGAAGTTGAATTATATCAAAATTATGTTACTCCAAATTCGAGCCGGGAGCCCAAAAATGTCGAGCCCCTTACTCTTCAACTACACTGACATAGCCTCTCGTATGCCTCGACTATGCGGGAGACCTAAATACCGGTAAGAGTAAACCCATTTTTAACAAGAAGTTCTGTCAAAAACTAAACCAGCCTACTTTCCCGTATAATTAAGAGCAGGGGTCTCCAACCTTTTTTATTCGGGGGCCAAATTGAAAATTTTTGGAAGCGAAGCGGGCCAACGGTCCAAAAATAGTTCAGTTCATGTGTTTTTTTTTTTTTTTTGTAACATTACGGAAAGTCGTAAAATTTAGAGAGCAGTTCAGAAAACTGAAATAAAAGTCATTTTTTCCCACAAAATGTATTTTGCTCTCCAAAAGGAGTTAAAAAAAAAAAAAAAGCCAAACGAGACTAAAAACTAAATCCTTGCAATGTACTACAATTTTATTAAATGAATTTTATGTATTAATGATGATAAGAAACTTAACAATAAATGAGGACAGAGCAAGTGCTTAGGACAATTTTTAATGAGAAGATTGCATTTGTTAGCCTCTTAAAATTTCAGTCCATTTAGGGTCAAATTTAGTAGTTCCGATCATTAAAGTTGATTTTAAATGTTCATTTGATAAAGAGGATCTGTACTTAGATTTAACATACTTCATTTTTGAAAATGTCTGCTCACACTTGTAGGTAGACCCAAAAAGAGAAAACATAACTCGAGTGTGATTTTTTATGTTCTTGAAGTCTTTTTCCGGGAGAAAACTGTAAAATGAAAGTAGATTAACTTCTTTTTGGCATTCCTGGAAAGCAGTATTGGGTGAGTCATTGGTAGTAAGTTCGATGACTTCAAGTTGGATTTCAGCAGGCACTTTGTCTATTTCGCAGTTAAAAGGGTTTTGAAAAATCTGGATATCATCTGATGCACGGTCAAAGCCTTCAAAACGGCTCTTAAATTCCTCTCGTAGGTTAGACATGATATCCAAAACGTATTCCTTGGGAAAGGAAGCAGTACTTAATTCACCTAAGTTTTTACACGTTTCAAAGTGATCAAAGTTCATCTATTCTACAACTACATCCATTACTTCAGCTACATCCATGTGAATCCCGCACAACGCTTGTTGATGGATAATACAGTGAAAAACCATGGGTATAATTCCTCCAGCTGTTTTCACAGAATTACATATGTTTCCAACTACTCCAATTTTTGTGCCAGACATATATTTTCCTCATTCTGTACCTACACTTTTTAGACGTGTGAAATCAACGCCCGAGATCAGAAATGGTCTCACTTACTTCTTACTTTACTGAAAATTTTGTCTCCGGTCACATTGCTCTCCATAGAGTGAACATCAGCCAATTCTTCTGTGATTTTAAATTCTCTGTTCACACCACCAACAAATAAAAGTACTTGAACCGAGTCAGTAACATCAGTTGATTCATCCAGAGCGATTGAGAAATATTCAAAGAGCGATTGAGAACCATTCAAAATCCTTACAAGCGTCTTATAGCTGATGATCCATGTTATTTCCAATATCTTCAGTGCGACGAGCCACTGTGTTCGCCGACAAACTTATAGCGCTGAACAATGAAAGTTTATCAGGGAATGCCCAATGCTAGGGGACTAAAGGGAGAATGTGAAGCAGAGAAAAGAGATTTGTTCTCGGAAAGGGTAACAAAGAGAGATGGCTATTACCGTCGAAAGAAGTAAAAAAAAAAAAAAAATTAAAAAGCTTTGCATTAAAGTTTGAATAGTTTTTTATTTATTATTTGACGTATTCACTATGAGATCGTCACTGTTCTGATTAATTTAACAAAAAAAGATATTTTTTAAAAAAAAAGGGGGGAGGAAAAGTGAAAAAACAGATTTTTTCCGCGGGCCGGAAAAAATCTGCTCGCGGGCCGGAACCGGCCCGCGGGCCATAGGTTGGAGAGCCCTGATTAAGAGAATTAAATTCTCTTAATTATTTGAAACTAAATTATGCTAAACATTCCTTTTTTGCACCTAAAGCTGATTTCGGAAAACAAAATATACCTCTCTCATCTGATGAAATAGAGACGTAAAAAACAAACAAAAGAATGAATAAAGTTGTAGTATCTTTTAAACAATGCAGCTATTTTAGTTCTTCTGCAGAAAAATTCCTGAATCGTTTTAAAAAAAAGTACAAATAGAAAGCACATCAAAAACATTAAATTAAAAAAAAAAAAGAAATCGTTCCTAAAGAAAATAACTTAGATCTTATTCTTAATCCGTTACCAATAATTAAAAGTAAATAAATAAATACATTAATTATAAAATGCTCGCTTAAATGAATAATTTTTGTTTGAAAAAAATCGTGTGTCAAAAAAATAAATAAATAAATAAACAAAAAATCGTCTGCACAGTTCTTTCTTTTAAGAGTAGGAGAAAGTCATTTTTTCCAGCCATGACCATTTCTGCTATGTTTGCTGAGTCAGAGTTGGAGTCACGGATTCTGAGTTGGAGTTGAAAGTCGGAGTTCTCAGTCAGAGTCGATAGGCGGAGTCACAGTAGGGGTCGATAGGTGGAGTCACAGTCAAAGGCTCTAAAATTCTAACAGTAGGTCATTTTTTCCGAGCGTGCATTTCTACCATGGCTGTGGAGTCGGAGTCAAGGATTCGGTGTCGGAGTTGGAGTCAAAATATTGGAGTCGATAGTCTGAGTCGAAGGCGCTAAAATTCTAATATTAGAAGTCTGTCATTTGTTTAAGAACTTGCATTTTTGCCCTGGCTGCGAAGTCGGAGTCGAGGTTTAGGTGTCGGAATCAAAAAGTTGAAGTCATCAGTCGAAATCGATAGGCGGAGTCAAAGGATCTAAAATTCGAATGGGAAAAGTCGGTCGTTTTTTCCGAGCCTGCATTTGTACCATGATTGCAGAGTCGCTGTCAAGGACTCGGTGTCTAAGTCAAGCAGTCGGAGTCCTTAAAACAGCTTATTCAGGGAAAAAATATTTTCCATACAATCTTCATCAAAACCATTTTCTTACAAAACTAGTTTGAAGGAAATACGCTTTTAAGTTCGTTGTCTATGTTGAGCTTAAAGTTCCCCGTAGGCGATAATGTTAAGTTTTTTTTCGAACGGTTCAAAATTGAACGAAAAATTGTTCAAATCATAAGTTCACCGAGTTGTCCTAAAGGCTAAAAATGTTTTTAAAAGTTATAGCCCTAATGAACGTAGTCCCAACATTAACTACCACCTCAGTCCTAGGTCCCCATTATGTTGTATATTGTACCATTGAGATTCTATTCAATAATTATACAATTTAACAAATAAAATAATTATGGTAAACGTAATAATTTTAATTTTACTTTCTGATCATTATGATTAGGTTATCGTCATACTGACAGAAAACCACTTAATGACGAAGTCAAACAAAAAAGGTTCAAACGCATTCTAAATTTTTCTTATCATTTTAGGGCGTAACAAATTAATTCATCTTTCATTGAAATGAATTCAAGCGAAGGAAAAAAGTGAATAATTGATCACAGCCGAGAAAATATATTTCAATATTTTTAAATTTAATTATTCATATCTAGCTATTAATTAAGCATTCTACACCAATAGTTCCACTCTAAACAAAGTTTTATAGGACTCTGTTATTTAATAACGAAGCTACGTTTGGCAATCAATAGAAATTACCATTGATGAATTAAAAATAAGCCATTAATTTCTGGACTAGGATTAGAATGGTGGTTTGTGCCCATTAGGAAGAGTCGTAAGTAAATTCAGTAAAAGAGTTTTCAAACTTACATAAACCTTAAGCATTATATTATGTTTTAATGATCAATACCCTAAATAAGGAAATTTCTTCTTGAATTATTTATGAAACGCTGCTTAGAGAAAGTCATTTTACGTTTTAACTTATCCTTTTTTCTAAATTAGATAACATAATTAGTAACAAACCTGATGAATATTTTAACAAGTTCATGAAGAAAAGGGACTTTTAGAAGCTTTGTTTGAAACAGCTAGAAAGTTTTTACATAGACTGAAAATTAGATTACTTTTTTTAATACCAATGAGAAAGATTTCTTTTTCTCTTGGGATGTTTATTTGAACTATTGCATGCAAGACATCCAAAAAAAGGAAAACGAAAACACTGGCAAAAGAACAGAATTAGAAGACACTTATTGGAAAAAATGTTAATTGCTCAATTCAAAATAATATGGAAAATTAACTTCAGGCATTCTTTATTTTCTGCATGTACTTAACTAGACAGAAGATTTGCAAGTTGAAAGAAATGAAATAATTTTCATGATTTAGCCAAAGAAATTTTTTTTGTCAACGGACCTGCTTTTATAAAACTAAATGTGTAAAACTAAATGTATAGGAGAGTACTTAAAAGAGGTGAAAATAAAATAATAAAAGGGGAGTAAATCTTGGCAGAGAGGTAAAAACTGAATTTGCCATCAATACTATGTGACGTAATCTGCAAGAAACCAACTTCGAAGTACAAAAATATGTGACAGAAAATAAAAATAACAGGTGAGGAACTTGGTGGAGGGGGGGGGGGGGTGGCAAATTGAGCTTTGTGGTCTAAGGAGCGAAAAGCACATGGGTCATTCCATGTCAAGTGTCCCAAATTTCGAGAAAATCCCCACTCGACTCCCTCCGATTTTGATGAAATTTTTTTTGGATGTACATATAAGACTTGCATGAAACCATACCAAATTATATCTCCATAAGCCTTATGGTTCAGCCAGTAAAAATTACTTTAAAACGGCCTCTTTTTCGTGTCTTGAAAAAAAAATGACTAAATCGTCAAGTTTGTGCTTTTATTGCTCGCTACCTAAAACGATTATCAGGCTCAAATTTGGTGATTCTGATTACTATTTAGGGTAGAATAGCCTACTTGTGTAACAAAAGCTCCATGCATTGTAGATTTTTTGCAATTTGCTGCCAAAGTTAGTAAAAAATCGTATTTTGGCAAATTTTGACCATACGTTATCAGCTTGTATCTGCTAAGAGAATGACTTTCTGAAGCTTATTCTTTCCTCGTTTGTAGCCTGGTAGTTCTTCCAAAAGGTGTGCAATTGACGTCTTGATAGCTCAAATAATTGCTGAATTATGCGAGTTGAAATTCCAGTCAAATTTCTTTTTTCTCAATTTTAAAGGTCAATATCTCAAAAGGGTCATCTTGAATTTCAATTTTCTTTACATCATTGGAAATAACACACTTTTATTAACTAAAAAACGTTATTTTTATTTTTGAGATAAACCAGTTTCAAGGGGATATTGCAGATCAAAAATGTGTACATCATTCAACGTGAAATCAAAGAAAAAAAGACAAAGACCTCAAAAGTTGATGTCAATTTGTTCTATTAAAATTTACAGGAGCTATTGTAGTAATGTTCTGATGAAAACACCTTTTTTTAGATATTTTTGAACTTCAGTTTTTGTGTGCGCATCCGTAAAAACTCAAAAAATGGCAAAAAATAAAGTTTCGTTTTTAACAAAAAGAATTATCTTATCGCTGCTATAAAAGCTTGAGTCTTTTCTTATGTGTGATTTTAAAGACCTTGAAACAGAATTTCGGATGATATGTCAGTTGGCAAGGTGTCATTAATAATATTTTAAATTCATAAAAACCATTGTTTCCTTTTTCAAAAAAATAAAAATAACTAATAAATGAGATAAATAATAAATAAAACAGTTAATATGGTGTGTACGTGATAAAAAATATGTCAAATGGAACTGCAAAGCCATTATTCAAATAAGCGATAACGAAAGTTTTCGATAGAGTTGAATGTTGCAATTATTTCCACCATGTAAATGACAACAATAGTAATTGAAAATATGATAAGTAGTAATTGAAAATCCATTCTTTATATTGCAGAGGATGTGTCCAGATATTCAGCTTATGATTGCAATTCGCCCGTAAACAAAAATGATGAAAATGGGAAAATGCTTTTTATGACCTTGAAACATTAATGACCTACAACCTTGCCAAGTGACATATCATCCGAAATTCTGTTTCAAGAGCTTAAAAATAACACATAGGAAAGAACTCAAGCTCTTATAGTAGCGATAAGAAGATAATTATTTTTGTTAAAAACGAAACTTTATTTTTTGCCATTTCTTGAGTTTTTACCGATGCGCACATAAAATAAAGTTCAAAAATATCTAAAAAAGGGTTTTTTCATCAGAAAATAAGTACAGTAGCTCCTGTAAATTTTAGTAGAACAAATTGACATCAACTTTTGACGTCTATGTATTTTTTTCTTTGATTTCACGTTGAATGACGTACACATTTTTGATCTGCAATATCCCCTTGAAACTAGTTTGTCTCAAAAATAGAAATAACTTATTTTAGTTAAGAAAAGTTTGTTCTTTCCAATGATGTAAAGAACATTGAAATTCAAGATGACCCGTTTGAGATATTGCCCTTTGAAATTGAGACAAAATTGAGAAAAAAGAAATTTGACTGGAATTTCAACTCGCATAATTCAGCAATTATTTGAGCTATCAAGACGCTACTTGCACACCTTTCGGAAGAACTATCAGGTTACAAACGAGGAAAGAATTAGCTTCAGAAAGTCCTTCTCTCAGCCGATACAAACTGATAACCTATGGTCAAAATTTGCCAAAATACGATTTTTTACCAACTTTGGCAGCAAAATCAAAAAGTCTACAGTGCATGGAGCTTTTGTTACACAAGTCGGCTATTATACCCTAAACAGTGATCAGAATCACCAAATTTTTTCCTAAATAAACTCTATGCTTATCTCTAACGGTTTAGAAATTAGCTATTGGTCCACGATTGGAGTGGACACCCTGTATATAAATAAGTAAGTATAAGCGTATAGGTATAAGCCTATAACGTATAAGCGGGGAACCGAAAAAATGAAGAACGGAGAATTAAGAAACGAAAAACTGAGGAATGGAAAAATAAAGAACGGAGATTTTTCAAAATCACGGAAATATAATTAACGAAACGGAAAAACTCCGGCAACTCCAGCTGCCGTTATTTTGCCGTTATTTTCAGGATTAACAGTGTATGGTCAAAATTTGCCAAAATACGATTTTTTACCATTTTTGGCAGCAAATTGCAAAAAATCTACTGTGCATTGAGCTTTTGTTACACAAGTAGGATATTCTATCCTAAACAGTGATTAGAATCACCAAATTTGAGCCTGATAATCGTCTTAAGTCGCGAGCAATAAAAGCACAAACTTGACAATTCGGTCATTTTTTTCAAGACACGAAAAAGAGGCCTTTATAAAATAATTTTTACTGGCTGAACCATAAGGCTTATGGAGGTATGATTTGGTATGGTTTCATGCAAGTCTTATATGTACATCCAAAAAAATTTTCATCAATATCGGAGGGGGTCGAGTGGGGACGACTCGTACACTTGACATGGAATGACCCATATGTAAAAGTCAACACATATTTCATTTCATTTCCTAAATATTTTTCCATATGAATAATTACGAGGGTTGTTTTTTTTTCAACCTCCGATAGGCTATAAAAAATAAACGGATTCAAGTAAAAAAATATTTTATCATCAAAAGTAATGTACAACGCTCTGCAATTCTCTACGTAATCAGCTTGACGATTGAAACATTTGTTATATCTGTGAACAAGCTTTGTAATAGCCTCCTCGTAAAATGTTGCCGCCAATGATTGGAAGTGAGTTGTGACGGTGTCTTCGGATTCCACGCCACTTTGGAAGCACGATGCCTTTCCAGACCCCAAGCAGGGGTGACGGTCATTGTCGTGTCCCCAAGGAGGGGGGGGGCATGGCAATGTCCGACATTATAGCGCTCGTAGCTCGTATAGCCCAACGGTTGCTCCAGCGATTTCATGCATGCAATGGGACATTTTTGAACACCCACCATAAAGTTCTGACCGAGCACCAAGTGACTTACATCTGTTCCCTGAACTGCAACAGGGACTTGGAGACTGCTGCTTGGGGTCTAGAAAGGCATCGTGCTTGCAAAGTGGCGTGGAACACAAAGACACCGTCACAATTGACTTCCAATCATTGGCGGCAACATCATATGAGGAGACTATTGTAAAGCTTGTTCAAAGATATAACAAATGCTTCAATCGTCCAGCTGATTATGTGGAGAATTGTAACGCATTGTACCTTACTTTTCATAATAAAATATTTTTTTGTATTTGAATCCGTTTATTTTTTATAGCCTATCGGAAGTTGAAAAAAAAAAAAACAACCCGCGTAAATTTACCATTTTCAACCCCTTTTTTTTTGAAACAATAAACTGAAAACAAAAAGCAAGCATGATTTATAATCTTTGCTCAGTCCACTGAAGAGGAAAGTAGAAAAATAATAAACTAAAGTCAGTGATACTAAAAAAAGCTACATCACAACAGTATCGATGTCCCTAATATAGTGTTTGAAACGAAGTTTCGAGATATACAGATATAAAACAAATAGGAACACTTGTGTAGAAATGAAAATATTTTATCAATAAGGGGTTGGGTCCCCCTTTGCATGAATAATAGCCTGCATTTGACGAGGGACTGACAAATAAAGGTATTGAATATAGTTCTTTAGAATTTGCACCCATTTCAGGAGCAAGACAGTTTAAAGGTTAGACAGAGTGCGTGGCGGAGGAAACCGGGAACATACTTTTTCCCATAAAAAAACCCCACAAAGGTTCAATGATGTTCAGATCAGGGGACTGGGGACAACACGTTAGATGTTCCAATCTATCATCATGCTCAGTTAATGATGTTTAAACAGTGCTGCTTGTGAAAAGGGGCGTTGTAATCTTGGAACACCGGTAGTTCTCCCAGAAAGAGATTAGGATAACAAGAGGCCTCAATACGAAGGAAGATATTGCTCCCCACGGCCACCAAAATTGCAGCACCAAGAAAGACAAGAGATATCACAACAAAGCTTGTTTTGTAGATAACATGTTGACCAAGTATCAAAATGATTAAATTTATAGACTTCTGTAAATTGTCGTTCCTGACAAAATCAGTAGCCCAGAGTAGCCACCATTGTTGGAGATCACCGTTGCCACATACCTCGGCATTGATTCAAACAAATTTTGGATGTGTTCTTGGGGTACAGCAGACCAAGCAGCTTCCACACGTTACCAAAGTAGATCTGGTGTAGCACCTGAGGATGTAATCTGGGTCGATCGTTGAGCAACCGTGAACCACATGTTTTCGATCGGCGAAAGATCCGAGGAGAGACCCAACCATCTTAGAGGATCTTGGAATTCCACTGCTCTTTCTTTGTCGAGCTCGAATACTTGATCAAAAGATGATCGCTATATTCTACGAGGCATAATTGATCATTTTTTCTGAAAAAAAAAAAAAAAAAAACTGCAAGAAAAACTTAATTGCCGAGCTTAAAATCATCCAAATCTCCAACCCTTAAATACGTTTCAAGGTGGCACCACAAGAGCGCATGATGTGCGTCTGCGCTTAAATTCCAATCATTTGCATGTCTCACCTAAACTATTGCATGTTGCAAATTTCATAGTATTTGCATACTTCCTTCAGAGTGTTGCATTTACGGTGACCAGCAGTATATATATATATATATATATATATATATATATATATATATATATATATATATATATATATATATATATATATATATATATATATATACACACTGCTCGACATTGAAAATGCAACACCAAGAAGGAGTAGTCAGAAATTGATGAAATTCGGTAAGAAGACAGAGACAGCATGGAACAATAAGTGATATTTATTTCAAAATAAATAAGCAAAATTTAGAGCGAGGACGGCGTCGGCTCAGTAAGAAGTAGGACCACCGCGGACAGCGATGCACGAAGAAACACGTCTAGGCATGGAGTCAATAAGCCTGCGGATGGTGTCCTGAGGGATGGCACTCCATTCCCTTTCAACCATTTGCCACAGTTCGTCCACTGAACGAGGCAGTGGCAGGTTCTGCAAACGGCGTCCAATCACGTCCCACACATGTTCGATTGGTGACAAGTCAGGAGAGTATAGTGGCCAGGAAAGCATCTGTACACCTCGTAGAGCATGTTGGCTGATTCGAGCACTGTGAGGCCGGGCGTTATCCTGTTGAAAAATTGCATTTGCCAGACCCTGAAGGTAGGGAATTGTCACCGGCCGCAGTACATTATCTACATATCGTTGGGCCGTCATAGTGCCCCGAATACGAACTAGAGGTGATACGGAATTGTATGCAATAGCGCCCCAAACCATTATGCCACGTTGTCGCGCTGTGGGGCGTTCCACAGTTACTGCCGGATTTGATCTTTCTCCACGTCGACGCCACACACGCATGCGATGACTATCGCTGGACAAACAGAAGCGGGATTCATCTGAGAACACTACTGTTTGCCATTCTGCCATCCACGTAGCTCTGGTCCGGCACCATTCCAAACGTTGGAGTCTGTGCTGTGAGGTCAATGGCAGTCTTCTTAGCGGGCGCCGTGATTGCAGGCCACGTGCAACCAGTCGACAGGAAATGGTTCTGGTCGACACAGGAACATCCAGGGTACCTTGCATGTGCTGCAGAATCGACGTACAAGTGACTTGCAGGTCCGCCATAGCTTGTCGGAGAATCCGTCGATCCAAGCGGTCTGACGTCACTCTGGCTGCACCTGCACCCCTCAATGGGGCTACATTTCCTCTTTCCAACCATCTCCGACACAGCCGATGCACAGTGCTTGCATCCATGTGGGTATCAGCTGCAATTTGACGTAAGGACCAACCTCCCCTTGTCAGTCCAATCACAAATACCCCTTGTAAAGTCGTCTATATGCTGGAAGTGTCTTCGTTGAGGACGGCGTGGCATTTCCTCCTATCACACGTATCCTTCGAGACAAAAACCAAATTTCTCCGATAATTAGTCTGGCAGAAAAACCAACATGAACATAGCCTACTTTTCAACTTCATTCTCTTATATCTTAGTTCACGTGCGTCGGAGAGCTGCGCATTTCAAATCATTTGCATAACTCAGTGACGTGCGTCTACGGTAAAATTTGCATGAATTTCTGACCACTCCTTCTTGGTGTTGCATTTTCAATGTCGAGCAGTGTGTATATATATATATATATATATATATATATATATATATATATATATATATATATATATATATATATATTGTTACGAGTCCGTCGTATTTTCAAATTTTCTTAAATGACGAATCCAATCTTGATAAAAACGAAATAAAATTATTTACAAATATATATGTACGCTTATTTACAGTAGATCAGGTAAAGATTGCTAAAGATCACGCAACTAGGCATATATCAACAATAACAGTTCACTCAACTGTATATCACGTAATTAAATCGAGTACGCGAAAGAATCACAGAGTTGAAACAAACTGTAACAGTACAACAGCTGGTGCCAGACTAGCTCAAAACCACAGAGTTAAAAGCACATTCGCAATGTTAAAACAAAAAAATCAAGCGCAAAGTCTTCCCAGCAGAAAAGCTGAAAATTGACCAGCTCAAAACTACAGCAGACCAGCTGCTAGACGAGATGAGCTAAAAAAAAGTGTTGCAGGCCTTTTATACTCTCGAGGACGTTTCGAGATCTCTCCAGTTCATTCAATAAGTTTCTAGTGAACACGAGAAGAATCCCATTCAAAAAAAGTGTTGATTTTTTTCCTCGCATTTCATTCACGGTTGTTTACATAGAGTTGCAAATGATACAAGAGGGTGGACTTTCAATATTTATCATATTTTTAGTTATGTTCGGATTGACGCCAAATGTCGCCAAGTTTGCGACGCCTAGTGATTGCTCACCAAATGTGGCGCAAAGCAGGAAAGTCAAGTTACAAGTAGATTACAAAAGAATTGCAATAGTTCTAAGCAAAAATTAATGGGATCAACTGCAATTCAAGAAACTGAGAATAAAACATGACACAAATAACCACCATTTATAAAATTTGTAATACTACATGTATATTGAATTCCCGAAATGTTTCAAATAAAAGCTGTTTGTTGTTTGTTTGTTCTGATCCCCCGAGATCAGCAGAGCTAGATCAGAGGTCCATGCGTCTATTTTGCTTTTTCAAATCGTACTGTTTCCTCAAATATTACGGGGGATACGGAGACGGTCGAAGACTCCGAGAAACCCACAGATACACATAAATGCCATCTCTAAACTCTACTTGAGTTATTTTCTTTTTTAAAACTATTTCTTTAGGTAAATTTGTTTATTTATGTTTTTTTTTCTAAATATTTTTTTCCAAAATAATTAAGCCCTCTTCTAGATTTTTTAAAAATGTTTTCCCTTTTTTAAGTTCAGGGATCATGGAGCGGGGGGGAGTAAAAAATACGAAGTAATCTATTTATTGAAACACGCCATCAAAGAACAATTATATTATGATCGAATTATCAGTTGAGGAAATTTACTATAACTACGAATTTTACGAAAAATAATTAGTTCTTTTAAGTGTTAAAGAAAGAGTTTCGTAACTTTGTGCGAATTACACTGTTCGACAAAAAAAAAAAAAAAACCTTGAAAATGCTTCTGGTATTTTGAAGGCTGATTCTTATGTAAAATGACCCCCTGAATCCGAATATGACCCCCGTTTTCTCCCATCACGTCCCAATTTTTTTTAAAACGCCCCCCTTTTTTTTCATTTTTCCTTAGTTTCAGGGCTATAATATTTTTTTTGGAGGGGAAAGGAGCCTTATATTCACCAATAAATTTTTTTGGATGTCAAGAGAGACTCAAAGTTTAAAATCATGAGCACCGAGAAAAAATCGGGGAACTTGGGGGGGGCGTGGCCCCCCAAAATATTTGAAAAATCACCAAAAACGATCTTTTTATTCTAGTTTCTTTAAAAAGACCTTTAAAACATCTTTTTCGGTGCAGAACCAGAGTATAGGATCCGCTCCTATGGCTCCTGGGTCAGAAAAAATTTTCACGCTGTAAAATTTAAAAAAAAAAAATAAAATAATGCTTTAAAAATCGCACTTTGCACTCGAGTTTTAAAGGAGGTCTTCAGCCAAAAAAAAAAAAAAAAAACAAAATTGTGGCTGATTCTTATGTCAAATGACCCCCTATTTCCAAATATGACCTCAGTTTCCCTCCTCCACCCCCTCTTTCCAGAGAGTCCCCCCCCCAATTCAGAGTCATTTTACTAATTCGGAGGGGAAAAGTACATTACGTAACCCGTTAACATAATTCTAAAAGGCAACAGAGGTTCAAAGTTCAAAATCATGTACATGTGTACCAAAAATATAAACTAGGGCGGTATACCTCCCCCCTCCCCCCCCCAAAAAAAAGAAAAGAAAATTCAATACTCTGATTTTTCACAAAAAAAAAAGGTTTAAAACGTCTCTTAGAAAAACAAGAAAAGAAGTTTTTTTTTTTTTTTTTTGGGGGGGGGGGTACACCGCCATAGTTTATATTTTTGGTACACATGTACATGATTTTGAACTTTGAACCTCTGTTGCCTTTTAGAATTATGTTAACGGGTTACGTAATGTACTTTTCCCCTCCGAATTAGTAAAATGACTCTGAATTGGGGGGGGGGGGGACTCTCTGGAAAGAGGTGGTGGAGAGGGAAACTGAGGTCATATTTGGAAATAGGGAGTCATTTGACATAAGAATCAGCCACAATTTTGTTTTTTTTTTTTTTGGCTGAAGACCTGCTTTAAAACTCGAGTGCAAAGTGCGATTTTTAAAGCATTATTTTATTTTTTTTAAAAAATTTTACAGCGTGAAAATTTTTTCTGACCCAGGAGCCATAGGAGCGGATCCTATACTCTGGTTCTGCACCGAAAAAAATGTTTTAAAGGTCTTTTTAAAGAAACTAGAATAAAAAGATCGTTTTTGGTGATTTTTCAAATATTTTGGGGGGCCACGCCCCCCCCAAGTTCCCCGATTTTTTCTCGGTGCTCATGATTTTAAACTTTGAGTCTCTCTTGACATCCAAAAAAATTTATTGGTGAATATAAGGCTCCTTTCCCCTCCAAAAAAAATATTATAGCCCTGAAACTAAGGAAAAATGAAAAAAAAAGGGGGGCGTTTTAAAAAAAATTGGGACGTGATGGGGGAAAACGGGGGTCATATTCGGATTCAGGGGGTCATTTTACATAAGAATCAGCCTTCAAAATACCAGAAGCATTTTCAAGGTTTTTTTTTTTTGTCGAACAGTGTTATTAACTGCGTAATTTTGGCATAATGTCAAAAAGCCATATTTCAGATATGAACTTTCTATAAACGTCAATATCGAAGACATAATTATATATTATTTAATAGTAAACATACAATGCGAAAATTTAAGTGGTATTTTTCAGTAAAATTTTCAAAACTTATGGTGCTATGTTTGAAACAAAACTGATGTTTAAATAAATCTATTTTAAGCTTCCTTTGAGGGAAAGTTGCTTTTGAATTGTCTTATTAGCAAAAGGTCTAGATAATTTCTTTATGTTCTTTTAAAAGAAAAAATAATCTTCATTAATATGTTTTAGCTATGGAATGTTTTCTTCGGCTGTATTCTATTCCTTTGATACCTCATAACAAATGTCTTTAATTTTAAAAACACTCAAAGATTATTGCACTTTATTTGAATACTAATAATAATAGCCACAATTGTTGATGAAACTTTTCCAAACTGCATAAAAATGTTTTAATGTCTGGAATAATGGCATGATTAACCTAATTATCGGATAAACTTAATGAATAATTATAAAGTGGGCTTAACATGGACATTCTTTGAGAAGTAAGCTATATTTTCATCAAGATTTGCAAACGCAAATCGATTTTTCTTTATTAAACCGTCAAAAGAGGAAAAAAAGAGAACTCTTAATTTGATTTTCTGCTTTTTTTTTCTTCATAAAAGTAATAGCAAATGTTTTAAAAGCAGAGCAAATATTTTAATTCTAAAAGGAATTCAATTAACTCTCAAGCTATTTACATAATTTTATGGGATTATATTTGCTTTGAGCACACACTGGAAACAAATCCCAGAAGGCCCAGTGCAATAGGTTTGTCCTTTCTACGAGCCATGTCTCATACCGAGCACTGCATCAAAATAATCTCAAAATGAATCGCCGTTTTTCATAACAATTACGCAAAAACTTCTATAAAAATCTTAGTGCTGAAAAATATATTTAATTTAAAGTTTTACAAACCAAAGCAGACAGCCAAGTGTATTTTCAAAAAGTGCATATAAATTTAGCCAAGGAGTTTTAATATTTACTTCAAAAACACACAAATCTAATTAATGTAGTTCGGCGTTGTGTAGCGACGTAATCTAACTGCAGATACACTGCAATAAAACTGAGCTGTTGTTTTTACAGTATAATACTGGCAGACGAGGTTTCAATTTAAAACTGTAAAATGCACAGTAATAAACTGTAAAATTAGCAATTTTACAGTATAATACTGGCAGCACAGAGGTTCCAGTTTAAACCTGTAAAATGCACGGATTTAAACTGTAAAATTAGCCATTTTACAGTTTAGTACTGTAAAATTAGCAAATTTAGTTTATTCCAGGAAAATTATCAATTTTTACAGTTTATTACTATAAAATTAGCTGTATTTTACTGTAAAAACAACATTAATTTTTCACAGTGAAGTGGAAAGTAGGTTTATGACTATCATTTAAATATCTCTAAATAGGATAAATTGACAAATTAGTACCGAAATTTACAAACTCATTTTAAGTTTCCTCAAACCAGGAAAACGCACGATAATTTTAAGAAAAGTGGCCAAATTTAGCGCGTTTCGGTAAATAATGAAAAAAGAACCTTCACACGATTGGTGAATGGATACAAGACGGTGAATTTGCGTGATCAATTTTTCCCAAAGTCACAAAACTCTCCCAACTTTTTGGCAGTCTAAGACCTGATGTTTCGAAAATGGGGAGACGAGGGCAATTAACGTTTTCGTCAAAAATGTCTCAAGATGCTCTTTCAAATGCTACCTATTAAAACTTTTTCCATTATTACACTGTTTGTGTGGTTTCCTGGTAAGAATACAGTCAAATTGCGCACTTGGTTTCATAAATGTCGTAAAATAGTTGTCAACGTTGTGGCAACCATTTTAAAACGTTAATAAGAGCTTAAACGTTATGTGCGCCACCTGAATAACTGTGAAACTAAGGTTTCACATTCTCCGTTGACCTCCAGGCACCCAAGCATCTACTTTCGCGACATGAAAGCAAGTCCCCATTTTTTCACATGAAGAGGAGGAACCACGCTTCGTTATCTTTCTGTCTCGGAGTGATCCGTGTGAACTAATACAGAGAAAAATGCTTGCTCACTTAAAAGCGATAAATCACTGGGGGAAAAAGTTCTTCTCTTCTAGTCTAAGATCCCACCGCAGTTTATCTACACTCATAGCGTACACTCATCACGTTTATATCAAATCAAAGCACATGTTTTTCTGAACGTGATGCACTAAGTCTTCGTATGTAAAAGTGCCCGAAACCTATAGGCAGCCTGGTCTAAACGGGACATATGAATGTAGTATTTCTACACTCATTGCGTACACTCATCACGTATATATCAAATTAAAGCTGAGTTTTTCCTGAACGTGATGCACTAAGGCTGCTTATGTAAAAGTGGCCGCAACCTCTAGGCAGCCTGGCCTAAACAGGTCACATTAATGTAATATTTCTACACTCATCGCGTACACTCATCACGTATATATCAAATTAAAGCTGATTTTTTTCTGAAAGTGATCTTCTAAGGCTGCCTCTGTAAAAAGGGCCGCAACCTGTAGGCAGCCTGCATAATAGGTCACATAAATCTCAAATTTTTTCACTCATCACATGTATATCAAATTAAAGCAGATTTTTTTCTGAAAGTGATGCACTAATCTTCCACTGGAAAAGTGGCCGCAACCTACAGAAAGCCTGGTCTAAACAGGCCACATGAATGTAATATTTCTACATTCATCGCGTACACTCATCACGTATAGATCAAATTAAAGCTGATTTTTTACTGAACGTAATGCATTAAGGCTGCCTATGTAAAAGTGGCCGCAACCTCAAAGCAGCCTGGCCTAAACAGGTCACATGAATGAAGTCTTTCTACACTCATTGCGTACACTCATCACGTATACATTAAATTAAAGCTGATTGTTTCTTGAACGTGATGCACTAAGGCTGCCTATGGAAAAGAGGCCGCAACCTCTAAGCAGCCTGGCCTAAACAGGTCACATAAATGTAGTCTTTCTACACTCATCGCGTACACTCATCACATATATATCAAATTAAAGCTGATTTTTTTCTGAAAGTGATGCACTAAGGCTGCCTATATAAAAGTGGCCGCAACCTGTAGGCAGCCGGGTCTAAATAAGTTACATTAACGAAGAATTTGACATTTATGTGATCTGCTAGGCTGGTTGCCTACAGATTGCGGCCACTTTTACATAGGCAGCCTTAGTGCATCACTTTCAGAAAAAAATCAGCTTTAATTTGACATATACGTGATGAGTGTACGCGATGAGTGTAGAAATACTACATTTATGTGACGTGTTTAGGCTAGGCTGCGTAGAGGTTGCGGACACTTTTACATGGGCAGCCTTAGTGCATCACGTTCAGTGAAAAATAAGCTTTAATTTGACATATACGTGATGAGTGTACGCGATGAGTGTAGAAATACTTCATTGATGTGACCTGTTACGCCAAGCTGCCTACAGGTTGCGGCCACTTTTACATAGGCAGCCTTAGTGCATCACGTTCAGGAAAAACTCAGCTTTAATTTGATATATACGTGATGAGTGTACGCAATGAGTGTAGAAATACTACATTCATATGTCCCGTTTAGGCCAGGCTGCCTATAGGTTTCGGGCACTTTTACATACGAAGACTTAGTGCATCACGTTCAGAAAAAAATGTGCTTTAATTTGATATATACGTGATGAGTGTACGCTATGAGTGTAGATAAACTGCGGTGGGATCTTAGACTATCCCGACTGCCGTTCAAGATGTGTGTGGTGCGGGTTTCCTGCGAAACCGGAGACGCTGTGTCTTGGAGTAAAAGAAAGAAAAAAATATGTTTGAAACAGTGAAATAATCATCATATTACCAAAATGAAAGAAGTATAATACTCAAGAAGCGTTTTTGAAAATATTGTGGATCTTCATATCATGGATGTAATTGGATCATCTTAATTTGGTCTCACAAAGATCGGAAACGATAGGCCTAATCTAAAGCATGCTGGATTACTTACTAATCGTGAAAGTTTGAGAACTGTGAAACCGCAATGACTCTGCAATGTGGAATTTAACACGAAGGATCTAATTTAAGCATGCTGGACTCAACTCGCGATATTGGTAAACTATATCTAAGCAAGGACTTTGCAAAATTGAGTTTTACTTAATAATATCACGCATTCATAAACGATGTATTAGGTCGTGTGATAATGATGATCTCATCTTATTTTTTGTTATGATGTATCCATATTGTGCTGCAAATAAACAAGTTCGGTAAGTCAATTTGATATTATTATTATTGGTTCATTTTTGTATCACACACAATGCATAATGTACCTTAAAATTTTTGTTTAACTCGTTCTTTATCTTTCAAACCATCACGCAACATTAATATGGTGCCGTGATAAAAAAAAAAAAAAAATGAAGGTCTTAACTGGGTTATTAAATTGTATAAAATTTTGGTGATGCATACTTCATTGAAATGCTTAAAAATTTCATGAAAAGTAATTAAAGTTTTTCTTTTTGAGGGTCACTCAGATCCAAGGATTGATATTCAATGTTGCAAATAATATTTGTGTAGATATAAATGTAAATTAATTTACAATTATGAATTCAGTCAAATACTGGATGTCATATTTTCAAAACAAGTTCTAATTAATTATGCTTTGCAATATGTGTGGTTTTTATGATTTCTATTATCAAATATCACCACTACAAAATTTTTTTGATATGTATTTTACTGATACTTGCTTAGAAATATTATTTTTCCTTTTCAATGATATCTTTTCATATTGAATTACATTTATTATGGCTTTAATGTAAATGTTTACATTTTACTAGCATTTAAATTATTTTTTATTGGAATTTTCTTTCACTGGTTCTCACACACATCCTAATGGCTAATTCACTCATTTCGCTGCTGCCGGTTTTTGCTGGTCAAAGCAATGAAAATATCTCAAATTTTATCAGCAGTATTGAGGATATCTCCAAATTGGAGAAGTGGAATGCTGACAAGAAATTAATTGTAACTAAGTTACAACTCAGGGATAAAGCTCATGAGCTTGCCTCAAAATTTCTACAAAAGAATAAAGATGCTACTTTCAAGGATCTGTGTGTGGAACTAGAGGAAAAATTTTCAACTAAGCACACATTTGAAAATTCGCAGAAATTTTTCTGGGGGATTTCCCAAAAACCAGGTCAGTCGGTTCAAGAACTAGCTGAATTAATAACTCAGTCAGCCGATGCGTATTTGAATCCCAATAACAACTCTTCCTCAGATCTAATTGAATTACTAAACAAAACTAAGACTTCGAAATTTCTACAAGCATTAAGATCAGATATTAGAATCGAAGTTGAAAAATAGGGACCAAAATCTTTCGAAGGGACTCTAAGGATAGCAAAAAATGTAGAAAAGGCATTAGAGAATACTGTTAACTATAGCAACAGCACATCTCAGGTGGAGCTTAATGTTTTGCTTCAGAGTCAGGTGATAACAAATGAAAAAATTCAAAAACTTTCTGAGCAAATTGCAACTCTTAATCAGCTCAAATTGAATTCTAATGCACCCAGTTTCAACCATCAAATCAATTCTATCAGTGGGGCTAGTGATAATGACAGTGCTTGTGCACAAAATTTTAATTTTGGGAATTCTTTGACCTCGATGGGGCATATCCCTATTCAGTGTCATATTTGCTATAAAGAACACTTAACCACGGAATGTCCATTTTTTCCTGGTAATTCTCAGGGGGGGTATTGTAACACTACTCGGGGTAATTTTCACTCTAGGGGGAATCAGAGTAATCATAGGGAGAATTTTTCTGGGAACAATAGGGGGAACTTTTCTAGGGGACATTTCAATGCTAGAAGAAGTAGGTCTGGATTTAGGGGCAATAATCGAAGAGGTAGATATTTCACACCCTATACTAGAAATAATGAAAATGGAAATTTAAACTAAAAGGGGGTTTTCGGAATGAAAACAGGGGCCATAATGCAGGCGCGGAAACCCTTAATGAAAACACTCAGATGTGGTCTCTTAAAACAACTAATGTTAATGACAAGTCTTGTTTGGACAATTCAAAATTTTCAAAGAAGTCAAATGATTTTAATTCTACCACTCATAATTTTAAACAGATCAGTAATTCTGAAGTTTCTTTACAATGCAATACCTCATTGTCAAACAGTAATAAATCTGCTATTGCGAATGTTCACAATGAGGATAATGTCAAAGTTGTAATGTCATGTACAGATTCTGATCACTGTTTGCCTATCATTCCCATCACAGTAGCCTCAAAGAAGTATTTTGCTTTGCTTGATAGCGGTGCTAATCTTAGTCTCATTCAATTAAAAACCTTAGAACAAATAAAAGAAACAACCAAAATTAATTATGTCTCTAAGTCAGTTAGAATCAAAACTATCAACAATGATTATGTTCCTTATTCATCAGCTATTGACTTAAAATTTAAGATTAAAGATAAATGGTTCTCCACTCTATTTTTTGTCACCAATTTTGATTGGAATTCCAATTATACTATGATTTTAGGATATGATTTTTTCCATCGAAATAAAGTCATCCTTGACTCGGTTAACAAAAGAATCATTTCAGATAAAACCACCTTGGAATTTACCACCATCTTTTCTAAACAAAGTTCAAACTTAATCAAGTCTGATGGAATCAATGTTGAATCCTGTTCTAAATCAAACTCCCTTAAAGAATCTAAGGGCATTTATAAAGTTCAATCCACCTCTAATATTAAAATTTGTCCAAATTCTTTTGAAATTCTTACACTAAAGATTCCGAAAGAACTTAAAAATTCAAAACTTCTAATTTTTTCTCCTGGTAATATAAAGAAAACCATTAATATTTTGGAATCCATTCATTTGGCAAAAGATTCTAACAATTTTTCCATCATTCTTGAAAATAATTTGGATAGGGATTTAATTGTGCAAAAGGGGCAAAATTTAGGTTGTGTTCAGGAATTCTTAGAAACTGATATTGTAAAACCCACCAATCAAACTGACATTTTACAGGTTAACAATTTAAATTTACAAGAAGTTATAAATTTAAGAAAAGAGGAACTTTCTGTTCGGGATTTTGATCTTGAGCATTTAAGTGACAATGATAAAGAAAAAATGCAAAAATTATTAATGGATAACTATCAGGTTTTTTCCAAATCTTACATGACTTTGGGTTGCACTGATGCTGTTGTACCTCAGTTTAAACTTTTGCATGAATTTCCTCTTCAATCTAAACCCTACTCTCTTCCAAAAATTGCTCGTTCTTTTGCTCAAAAAGAAATTAAACAATTGTTAGAGGCAGGAATTATTAATGAAACTAAATCAAATTATTGCTTTCCTGTACTTTTTGTAAAGAAAAACACAAATCCTAATGAAACGCCAAAATTTCGAATGGTTGTTGATTATAGACTGCTGAATGCCATCACAGAACCCTACAAAATATGCTTACCTAAGATCACAGATATAATACAAAGCATTGCTGGAAAACAGTTTTACTGTGTTTTAGACTTGAAGGCGGCTTTCTTTCAAATTAAACTTAGACCCGAAGACAGGGAAAAATTAGCTTTTTGTACAGAATTTGGAAATTATGAACCTACACGTTTGCCTCAGGGTAGTCGGTTGAGCACCTCTTACTTTCATCAATTAATTGAGAAGGCTCTTGGCCATTTAAAAGGTCCTTTCTTACAGTACTTTCTTGATGATATAATTATATCAGCTCAGTCTATAGAAGATCTTTTGAAACTATTACAAACTGTTTTTGATAGACTTAAATTATTTAATTTAACTCTCGATCCTAAGAAACTACAACTTTGCAAATCTAGCATTACATATCTTGGATACACCATTGACAGTAATGGTTTTTCACCGTCGGAGAATAACATTAATAAAGTTACAAAATTCCCTGTACCTAAGAACGTTAAGCAAGTTCAAAACTTTTTAGGCATGACTAACTATTTCAGACAACTCATTTACAAATATGCAGAAATTGTTTCACCCATTGTAGATCTAACAAAAAAAAATGTTCCTTTTTTCTGGTCTCATGAGTGTCAGGATGCTTTTGAATTAATTCAGGATATTCTCCTTGAAAAACCTACACTCAAGTCTTTTACTCCCAATGCACCTATTTTTTTGGTAACTGATGCTAGTCGCATAGCCTTGTCTGCAATTTTAATGCAGAAAGTGAATGATGTTTTTATTCCACTTGAGTTTTATTCCAAAAAATTGTCTCCTGCCGAGTCTAGATATCCTTCCATAAGAAGGGAATTTTTTGCTATTTTTTCAGCCATTAAGCATTTTAGAGAAGAATTGTTAGGGGTACCTTTCACTGTTCTCACTGATGCTAAAACTTTAACTGATTTTCTACAACTTGACAAGCAACCTGATATTGTGTGTAGATGGATGCTGTATTTACAATCCTTTAACTACAAGATAAGTTTTACAAAAGGCTCCACCAATCCAGCTGATTATATGTCTCGAGTTTATGATGAAGAATTAAATGTAAATAACTTAGATTTATTTAAACCTAAACATGATCTGTCGACCAATGTTATTTTCACTGAACAGCAGAAAAACAAACAAATCTTAGAAATAATTGATAAACTTAAGACCAACAAAGATTTTAGTGATAAATTTTGTATAAATGAGGATAACATTCTGTTAAAGTGTATAAAAATCAAAAGAAAAGGTAAAACTCACACTGTTAAAAGAATTTACATTCCTGATAGCTTAGTAACTCCGTGCATTGAAAATGCACACACACCTCATTTTGGAGTTCAAAAGACCTATAACTTTCTTCAAAAGTTATACTATTTCCCATCTATGTTCTCTAAGGTTAAATCCTTTTGCAAATCATGTGAGAAATGTTTGGCCAACAAACCAAAACCAAATAAGTCTAAACCAAAATTTATTCCCAAATCTCAATTAGCATGTGGGCAACAATTAGCAATTGATTGTGTAGGGAAGTTATGTCGATCTGTTGAGGGAAAATTTTTTATCTTGACCATCATTGATCATTACTCTAGATTTTTGGAAGCATATTCACTTGCTAGTATAACATCAATTACTATAATAAAATGTTTAAATGATTACTTTGCAAGATATGGTATTCCAAAAGTTATCATATCTGACAATGCTAAAAACTTCATTTCTGATGAAATTGAACTTTTTTTTACAAATTTAAAAATAGAACACAGGAAATCTTCCATCTATTTTCCTTCTTCAAACGGAATCGTGGAAAAGAGTCATAGAATTCTCAAGGAATCTGTTGCGTCTCTTTCTGAGAAAACTTTCGAATGGTCTCAAAAACTACCATTATTTAAACTGCATTACAATGCTAGCGTCCATTGTGTAACAGGTTTTCCTCCTGCACAGCTGTTTTTTGGGAGGGAAGTCAATATTCCTATGGACATTTTTTCTGACCCAATTTTAACTACCGAATATGACAATTACATCAAAGAAATGAAAAAGGTTTCTGAGGAAATGAAAAGTGCTGTTGTGGAAAATGAAGACAAATATTTTGAGCAACATAAGAACCAACTAAAAGGCAGAGAGGTAAAAAATTTCAATGTAGGAGATAGCGTCTTTATAAAGTATTTACGGAATCCGGGGGTTTTGATGCCAAAATATAATGGTCCTTATGAAATAAAAAGAGGATTTAGAAACGACAATTATTTGGTCCAAAATGTTAATGATTCAGCCGAAAAGTCAATTAAACTGCATTTTAGTAAAATTTTTAGTGCTAATTAATTCAAAAAAAAAAAAAAGAGAGAAGAAAAGAGTTTGAATAAAATTGAAATATGTATTGTAATGAAGTTTGAATTTCTTGTTGTTGTTTTGCTCAATTATGTATTACATGTGGTGAAATAATAAGTTGAATGTCTTTATTTCTGAGACTCGCGACCTCAGAATTGTAATTTTTAGTTAGGCTGGTACTGCTAAGAGTTATTTTAGACAATTGCTTGAATTTTATCTATCATGTGTATGTACTGTAGCAATTCAAAAAGGAAAAAACATGTTCATTGCTATAATGAGAGAGTAAAAGCAGTTTTTCTTTGAAATTTATAAATTAATGATTCATATTTGGTAAAAAAAAAAAAAAAAAAAAAAAAAAAAAAAAAAAAAAAAAAATTTTGGTTGATCATTCTTCTTTGGATCTGAAGTGATTTTCGAAAAGGCTGGGGTGAACCAATACTGTTCAATTTTGACTTACCAATTTTCTATTTTTCTAATTGTGTTTAACCATTGTCTTATTTTAACTTACCAATTTTCAGATAGTGTTTACTATTGTTCAATTTTGACTTACCAAAATTTTAAATTGTGTTTTGATAGTGAATGATTTGTTTAACATTTTAAAAGTTACTTTTCTCCGACATATGCATCTGTTACGCATCACGTTTTTCTCGGCCGGGGGGTAGAGATGTGAAACTAAGGTTTCACATTCTCCGTTGACCTCCAGGCAACCAAGCATCTACTTTCGCGACATGAAAGCAAGTCCCCATTTTTTCACATGAAGAGGAGGAACCACGCTTCGTTATCTTTCTGTCTCGGAGTGATCCATGTGAACTAATACAGAGAAAAATGCTTGCTCACTTAAAAGCGATAAATCACTGGGGGAAAAAGTTCTTCTCTTCCCGACTGCCGTTCAAGATGTGTGTGGTGCGGGTTTCCTGCGAAACCGGACACGCTGTGTCTTGGAGTAGAAGAAAGAAAAAAATATGTTTGAAATAGTGAAATAATCATCATATTACCAAAATGAAAGAAGTATAATACTCAAGAAGCGTTTTTGAAAATATTGTGGATCTTCATATCATGGATGTAATTGGATCATCTTAATTTGGTCTCACAAAGATCGGAAACGATAGGCCTAATCTAAAGCATGCTGGATTACTTACTAATCGTGAAAGTTTGAGAACTGTGAAACCGCAATGACTCTGCAATGTGGAATTTAACACGAAGGATCTAATTTAAGCATGCTGGACTCAACTCGCGATATTGGTAAACTATATCTAAGCAAGGACTTTGCAAAATTGAGTTTTACTTAATAATATCACGCATTCATAAACGATGTATTAGGTCGTGTGATAATGATGATCTCATCTTATTTTTTGTTATGATGTATCCATATTGTGCTGCAAATAAACAAGTTCGGTAAGTCAATTTGATATTATTATTATTGGTTCATTTTTGTATCACACACAATGCATAATGTACTTTAAAATTTTTGTTTAACTCGTTCTTTATCTTTCAAACCATCACGCAACAATAACCATTGTCGATAAGTTTATTTCGGTCCACACCTCATTAGTTTGCAGTTATTTTACTACGAATTCTACAAGGTGAATGACACTTTTACTTTTGAATGTCAATTTAGTCATTACATCTATAGAGTATTAGTGCTTAATATTTAGTCCTTGGTAATGCAGTAACATTCAACACGGGAATCAAGTGTAATGATGCTAACTCAAACTAGTGAGTATATCTGACTTGTTCTGAGGAAGACATTGATGAGTCGCAGTCGGGTGATGTTTATGATTTGCTTATAATTGATAGGATATGCAAGAAATATGCCGTTTCTGAGAAAAATTAATCATAAAGAAAAGTGGTTACTCTGCACATTAAGGTGGAGCGAAAAACAAAAATTTTGAAATTTTATTCTGTAATAACCGGCAAAAGCTGCGCATGCGTAAGTACAATACACATGTAAAATATTATCAAGTTTGAACAACTGCTTCAGGGTCCTACCAGAGCTTGAATCTCTAAAAATACGAAAAAATGTCAATTTTCTAAATTTTTTTGGAAAATATAAATAATCACCATTTTTGTTCTAATACCATTAAAATGCTTCCTTTTAATACTCTTTTCAAGCATCTTCAAAATTATTTACATTCTATTCAGTATTAAGTTCGTACATAAACCGTAAAGTTCAGTGAAATTAACCAAAAATGGACCTTTTTTAGCATTTTTTGCACATAGCGACAATTCTTCTTTTGTAATCCAGATACTATTTTTTGCAATGAATGGGGAAAATGCAGCATTTAGTTGTATATGCAATTATATTTTGTTACATTAACAGCCCAGAACGCACCACAAGGAGGTAGCTGCATTTCGGGTGTCATGCTGCATTTCCCATCCACCCAGTCACATTTTTTACATATTTTTAACACATTTATACGGATGCGATTTCTTTCTGATGGTAAACAGATTTCTCCTTTAGAATGAAAGTTTGTAGTTAGACTTATGACTCAGTTTTGGCATTGATGATTGCGAGCATAAAGTTTTTCATTTAAATTCATATCTTGTCTTTTCCTTCAATAGCAATCTACCTTCTCACTAACCAGTTTTAAACCCTTAAAAAAGTCGGAGTGTAGAAGAGGTATACTTATTGAATCACTGATAAAGTGCAATTTGTTTTTGAAAAGTTAACTTATTAACGTTGCAACAACTCGGTGGAAGATATCTAAGCTTTAAAAACCGATTTAAAAAACAAGTAAAAGTACTTGGACATTGTCAATGTAATACTGAAAGAAAAAAGTGACCTTGATTTCACTATCAAAAATCGTAGACCTTTCAGTCATTAGCATTCGTAAATTCGAGCTAACAAAGTTATCAATCTGAGAATTTTCAAGATGAATTTCTAATGAGATGAAGATATTCGTCAGTTAGATCTTTAAATAATATAATGGTTCAAGAAGTTAGAAATTTTAAAAAAAGAAAGAAATTTCCGTGAAACATGGAATCGTATGTATAATGAAAGTTATGCAATCTATAATTCATTTAATTGATGATCTTCTCTTCTTCGTGGATCCGCTGATTCGAAGAAATGCCTGCTTTGTTAATTTTGAGAACTTGTAATTGGCCATGGCAGTGGACGACAGTCAAACTGTAAAGGAGGTGGGTTACAGAAAGGCATACAACATAAGGAAACACTTTGATAACTAAATGAGAACTTTTATGACCAATATTAAGTTTTGAAAGTTCAAACTATGAGATTTTTTTAATTGACATCATTAATGGGAGGAAAGCAAACACGCTTTGAGAACGATTTTTTAATGATATAACTGACGAGTATCTTTATCTCATTAGAAACTCAGCTTGAAAATCAACAGCTCTGTTAGCTCGAATAAATTAAAGCTAATGACTGAAAGGTCTCCAATTTTTGATAGTGAGATCAGTGTCACTTTTTTCTTTCTGTATTACATTAACTATGTCTATCAAGTACTTTTATTTGTTTTTAAAGCTTTCGTATTTTCCACCGAGTTCTTGCAACGTTAATAAGACAACTTTTCAAAAACAAGTTGTACTTTATCAGTGATTCAATAAGTATACCTCTTCTACACTCCGACTGTTTTAAGGGTTCAAAACTGGCTAGTGAGACGACAGATTGCTATTGAAGGAAGAGACAAGATATGCATTTAAATGAAAACTTTATGCTCGCAATCGTCAATGTAAAAACTGAGTCATTAGTCAAACTTCAATTCAAAAGGAGAAACCTGTTTAACATCAGATAGTAATTGCAGCCGTATAAATGTGTTGAAAATATGTAAACAACGTGACTGGGTGAATGGGAAAAGCAGAATGACACCCGAAATGCAGCTACCTCCTTGTGGTGCGTTCTGGGCTGTTAATGTAACGAAATATAATTTAAAATATGCATTTACAATTAAAAGCTGCATTTTCCCCATTCGTTGCAAAAATAGTATCTGGATTACAAAAGAAGAATTGTCGCTATGTGCAAAAAATGCTAAAAAAGGTCCATTTTGGGTTAATTTCACGGAACTTTACAGTTTATGTACGACATTAATACTGAATAGAATGTAAATAATTTTGAAGATGCTTGAAAAGAGTGTTAAAAGGAAGCATTTTAATGGTATTAGAACAAAAATGGTGATCATTTATATTTTTCCAAAAATTTTGGAAAATTGACAATTTTTCGTATTTTTAGAGAACTTCAAGCCCTGGTAGGACCCTAAAGGAGTTGTTCAAACTTGATAATATTTTACATGTGTATTGTACTTATGCATGTACAGCTTTTGCCGGGTATTACAGAATAAGATTCCAAAATTTTTGTTTTTCGCTCCACTCTACTGCACATTGCTTAAAAAGTGGTCGCTTAAAGTCGCACGAAGTGGTCACACACAGATGGAGTGGTGTAAACAGTTCATACAACTACAGATACTAGTGGTGTAAACAGTATGCCGGCCACCTTGCCCTGTTGTCAGAAAAGTCTGACAACGGATTGGGAGATTTCAAGCTCAAATCCCGGCTCAGGAATGGATGTAGTTTTTCTCTTCTGTCCTTATCCTTTCCTTTTATGAATGTGATGTTCCTTATCCTTTCCTTTTATGAATGTGATATGATGTGAGCCTACCCAATAAACGGATCCTCGTTGCATGTGTGCCCTGTGGAAGTCGGACTTCACACTAATTACGGTACAATTGTAAAAGTCAAGCAGAGTACCACATATTGCCAGCATGTCTGGCATAAGACAACAACAACTACGCATGTGGATTTAACTTATGTCACATGCAAATACTGCATCCAAATTTTGAGCGTAATTTATTACTCTGTCGTGTTATGCGCAATCTCTCAACTCGTAAGGTACTCCGTTTTAACTGTCATGACCTATATTTTCGCAACCATTCATTTAGATGTATACCTTCCATGGCAAAAATGCTAGAAATGAGGTGCAGAGTTAAGATAAAAAAGTTTGAAGCGAAAAACCAAGTTTAAAATTTAACTTTTTAACTCTAAACGTTCATGCCTTTTGAACTTTTCTCCTTTCTAGCCAATCAGCAGAATTTCAATGGTTAATATAATGCTCCCTTCCCTTCCAAATAAAACCAATACCGGTGAAATTGTAGAAAACTGAAGAGGGGGGGAGGCATTTATAAAAAAGTGAGGAGTAACGGGTAAAACTCAGGTCATATTTAGATCCAGGAGGTCATTTTGCATAGGAAACAGCAAAAATGGTACCAGAAGCAATTTTAAAGTTTTTTTTTTTCCTCTCAGTGTATCCCGATAACCCAATATTTAAGGCTGAATTTTACTCCGTTAAAGATATTTATTGCCGATAAAATCACATGTTCAATATTTTTAAGGGTACTACAGATGTGCAAAGTTTTATTCGGTTCGGTAGTGGCATTTGGGTAGGGTTAATTGTAAGTGCATCACAATGAATTGTTAAGTTTCGAATCGTTAAAAGTGTTTTTTGCCGATTTAACAAAAAATGCGTGATTTTTATTATTAAATGCTCTATCGATATGCAGTTTTATTTTAACCGGTTATGGAAGTTTGGGTAGAGTTATTTGTCAGAGTATTATACAGGGTGTCCACTCCAATCGTGGACCAATAGCTAATTTCTAAACCGTTAGAGATAAGCATATAGTTTATTTAGGAAAAAATCTCAAAATTATGAAAGGAATTTTGGGTCTATTCAATGTTTTTCAAAAAATCAAATTTTGAAAGAGGTACGAAATTTAAATTTTTATACAGCCCCCCAGTCATATCAATCATATTTAGTAAAACATTCTTGACACTGTAACGTTTAAAACTAAAAAAAATCACTCTTCTACCACAAAAATTGACCGAGTTATGACGTTTTGAAAAATCAAGATTTTGCATTGTTTCATGACGTCATCGAGAGATCGTTTAAGGGAACCGTATGCGAAATCCTTCAAAATCTTGATTTTTCAAAACGTCATAACTCGGTCAATTTTTGTGGTAGAAGAGTGATTTTTTTTTAGTTTTAAACGTTGCAGTGTCAAGAATGTTTTAGTAAATATGATTGATAGGACTGGGGGGCTGTATAAAAACTTAAATTTCGTAACTCTTTCAAAATTTGATTTTTTGAAAAACATTGAATAGACCCAAAATTCCTTTCATAATTTGGAGATTTTTTCTTAAATAAACTATATGCTTATCTCTAACGGTTTAGAAATTAGCTATTGGTGCACGATTGGAGTGGACACCCTGTATATTTATGTAACGTTCAGAATATTCTAGTATCATTTGGTATATATAGTTAAGAAGTTAACGCTTCGTTGCATATTATTTTCTAGTTGAAAACGTTATTCGATACTGAATATCAACTGCGAATATTTCCCACTAAAGTCACATGCTGGTACTAGTAATTCAATATGTTCTGTATCCTGTTGACTGAGCTCTCTCTCACTGATATCTGCTCCGAACCTAATTAAATGGTATCTTCTAGACGAAATAAATACACGCAGGAAAATTTATGCAGAATTATTGCAAGTTTTTCTCGACAACATGTACTAAGTGCATTTTTATTATTTATGACCTTAACTTACATCCGATAAGTTGTTATGAATTGTGAAACTATTGTGGCTTTAAGATTTTTTATTTAATTGATTAGTGACAAACTTTTAATTTCAGTGAAATTAAACGATAACAGACAAATTGAGTAATGTAAAAGTTGAAGCTTACCTTATTATTTCCTCTTGCTTTAAATTTAGTCTGTTTATATTAGAGAAATGTAAAGAATTGATTAAAGTAAGCTAATTTACCCTGTTAAAAATGCTTCATTCACTTACAGCAAGAGAATTGCTTGCTTAATGAATGTATTTGCAAACATTTTAAGCTCGTGTTATGCGAGACAAACGAGTTGCAAATATTAAAACAACCTTTATGCTTTTTCTTTTTTAAGCAAAAGTCAACTCTAAAACGTGATAGTCTTATGGGACTATTGAAAAAGTTCAAAATATTGGTTGTGCGGTGGGAAAATAAAGTGAAACTTTTAGAATACATGCTGTTATGTCTTTTTAAGTTTCTATATGCCGCAGCGGTTAATGAGAGGCAAAAGATTTATAGTAGTAAACCGGAATTACCCAAGACCAAGCTGTTTAATGTTGTATAACATTCACTATGTATTATTGGAGTGCTTGTAAACCCAATTTTGCCAGTTGTAGATTTCCCCGTAAATCTAAGGCAGAGAGAAGAAAAAGCTGCTTCAAGGCAGTAAAAAGCTATTTTACGTAAGTTTTAAGTAGATGTTTTGTTTCCTTCATAACGTGCTGTTTAATCGCATTTTATTACTACTTTTTTTACACAATAAACTTTTTTTTATTTGCATGAAAGTTTCTGGATACATTTACTCAAAATGGTCACTGTTCATTGGAGGAGAAGTTTCATTTCAGGAGTTCATAACAAAGAACAACACTGCCGCTAAACAAAAGCTTTAAAATTGTACATTTTCCCTATCCCCTTTGCATTATATTTTCAATATTATTTTTATTGAACTTCTGCTCAAAACCGCTACTTTTTACGAGTGAACGTTGTTTAGCAATCGTTGTGCACCCATTAAAAATTAAATTTGAGGAAAAACAAGTTTGAAGAGTATGGGAAATAAGCAATGAATGTTCATTAATGTTCCCCTCCATAACAAAAAACCCTCAACTGTTGGTACTATATAAATTAAAAAAAGCTAAAGCTTCTAATATTTCACTTATTAAAACTCTTCTTCTGACTATTAAACAGAACCGCTGAGTTGTTATTAAATGTAATTACATTTCTTGTTCATTTGCTTTTGCAGAATATAACGAAATGATAGAAAATCACGTAAAAAAAAAAAAAAAACATCTTACTATTTATATCAAATTATTGCAACTTGAACTTGGAATATATTATGCTTAGATACAACCATACTAAATAACAGTTAAAGTTTAGGAAATACTATTATCTAAATATAAACACACATGCAAAGTCTGAACTAAACAAACATTGATTGCATTCGTTGAATTTAGCCTAAGACATACTTCTATATCCTACTGCATTTTAAGGGTTTCTTAAATATATTTCTGATAAAATGTGAGCTACGTTCCATACCGCGAATCAACGCTTATTTATAAACAAAACCGAAAATGACTTTTAGATCCGATACGTATTTTAAGAAAATTGATTACAATTTGTATCAGTAAAACGTTAACGCAAAATGTAAATCAATAAATCTTTAAATGAACTTCTTTTGTTCACTCACTACTAAACCAGAGTAACTTTACTGCATTACCAAGATATATCGATTACGTAATTATGAGTGCCATACTTCAAAATGCACA
Organism: Uloborus plumipes; assembly: GCA_038373865.1. Classification (NCBI taxonomy): domain Eukaryota; kingdom Metazoa; phylum Arthropoda; class Arachnida; order Araneae; family Uloboridae; genus Uloborus; species Uloborus plumipes. The sequence goes on from JAXGGA010000002.1 coordinate 165,405, forward strand.
ATAATGTGGAACAAGATTTATTAATTGCATCTAATATGGCTAGAGATGAAACGCTACATAGACAAGAGTAAATTTGACTTGAAACTTTGTTTCTGTGTTTTGATCTTATTGAGTAAAATTAGTTATCAATATCATAAAAGTATCTTAATAAACTTTTCTGAATTAACCGCTATCATTAAGGAAGAAAGTGTGTATAGACTTGATATTATTTTTGCGTAAAAATGGGGAAACTATTGCATTCAATTTTGTGTTTTTCAGTCCAAACTCTTCTCCACTTACTAAAGTTCTATTCACATTTCTGATGTCGCGAAAAATATTGTTACATCACTTCGTTCAATTTAATTTTTCCAATAGAGTTTTTACTTTGTTTCATTTTATTTCTGAACAAGCACAGGTGGACATTTTTCAATACGAAACAGAAAAAAAAAATCAGAATTGAAATTTTCAAGAACAGTTGATCACAGAAGTTAACCTAAACATGACCAATGTTGTTACGTGTTCACCAATGAGGAGTCTAAGAGCTTTTACATGAACTCCAGCCAAACAAATGCTTTTACATTACTTTAAAGGGTGTGTCAATATTTCCCTGCGGTGGGGTTCGTCTATAGGCACTAATAAATAAAGTCGCTGGCATTCTGAGGCTATTCAAGTTGCATTCCCAACATTTTTGGAGCATGCTTTCTTACAGCAAGATCTAGTTCTTTTTTCTCCATTAACTACCTGCCTTTTAGCGTGAATCATAGCATTGGAGGACTATAACGTGACAGAAGTGGTGGATTTTTCTCGAAACCGTGATGAGGGTTGATACCGACTCATCGTGCTGAAAGACAACTGCCCTAGCTACTACCCACATATCCAGATCTGGTGACCCAACAATATATAAGAGTGAATATACGCTAATTGAATTCCAACGGTTCATTGAAAAATTGTGTGTGAAACTAGTCATATTACTGTTATCGTTTGCTTCAGTAATAAAGAATATTATCTTCGATTTGGTCCATATAGTCAATTCACGATAACTGTTTCGTGTTAGCATTAACAGTTTAAAATAGTTACAAACAAGTCAGTTTTTTTCAGTTTTATTGCTTATTTTTTGATGTAAAACTACAGATAGGACCCACTAAAATGAGCTCGATGCCAAAAACATTTTTATGCTGTAAATAAATAAAATGACCTTATTTTGTATAGTCGTATCGTAGATCTTAAGTACATTACATTCTCTCATTATTTATATGCAGTGAAGTTACATTCACAGATAGTAAAGTGAGGGGGGGGGGAGGAGCTGAAAATAACGATCGGCCTAATATACAGATATAGTTGTAATTAATCCTTTTTATCCATCATTTTAGGATATTTTTAATCGTTTTTACATGCTAGGTATTTTAAAATTATATTTTTCGTAGCTTTGAAAATTCAATTACTTGTAAAACGCTTTGAAATATAAAAACAATTAATGCCAAAAATATTGATAAGATATGACTGAATTATGTCATATTCTCTTGGAATTTTAACCATCCCTTATATACAAAATACATTATCTAGTTACTTATTGTTTGCTGAACTAAAATGGTATAACCTCATTAGTTAACGGATCTTTAAAGCCACGCAAAAATTAGAATTTTCTCTGCCATGATTTGGGTTACACAGCGGCAGCAATGTGTTATATACAAAAGAGTAACCCCAAAGTTCTGCATGTTGTTTAAGAATTAGACTAGAATTATGCTTCGGACATTAGAAATATTCGCTTACTTTATTCCTCCCCATTTCCCTTAGTTTCGTTTCAGGTATGCCAAAAATACTTACTAGCTTAAACTTAAGGGGTTACAGTACCTCAAAAATGACCAAAAGGCCAAAAAAAATTTTATTGCTTATTTCAAAAGTAAAAGTTATTTAAAACACTCAGAAAAAAATAGCATTGTTCTAGCTAAATTATTTAAAAAGTTATGAGCGACTTCAGGGCATGCATGCTATGTGTTGTAATGGAAAAGCCAAACTTTAAAGTGCTTTTTCTCGGTGATCAGTTTTTAGTGTTTCTATGTTACTGGAAATGCTAAGGAATTTTTTCTACAAAAGATACAACTTTAAAGCAATATTTTTTGCACTCAGGATAATATATTTAACAAAACTGTGCATTGAATAAGCGTTTTATAAATTACAAAAATTTTTGGAGTTAGTTAAACTTCGAAGAACAAAATTTTCTAAGAATTTTTTACATAAAAGGTCACAAAATATTTTCTAATCAAAATATAAGAAAATGAATGCACAGATTTGTTGAGGTAATCCTTCTGATCATTTCACAAAAAGAAATTTTGAAATTAGTGCAGAAACAAAAAAGCCTTAGGGTTTTTAAAAAATTGAAATTTTCTTACATTTTTCAAATTTTCAAAAAAAGTTTTCAAAATTTTTAATGTTTGAAAATAAATTATTGATTGTTAAACAAGTGCAGAAACAAATATTTCAAAGAATTAACTTTTTCACTTAAATTAAAGAAATTTGTTAGAAAGGTACTGTGACCCCTTAATGAAAGTAAATTCCCAAAATGTTCAACGTTAGTATAAACATTCCAAAAACATTTTAGTTTAAAATATAGTTTAATATAAAAATAATTTTGAAGAGAAGGCGTAAATTATTCTTAGTTATCCTTCAGCAATTTACTTTTTCAGTTACTTATTTTTTAATTTTAATATTTAAGTATTCCTTAGCATATCTAAACAAATGATTACTTCTATAAAAATAAGCCAGTTGTAGGGCATTTTCCGTCGAAAACGTTCTGCAAATTAGTTACAGTGGTTTCATAATTCGTTTCTAAGAAGTATCTAGGGATCTCCGTGGCCGAACGTCGGAAATCACTTACTCAGATAGCTGCCTGAACGCAGGAAGAGGTAGTGGGCTCGATTCTCATTAGTGCCTTGGGTGTTATTTCCTACTCTTTGCATTGTAAATGTATCCGGAGGGAAGGAACTAAGTTTTCCGTCCTCTGGTACGTGTGAAGCTGGTCATCTTGTATGCAATACAGAACGGAGAACAATAAATTAGGGCTGCTAAAAAGAAACAGGGGAATACCTGTTAATAAATTAACAGGGGTGGGGGAAGGGGGCACTTGCAAATCTTGAAAGGGTCTCATCTAAGTCTATCTACGCTGCTGATATAGCGAGCTCACTCAAATTCATAAAATTTTCTTCGTTAAAAGTGAGCTTTGCATTTCTCAGAATATTGCTTTTACTGCAGTTTTATAAAGTTTTCTAGCAGGTTCACTTGTTTTTCAATAATTTTGTGAATTATTTGTTTTTTAAATTGTGACTAAATATCCCATTTGAACTAAAAATACCTGTACTCAATTATTAATTTTTGACATTTAAAAATGTAAAAATCCTAACATACCTACAGTCGTACAGTCGACTACATAAATACAGTCACATACCTAGATAATACATTGCACTCTTTCTGTCAAAATAAAGTATACAAAGTAATTCTTGGATTTATTTCGACGCTTGTTGATAGTATTAATTGTGGGATACATAACCTGCTAGTGGGGAAAATAACGTGTAATTTGGTGGGGCATATAACCTTTTTGGCAAGGTTAATTGCCGTACCCCCTGTTGTTTAAACAAAAGATCTATATGACTGCACTCACATGCAATTGAATCGGTGAGAGCAAAAACCACATCAGTCAAAAAAATTGAAAAATTCGTTTTTCATGGAAACAAGCTCTGGAAGACAAGATGCGTGTTGACAGCAAAAATCGCGTCAACCAATCTAGTAGTTCCAAAGTTACGGGGCCTCCCTTCTGAACGTTGAGCGCAGAGACGACGTGAGTTCAGTGACTGACGTTGTTTATGCACCCAACGCTAGAACGAGCATGACTTTCTAAGGGTGCGCATTCGTTCTCAACGATCTGATTTCGGTACTATTAAGAGGACGATACGTAAACATGATTAGATTTACACACCTAAAACTCTAACGCAGCCAGAATGTTCTTGGGGAGGGGATCTCAAAACAATATTTTCTCGAGTAAAATACTACTGTATTAGATTTTCAACACAATGTTTAAACCAAAGTCTATGGGGTGTTGTTCCTATCTTCCCTTCGTTGCGCCCCACTGACCTGTTGAATATGAAGAGTTGTGTGCTCAGACCAATAACAGCTTTCACGTCACCAAGCTACTCTCCTTGGACATAAACAAATTTGATGATTGGTGAAAGGACTTATACAAAAAATAAAAAAAGCTTAAACAGAGAATGCGAGGGGAAAATGTGCAGAAAGAGACAAAATTTAAGTTTACCCCCACTCGATACAAGGAGTTCCCCCATGACTTTAAGGGAAAAGAGGTTATCGCGTCACATAATTCTTTGAGTGGAGTTTGCTAAGCTGCTCAAGCTTACTTCCCGAAAAATCGCTTTTGCTTTAAGCCATGCCTATCCTTCAGTGCACGTCCCAACCAACATAAATAAAATGGAAAATATCAAGAAGGTGATTGTTTGTATTAATGAAAGAATTTTTGTAATGAACTATTTACCTGATCAAAGGCTTCACATGATGGCAGAACATGATCTATTTTAAGAGATGTACGTAACCCATAATTTTTTTTTTGTTCCTCTTTTATCGGTGTAGATTTAGCAATCGCTTCTCAATTTTTGTAATAAATTTCCACTGTTGTTGATAAACCATATTCCTTATACTGTAAAGTTTTAAAGTTATTTATTTCTTTTGAAATTTTGTAATTTTTTTAACGATTTATGAGTAAAATTGATCTGTTCTTAGAGCTTAATAATTTTTTGAAGTCATGTGTCACAATAATAAAGCAAGAGCTACTTCATATCTGATGAAATAATAAATAAATATAAACTTTTAATGTATGATAACTTTTTTCCCCGAGTGTTAAAGCCTATTGAGTGCAAAAACAACATCAGTCAAAATTACATTTTAAATTTTCCTGAACCAGATTTAGACTGAATCTATGTAGTTTTTGCATGATAACAATAAACATGCATGTTATGATGCAGGAAAAAAATAATTGTTCAATTATTTGAAAATTTGGAGGAGCTATGACGTTTTTTGTCACTCCTGAAAAATTTGTAATTCTTGACTGATGTTATTTTTGCACTCATCGATTCAATTGCAACAACCATCTTAATAATCTTGTTGTATTAGCAGATAATGTAACGTAATATTATAAAATTAGTCTTTCAAACCAATATTTTTACCTGTACTAGCTTTGATCAAGCGTTAAAAATGTCACCCTTACCTTTCACATTGCTGTAAAGCTAAAATAGCAGCTAAATATTCACTAAAAATGAATGTACTGTATGCGTAAAGTAATTTTGTATAAAAATACGTTTGAAAACGTCGAAACAGGTGCACGTGTTGCTAGAATCGAGAAATAGTGATTGGGGCATTTTATTTAACGGGACGTTTAATTCTGGACGACTCTATTATCTGAAGGTTGAGTTTCAACATCAATATTACATATCCATTATATCGGTTTTGTTCTTTGTGAATCATTTATAATAAATAGCATTATTAGTTTATTAAGAGAAATTTCGTTGACTTGTTAATGGATTTTAGGTTTTTCTTCACGTAAAAGCAGTAAAGTTGCTTTGAATGTTTAATTAGAAAATGTAACAAATGACTGATTTTCGACAAACATTTTTGACAGTATTTATTTCATTAATTAACATGTAGATATTCATACAATTTATTTGAACATAGAATTGGGCAGAAGTACAGTAAAATAAAATTTTACTACATCTTAAAATCTGTAGAGATCTATTTTTTCTTTTAAAAAGCAAAATTTCTGCAGTTTTTTGAACACATGAGGATAGACAATGTAATACAAGCCATACCACAACCGGTACCTTATCCAAAACAGAGTTTTTAAGATTATCAAAACATGTATAGATGATACAAATACATATATATCATAATAAAAGCATTATACACTATAACAACATAGAATCTACCTCATGACAACTGCCGCAACCGAAACACATTCCCATTTGACGTTTCACCAAATTTTCATAACTTTTAAACTTTTTTTTGTAGCTAGGTTTAAACTAAAGTTACCGATTGTTGAATGAAAAGTAATGCCTCCGCTTTCATAATTCCCCACCACATGCCAGCACTGGTATACGGCAGGTTTTGGCTTGTTCGGTAAACTCTCCTCTACAGTTCCAGCAGGTAAGAAGCCTTTGCACTGAACGGTTGGGATTTTAGAGTGCTAAGTATGGAACCCTTCACAGATGGTCGGTCAATTCGATTTAAGCGACGTGCAGTCATAGAATTCTTGAGAGCAGAAGGTGTCATCCCAAAGGAGATTCATCAGAGAATGCTATAGCTGTTTATTGTGATTGCGTTGATGTGAGTACTGTGCATCGTTGGGCGAGTAAGCTTAAAGTTGTTCAATTGGGAACATCTGATTTGCGTGACAAACGAAGAGTTGGACGTCCGGTGAAAGTACCCACCGAGTTTCACAAGCAAAAAGTTTTAGCACCGTCTGACTTCCATCTGTTCCCAATAATGAAAGAAGATCTACGGGGACATCATTATGCTTCTGATGCAGATGTTGAGAGACTTGTGAGGCTGTGGTTGCGGAAAACAGAGTGTCGACTTCTTCAGTGACGGCTTCAGAAAACTGGTTCACCGTTAGCGGAAATGTATCCAATTGTCTGGCGATTATGTGAAAAAAATGAATATTGGTAATTGAAGAGCACATTCTAAGGATTATTTAAACGTTTGATTTATTAAAATATTCCCATCCAAACCAAAGTAATGAATATGGAGGCATTACTTTTCATTCAACCCTATTACATCTTAAGGAACAAAGCATGAGATAAAAGGAATAAATGGAACTTAAGTAAAAATATTTTATCTGGCATTGTAAATACTGGATTTAAAATAAAAGCAATAATTTCTCATCACCACAAATGAACACAACCTAAAAGTTAACAGCTACAATATCACAACATTATTTTTGTTCAATGACTTCAATAGAAAGCATAATTCAAAGTGACTTTAAAAATTTTTTTAAAAGCCTTAATTAGTGGAAGAAAATGAATTAATGAAAGTAGACAAATTGACATTTTCTTTTTTGACTGAAATTGCAAGTAGAATTCCTAACATGATCACTCGAGTAATAATCTCCAATACGAACTCCAAACTCCAAATATGAACTAACATTGTCATGGACACCAAACGTCAAAAATTCTAGGCTAACATTTTGTCACAACATATAACAACTTCTTTCAATAAAAAGGTAAAAAGCAATTAAAATACACAATTGCAAAAAAAAAAAAAATATATATATAATAATAAATAAAAAATAAATAAAATAAATAAAAATAAAACAAAACTTTGAAAAATTTAAGATATCTAGATTAAAAAGGTTATGCTTTAACAATATTGACATTATACAAAAATTCTAAAATCGTTTGGAACAATCATTAAAAACATAGATCATGTACCGACATTAGTTATAACGAATTGATCTGACTCTTGTGTCAAAGTACCGAAGAGTTTTAGCATTCTTTTCATTCATATTTGTTATAAACTTAATTAATAAAAAAAAGAAAAAAAGAAACTCATTTTTCCAAAAAGTTCACATTTCAACTCATCATTTTAGACAAACTCTAGTATCCTTTCATTGTTGAAATCACATTTAAAAAATTTCCAAGCAGAATTTTTTAGTTTATATTAGTCATTGATGCCAGTGTTGGGCATTAATCAATTATTTTTTCCATTACCTTGTTATTTGATTAAAAATGTAATTGCAATTAAATTAATCGCAATTAAACTATTAATTACACTTTACAATTAATTTAATTAAATTATTGTACGTTAATCGTTTCTCACAACTAAAATAAATGCAATTTTTTCAAAAATTGTTTTATGAAATAATTAAAACTAACAGTTAACTTTATGTATCAGTAGGTACAGTACAGCACGCAGGGTAGAGACAAAAGTGTTATTCGATTTCGCATTTTCGTTCAGTGCTGATTTCTCTCTCGCCGCGTGAACTAGTCTCGTCTTGGCAAGCTTTTTCCATACGTAAATGTGTGCTTTGATTAAGTGTTTTAAGTTTGTGTAGATATCTTTCCTGTAGTTTAACCCGTAAAAGGGGGAGGTGAGAAAAAAGGGCACACCATGGGGCGTGAGGTCTCAGAGACCGCTCTGTTTTAGGGGTTTTTTTTTTTAAATTGTGTACATAAGTTTACATTTTTGAAATTTCTCTCAGATGATCTTTGGACTTTTATTCCGTACGGAAAAAAAAAAATTCTGAATTTTTAATTGAAATACACTTTTTCTGGGGAAATTTTGCCGGAGCCGAAACATTGTTTGAGAAAAGTCATATGCTGCAGCAAATAATTTATTACTTTTAATAAAGCCGAATCTATTGTATATCAATTATTTTATGCGCTATTTAATGTATATTTTTATTATGAGCATTTTAATACAAGAAAATTGATTATATCACATTGAAAATTTTGACAACACCTTAACTAGTAGCATATAGCATCGTATTTTAAAGAAAAATTAGGCTTAAATGTCCTTAGAACATTCATTGTCCACGTCTTAGGTAGACCCACAGCCAGTAATTTTTTTTTGAGAGTTAATTTTAATTGAAATTCACAAAACAACTGACAATTGTTAATTGTGGTAAATTACAATTAACAATTAATTGTTGTTTGTAGCTTTTCACAATTACAATTGATCAATTGTTAGTTGTGGTTACGTTTGCCAATTAATAAATTGTTAATATTTAGTTGTCCATACAATTAAAATTTGCCCGACACTAATTGATGCATATGGTGATTTATTTTATATTTACTTTCCTAATATTTTCTGTTGATTTTCTCAAACGTAATGTCACTCATATTGAAATAATTTTGCATTTGTCAAGTTGATTTATTGGTAAGTAATATAAGCTATCAAAAATTGTATACACTCATGAAACAGATCAATTCATTTGACCTATGTGAAAACACATTAAAAAACATAACAGTGGGTATATGTGGTGTATTAGGTATCATAATAGGTGAACAATTCAAATAAAATACTTAACTAAAAAAATTATGTTTAAAAAATTACTCGAAGACAGACCACAGAACGTCCTAGTACAATAATGGGTACGAATATATTTAATAAAAAATCATAATCATGAGATATATATATGTATACACTAGTGGTCAGAATTAATAGGAAATCTGGAAATTGCACACAAAAAAATTATTTCTGAGCTAAATCTTTAGTAAAAATTTATACATAAAATGCATTTTTATGCTGAAAACATTGTGGAGTATATAACAGTTGAGTATAAATAAATATGAATGGTTTTGTCATATTTAATAAAAACTTTTATTTTAAAAACTGGACAAAATTATAAGGAACATGAATGTTTCGGCCTCAAATCTGTTTATTGTTAATAATTCCCCCTCCCCCCCTTCTTTTCAACCATTTTTATCGAACTTGCTATCATAGAGTGTAACAGTTCCTTCAGAGTATTTTGTGAAACTTTTTTCGATGTCTTTTCAGTGGAGGTCCTTTGCTCTTGCTTACTTTGACATTCAGTGCCGTCTTAGACATCATGAGTCAGAATACCCTACAGATTTTCCATTAGATTTAAACCTGTGCTTTTGACCGACTAGTCAAGGAGTTTCACAAAATTAGCCACAAACGACGATTTTGGGGATTTGAGAAACGTGCACCGAAGCATTATCCCTCTGAAATGAAGTCTCAGCTCGTAATTTGCTGTCCATTTGATAAAAAATTATCTCCTAGTATATCATTAGTTCCATCCCTTGCAAAACCTCCCCATACCACCAGGGAACAAACTCCAAATGTGCGCTTTGAAAAAAAAAAAAAAAAAATGCCAGAAGTAGCGAAAACCATCTGGCCCATCCAAATCAATCCTTTTTTGGTCGAAATAGATAATTTTCCCTTTTCTTTTCTCTTATATTAAGGTATTTTTGTTAAACTCAACACTCTTAGTCTCCTATGAACTTTTATAAGAGGCGGTCGTGATTTTTGTTTTTCTATAACGAACCTGTTTCATCTTTTTTTCAAAATACGTCGAACAGTTCGACTACTGCTCCGTAAGTTTAATTTCTGTCGATGTCTGTTTTTTGGAGCAAGCTCATTTTATTATCATTCTTTTCAGACGATCAGAAACAAAAGCTGACCTACTTGTTCGCCTTTGCTGTCCATAGTAACCGAGATTTTCAAGGAAATTAAAAAGAACAGTTTTCGATCACTTCATCTTCGTTGCAGTTTGACGTGCAGCTAGTCCAGAAGTTTTAAACTCAACCGCTTTTCCATTCTCAAACTCCGAAAGTTTAGTGCCTAACGGCATGACTGCAAAAATAGAAAGCGACGATACCAATCGCTTACTAAGCATTTATATCGTTAAGTAGTGCCGTGTGCATAGCAAAAAACATGTAATTCTGATTTTTAGAGCACAAAAATATAGTTGTCTTCTTAATTTTGTTCAAGCCACATAGCTGTCTAAATCCAAAATGTATTTTACAAATGTGTTTTTCCGCCAATATATTTGCATTAAACGGACTTAAATATTCATTTACCATGTTCCGGGTAACGGTAGTCAAAATTTGGCGATTATCTCTTTGTTCTTATAATTTTGACCTCCAGTGTATTGTCGCATTCTATTTTTGCAGTCATGACGCCAAGACCTAAACTTTCGGAGTTTGAGAAAGAAAAAATGGTTGCATTTAAAACTTCCAGACAAACTGCACGTCAAATTGCAACGAAGTTGAATAGATCGAAGACTTATTTATAATTTCCTTAAAAGTTCCGGCAAATAGGGACAGCAAAAGCAAACAGGTAGGCCAACTTCTGTTTCTGGTAGTGTGACAATAATTACAATGAGGCAAATTGCTCCAAAAAAACGACAGAAATTGAACGAGAATTAAAATTACTGTGCAGTAGTAGGATTGTCTGACGTGTTTTACAAAAAGAAAAAGATGTTCATGAATGAAAACTAAATTTACGACTGCCTCTTACAAAAGTTCAGAAGAGACGAAGTGAAGCTCTCCAAAATATACATTAATGTGGGAAAAAAGTGGGATGATGTTAACAGTTCCGACTAAAAAAGGTTTAATTTGGCTGTGCCAAATAATTTTCACTACTTTTGGCACACAAAGGGGGGGGGGGGGGATCGAAGCATACTATTGGAGGTAGTTTCGTGATGATATGGGGAGGTTTTGTATTAGAGGAAACTACTCCCATACTTTTAGGGGAAGACAGAATTAATTCTAAGAGCTATATTGATACACTAAGAGATAATCTTTTATAAAATGGTCCGCTAACTACTAGCAGAGACTATTTATTTCAGCAGGATAATTCTTCGGTGCATGTTTCTCAAACTCTCAAAAACGTGATTTGAGGCCTATTTTGTAAAACTACCTGATTAGTTTGCCAAAAGCCCTGAATTAAATCCAATGGAAAATCTGTGAGACGTTTAAGCTCATGAAGTTTACAAAAACTTAAGTCAATACAAAAAGAAGTTACAGCTAATCACCTCCATCAAAAAAGCTGGAAAAAAATTTACAAAAATATTCTGAAGGAACTGTCAAACTCCATGGCATCAAGATTGATAAGGGGTAGAAAAGAAAGGGGGGGGGGGAATTATTAACCATTAGCAGGTTTGAGGCCGAAACATTCATTGTCCTTATGATTTTGTCGAATTCTTAAAATGACATTTTTATTAGCTATTGAAAAAAAAATTCATATATTTTTAGAAATGTTTTTAGAATAAAAACGCATTTTATGTAATCAGTATTTTTTTGATTTAGTTCAGAAATAGTTTCTTTCTGCCCAATTTTCAGTTATATATTTTCAGTCCTTATAGTTTTGACTAGGAATGCATCGATAAGCAAACTGGCCGGTTACCGATTGCATACTAATTGGCTGTGGATAATCGGCTGAGTCGATAAATGATCAGGACTATTATTTTTAATACTACTCATTTCACAATCACTGTTATTTTTCTTTGTTTTACGATTCCAATTTTAAAAATAGTTACTAATATATTTCTGAGAATTTTTTTTTGCTCAATTTTCCCAAAAAACATTTATTCTATTTGTTTGAACCAATTTTCATATTATTGTTAATAAAATTACTTTTAACACATAACATATTCCCACAATATTAACTAGACATGAAAAAGGGGGGGGGGGGAGGGGAGGCTATAGTAAGCACTCTAATTTTGGGTGGGGGGGGGGTAATGTTTTTTTTCTCAATTATTAGTAGCTATTTAATTCAAGAGTTTTATTCTTTGCAAAAATTCGAAGTTATTTAAAAGTGCTATACACATAAAAATGTTGAAACATTGTTCATATGTGAATATATATTCAAAATAAGAAAATTAATTAATTGAAAAAATTCTATCAACTGTGAGGATTGTTTCTTATGTTTCATTCTTTGAATTATTAGTTTTGCTTTTACTCATTACACTTTGGTACCACATGTTATACTTTTGTTGGCAGAAAATTGTTTATTTCTTGTTTATAAATTTTCTTGTTTCATTTTTTAAAACATATTTTTATTGATCCACAAAATTTGTCTCATTTTAAATAAAATGAAATACTAAAGTTTTTGTATTCCAATTTAAAAGTTCAGAATTATTCCTATGAATATCAGCTGCGAGGGTTACCTTTAAATATTCCATTTAGTTTAATGCATTGTATACACTATTTATTTTGCTCTTGCTCTGTACATTTTTCTTTACTGCATGTTATAATAAAGGTTGCAGATAATTAGTTTACTATTAATAAAATTATTCATCATAGTTCTTGGTGAAGGTATATTTTAAAAAATAGTATTAAAAAAATGCCGATTAATTGGCATGATTTTCCCAATTAAAAATTACTGGGAAGGTGGCCGATTGATCAGTGCATCCTTAATTTTGACCACACACACACACACACACACACATATATATATATATATATATATATAATTACAACATACAAAAAGAAAGGAAATGTTAGTGTAGTTTAAAATTCTTGTCAAAAATAATTCTATTAATTTGTGGAAAACGTGTTTTACCTTTAAAAATTTGCGCCAGAACAATAATTGTAGAAATAGTAATGTAGAATTAGATTGTGAGTTTAATTTTTAACACAATGTTGCACGTATACTTTCTAAGAACCAACGTAAGGGGTTCTAGGGGTTTACACATACAAATTCAACAGCAAGATCACTTGAATCTACTAAATAACGATACTTTTGCATTTGAGGCAGTGAAAGCTGGAGCAGTAGAATTAATTAATAATTCTTGACAATTTTTCAAACACATCGATCGTCGTTCTATTCTAAAAACACAATGACAGTTATGAATCTTTACTTTACCTTTTATAAGGTCATTTAAATAACCTTGGATTTTAGCAGTATTTACAAAAATTTACGATAAAAATTTATTGTTGTTAAAAATAGTCTCAATTCGAGAACTGTTTTTTGGTAAGGGAGATTCTTCTATCGCCTTAATTTTTCCAGAATATGAGACATTCCTTTTTTGAAACTGAAAAATCTAAAAAATTTACTTCAGATTTGACAAAAATATATTTTTGAAAATTAATAACGAAACCATATTTTAAGTTTTCGTGTCATTGCGCTAAAAAGCACTGACAACATAAATGAAAGTATTTTTATGCGTAAATTCCAAAGATGTGTGGAATTCAATCACAATGAATAATGAAATAATGTAGAATTAGATGATGAGTTTAATTTCTAACACAATGTTGCACAGATCTTAACAAGAAAAATAATTGTATAACAAAAGAAACTTAAGTAGTGGCAAGCAAATCGCTTGCATAAGTCGTGACGGTTTTTCATAGTCACAATCATTATTGTCAATGAACAGAATTGGCACTTACAGGTGTCCACTTGCATTTCGAAAGGCATCAAATTTGAAACCGGACTACAAGACGCGAAATTCTTCCAGATCTTGTGAGTCACTGCAGTCTTTTCCCAGACATTTTTAGTCTTTTCTGAGTTCGACAGATCACAATCAAAATAGAGAGTTTAAGTCCATTGACAGAAACAGCAGATTTTTCTCCGTCAATGTCCAGATGATACATTTTACTACTTCTAGAATATACTTTCTAAGGACCACAGTAAGGGAGCTCTAGGAGTTTACACACACACGGTCAACATACGGAAATACTCGAGACGTATTTAGCAAGTCTTTAAACCCAAATGTAGACTCTTTTAGATGCCGCGAAACTGGAGAGGAACACATGTTTCTCATCTACTGCCGCAGGACATTCACATAAGCTAATTGAGAAATACATGGATGTTAACTGAAGAAAAATTCTTCTGCATATGTAAGAGGTTGACCATGTACAAGATCAGCAGGCGAAACACCAAGATTCACACTTGAACGAATCCCAAGGAGGATGAATGGTAAGGACTCCAACCATTTTCCAGAATGAGCCATCAAAAAGGTCTTTAAATGACGCGATGACAGTTTTATGCAAAACCATTTTCTCGAGGAGGACAACTAGTAGTTTCAATTTGCTGAGTTCGAAGAAATTTGCAAAGGGATATGAAAAGATTACTTTGCAGGTTTCAGCCGCGATCTGTAGTAAAAATATGCGGGACTCCAAATATGGAAACCCAACCTTCCAGAAACATTTTAGCTATAGTATCTGCAGTCTGGTATTTGGCAGGGAATGCTTCTGGCCATCTGGAGAAACGGTCGACGCAAGTCAGTAGATAGTAGTTTTCACGAGCAGGTGGAAGCGGACCGACAATGTCCAAAAAATCGTGGTGAAATCTTTAACAGACGCAAAGAAAAGGTGCCTAGAGCGGATTTCGTATGTCTTGTGATTTTAGCGTTTTGGCATGACAAACAAGCCTTACACCAACTTGGACAGTTCTGACTAATGGATATCCACGCGAAATGCTTCTTGAGCAATTTCAAGGTAGCCTTTATACCGGGAACGGACAAGACACGCATCAATTCAAATACCTTTCGCAAAAAAGTCTTTAGCACATATGGTCTGACAATTTCGGTTGAAACATTGCAATAAAATGTCTTGTAGCTCGTAGTGAAAGACACTAGCTTGAGATCATGACCAGTACCCGAATCAAGCAAAGACAGCAATTCTGTGTCCATAGATTGATCAGCAGTTATTGTAGCGTAATCAACAGAATCAGAAATATTAATTTCTGCAATTCTAGAGAAAGTGTCTGCTACATTTTCTTTACTGGAAATATGTTGCAGATTTGTAGTTAAGTGATTTATATATTCAATACGGCTGATTTGACATGGAGAATAATTATCGGGCTTTTGGAAAAATACGTAAGTAATCGGCTATGGTCTGTAAAAATTGTCATATATCAGCCTTCCATCATATGCTTAAAGTGTTGGACAGACAAATAAATAGCAAACAATTCACGATCAAAAGTACTATACTTCTGCTCTGTGTGAGAGAGACCCTACTCCGTCAACGAAATGCTGCAAAGCACAGATTCAACAGCAAGATCACTAGCATCTACTAAATAAAGATACTTTTGCATTTGAGGCAGTGAAAGCTGGTACAGTAGAATTAATCAATAATTCTTGACATTTTTCAAACGCATCAATCGTCGTTTTATTTCAAAATACATAATAACAGTTATTCTTCATTCTACCTTTGATAAGGTCATTTAAACAACCATGGATTTCAGCAGCATTTTCAAAAATTTACGATAATAATTTAGTGTTGCTAAAAATCGTCTCAATTCGAGAATTGATTTTTGGTAAGGGAGATACTTTTACGCCTTAATTTTTTCCAGAATATGAGACATTCCTTTTTTGAAACTGAAAAACCTAAAAAAATTATTTCAGGTTTGCCAAAAACGTATTTTTGAAAAACCTAAAAAAATTATTTCAGGTTTGCCAAAGACGTATTTTTGAAAATTAATGACGAAATCATATTTATTTTAAGTTTGAAAAACACGTTCTAGGTTTTTAAGTTTGTTAATCGGAGAAAGCAATAAAAAATTATCTAAGTATGAATAACAACAATTAAAATCTCTTAAAATGTTATCAAGGTATTTTTGAAACGATTGTGAAGCATTGCGTAATCCGAAGTTCATATAGGCATATTCAAAAAGTCCGATGTAGGTGGTAACTACGGTTTTGGCACATCCCTTAACTCAACATGTACTTTATAATACGCTTTAACCATATCAATCTGACTAAGAATAGTTTTATCGCGCAAACTAGAAACAAAGTCGTGCATATTGGGGGGAGTCAAAAAGACGGATTTTTTTAAATTTTGGAATGGCTTTACCTCTCAAAAGTTGCAGTTTAACATCCTCGATTGGGGAAAAATAGGGAAGAAATTGTAAGTTGATATCTTCAGTTCGCGCATGGGGCTAAAAGATTTGAAAAAATGTGGTAAAATTCGAAATTTTCAAAAATAAGTAGTTTTTTGAATTTTTTTATAATTTACATTATTTATTTTAGTCATAAATTGTCGGTATATAACATAATTTGACCCCATATAGTATTTCATAGCATTTTCATTTTATGTTTAGTTTGTGCGTAATCATGAAATTGTTCTAAAATACCCTAAAATTTGAACTTAACATGCTTAGTATACAATAATACATATTTAACATAGTTACGTTTCAAAAGCATTTTAAAATTCTAAATTTCTTTTATCCAACCTTTTCCTACAGTATCATAAGTTCAAGTACACACACATGTATGCATTCAATAACATAGCATGTTTAGCTGATTACAGAATGGTTTACCCTTCTGTAAGATTTTACTCTTTTTTCTGTCTTTATGCTCGCAGATCAGTTGGGCATTCCTTTAAATTGGGATTTATAGTCAAATGATGGCATAGCTAACCTTGAGTGCAAAGTTGCCTTAATAGTACAATACTTAATAGTACAATATTATGATAAGAGCTTTACAATTCTGTCGAAACTTCGCGTGTGGCAAGGAAATTTAATTAGCTCGTTCCCTGGGAGAGCATTAGCATTTATAAGTTCTTCTAGGCTTTCCGTGGACACATCTCATTGTTGGAGGAGGTGTAATTTTACCATAAGTTCAACGTACTTTGAATCTGAAAAATTGATGGTCGGTGGTTGGAAAGTTCAAACCGACTTCTCTTTTGATTCTTATTTTCTTGCTTTTACCAGTCTTTGAAAAGCTACCTGTCTTGCGTGCACTGTCTTAATAAGTACCATTGAAATTAAAAGATTCTCGGAATGAAAAAGAATGTCTTCCTCTGACTGACAGGATCAATTATTTTAGGTACCCTATCGTGCAGCTGTCTTGTCTTCTGTTCTAATTTAAACACGAGAACTGCTCCAAACTTTAAAAAGGGATGCATTTTATTTCCAAACAATATTTAAGCGTATATCGTCGTAATATAGCTGACCAGTGGTTTATTGGAGTCAGAAAGATTTACTTCAGAAATATAGTCTTAACCTTGAGTTACAAAGATGACCAGGATATTTCCATCGAGGAACAGGACCATCGAGATCTGGCGCACACTCTCCCGTCTTAAACTGCTAGATAAATATTAAGTAAAACTGTTGGTCCCTGCTCAAGTTAGTTTTGGTCGCAGTTATATCCTTAATATTAATCAGCTGTTTTGGTCAGCTATATTATAAAGATATATGCTCCAGTATGGTTTGGAATTAGAATGCATCCCGCGGTAAAGTTTGAAACAGTTCAAGTGCTTAGATTTGTGGGCGTTTCTCGGTAAACTCCTCACTTCTCTGTAAGTTTAAAGTAATCAGAGTATGAATTTACCGAAATTGCTGAGAACGGTGTTGAAACGCTACTTTATTTAGTTTCAGAGAACAGAGTTACATTAGGATGAAAGTATGCATCTTGTTCGTTGCGAAAACAGTCTTCTGGTAAGATATTTTAATAATGTTAATTAGTTTAATTATGAAACATATTGTATATAATGTCCATTAGGGATGCACCGATAAGGAAATTGGCCGATTACCGATTAATCGGCTGTCGATAATCGGCCGATTAATCGGCTGAGCCGATTAATGATAAGGATAATTGTTTTTCTACTACCAATTTTACCATCCCTGTTTTTTTATCTCTTATACAATTCCAAGTTCAGAAATAGTAAGTAATTTATTTCTGGGAGAAGATTTTTTTTTCCATTTTCCTAGTTTTCACAAAATAATTTCAATATTTTATCAACTTTCTTAGAACCAATTTTCATATTTGTGTCAATAATATTATTAACACATTGTTAGTTATGTTAGTTGGAAATAAAAATTTATAATAAAAAGGAGAGAGGGAGTGTGTGGTGAACACTCCAATTTAGAAGTGCTTTTAATTCATATATTTTAGTAATTAGTAGCAATTCAATTCAATACTTTTATTCTTTGAAAATTAGAGGTTATCTGAAATCACTGTGCTAAGGAGAAAACGATCGCCACATGAAAAATGTTGTATCATTGTGTATGTATATTTATTCAAAGTAGGAGAATTAATTAAAAAAAAACTTTATATCAACTGTGAGGATTATTATTACTGTTAATAAAATTTTTCATCATAGTTTCGTAGTGAAAGTATACTTTAAAGAATAATATCTGAAAAATATTTTTCAGCCGATTAATCGACCCGATTTTTACCGATTATTTATAATAGGCAAAGTGGCCGATTATGGCCGATTAATCGGTACTGCCGATTAATCGGTGCATCCCTAATGTCCATGATTTGTGTCTACATGTATGGGTAGTTTCGTAACTAATTATGTTCCAATTATTTTGCAAATATGGCGAAACTATATAAAATATAGCAACTAAGTGAAAATACACAGTCCCCTGCCTAGTAATACTAGATAGGGGACTCCACCTCCCTCCTCATGATTTAGCAGAAAAAAACCTTCAATTGGCCCTCTTTTGAACCAAAGTAATAGATTCATTTCCAGATAAATAATATTATAATTATACGAAAAATTAACAAATAAAAAACATTCCCGGACGGATTATGTATTTAAAATTACGAGTTTACAGAGAATCGCCCCTCTACAGAAGACAAGACAGCTGTCCGACAGGGTATCTAAAATAATTGATCCTGTCATTCGGAGGAATACATACTTTCGTCATTCAGAAAACCTTTTCATTTCAATGGTACTAGATCAGACAGTGCACGTAAGACAGCCAGCTTTCGAAGATTGGTAAAAGCTAGAAAACAAGAACCAAAAGGTAAATCGGTGCGAACTTTTCAACCACCGACCATCAATTTTGCAGCTTTAAATTATATTGAACTTATTTGTAAACTTATACAAACTACTACAACATAATCTTGTACTGTAAGTACGTTTAGAAGCGACTATGGTTGGTTTCATAATGGCAACTTTGCAGTGAATGTCAACTGAGCCACCATCATTTGATTATAAATCTCAATTCAAAGCAGTGTCCAATACATCTGTGAAGTCTTAAAGACATAAAAGGGCAAACTCTATAAATCATTCTGTAATCATCTATGACATGCAATGTTATCATATGCTCATAAATGCGAGTATCTATACTTGTACGTATGATACTGTTGTAAACGGTTGAATTCAACAAATTTAGAATTTTAAAAATACTTTTGAAACATAAATGTCGTATATTATCGTATACTAAGCACGAAAATTTCAGATAGTAGGCGATTTTAGCAGAATTTAATGCTTATGCCCGAACTAAAGATATTATGAAAACATATATACATAAAATATTTTTTAGGCTCAAACTATGGTATATACTAAAAAATGAAGGCTGTTGTATTTCAAAAAAAAAAAAAAAAAAAAAATCAAAAACTAATTCTTATATTTTGAAAATTTAAATTTTTACCAATGGCTGTTGTATTTCAAAAAAAACAATAATCAAAAACTAATTCTTATATTTTGAAAATTTAAATTTTTACCATATTTTTTAAAACTTTCAGCTCCATGCGCGAGCTGAAGATGTCAACTTAGAATTGTATCTTTATTTTTCCCCGATTGAAGACACCAACTGCAACTTTTGAGAGGTAACGCGACTCCAAAATTGAAAAATCGATTTTTTTTTCAACCCACCCATATGAGGTAATAAGTAACGGTCGGGTATCGTTACTCTATTAAAACACCTAAAATCCCCACAAATACGCAACGTACCATCTTTTTTAAATAGAAAGTGAATGGGATTGGCCCAAGGACTTTTGAATGGCCTAATAATTCATTGCTGCAATAAATCATTAAAATGCTTTTTAAGACTAGACAATTTCTCTGGGATTAATTGTCGAGGTTTGAGAAATACAGGAGGACTTTTTGTTTTAATACAGTGGAGTAAAGATGTAAGCTTTGGTTTCGTATTCAAATTTTTGGAAAAAAGACCAGAAATAGCGCATGAGGAGGTAAATGACCTGAAATTGGAGTTAATCCCTGTTCTTGCGGTGTATCAACCATACCTTTTGGTGAAGGCGTCGACGACGTATCGATTAACCGTGCATTTTTAACATCTACTAAAAGCGAGTAAGATTCTAAAAAGTCAGCGCCAAGAATGGGATGAGAAACGTCAGCAACGAGAAAAGACCAACGATAAATTTTTCGCAATCCGAAATCTAGATCTAAAGTTATTTTCCCATAAGTCAAGATTTTAGAACCATTTGCAGCATGCAAATACAAAGTATCATGCTGACGACGAATTGTTAATGCTTTTGGGTAGACACTTAGACAAGCACCAGAATCAATGAGAAATTCTAATCTACTCTTAACATCAGATATAAATAATCGACTTCCGTAAGCAAAATCTACTGGCGACGATTGAGCGGTACGGCTAATTATTTTTTTCGACCAAGCGCATCTGCCGCAACATTTAATAGCTTTTCTTCCATGTTTAAAATGATACCAACATAATTTTCTTGTACCATCAACTAACTTTGGTCTAGTTTCAGAATTAGAACTTGATGATCTATTACGAAACTTATAGCCATTTCGAAATCTGGAACGAGATAAACGTTCTACAGATTTTTTTACCGGAAAAAGCTCATTTTTAAGTATTTTAATTTTAGATTTATTTTCAACACTAGAAATTGCCAATGAACTATTTGAGACTTCATGAATTTTATCGGCAATTAAAGCTAAACCGGTTAAATTATCTGCAGATGCTGATAAAATATGCTGCATACTAGTAGGCAAACGCTGTAACCATAAATTACGCAATAAGTTTTCGTCAATGTTTTTAGCTGCCAAATCCTGCATTTTGTTTAGTAAATGAGATGGCCGACTATCGCCTAATTGAATATCATGCAATAAGTTTTGAAATTCAATTGATTCCGATTGAACACAATAAGCAAGAATTTTCTCTTTTAATTTTGTATATGCATTATCAGTCGGCGGATTGAGAATTAATTCTTTAACGCAAGATGGAACCTTTGTATCTAAAGCAGCTACGACGTGGTGAAATTTTGTTAATTCCAGAACAATGCCACTTAGTGCGAAGTGGGATTCAATTTGAGTAAACCATAACTGAGGGTCAGTTTCCCAAAAAGGGGGTGCTTTAAACGCACTTTGGGAAAGTTCCAATTTTGAATCGCTTGAAAAGTTAACAATCTCTTCCGACTTTCCCTCCGCCATATTTAAAATACACTATAACACAGTTTAACTATATATCTATTTACACACAGAGCAGAATATTTGAATAGAATTTCTAGGCAATATAGCTGATCAATACGCAACAAAACATGTCTTCAAAGAGATCAGAAATACCGGTCATGATAACAAAATATGCTACACTTACCCAATTTTTGAAGCATTTAAACATGGCGTTTTTCACGCCTTTGCGAATTCAAACACAAGAAATGTGCAGACGGTTTGAGTTATATTTAACTATTTCAGCGTTTAAGTCTTAACCGCTATTTAAAAAAAAAAATGTTACGAAAAGGTGCTAAGTTAGACCGTTATCACTAATATATAATTCAATCACACAGAAGTGCAAGTCACTAGTGTGGAATTCAATCACAATGAAATAATGTAGAATCAGATTGTGAGTTTAAGGTCTAACAAAATATTGCACATTCACTAACAAGAAAGATAATTGCGGAACTAAAGAAACTGGAGTAACGGCAAGCAACTCGTCTGGGTCTCTCATAAGTCGCGACGGGCTTTTATAGTCCCAGTCATGCCTGACATTGAACAGAATTAGCATTTACAGGTGTCGCCACATATCTTTTAATATTTTCTTTTGCAAGAAACTTTTGAGATATTAAAAAACAACTTTAAAGTTGTCAAACAAACATTATTTTATGCGCACACTCTGTCAAAAGTGAGTTTTCATTAAGATAGTCAGAGCACATTTCATAATAATAAGGTTTTCCCTGTTCACCTTCAGTTACTGCTTTTTGACTGCTTAAAAGTGAAGAGAAATGTGTTTTAATCAAGAGATTAATTACGAGGCAAAGGCGTCTTCTCAGATCAATCGGTCAGGGAATTCTTTTCGTGGTGTCATCTACAAACAGACATACTGGTATATCTCATTCCGTATCAAAATAATTATGCTAGATTTTTGTTTTTTAATTTAGAGTTTTTTTTGTGCTCTTAATTATGTTTTCACAAGAAGTTCAGCGGAATTTCAAGCACTTTTAAATTTTTTTGCTGTAATTTTTTTAGACATTAAAGAACAGCCTTAATGTATTCGAAGATCCTTTTCGGAACACGTTCTGTCTTAAGCTATTTCTGATGAAGATTCTTCGAAAACATCTCCTTATGAAGAGTTGCTTAGAGTTGTTTTCCCCGTAGACCTCCAGTTAAAGTTTTCTGACTACTCAAACTTAAATAAAATAAAAATAGGTTTTAATGAAGAAATTAATCATATTAACGTCTTTGCTAACATCTGTTGAAAAGGAAATTCTTTTCTTTGTGACATCTGCAAACAGACAGACTGATATATCTCATCCTATATCAAAATAATTATGCTAGAGTTTTAATTTCTTTATATAGATTTTTTTGTTTTATTAAGTTTCTGCGTTTTTAATCATATTCTGACGAGACATTTTTCGGTGTTTACAAGAGTTCAAGAAAACTTTCGGGTACTGACATTGATGAGTTTGTTTTGTTGTTCACCACATTTTTTAAGGTAATTAATTTCTTAAGAGCAATATCTCTCTAGGGGTTTTTCCCCAGAGTTTCAGATCAAAGTTGAGAGATCAGGTTGAGAGATTAGGTGACAGCTGGATTCAGGTTTTAGAATTCTAATGAAGAAATAAAAAATAAAGTCATTAAGAAAGAGTTCGTAGTTAATTAAATTATCAGGAAGAAATGGTATTATACTAATTACATGAGGAAAAAAAAAGAACACAAATAGAAAACAGAAAATTGCAAAACTCAGTCTCTGCGACGCATGTAGATTTTCGAAAGAATGTTTTTTATCCAATTTTCAATGAAAATTGATGTTAATATATGTTTTACATAATAAAATCCAATTTACCTTTCAAAAAGCGTACATGAAATTGCTAGCTTATAACTTCGATTTTCAACTACATTTAAAGCAATATTTTTTAAATAATTATTTTAAAAATCATTTCTTATTTAACCAAATACAATGCACCGAGTTGTTTTACTATTTAGCTGTTTTGCAAATAAAACACTAACGTTACAAAATTACTGTGCGGCAAACAAAAACTCTTAAAACGCTTCCGACACTATTCCGGTTGATTCTGATGTAAAATGACCACCTGAATCCGAATATGACCACAGTTTTCCCCCTACACAAACCATTTTTTCGTATAAAGCCCCCCCCCCCGTTTTTTCTCTTTTTTCTTAGGTTCAATGTTATAATTTTTATTTGGAGAGGAAAGGAGCATCATATTAACCGCTAAGACTATTTTGTGAGGCAAAAGAGGCTTAAAGCTCAAAGTCATGACCACCGATAGTAAAAAGGGGAGAATTGGGGGGTGCATACCCCTCAAAATATTTCAAAAATCATCAAAAAGGATCCTTTTATTATGTTTTTTAAAGGGAGTTTTAAAAACTTTTTTCGGTAGAAAAGCATAGTATAAGATTCGCTCCTATGATTCCTGTGTGTCCGAAAACTTTTTCAGTAAAAAACACACAACTCTGGCTGATTCTTATGTAAAATGACATTTGGAATCCAAATGTGGCAACCGTTTTCCCCACCATGCACCACTTTTTGCAGACCTCCACCTGTGGACTTACCCGGTTTTCTGGCTATGAATCATATTTCTATGATGTTAGGCGATTTTCTCTAAAATCTATAAAATAATTTGGGAAAAAAATAGAACCGACTTCAGTTGGAAATTGCTCTAAAAAGTAAAAAATAATTTTTTTCTTTGAACACCACCGAAACTACTTTTAAACATAAGTTTTGAAGTCGGCGCAAAAATAATGTATAGAATCATACGCAACTATAATTCAACTATATACATTTTAATGGGTCCAGGTTCTTTAAAAGCATTCGCATATATTTCATTCATTACCACACATTCGTGTAATGGTACAAATATTCTGCTTTTAATTTTCAATGGTTTCTCCGAAAAATGTTGGCAAAATATGGTTAAATATCATTTGACCTATCGTTTTTGCGCCGACTTCAAAACTTATGTTTAAAAGTAGTTTCGATGGTGTTCAAAGAAAAAAATTATTTTTTACTTTTTAGAGCAATTTCCAACTGAAGTCGGTTCTATTTTTTTCCAAAATTATTTTATTTTATTCTTTTTAGTGTAAGTATACTTATGAAATAAGGTAATGTTCCCATTACGGAACTTCACCTAATTTTCTTAAGTAAATGCTCCATAAAATAAACTGAAAAAAAAGGAAGAAACTATCAATGCGTCTAAAATTATAAACGATTGACACTAAAAAATTATCTTTGTTATTCTCTGGTATTTATTTGTGTACTAGCTTAATCAAAGCCATTTAAATATCAACGGTTTGTCAACTAATTTATATTTCAAAGCAATTCTATTTTCTCGTTGTTCATAAGATTTTAACACATACTATGTACGTTACCGCTAATGAGTTTCATGTTAGATTTAGTTAAGCCTTGGTTCAAATTTTTCATCATGATTGGCAAAAATTTTTTGCAACAATGGATTGAAAATGTAATCATTTAATAGGGAAATGACATGAAATTTACTGTTTTCCATAATAACTTTTTTTCTAGTGAACAAATATTGTCATATGAGTACCATGGTACCTAAGTTACACCATTTCCTATCAATATAAAAAAAAATCGTCCAAATCGGTTCAGTAGATCAGCTGTTATGTGCGAACAAAAAAAAAACAAAAAACATACGCTTTGAATTGATAACCTCCTCCTTTGTTGAAGTCGGTTAAAAACGCAGTTAAAGGATATATTTGCTGATATTAAAGAACGGGATTTGTTTTATTTTTTGACTTCTTTTATTTATTTTAAATAAAAATAGAACGTGAAACCCTCAGGGGTCGTCCAAAAAGGATGTCACGCTTTGAGGGAGGAGAGGGTTTCGTGAAAGGAGGTGGTTTGTGGCAGTGGGAGGGAGGAGGTAGCAAGTGTGATACACATTTTCTTTGAAAAAAAAAAGGGGGGGGGAGCATTTCTAGTGACAATGTTACAGAATATAAGGTGACAATTAGTGACTTAGAAGCGGGGGAGTGGCGTATCCCAGGCGGTGATGTATCCCCTAAGATTCGTTCTTGAAATTGAAAATGTTCATTATATTTCTTTATTAGGATTAAAATCCGGATTATATGGCTTAAAAATCATTAAATATGCACTGAAACTGTCTAAAGTATGAGTTAAACATTAAAAATATATGAAATGCTAATAATTTTTACTTTGCGAAAAATTGTTACACCTGAATATAAAACAATTGGACTTTCTATTTTTCACTTTGCTATTGTAACAATAAATCACATAAGAATTGAATAAATACCTTTGTGCTTGAAAAGTAAAATAGGAATAATCAACGTTTTATAGCAAAATATTTTGGGTCAATCCATGTGAGATCATACAGACCATGTTGCTCACTATTTTTGATTTTTAAAACTTTTTGCCTGTTAATTAACTGTTATATTGGGAGCATGAAACAATGG
This sequence comes from Uloborus plumipes, assembly GCA_038373865.1. Classification (NCBI taxonomy): domain Eukaryota; kingdom Metazoa; phylum Arthropoda; class Arachnida; order Araneae; family Uloboridae; genus Uloborus; species Uloborus plumipes. Next base: position 191,447 of record JAXGGA010000002.1, read on the forward strand.
TTTAAAAAATTTTAAACCTTCAGAATTTTTTTTGGCAAGCACTTTTCAGTAGCTGCGGAAGCGACTTTTCGTGAAAAGAGTACTTTGTGAAGATGCTTATAACTTTTTTATTTATAAATACATCAAAATGATTTAAAAACCACTTGATTGAGCAAAAAATGATCTAAATTTCTATACCAGTTATTTTTCTGATAATAAGTAAAAAATTTGTGTAAAATTGCCTAAAAAATAAGATTTTTTGTGTGAAATTTTACATTTTTGGCATAAAAATATTAGTAGAAGGAATTAAGACTCACCCTTACTTATTTTTCCCTTGAATAGATATCTCATAGGACTAGTCCCAGAAGTAGTGTGAAACATTTGAAGACAGTCTTTTTTTTTATATAATTTGTCAAACTTGGCATTTTGGAGAAAAAATGCTAACTTTGAGATTTAATATCTGAAAAGGGACTGAATGAAAATCTACAAAAATTTAACTGGATAACCTTCTTATAGTAGTAAATATGTAGCAAAATTGTTATGAGTGATATCGTTCTAGTTTTAGAGATATGGAGCCGCGAAGTTGACTGAAAAATTTCATTTATTTTGACGCCAAAAAATCATCACATAATGCAAAATTAATTATTCTCGTAATATTAGATGAGTTTTTTTGTGGTATAAACTAACCCTTTTACCAAAACATATAATATTTTAATTTATTTTCCATTTACAGAAAGAAATAATTTAGATATTATGCTTTTATAAATGCATTTTTTTCTACGTGTTAGTCATAAAAACATGATTTTCCTAAAGCGGTCTTTATGCATCTAGTGAGCAAAGAACAATTATAGTTTTAATCTAACCTACAACTCTTCATTCATTTTTAAAAGTTTAAAACGTTAAAACCCCCCTACAGCACCAAAAAGTCGCTAAAAATCCGAAATTAAGCTCTAGATCCTGCCATTTTCCGTGAGACTGCGTCTGTATAACAGCAGAAAATGGCGGACGTATTTTTGCGGAAAAGGGTAGGATCTAGAGCAGTGTTTCCCAACCTTTTCAAGCTCATCACCCCTTTCAAGATGCTGACTGACACCTATCGCCCCCCCCCTCCTTCTTTTTTCTTCCACGAAAAAACCATAATTTGGAGCAAGTGAACATCTATAATATTAAAAATATAAGTACCTAACTTTAATTTGAAGTAAAATGTACGCAATAAAGATACTATGACTAATCACTTTTAAACTAAAAATATTAATGAATAAATAAAATACCTTTATTTTTTTTCTTTCACGAAGCGAACTGATATAATCATTTGAAGGGAAACATTTAAACTAAGATCATTGACGTACTTATCAAAAAACAGAAGTACATTTTTCAAGAAATTATTTTCTTTTGTTCGCTGGAATCTGGGTAATTAAAATCATTGAAACAAAAAATTGGAAGGAAAATAAATTGAAAATCTGAAAATTCATAAAATTGACAGTGAATGATAAAATATTCACTAAGGTTAATCCGAGGTGCAAAGAGGAAGAGCTTGAACTTCAATTTGTTTCTTTCTTAACGTGTAATTAATTGTCTGAACACTGAACAAGCGGTTTTGTACATATTTACAATTTCGGTTTTCGTTACCCTTTTTTTACTGCTATTTTCTCTTCTAAATACCCATCGCCCCTTAAGAATTTACCGCTCCTTTAGGTACTTATATTTTTTAAAAAAAGATGTTCACTTGCTCCAAATTATGGTTTTTTCGAGCAAGAAAAAAGAAGGGGGGGGGGCGATAGGTGTCAGTCGACATCTTGAATGGGGTGATGAGCTTGAAAAGGTTGGGAAACACTGATCTAGATCCTACAATTTTTCGCGAAAATACGTCCGCCATTTTCTGCTGTTACACAGGCGCAGTCTCACGGAAAATGGCAGGATCTAGAGCTTAAATTCGGATTTTTAGCGACTTTTTGGTGCTGTAGGGGGGTTTTAAGGCTTTAAACTTTTAAAAATGAATGAAGAGTTGTAGGTTAGATTAAAACTATAATTGTTCTTTGCTCACTAGATGCATAAAGACCGCTTTAGGAAAATCATGTTTTTATGACTAACACGTAGAAAAAAATGCATTTATAAAAGCATAATATCTAAATTATTTCTTTCTGTAAATGGAAAATAAATTAAAATATTATATGTTTTGGTAAAAGGGTTAGTTTATACCACAAAAAAACTCATCTAATATTACGAGAATAATTAATTTTGCATTATGTGATGATTTTTTGGCGTCAAAATAAATGAAATTTTTCAGTCAACTTCGCGGCTCCATATCTCTAAAACTAGAACGATATCACTCATAACAGTTTTGCTACATATTTACTACTAAAAGAAGGTTATCCAGCTAAATTTTTGTAGATTTTCATTCAGTCCCTTTTCAGATATTAAATCTCAAAGTTAGCATTTTTTCTCCAAAATGCCAAGTTTGACAAATTATATAAAAAAAAAGACTGTCTTCAAATGTTTCACACTACTTCTGGGAATAGTCCTATGAGATATCTATTCAAGGGAAAAATAAGTAAGGGTGAGTCTTAATTCCTTCTACTAATATTTTTATGCCAAAAATGCAAAATTTCACACAAAAAATCTTATTTTTAAGCCAATTTTACACAAATTTGTTACTAATTATCAGAAAAATAACTGGTATAGAAATTTAGATCATTTTTTGCTCAATCAAGTGGTTTTTAAATCATTTTGATATATTTATAAATAAAAAAGTTATAAGCATCTTCACAAAGTACTCTTTTCACGAAAAGTCGCATCCGCAGCTACTGAAAAGTGCTTGCCAAAAAATATTCTGAAGGTTTAAAATTTTTTAAACCATTGTTTCATGCTCCCAATATAACAGTTAATTAACAGGCAAAAAGTTTTAAAAATCAAAAATAGTGAGCAACAATGTTTAGTTTTCCTGTATGATTTCGCATGGATTGACCCTTTTCAAAAAAAAAAAAAAATCTGTCCCTTGTAGTAATCAATAAGAAGAAGAAACCAAAAACAGAGATCCTGAGCTGGATCATTTGTGTAGGACGCATTTAGAAGGTCTGAGTGGCTGAAAATTTTGAGTTGCAAAACTCATTCTTAAAAGCAGTTATTAATTTTTTCCCATATAAATATATTTAATTAACTTCCACAAAATTTAATAAACATTATTTTAAAGGTTTTTTTTCGCTACTTTCGACAAAAAATATAGAAACAGTTCACCTTTTAGTTGTTTTGTCGAAAAAACCTTTTCATTAAGTTTTTTCCTTACGCATTGTTTCAATGCACAGCTTCATGAAACGAAGACCCAATAGCTCATTTGATTAGAGCGTCGTGTTAATAAGACCCTGAGCTTTAATCCCTATGTACCGTAAAAACTCGCAGAATTTTAATTTAAATTTCCATTAATGTATATTCTGCGCACATTGCAGGATGCTGAACTAGTTCTGTTGCTGTTAAAATCTAGAAACAAGACCTTTTCTTCGCATGGTCAATCGTAGTTAGCATTAAAAAAATATATTCTACCAAAATTCATGTATGGAAATTTAACTTTATTTTGTTGCTTATTACGCCACTGCTTTAATTTATAGCATATATAAATATAGGCTTATTTACTCAGATGTGCTAATAACGCGAAGGGCATACCATGGCGCATCGCAGAATCACGTATATGATTTCTCAAAGGGGGTGGTAAGCCATAACCTCAGTGATACATCGTCAATCGTCAAAAGTTTTATTTTATTTTAAAGATTTCTGAGCCGCTATCAGCGAAAAATAAATGAATCATAATCAGTTGATAACATATTTGATCAGAGACGGACTGGGGAGAAAATTCGGTCCTGGGATACATTTAAAAAACCGGCCCTTTGGGGGGGGGGGGGGGGTAACAAAAAATCGGAGAAACATGGATCCCTACCCAATCACTAGCCCTTTTCCGAAATTTTTTTTACTGACAACAATGCAACTCTTATTTTAAGCAGTAATTCAAATACAAGTCCAGCCTTCAATTTTTCTTTTAAAGAAAAAAATGTTTAATAATATCTAAGATGATCAACTGTACCAGTTTAAATGAAGTAGAGAGGTATAGTTAAATGACTTGTTTTCTAGGCCCAAATTATTTAATAGTTTATTTAAAAATAAAAGAAAATTATATTGTGCATAATACACTGGCGGAAAAAAAAATCCCAACACCAAGAAAAAATTGCCGTAGAGTAATGAAATTTGGGTAATGCAATTGTCGAGTTAACATGTTTAATTGATTAAATGTACAAGATCACTGGCTAATTTAAGCTCAAGAAAATGCTGTGCAAACGTGAAATTATGTTAATTTAATAGAGGGTGTAACCTCCAGAATTTTGAAGGCAAGCCTGCAAGCGTGCATGCATTATGTCATACAGGTGCCGAATGTCACTTTGTGGTATAGAGTTCCATGCTTGTTGCACTTGCTGTGTCAATACTAGGGCCGTCATTGCTGACTGTGGATGATGCTCGAGGTGCCATCCTATGATATCCCATACGTTATCAATTGGAGACAGACCTGGTGATTTTGCAGGTCATGGTAACATGTCAGCACTCTGTAGAGCACATTGCGTTACAGCAGCGATGTGAGGGCAAGCGTTATCCGGTTGGAAAACGCCCCTTTGAATGCTACTCATGAAGGGCTGTACTACTGGTTAAATTAACAAACTGACGGCAAATTTTCAGTCAGTGAGTTTGGGATAACCACAAGAATGCCCCTGCTGTCGTAGGAAATTGCTCCAGAGACCATAACTCCAGGTGTGAGTCCCGTGTGTCTAGGCCGTACACCGCTTGGATGCAGGCGGTCCCCTGGCCTCCTTCTGACCAATATACAGCCACCACTGGCACTAATTCAGAATCTGTTTTCATCAAAAATTACAACAGATCTCCACTCCGACCTTCAGTGAGCTCTGTCGTGGCACCACTGCCGTCGGAAAAGGCAATGGTTTGCAGTCAATAGAATACCGGCTACAGGCTGCCTGGCTCGGAGCTGTCCTTGAAGTAAACAGTTTCTCACCGTACCTTGGGTCACGACGGTACCAACTGCAGCTCGAATGTCAGCCGCGGATGCAGTACGATGCGCCACAGCCGTACGCAAGATTCGGCGATCTTCCTTCTCAGTCGTGCCACGTGGCAGCTCGGAACTCGATCTTCTTGAGGTAGTACCATCCCTTGCCCATAGCTTCCAATAATCATGCATGGTGGAAACATTCCCACCCAAGTCTTTCTGCAATATCGCGAAATGAAAATCCACCGTCTCGTAGCCAATTTGTACGACCTCGTTTAAACTCGGTGAGCTGTTGATAATGGCTTCTTCGTCTTCTTAAAAGGTACTCCTGGCTAACATGAACGCAATTCGTCCAATTTCACGGAAAAATAATACACACGAGCTTCTCAACACGCTTTTAAAACAAGCCTTATTTGCATGTTCTGAGTGACGCCAGCTGCGCCACACTTATGCGCGGAACACGAAATTTCAATCGATGTCATCTTTCAGTTGTATAAACACGCCTACCAAATTTCGTTTATCTAACACAAGTCTTTCTTGGTGTTGGGATTTTTTTTTCCGCCAGTGTATTTATTGTGTATTGAATGTGCTGCTCAATAAATTTGTGATTTAAATTAATTCCAGTTATGAAAATTATTATAGACATTTTTATTCTTCTTACTTCCAATACTTTGCTACATCAATGACCTATTATTCAAAAGTATACTTTGGCTAAGCTTTGAAAGCACACTAGTACAATTCAAATATCTTATATGGTTTGATTCAAAATTAAGTTGACTTAGATCACTACTACATATAAATAATTCATTCAGCATACAATGCAACTCAGTTTTAATTACTTACAATTTTACAGCAGTCTTCAAACAAGAACAAAATTAGTTATTATTAGAGAAAATTTTATTTAAAATTTCAAACATCTACGATATGTTTTGTCGTATAATAAAATGAACTAACAATAATCCGGATAAAGTATAAATGACTATAGCAATGACTTACTTATAAACTTCCGAGTACTAAAGGATTATGTTGCAGTCCTTTTCTCATAGAAGTACTTTAAAAAACGCATCAATGAATGTTTCCGCTCACTTTGTTTGCCATGCTGAAGCAATCACGCGGACAGGGACTACTATACGTACGAGAAAAGGAAAAACATCTGACGCATGTTTTCTCTCCAACGCCCCCCCCCCTCATCTTTTCCCTGACTATTATCGTTCGCTTCGGTCATTTGGTACAGTCGCGCCGTAACCCGATGCCGACGTCTTGTCTAATAATAAACAACTGTCTTCGGACCCCTTCTCAATGTAACACCCACCGCTGTGGACCTGTGGACAAGGGACAAGTGTCGGCGCGGGCTGAGATGAACCCTGAGGTGTCGAAACCAGCTCATCGACAAACAAATTCAAGAACGAATACACACCATTATCCCCGAAGCTTTGTCCCCACTTAGTTCCCTGAAGCTTGTCTACCACCAAGAAGACGTTTTCAAGGGTATTAACGACTTGCGGCTAAATTGCAAGTCGGGTGGTCTCGAAAGCAACTGATTTTTCCGTTCTACTTTTTTATGAAGATATTTCTACATTTTTTCTAAAATTTAATTTTTTAGTTTAATCTCGATTTTTTTTTAATTACGATAAATTGCAAACCTTAGAGATTCCCCGACGAAACATTAAATTTTCCCCGACGGGGAGGGGGCAAGATGTTTCCGACGGGGGGGGGGGCAATTGCACCTCCCCTGCTTTGGAACGTAATTTAACTAAATATTGGCTTTCAAGAACCTCTTAAAGGAGACACTTGTGCTTCTTTCTTGGTAGGTTCTATTCTAACCAGGAAACCACACGATCGAGGACAAATGTAAGAAGTTAAAAATGGTATCATTCGAAAGAGCATATTTTGAGATATTTATTTAACTCAAAGACAGAGGCGAATCAAGTGAAGTGGGGGCCCCAAGCGGTAAAAGTTTTGGGGGCCCCTTCCACGCCACTCTAAAAAAGGGGGAGAAACTCCCCCCCATTAAAAAAACAATAGTTTACCAATATTTTTTATTTTCATACCTCATATTATTTTTTGTCTAGATTTAATTGCAGCAAAATCATTAATTATGTTTTCCGTGTCGACGCGGTTCATCAGTTCCTGGAAAACCAGTTGCTCCCATACTACAAGCTCAACTTAATATTCTTTTGAAATCTACCACGCTAAAAAACAGAATGAAACACAGTTGAAAATTGGAATGTTCTCGAACATTCCAAAAGAAAAACCGTTATGCCTTTGCACATATAAAATCAAAACAGTGGCATAAACCAAAAAAGCAAACTTGTACGATAAAGCAGCTAAAGAATAATAGATTAAAAAAAGAAAAAAATCGGGGCCCTATATTGGCATCTTAACTTTTAAAAAATGGGGAAAGAATTTTTTGGGGGCCCCTAATCGGGCGTTATGAGCCTATTGAAAAATCAGACACTTGCTGTAATAAAACTATGACATCGAATTTAAATTAGAGGTGAAACAAATTTGGGGATTCCTAAACCGGATCATATTGGATTATATTTATTTATCTGGTAACGGCTGTAAAAGAAAAACAGACAAACAAACAGTACAAAGCAGTGCCCATGTGTGGTCGCTCGCTGGTATTTTTATTTCACATTAGCTACCAGTCTTTGCTCTATGAGATGATTTTCGCCTCCCTCCAACTCGTTTACTTTCGTATTCCATGCTGATGAGGGAATAATAAGCTCGAAACTGCAGTCCATTGATCGAAATGAACGAGTTGGCGGTGTATTGCAAACAAACGGTAGTTTAGTTGGTTGGTAAAAGCTATAGCCATCGTATTGGAGCTTTAGAATCCAGTCGAACTTTGTGGCCCTATAGCATAATATCGTAATTTAAAACAACGGTGAACGAAATTGGGGGCCACTAAGCCGGTCTACATAGGCCTATTAATATAAATTCCAGTCGAGCATAGGTCATCGTCTTTTAAAATATTTATGAAACAAATTTGGGTCCCCCAGAGCGGGGCCCCTAGGTTGGACCTTATTAGCCTATTGGTATATATTAGTCCCCGGCTGCAAAAAAGCTCGTTCGTTTAGCTACAGGTTGCAGTTATATCTAAAACCAGTGCATTCGAATTTTAGATTCAAGGAGAATTTCGGGGCCCCAATGTCGTCAATTTGGAGTCAAACACTTGGCGACCAAAAGCTTGGTGATATCGCCAAGGGGTCGTGCCAATTCATCTGCATTGAAATTAACACTGATTTACCCTAAAAAAGGGGTAAAACACCCCCTTGGAAACATTCGAATGCAACCACAATGGGAGGTGCACAACTAGACCCCCTCAGAGTCTACCTACCAAGCTAGCAGCTTCTACGGCATATATTTTTTGAGTTATGCGACATACATACTTACGCACATACATACGTACATACGGACGTCACGAGAAAAGTCGTCGTAATCAACTCGGGGGTGATTGAAAAGGATTTTTCGGCTGGTTATATGTTGGCAGGTACATATGCACGTGCTGACAAGTCGAAAAAACGACTCAACATTCATTCAGGGGTTAGCAAAATCAAAATTTAGACCCAAATTTGAGGAAAAAAATTTTCGCGATCACAATACTTCCTTTACTGCGTAAAAGGTAGTAACAACCAGGGAAGGGGCCTTCTTTTGTTTAGCAGTTTAGCTGCCTACTTTTCCTATTTAGTAATCCAACCCTGCGTGGATTGGGTAACTCGCGAGCGGCCCATTTTCGTCACGAAAGGAACAGAAAAAAAAAAAAAAAGGAACACAGAGCTTAACCAGGTCCCGGAGGAAGTTAAGCAGCCTATTCCTTAACATACACACAACCCTTACTCAAATTAGCATCACAGCAAATATGGTGATAGAAGGTAGAAACACCCATAATTCATTTTTTATACATTAAATTTAAAAAAAACGGCCCTCGGGGAACCGGCCCTTCTGGAATTTTCCCAAACTCCAACATAGCCAGTCCGGCCCTGTATTTGATGCAATTTAAAAAACTTAACAATCTGGTTTCTTTATCCTTTCTATCAAGCTCGAATGTCTCTCTCGAGTCAGCTAGTTTTATTGAAAAACTGCAACAATTAATTCCGAGGCATACGTGATAGCATTTTCATGCACTTTTTACTGTGATGTAGAGTAAAAACACTGAATACGGGGGTACCTTTTGTTTTTGCCAACTAACAGGATTTGGAATGTAAAATAATATTCAGTAAAATGCAGGATTTTCGGATTTGGATCATTTGAATTTAAAATATTAAACCAATAGTTTAAGCATCAAACTGTGATTGTGTAATGTTTGCTTTCACGGAATGGATTAATTGTGGAGCACTACAAAAACAACAGTAGAAACAATTGTTCGCATTTCATAAATGAATTATTTGAATTTCAAGAAAATGATACTGTCTTTTGGATTAAGAGCGTAATCGCTATGATCCTATTCGAGGCATTTTTGACACAGTTCAATTTCTGATTACACTGCATGGCAGAGGAAATAATAATAAAAAAATATAAAAAAAAAAAAAAAACTTCAAAATGCCTCAGACATTATTCTTGCTAATTATGATGTAAAATAAACCCCTGAATCCAAATATGACACCACCGTTTTCCTCCATGAGCCCCCCATTTTTGGAAACAGCACTATATTTAACAGTTTTTGACAATTGCATTATTTTCATTTGAAGAGAAAGGGATTATTGTATGAACCATTAAGATTTTTCTTGGGGGGGGGGGGGTTAGACAGGTGAAAAGATCAAAATCTTGAACATTTTAAACAAGTATTTGAGGCATCCTCTAAACACGATTTTATATAGATATAGATATAGAGAGAGATATATAAAAAAAAGAGAGAAATAGACAGAGATAGAGAAATAGATAGATAGATAGAAAATCTTGAAATCTCTACATGTTGCACATAAGTCGCACCCTTCTTTAGTATAGAAATTTCCCGTATTATTTATATTTATTCAAGTTACGTTCACAAATAAAATTACCACGTTGGCGCCCAATTAATTTTAATATGAAAAGCTTTGAAAACACTTTTTTAAGTTACAATTTATACTTCATAAATAAAGTAAAGATAAAGTTTTATTCACTTACAGTATATTGTAGTTGAAAAAATAGATGATTTAGAAATAGATAAGCTGGACGTTTCTGGTAGTAAAACAGTAGATAACTGTCCACTAATTTTATCTTTGTAAATTAAGAATAAAGTTTTTGTAAAATTAAAACCATTTAAAGAAAAGTAACTTTTAAAAGGCACTTTTAAAAAAAAGTCCGTTGCTGCACTATGAATCTGCAACATTAAACAAGTTTTAGACGTTACCTGCTGAACTGACTGGGAAAAGAAAGGTTCAAACGTTTTTGGGGGTGTAACCACGTGTGTAAAGAAACCAGTTAATAAGAATAAGAAATGATAAAAATGCATTGTTTTCAGTGAGAGGTATGAAAAGAATTGAACTATAAATAGATCATTGGGCGGTAACGGGTTAAGATTAAAAATGAAATAAAATATGTATGTTTATATTGTAGCATTATTGCATATTTATATTTCTGGGTATGCATTACCTCCACAATTTATCACTTTTTGATACTATACTATATCTCTATTGTCCACCGTGACTCTGAGGTCACATCAAATTTCATCATTAAAGGTCCCTGTAGGATCGTTATTCTTTGTGACTTGAGTGAGGCAATATGGCGGTTTTACATTTAGGTCGTTAGTACTCACACAAGATAATATTTCAATCACAGACTCATAATCCTATGTGGGAGAAAAATGAGTGTGAAAATATTTTTTCTACAGTAAATAATAATTGGAGCAATAGAGTGTAATTATGTTTGAATGCGTATAGTTACTGAAAAAGCAAGTAATGAAGACCGAAACTTAGAAAATTACATCTTCCATCGGCTAAAAACAGTGCAATCTGATTAGTGTAGCACTGTTAGAAATTTTCGGAGTTGTGAGGCAAGGGAGTGGCCTTTTCCTTAAGTACAGCTCCCATCGCTGATACTAATTACAACCTAAAACAACGACAAAGTACTAGTTTCAACATTCTCCTGAGATATCGGATGCATGCATAAAAACCACAGGTAACCCTTATTAGCAGGTACAGTTAATTATGCAGGGCCGTCATTTCAAGTTTTTTAAGGGGGGCGGGGGGGAGCAAAGGGTCCAAACACAATGCAATTTCATCGGAAAACATTAAAAACCACGCCTACTCATATGTAAATACATTGATTTCTCAAAGCCGGGGGGGGGGGCAATTGAACCCCCCCCCGGCCCCTCTAAATGACTGGTCTGTAATTATGTCACTTTTCCCTATTTCTTGACTACGTCCAGTTAAATGAGCCCAGTTAAAAAAACACAAAGGTATAAAAATGCTCGATTAATGAGTAGTTATTTGCAAATATTTTTTGATCAGTTGTATAATTTATAATGTTCGGAACTTATTTTTTCGTGATACCTTTATTCATTTTATTAGTTAATTTGAGGAAAAAATAATCCTATAAAAAGACGAATCCACCCTGTATACTGCTGTGCTAAGAGCAAAAGTGGTATCTGCAGTCGCGCTCAAACTGAGATATTACTCTTTAAAGTTTTGCTCCACCGTGTATTTGATCCAGATTATACTTTTTCAGATTTTTTTAAAAAATACTTGCCGTTCGCAAGTGACTATAAAACTTTATATTTAGGTAAAATACGTCACAAAGAGCTACTTGGTAGAGATAACTCAATTTTGTTAAAATGTACAGATACGACTTGTGTGCTTAGCACGGCAGTATAGCATATAGAAAAAAAATGCCGCTGATCATTAAAGTGACATTTCCTAAATTACTTGCAGATAAAAGTTAGGAGGCAAGGTTTACGCTAAGGAGCGGGATTGCGTAATTCACACATTTTTTTTTTCTCAAATCTCATTTAATAACAATTTCCTTGCACGCTGCTCCAACTGTTCACCTAATAGCGGAAGTAAAGTTTAAAAGATCATGAAATTTTTGATATTTTTTTATATTTACTTCAAGAACATAGCCTGTATAAATGTATAAATGGAATGACTCAAGATACTTTTCAAGTGTTATTTTAACATTACCAATGAACAGAAAAATCTTAGAACTAAGCCACAAAGAAGCAGGAAGAGAAGATGGATAATAGTTTTATTCTTGCGGTTTAATGAGTGCTCAGACACCTTTGGAACTTTGAGTTTATCTTCTGCTCCGAGTTATACCAAACAAAATGTATTTTTAAGCCCATTTTAGGCCAAACCTACACCAAAACGCATTCGTCGGCTATACCTCCATCTTTAGACTTCTTTTTGTCATCGATACATTTTTTAGAGAAACTCAGATTACTTCATTAGCATATCATTTTATTAAAAATTGATCTTGCTTATTTAACCGACATTAAAAAATTATTTTAATGTTAATTAAAAAAGAAATAGTATATATTGATACAGTAATGAGATGCACCTCTGTTCTTAACATATAAATAGTTTCCTTTTGATTTAGTTTTCGAATTCTAGATAGATCATAACGGAAATAATTTGTTCAAATAAATATTTATTTAAAATGTTCAGTAGACTGCAAAAACTCTTTCAGTTTTAAAAATTCCGCTTAAAATTTTGGTTAGGGTGGAAAATCTCACCTCCCTTTTTTCTTAGTGTAAATCATGGCGCTCGTTAGTTAGTAAATGTAAAACTATAAAACACTTTCACTTTTCTGAAAATTAATGAAAACTGCACGCGTTTTCATTTCTTAAGCACTTACTTAAAGATGTTTTACCTAGACCTCTTTTTGATGATTTGCTAGAAATTTATTTTACAAACAAACAGACTTTTTTGGAAAACACATCAAAAAATAAGATCTCTTGATCGTTTTGCACTAGATTTTATTTATAAACTCACTCCAAGAGTTAAGCGCAGTCATCCATCGACTTTTTTTTCTAATCTCATGAGTACTTAACTAAAAATAGCCCTTACACCTTCCATTCATAAGAACTAACTTATGCTCCCGGAAACTGGCTTTGCCAGGCAGTTGGTCAGTTTTAAAAATGTAGTCAGTTTTCGTCATAAAATAGTCAAACATTTTCTCAAGGAAAATAATTCTATGCTCTTACACACTGAATTAAGTTTTGTTCTTTTCGATTGTGTGAGTGGAAAAGTTAAATAAAATTTAAAATATTCAGATATTTCTATTGCTATTGTGAAAGGCATTTACTTTTTAGCTCTTCAATATGAAAAGCCTCTAAGATGTTTTCGAAGGGCATTTTTTCAAGTTTATGTAATTCTACTTCCTTTATAGAAAAAATAATAACGTTTAAGATTACAGATAATCTGTGACACATATTTTTAACTAGGCTAAACTGATTGGTTTTAAAACGCTCGAAAGAAAGAAAGTATATGAAACTACTAAATATGTTTTATTTTTCTAATTTTATCTAATATTTGTGATAGTGAAAAATTGCTGGATATATTTATTCGAACTTTCCTTAGTAAGAAATTTAATAAAAATTTATTTTTACTTAACTTTATTTTCTTCAAATGAAGAAAATAAAGTATAACCAAGTTTCTAGTCGACAGAAATACTGAGTTTACGAATGTGTATCTACTCAATCCCCCCCCATGCATTTTTGGAAATGTATATGGGCAGAACAGGCCCATTACTTTGTGCTTGCCTACGACAATTCTTCCAGCTTTTAAAGGTGAAGATATTCTTTATCTTTGCTTTACCGGCATTCAGACTACCTTTCGGTTGCTATAAATCCATACACGAAAGCTATCCAGTCAAGGTGATTGAAGAAAGTCCAACTTGTGGAACCGAACTTTCTATGTGAACAGGCTACGACGGGAAATAGTAGCGTTTGAAATCGAGCGCCTTCGGAGGCGATAGGCGTGTGTGTGTATATATCGTCGGCACTATGCTAAAATAAAGAATGTGAAAAATCGCGTTTTTCAAGTTCGAATTTTACAAATAATTAAAATTAAAATGATACCTTCGAGTGATAGTTTTACACTTAAAGATATCTATAAAAATTTAAAAATTGAAAATAACAAAACACGTCAGGTGGGAAAAAATTATATTCAGAGTTTTGGCTGCTTTAGTGCCAATTTTCACATTCGTAATTTTAGCATGGTGCCGACGATATATATATATAGAGTAGCGGTATTCGCAAAAGTGGCGGGATGAAGAAAAGCCGGGGGTTGCCCTGTCCCCCGAAAGAATCGGTATCTGTGCACGGTTACAGATATTTATTTAAACTTTTAGAAGTAAGAATAGTTTTTTAATAAAACTTCTTCTGCCTTTACTCTTATTGATACAATCTGACGTATAATGCACTATCTATTTCGCAGAAATGCAAGACTGAAAAAGATGTACCTACTCTATCTCCCTCCCCCTCCCCCATAAGTTTTTGGAACATTTCCAGAACTGACCCTTAACTATGTTTGCTGGGGCCAAGTCTTTCAGCTTTAAATAAGTGAAACTATTCTTTATCTTTGCTTTACCGGCATTCAGAGATACTTTGCCTCGCGATGGACCCATACACAAAGGTTATCCCGTCAAGGTGATTGAAGGAGGTCCAACTTGTGGAACCAAACTTTCTTTGTGAACAGGTAGTCGTCGATGGGAGATATCGTAGTTTTTTGAAATCGAGCGCCATCGGAGGCGATTGGTGTGTTGAGTATAGAGAGTAGCGGTATTCGCAGAAGTGGTGGGATGCAGAAAAGTCGGGGGTTGCCCCTATCCCCCGAAAGAATCGGTATCTGTGTACGGTTACATATATTTATTCAAACTTTTAGAAGTAAGAATAGTTTAATAAATCTTATTTCTAGCTTTATTCTTAGTGATAAAATAGACGTATAATGTAATATCTATGTCGCAGAAATACAAGATTGAAGAAAATCTATCTGCAATGTCTCCCGTCCCCTCCCTCCATAAGTATTTGGAAGATTTTCAAAACTGACTCTCTTAACTATGTTTGCTCGTTCAGCTTTAAATAAGTGAAACTATTCTTTATCTTTGTTTTAATGGATTTCAGACTTACTTTCGGTAGCTTTGATCATATACACAAAGGTTATCCCGTCAAGGTGATTGAAGGAGGTCCAACTTGTGGAACCAAACTTTCTTTGTGAACAGGTAGTCGTCGATGGGAGATATCGTAGTGTTTTGAAATCGAGCGCCATCGGAGGCGATTGGTGTGTGTGTGTATAGAGAGTAGCGGTATTCGCAGAAGTGGTGGGATGCAGAAAAGTCGGGGGTGGCCCCTGTCCCCCGAAAGAATCGGCACCTGCGCACTGTGGTATCGATCGCGCCATTCCTCCGGCGACCTTTCCTCCCTCTAGCAGGCACATCGGCTCTGGCAGCGCGGGGGAAGGGATGCTGCTCTTGAGCTTCTCTTCGGCCACTCACTGTGCGGGAGAGTGAGAGTGCATGTGCGACAGACATGAGCGTCCGCAGGGTGAGGGGATCTTTCAGGGGATCCCTAAGGCGCTACGGGAGCGTGGAATCCGCCAAGAAACCTGTCCGCCACTTTCAATGGATTTACAGGAAAGGCGAATGGAGAATCGCTTACGGTGAGTCATTTCTTTTGGTCCAATCGATCCCCCCACTTTGCGCCAAAAAACTCCCGCCTAAGTTCCCCGGAACTTTCCGCCCCATTCCGAGAACGCCTTGTCGTGTGTCCCGTCACTCGAGTACCCCTTTCGCACTTTCTTGTCTGCATGGTCCCACTCATTACCTTCACGTGTGTATGTGTGTGTGTTACTTTTTCTTTACTTTTTAGTTTCTCGTCTTTGCCCACCTTTCTCATTTCGTTACGTCGTATCTTCCCTGGCGGGAAATACGATGCTGACGTGAATTGGCTCCAAAATGATGCAGCATCACCTGTTAAAAATTTTGCAGTCGTTGGAGAGCGTGGGCGAGAAGCCAATTTTCTTTTTCTTAAAAGATTTCAAAAAGCTTCGTATCAAATAGATTTAATCCAGTTCTCATGAAATGAAGATGCCGGAACTGCAAGTGTTGTTGCTCGGGTGTCGGGTTCATACTCTACCGACAACACATAATCTCAACTTCTTCCTTGTATCTTAAAAGTGAATGCGTTTCCGATCTGCATGCTACTATTGATGTGAAACGAACGCTTGTTTGCACTTAAATCCGCGAATTTAAAGCATCCAAAAGAGCAAATGTCGAGAATAAAAAATTTATATGACATTTGAGATGAACACTTCCAATGCATAATGATTGGTCAATGTACTGTATAGATTGTAATGTATTTGTGATAGAATGATATATGCTAATGCCTGAGCATCTCTGTTGCAATCTTCCTAAATTCTCCCAGTGAACCTTATCTCCTCCCAGCTTTTAATAAAACTTTTTTTTTATGTTTTTATAGCATACGCATCCGCTTACCTTTGTTTTTTACTTCTTTTCTCTTCCTATGGGTCTAGGCTGTCTTTCTGACGAGATATAAAAAATCAGACACGCGTCGGCCATGTGCCAGTGATTTGTCTTTACATTTATAAACGATTACGACCTTGTGTAGAATCAGGAAAATAAAGATATCTCACAGTACCTCACTCTGGTTGGACGACCATGTCCTCGCCCTCTGGTCCATAAGGAGCAGGGGTATAAAGAAAATAAAATGTGGAGAACTGCTATACTCAACATGAGAGTGGAAAAAGGATCATTTCGTGAATCTTTCAAGCATTATGAAAGAAGGGAATCGACCAAAGTGTTTGGTCTCAACCGGCATTTTGAGTTAGTTTACAAGAAAGGACAATGGAGGATTGTTTACGGTGAGTGTTTTTAATTAACCCTCTCGACTGTTTGCGTTTCAATTGTACAGGGCCTTTTATGTATTAACCCTTTAGTGTTGTAAATCTCAGAATCCCCTCTAATTTGATAATTCTAGTCCAATAACAGAAGAATATTAAATTTTAAAATACATCAAGAAAATTCTTAAACTTATTCAAAACTTAAAACCTTAACTATCTCTCTTGAGAAAAATTGTGTTAGATAAGGTTCAGAAAAGATGACATTTCTGATCTTTTTTAGCTTCTTATTTGCTTTTAGGCCTTTTTATTTTCCTTAATTTTCGCACTTTTTTTTTCTAAGCTATCCTTTCAGTTTGCCATTTTAGTAGATAGTATTTTAAGTCGGCATTACTTTTAGCACGAAGTTTGAAATTTAAATTTAACTGTAGTTTAGAGTAATGTTTGATAAAATTATCTATTGTGATACATCTTTAATTTCCAGTGTATTTTTATATATTATTGAAAATTTTGTGCACTTTTCTTCCTTTATGAAATGATATTGAGAAATAAATATGCTTAAATACAAAATATAAACACGATCGCTCATTTAAGTAACAGCTTAAGCTGGTTTTATAATATTCATTTGAAGTTTAAATTTACTTCAAAAACACACGAAATATTTAAATGAAAAATACATTCAAAATATATATTTTTGTATAACTAATATGTTGTGAAATAACTCGAAATGATTTTGTGTATTATCAACTATAAATATAGATTAGCGGTCTCAGAGAAATTTTTTTTCAGGCTGAATACTCATAGGAACTGTTAATGAGAATTGTAATTTATGATATATGCATTGAATATCTGTAACGCGTAATTTAGCGTTTAAAGTATTTTTTGTGTGAAATTTAGCTTTCTTTCTGCTAAGCTACTGTCAATTCTTATAGTTATGGTCAGAACTCCGCGTAATATATTGTCCACATAAGAAGTAAAATGCACTAAAAAAAGTACTTTTTGTGTTAAAATACCACCTGTGCAATCGATACACTCTTGAAATACATTAAATCAAATAAAAGTGCTCGATTCCTTAAGATGTTGTTCTATGCTACAACTTTTTCTGAAACAAATTCTTCACTTTAAATCTGTATACTTAGAAGAATGAGATAAGCTTACTTAACGTTTTGCAAAATAGAGTAAATCAGGTCATCTTGATTTTTAACTCAAGCAGAGATAAATTAGTAGGAAATGTTTCGTTCAACGTATGATAGACAACGGAATACGTTTCTGAAATTTAGAGATCAATATTCGTAACGGTTTGCCAAAACTAATACATTCTCCACAAATTGTATCATTTTAAGTTTTTGTTTCTTACTCGTAAGACACGATATAAAATATTATAACTACTTTATCTCTACTATTTAAACTTTTTTTAAAAAATGAAACTGATTGCTTATATGAGAGAGTAATTTTTTTGTAATCATAAATCCGTATATGTGAAAATATCATCTCATAAAATTTACAATTATTAAAAATACGATTTAAAATAAAGAAGAATGTTATGAAGTGCATGCAGAGTTAGTTTCTAGTAAAACCTAAGTTTTACAGCAAAGTTTTTTCCTAACAAAATAAAAATAGTCAAATTCAAAGTACAATATAGCAAAAATGATTTAGAAGTTTCATGGTGTTACCATTCGAAATCTCAACTGTAGAGGGTTATTAAAACTCAATAAATATGCAATTATTAAACGCATAAGCCAAAAATTGTATTCTGATGAAAAAAAAAATATTTGCCTCACGAGTGTGCACGTAATTGCTATCAAAAGTAATTTCTAAAGAAAAAAACTTCCCAAGCGTAATCAATACAATTTTTTTTCAGATGTGTGAGCACATGAGATAAGATGCATACAATATTTAGAGTTTTGAAAGTGAGCATCTTTCGAAAGATTAGCTTTAAAACCTTTTTAATTCCCTTCGGTTTTAAAAGAACTAGGATGTCTGAAACAAATTTTACTATTTCAAAGCTAGTAGAATTTTTCGAAAGAAGGAGGATACATTTTTTGATTATGGTTACCATAGTGAGCTATACAAAAGCGAAATAATGTATTTTTTTTCCTATAAGAGTTTAATTATCCGTCCAAAGTAATATTTAACAACACTCTTATACTCCTTATAGTGAATGCCTTAAGCTATAGCATGTGGATTGGAAAACTTTTCTTCCAAACTATACAAAATGATAAATTAATGCGGATAATTTTCATACTTGTATTCTTATACGAAAACCATTATTTTGGAAACTTAATACTAATAAGGATGCTTCAGCCATTGGTTTTCCTGATCTCTCTATTTAAACGCTCAGTGAAACAATTTATGAAACAAACTGTTTTTAATATTTTAATAAAACATCATTGAAATATTTAAACACGCAAAAACCAATATATATGGTATATTTGAATTGTACTTTAAACTTTACTTTGGGGGGGGGGCACCTAGCAAGAGACAGCTTTGACAGATTAACTGATGTGCTAAACATCCATTCATGTTAAAAAATTAATAAGGAAACACAATGAAAATTTTAAAATACTCAAACTACGGTTACAAAAACCAGAAATACAAAAAAAGTTTTATGCAGCATTTAACTTAATCAAAAATAAAAGTCTTCATATATCGTGTCAGCGATCTAAAGTATAAAGCAAAGTAAACTCGGTATTCTATGATACGTAAGGAAGACAAACAAATTGTGATACAATGTATCCTATTAACTCTTAAGAAGAATATAACAAAAAACGGGAGCATTCGAAGTCCCTTCTGAATCTGCTATCGAAAACAATGCTGTAATAATAGTACTGCATATAAATGGGCCTTTTTAAGAAGAAACCGTCATGTTGTCTCGCCAGTGACATGCAAATTATTTCAAAGAAGTAATAATTTTAAATAGTAATGCATAAAAAGTTTTTCTTAAGAAAGCATACGTTTTTGATGTCTTAAGCAACAAAATTCATTACCCTTTTATATTTTTTTAAATGAAATATATGAGGTGTTGCGTTCGGAACAAAATGTCAGTTTTATTTTGAATTACGTAAGTATGCGTTTTATTTACGTAAGGTTTATATTTGACCGACTTTATAATATATTTCAAGCTTTATGTCGTAATAAAAGCTTTTACTTAATGTTCATCATACCTCAAAACGGATAATTTCATTGTAAGCTTTTTAAAGATTTTCCTCTCAGCAATAACCAAAACGTCGCTGGTTGCATATTCTTAATTGTTAGTTCTAAACTTTCCAAAACTACTTCAAATATAGAGTGGCGAAAGCTTTTGGAGTGCTTTTATTAAAAAGTTCTGTATCATTTCTGAGTTTTACTGTGCAACGTCGATACAAACATCAATGTGAAGTATTAAATTTCTAACATTGTCACACTGATTTTATGTTTATAATTCTCCACAAAAACTAAGCAGGATATTTTTTTAAAACTTCGACTGAACAGTACTTATTACGTCGATATAAACATAAATGTGAAGTATTACCTTTTTAGCATTGTCACACTGATTTTATGTTTCAAATTCTCTGCAAAAAACACCAGGATAGTTTTTTAAAAACTTCGACGGAACAGTACTTATCCCCGTTAATAAACATTAGTCGTCTCCCATCTTTGTTAACTTATGGAAACCTTAAGAACTATAGGGTTTTACTAGTGGAACACCCATCCTACGTTCAAAAAAATATTAAAATACCCTTTAAAGCCAGGGAATATGATATTTTTTCTAAAGGCTTAAAGGAAAGTGATGCAGTTAAATTTAAAATTTTGAGCATGAAATAATTGCAAAATGAGAATTTATACTTACACTAAGTATTATCAATCTGTGCTTTATATTAATGCGCGCATGCGTATGTGTGAGATATGAGGCTTGAGTTATACTTGCCCTGTTTTAGAGTTAAAATCCAGTGCTATTAATGCTATTTATAAATGCATTAGTTTATTATTTATACACATATATTATTCAGCTTATACACATAGTCAACTTCTGACAGCGATTTTGAATTTTTTTTCTCGAATATATGTTTTAATCCCCAGAAGTCCCTGAGAATTACTACAAATTTTCATAGAGCTCATCTAATAATGCACTGCATTGAATGTCAGGACTGATCACTTTCAATGTGCGACTGAAGAAACCATTTTACAAAACTAAAAAGCAAACGTACTTTTAATTAATATAAAACCTTTTGATGAACTGACAATTTTTGAAAAATCACTTGAACAAGAAAAAGAAAACAAAAATGTAAGAAATTGCCTTTTATTGCCAAAAAAAAAAACCATACTCCAGCAACAGCTATGGATCCTTGTTTTCGCATGGTTGAGCTAAACCTAACGCCACGTAGAGTTCACCAATTCTATGGTTTAGGTTTTATTCAGAATAAAAATTCTAAAAAATGAACGAAAAATGAACTTCTCTTCGAGCAAATTTATGATAGAATAGATTTTATTTTTCGATTAAAAAGTACTCTCCATAATTAAGCCAATAAAACACATCTGTCGTCACATAAATGCATAAATTTCATCCATATGAATTTATTAGCTAACTTTGCCTTAAAAGGGGCAAACCTTTTAGTAAAAAAATAATTTGTTTCATTACCAAAGGAAGAATAAATGGATAAATAAATACTTCAAGGAAAAAAAAATAAATGTATTATAAATAGACAAAAACTATCCTTGGAATTCCTAATAAAAATTTAATTAATAACTTAAATATTAAGTTTTGGAATTTAATTTCATGTTGAAAAGATCAAATGTAAGCACACAGTATGTCTAAGAATTCCCTATTGAGAATAATTTAGGTTTTGAATTCAAAGGGTTTTTCCATGTTTACGTGTAAAGCTTTATGCATGTTACTTACGATACTATTTTATTTGTATTTAATTATATAAGTAGTACACAAATATTTGGAAGTTTTCTTACTTTAATTTGCTGAATTTTGTAGAATGTACATGAATATAATATAGGGGTTACATAACCCCGCTTCATAACTAACGCTGACATAACATTACTAGTTAAGGATTAAATGCTGTACGTGAAATATATGTACATTTACACGATATATCGAAAAAACACAAAACAATTCGTACGTTTGACGTAAAACGTGATGCTCCTCTCCAATATTAAGATATATTGCAACACGTGAGATGCGATGTATAATTATTGTTTTTCTCAGATTTACAGCTGACTTAACTTAAAAGTCAACAACCTTTTTTCTTGGTTTTTGCGTAAAATAAGATCTAAATTATGCAAAAATTTTGTTTCAGTATTAAAATATTGATCCATCACTTCAACTTTCAATGTGTTGGAACTATATTCCACTTTTTTTTAATTAATTAACCAATGCATTGATATTTTACGGTTCCAGCTTTCTCCAGTGTGAGTAAATTATAGTTGATTTAAGCTTTTCACGTTCAGTAAATACTGTTCAGATAAAAGAAATCATGTACGTTAAATTTCTGACTGCCATTTCAAATTGTGTGATAACGATGAAAACAAAAAAATATCATCACCTTTTAAATACCCACTCTATTTTTTCTTCGTGTTCTTTCATCTACAGAAATAATGATTTTAGTTTTTGCTTTTTCAGGCTATCAAATAGCGAGAAATATTTTTCAGTTAATTTAGACCGTTTGAGAAACGATTCTTACCGAGTGTTTTAATTCTACCATGGAGAGAAACCAATTGAAATGCACCAATTTAATATTCCGATGGCAGGTGAATTCGTGTTTATTAATGTGAGTTTCAAAAATGTCAGGTAAATTGGTAATAGTTCATAAATTGATTAATTGTATCTAAAAGTATGCGATGCAAATTTCTTGTCTAAAAAAATAATTTCATGTTTATGTCTCATAGCCGCTAGATAGCTTCGGACATTAATGTGACATTACGTGTTTACATTTTAAATAACTACCTCCATCTTCAGAGGCTTACTCCGTTGATTATCGAGACAGTTCAGTTAGAAATTTTAGATACTAATCAAAATTTATAATTTTTAAAAAAAGTCTCATCCGGGACGGAAGGGTGTGCACAAAGTAAAAAACGCATTAAGAATTTCTCTCTAATTCAAATAACCTCTTTTGCTTCATTCGCAATCGAATCCAGTTCATTTCGATCATAATTTAAATACTAATGGTTTTACAGATTTTAATGAATCACGGAAGAGAATAAATAGTCTGTGAAATTGAAAGAAATCTCACAGCGGGAGACAAATGTTATATAAATAGTTTTAACTTTCATCATTAAATATTTGCGACACATCAGATCGTCATAATGCAGCGTTAAAAAGAAATTTAAAAAATAGATACACTTTTTAATGTACCTTCAAAGCTTGTTTTCGAGAGAGAAAATGTAATTAATTTTAACACCATTAAAAAAATAGTGACTAATAATTTATGTTTTAAAATAGAAAACATAACAGAGAACGCTAGTTTCGTGTTTGTTTCGGTTATCTCTGCTCAGAAAGGGAGTATAGATGTATGTAGGAGTGTCTTGTGCTTTAGAGCAGCGACAATTTTTAAGAAATTAAATGCAAAATTAGTATTGTTTATTTTAAATTTGAAATTTAATGAACAGATTGCATCACAGTGAAAACAGCGTCAAAAACATGAATTAATTACTTAGGGAAAAAAGTTTTAACACTCAAGGTAAAATTTTCTCATTCAGTTTTTCTTTTCTAAACATGAGTCCATAAAATGATTAAACTAAAATTTATCTGATTTCAGAGGAACAAAGTTTAATATTTTATACATGATAAAATAATGAAAGTGCTTTTTGATTGATCACTTATTTGGTTTTATTTAAACAATGTAGTGATTGAACCTTTAGAATAAAACGTTTTGTGACCTGTTCCAATTCACAAAAGTGAGCATAATCTTCAACAATTTCGATGTATTTTCGACAATTTCAATGTATAATAGTCTCTGTCTTAATATGTTGAATTTTCACAGTGCGGTCTGAAATAGTTACTATTATGCATTAAGTTAATTTAAAAGGTAGGCGCAACCTATATGGATTTTAATTTTGCAGTTAGCATGATCTAGGATGCTCTACCCTGTGGAATTTTATTATTTCAACGGTATGTACTTCACAAATTTTGCTGACAAACTGTAAGTGTTGGAAAAAATATTTGAGAAGAACATGCTAGTGAGTGTAAATATTGTCTTTTAACTCTAAATCTGACTGAGTATCGAAATTTAAAAAAATAAATAAATAAAAAAAAGGAAAGAACGTATCGAAAAATATTCCAAAGAGTGCGAAGTATATCCTTCCCTTACAGTATTCTTAAGATAATGACGAACACCAAACATTGGAAGTTAAAGCATGCTGAATGATTTCAATGAACGAATAATATTTTTTTAAACTTGTTTTTAATTATTCGCTCAGAAAAAGTTTTCATTTTGGGCTCTAACTATCAAAACTTTATATGACCTAACAGGAAGAAAAACTGCAATCCAAAAAGTGCTATAAAGTAGCGCGTGAAGTGCGACACGGGTAAAATACAATATTGCTTTAAAACTTTGTCCCAAGCATCAACGTAATCCTTCATAAGTAGATTTACAAAGATACTTCTCTCCTCGATGCCGTATACCTAGTGGTATGGATTCCTCATAAGATTGGAGCTTGATCCCTGGCAATTATAAGATACAAAACCTCTTCCTCTACTCCATGAATCAAAGCATGGTAATCCTAACACTTAATGCTAAGATCGGGGTTCGGGGGTGGAAGAAAAGCTTTCTAGGGTACCATGTGATCTGGTCAGTCTCTCTGCCTTTCTCTCAGGCAGACAGAACTTTCTTCCCGCATAGGAAGTGTATGGTCACTTACCACACGGCAATTAATAATACACATAAGATTTCATACTAAATTGCAGGTAGTTAATACTTTAAAAAAAATCCTCCCAAAGTGATTAAAATTTATATAAAGCATAAAGTATTCCTCTATTTTTCTAACAGCTTAGTTGCCTATGCAAAGGAACTAGTCTTAGCTCTTGTATTCCAATTCAACAAATATCTGTTACGCAGCATGTTAATAGGTATTTTTCCCAACATCATTTTACACTTTGTAAATCTTATTACAATGTCCTTATCAAACTGTTAAAACTGTCTTTAGTAATGATGTTCTGGTAAAAGAGAAGCACAACAGAAGCACTAAATTTTGTCATAGAAGCTTATAAAATATTGAAGTGAGAAAAATTGATTTAAAAAAAAATACAGCTGGCAGTAATAGGAAACAAATGTGTTTTCGGTAGAACGGTATAACATTTTTTTGTTATTTATTGGGATTTTATTCAAATTTAAGTAAAAAAACTAAAGATGTAAAAACATTTCTTGCAAATTAAAAAAAAAAAAAGTTTGGTGAAGAAAGGATTGGATTTACATTTACTCTATTCAAAACACCATTCATGTGCTTTTTCGAAAACGTCAGACTGGTTGTATCACGAAAGCGAAAGTTATTTTTGTATTTAGGTAATCATCTCAAGCTAAACTATGCTTAGAAATTTTGCTGACTTTCCTGATAAATTTTACAGCAGTTGGATCACAACCATCATGTCCAAAAGACTATTTCATTACAGCAAAGTACCCTAATAAAATAATAATCGTCAGATAATGCGTTCATTTTTCACTCTCTCTTAGCCCCCTTGACACTCTGCTCTCAACTCCTCCAGAAGAATTTATTGCTTTGTTTACTTGAAAATACTTACCGAACAAAGCAATTCCTCAACTGATTCACGATATCATCGGTGCTTGGAATTAAAGAAAAGAACCCAGGACCATGAACTGACATCATGGATCTAATAGCTGTCATTCGACGCAGTGTATAAACATCACATCCTTTAATTGAATTAGCTCTACGATGATCACGAAAAGAATTTGGACAGAAAGCGGTATGTCGGCTACTTATTCCACAAATTCTTTCAACTACATTAATTTTGGTTCGTGGCACGGTGGAGTAGTGAAATGAAACAGCACATTTAATAAGATTTCGTGTAAAGAGTCGTAAGTACCACACGGAACTTCTTTCTTGATTGAACGATGGTTTGAATCAACATTTTTTCGTGTGTAGATTTTTTAAAAAGTTATGTGTCATGGAAGTATGAAGATAGTTTTTATCCAGCTAACAAATACAAAAGGTTATATGGTGAGCTTACGTCATCGATATATTTAAACATGTAAAGCTGAGAAGATATTTTTCAGCAATACTTCTTGCGAGTGAGTTTTTGTGCAGTTGGTAGTCGAAACATTTAGATCTTAGGATTCAACTCTTCGTTTATTACTTCAAGTATAAGTTACAAAGGAGTCGAACCCCTGGTTTTATTTTATTTTTAATACTAACTAGGTAAATATTAAAGGATATAAAATTATTCTTTTATAATGTATTTCTTAAGATTTTCCCAATAATGCACATTTGAGACACAAATTGGACAAGGAGCTCTTACGGTTCATGAAAACTACTCTAGCCCCCCAAAAAGACATTAATTCCATTTTTTTCTTCAAATTTACATAAATATTGTGGCTGCTCGATTTGCGTTAATCTAGCTCTATAAATTTATTAATAGAGTATAGAGGTGGCATTCCATTTTTGAAAATCCGGAATAAAATACATATTTCTTTACTTTCCATATTTTCAAATTAACCAACTTCGTTCTACTTGCGAATTTCGCCTAAATTGACATTTTTGTTTCTTTTAATATCTCTGGACACATTTTTGGTCAAAAGTGTTGAACGCATTGCCTACTTAAAAAGAAAAAAGCAAAGCACGTTTTATTCATGAAAGCAAATCCGTTGTAACTGTGTGCAGTGCGTAACTCCGGTTCTGGATATGAGTTGGAAAGAACTAATCATTTAATTCATCGGAAGAACATCTGCCATAGATGTTCTTCCGATATTTAGAGTGAAATTGAATTTCTGCTCGATGTTTTACTTGCCAACAACCGAGTTCAGTTGGAACTGTATAATGTTTAAAACTATGCGATGTAGAACTGATTTATGTTGTCTTTACAATAAAAAATGAACATGCACGTACCCTGTTTTTTTTTGTGTCAAAAATGAAATGCGCTCAAAATTTTTGGTCCACAATGATATGATAGAAGTCGATACTGTCTGATCTTATGTAAAACCTTCCGCTCATGTACGTATGCGTCAGATCTTCTCTGATCTTACCAAAATACGGGTGTTAGGTAAGATAAAAATAAGGGGAAGAATAGTAAAAAAGTATTTTCAGCCGTATCAAACAAGGTGGAACGACGCTGCTTTCAAATATATAGTTCAGTTAAACATGTCAGAAAGATATAGTAAATGCAAGTTTCAAATTGAAAAATTCAGAAAGTTATCACCCACAACACATCCACCCTTTTTTAAGTGGAACTGTTCACGAGTGCTAGGAGCGGCTTTCATGGGCAGACAGTATACAGCAGTTCTTGTGAGAAACAGCACGCCAGTATTGGGTGTCTACTCAACGACACAATTGTGTTTTTTAGTTAGTATTTTATTTTTCACTGATCTAATATGTAATTTATTCACGCTTTTCACAAAGTACGAATCATGAAACTTAAAATGCCAGATGAAGGTTTTAATTATGTTCTGAGGTAATCATGTTTCTGAAATTATGTTTTAAAGCTTAAGCAGGGGCCTCGGTGACTCTGAAGTAGAAACTTCGCCTCGAAAGCAAGAGGTCGCGAGTTCAATTCCCTCCAGTGTGTTATTTCCTCTCTTTGTACCGTGAATCTTTCTTGTGTTGTCTTATAAATGTTAATAAAGAAGTCCAACCTCTCAAGGCAATGGCACCTCCACTTCATAGTAATTATTAATAAAAAACTATGACACGGCAACAACAACATAACCTAAATACATAAAGAGCTACATAATTTGCAAAAAAAAAAAACCATTATCTAAAAGAAACAGAAGTAAAAAAAAAAAAAAATAAAAAAATAAAAGTCAATGAGGTAAATTACGTCAGTTTCTTTTAACTTACAAAATCAGTAACAATCATGAGTAATTTGATGAACTTTCTTTAGATTTTTGATCCAGAATTCGCATTGAAATCGGAATTCTCTGTTCTGCAATATGCCGTGGAGAATGTCGATGAACATGACATTACTAAAATTTTTTTGGCCTTACTGAAATTCGAATCAATTTTGATGATTTTGTTAACAATTCACATCGTTAATTTTAAGGATTTTTCTTTCTCCACAAACGATCTTATATTTTGTAATATACAAAGAATTCCTTTTGTCTTTGGGCACATTACTTGAATAAGGTTTTCATTTGAAGCGACAAACAGATTTTTACTTCTCATGTCTCACTCAATATCTATTGTGGATTTCCATACAAAAATCTATTTTTTCACAGAGATTTTCAATGACTGAATACGAATTATTTTCTTCTGAAAATGTTAAAATTTAGCTTTTTTGTAATTTGTCCTTTAAAAACGCTACTTCAAATATAAGTAAATATTTAAGCTAGACCATTATTTATATTTTCATAAACTTATTAGCTATAGAGATAGTTTCTCTAAGCAGATGGTTCTTTTTTTATTTATTTATTTTTTTTTTACACCAAACCAATCTTGTCTAAAAATTTTACAAACAGTCTCTGTAGTTCATATTGCTAACAGTTCCTAAAGCAGAATATTCATTTACAACCCAATTCTTTTGAAGAAGTTAAATTATAAATTTATTCTTATGCATGTATTTTAGAGCAAATTTTCAGTCATTAGCAAAATTAAATAAGAATAATAGGTTATTAAAATGCAATAATTTTCTTAAGTGTACTACTACATGGTGATCAGATTTTGACTACAAGTTAAAATTAATTGCACTTAGAAACCGATGCATTTAACAGTGTACAAGTAAATTACTTTTAATGTGGAAAGAATAAGCGGTACTGAAATATTTTACGACAAATGTTAAACATTTGTCAGTTTTAGCAGCAGGTGTGGGTACGCGTTCAGAGTTGGAAAACGTAGTTTACGTTTGTACACAATGCATTTTCAAAAACATTTGTCATTGATAAACTATATTAAGTATAGGTTTGTTCAAGAAGTTAAAAATAATATTTTTCTAAAAATGCTAAATTAAGTCTGTACAATCTGCTAACCCCCCTGCTGTCGAAAAACTACCCTTTCGACAGTAATGATGAGATCATTGGAAAATATTTTAACTTTCCAAATAAAATTAGCTCATTAAAAAAGCATAAAAAAAACGCTAACATGTTCTTCATTAATACTACATTCAACTCCCCTTACTCACTCAGCAAAGAGTCATTTTCATTAAACAAATATTTGGAATCACAATTTTCAATTACCTAATTCTGCTAAGCTAGCGAAGTTCACCGCGAAAACTTTTTTGAAGCTCTTTCAACAACCAGGAGAGCATGTCTGTTATGCAAACCCAGATGTCTGAAATATTCTGCTTAGAAAAATATGCACTTTCCCTGCAAGAAGCTATAAAAAACTTTACACGTAAGAGATAATTTTAATGGTACAAAGCCCGAGTTAAACCAACCTTAGCTGGTTTGAAAACATGAAAGGCGGCATCAAGAGCTATTGCACATCATTGGGACAAAGTCTGTCTTCACTTTTACAGTATATTTATCTCCAAATGCGGAAATTGAGAAAAAGATGGCACTTTTAACGGCTCGTTTTATGTGATTGCCCATTCGACCGTAAACACAAGAAAAAAAAGAAAAAAGGAATTTTTTGAGCGTCAGCCAATAATCGTCCATCTGAATTTGTATTTTCACGCAACTGGTTGGTTTTGAGAGCTTGGTATATTTTGCTTTTTTCTGCGCTTTATTTAAAAGTTCAAACTTAGTTCTACATTGAATTAGATTACAATAAAAATATTTAAATGGAATGTTACTTTCTGATTTTTTTAAATGCAATAAAATATTTGTTTAAAATTATACATTCATTAATTCTAGTAAAATATAATTTTATGGCTAAGCCTATAAAGAAGATATGATGTCTCATCTAAGAAATATATTCTGAGGATTGAATTATTTAAATTTAAATGCACCCAAAAAACCAAACAAAAACCACACTTTTTAGAATGAAATAAATAATACGTAAATCAAATAAAAATAGGTAAATAAATAAATTTTTAGTAGTAAACACTAAGGAAAATTGGATGCCATTTTCTAAGAAGTTGGACTTCTTTATTTAATTTAAACATCAGGCAACACAAGAAAGATTTACGATACAGAGGGAATTAAACAACACCAGGATACTGGTGAGAATTGAACCCACATCCTCTGGCTTACGAAGCGAAGTTTCTATTACTGAGCCACGGAAGCCAGGGTTAAATATAAAAAAATATACTTATAAGTAAATAAATTGAACATACAAATAAATACGATTCAATATAAAGAAATAAATATGAATTATAAAATAAATAGGATAAAATAAATTACACAAGCCAACAAAAAAAACCTTTTTGAAAACTTTTTTTAATTTTAATAGCTGATCTTGATAGATTTTTATGTGCTGAATCCAAATCTGCTTGTAGTTTTTATGTATCACCCTTAGTTTCCAAGCAAAATGTATTTTATTATATAGTCTAATACCCATTTACAGTATATAGGGAAATCAATGAAACACTGTAGAATCGTAAAAATGGTTTGTATTTACAGTAAAATACTTGGAATAGTAATTTTATGTGATGATACAAGGTTCACTTGTCAACTGGAACTGCTTTATATTTTCTTTCCCTTTTTTCCTTGAAGCTTCTTGTGTAGCTTTTCCTGCGATGAATAGCTTGCTGAACTTCCCGGTGAAGTGACCAACAGTAATCCCCCATCATTTTGTAGCATGTGTTTCAGCAGTGCTGCCAACATCATCTTTGTTCATTAGACCTATTTTTTCATGTTATCTTAACTATGAAAAAGCTGTTAAATTCTAAAAATGTTTCTTTATTTCATGAATGTAACTATAAAATGTGAATAAATGGTGGGTGATACAACTTTTTAAGCATCATATTTGGATTCAGCAACCTAAACAACATAAGAATAAGGTATTTTCATTAAAAAAGTTTTTTCATCGTTGGCCTGTGTTATTAATCAAAATCAGATTACGCTTTTCACAATCAAGAATTACTTACCGAAAAATCTATTTCTTTTATTAAAACATGTAGAACGGTTCTATCATTAAATACTTATAATTTGCTAAGATTACCTAGCTATTAATCACTAATGAAAACACCAATAAACAATTTTAATGGCTGTCGAATTGAAGTTTGCAAAATCCGTCCGAAAGCATTAATATATACAAACCGGTTCTCTCTCGACAAATAAGACTCTAAATTGTTTAAATTTCTAAATTGGGACATAATTTATTGGCATAATGTTTAAAAATACATTTTGTAACGAAAACAATGAAACATATCCTTCAAAAAAATAATTTTTGATGTTCCATGTTCAAGGAAAATAAAAATGTAGCAATCAGTAAAGAAGAAACATGAATCAGTCAACTAAAAACAGCCACTCTTGATTGTTTAAAAAAAAAGGGGGGGGGGGGTTAGATCGTTCCCTTGTTTTGTGCATTCTATCATTTGGCTGAATTTTAGGATTTTTTTTTTAAAGTTGAAAGTAAAGGGAAGAAAGATATGTATTGCAAAGTTTAGATTTTGTGCCCTAAAATTAAATCTTTAGAAGGAACAGAAAAATGCCCTTAAAGAGGAACATTGGTTATAAAATGGGCAAGACGCAAAATTGTCATTTTGAAATATAGTGTGGCTTATTGATTTCTGTGCTGCAGCGACAGTCGGAGTGCTGAGTAATAAAAATAAGAGTAACTACAATAAATAAAAAAAAAGAAAAAAAGAAAAAAAAACGAATAACAAAATAAAAATCAGTAAATTATAAAATAGATCAAAAATAGGTATAATTCAACCGCGACGAGATGGCAGGTGTCAATCAAATGAGAAAAGGAGTCCATTCCTTAAAATAGGTAGAATTTCTACCCATTTAAATTCCCCCATCAATTGCGAATTCTATTCCTCAATTTTCATCTGCGTATCACCCCTTCCTAAAAATGGACAATCCTGAAAAAAGGAGGAGTCATAGGCCATCTCTGCGAAGTTGAATTATAACAATGCCGTAAAAACATTAATTTTAACATTTGTTTTGAACTCTTTAAGAATCCGTATGGGACTGTCGAGCTAAAAATTTATTTAATGAATTATCGAATTTAAATAATTCATAAAACTTGTTCCTTTCTTATTATTGAGACGTCAATGTCGTAATATTAGCAAAAAAAAAAAAAAGTTAGTGCTAAAAAATTGTACTTAAATTATTTTATACTACTCCGTAAACTTCCAAGCTTATGTGTTTATGAGGGGTTGATAAAGCACTCCAGAAGAGCAATTTCATTTTGAGAAAAAGCATCAATAGCTGCACAAAACAGCTTGCAAAGACTCCAATTATATTAAATTCTCGTTTCGTTCCATGAATTTTATGAAAACATCGACTCGACTTCTATAAATTACTGTTATATTTTGAAGATTTCCAGAAACAGTATTTATATGATAGTTTTTTGGCTCCATAATAGACGTATTTTACGAGATACGATCATTACAGAGAATATATTGGTTACCCATTTTTTTCTGGAAATCTTCAAAATTTAACTGCATTATATGGAAGTAAACAATATGTTCCACATAAAGTTAGTGAAATAAAATAAGGATTTAACGTATTTCTTTTCTTAATAAGCTGTTTTGTGAAAAATTTATGCGTGAGTTACCGTGGATTTGAACAAAAATAACTACCTTGTTATAAAAATGCATATATAACAGTTGGAAGCAACAAAATTCACTTTTTGAAAATTAATCATTAAATTTAGTATTGTTTAACTTATTGAATTTAAATAGTGGCAAAAATGATCACCTACTGATACCAAATTTACTGATTTTTTTAGCATACCCAAAGTACTGCAGTTTTTAGTTTCTATCGACAGCACAAATTCTACATTCCACTTGTTTTATAATTTCTACATTTTTCTAGGAAGAGATTAAAATTCATTTTTTTCCTTTGAAAATGAGAAGTTCAAATGCACTCGGAAATGTAACTTCTAACTGTTCCGCAGGAAGAAACACCTTGTCTTTTCTCCGTGAGGTACTCTGCTTGGCAGATCAGCAGTCGAAAATCGATGATTTATAGGGAAGAGCCGCATCACTGGAGGAAAGATTTCACTCTCCAAGCATTTCACTGGAGAGGTTATAAAAGAGTTTGTAGAGTGGTCGCCAAGACAGTAATTTTGAATCAGATGACTCTGCGTTTTTGGCAATCTATTTTCTTCAAAAACCTCTCTGTCCTCCTTCGTTAGAGAACCCTCTGAGGTCGTTTGTTTCATTCATACACACATTTCCGCACAATTCGTTCACATTACATGACAAAATTTGACTTGTAGGGAAACATTTTTCAATTGTGTATGCATAAAACAGTAATGGAAAACAGATGTGCTTTGGGAAAATACCACAGCATTTATTAGAGTTTTAAATAATCAATAGCTTTATGCTTCTCACTGGGCAACTTCTGTAATTTTTAATCGTTTTCAATTTATTTTTAATGCAGTAGAAAAGATTTGTATAACGATGCAACGCCAAACTGACAAGAACTTACGAAAATGATAAATATATTTTAATTCTACTTGAAAGTTAAACACAATCAATACAACGAGCTTCCCTATAAGATTTGAAGTCCTGACACCATAGACGTATGCATGGTACGTATTGGAGTTAAATAATTAGTTTTGGGCATACCAAAATCATGCTACAGCTTAGAATGTGGTACGTGATAGGAACTTTCTGCTTTTGAATTTGCTTTCAGTATGCTGAAAATACCTATAAAACATTTTAACTTCGGAGGGGCCAATTTCTTCGCAAACTTTGTTTTAAGTGCACAACTTCCATTACACGTTAAAAACTCGCTCTCTCCTAAATAAGGATCTCATAATTTTTAAATTGATAAATATCCTGAGTTTGAGAGGTGTTAACTCTATACATGAGTTGATGCATCCAACTTTAAAAAAAAATCATTCATGAGCTCCTAAAAACATAAAAAAGGTAAAGTGATTGAAGTTTTTTCAGAACTAAAAGGAACCTACGTTTAACAATACAGATTTCGTGTCATTAGTTATCACAATAATTTGTTTCTTCATTACTACTATGCACTTGTATCTTTCAAAAAGATTGTTTGGAAAAATGACAACTTAAAAAACTAGTAAGTTAGTAAGCGATATTAATAGTATTCTTTTAATTTGTTGTCTTATTAACCTTTCAATGTGCTTAATATAATGTAAAGTAGTAAGATCTCCAAAAAGAGTAAACGAAAATGTGCATTTTAAAATTCAAGAACAAACAAAACAAGTCAGTAGTAACAACTATTCAATTCTATTAGAAAAAAAAAACATTATTCAAATTGTAAATTTCTATTGAAATTACATTTTTTGCATTAGTGAAGCAACAAAAATTGAATCGAGAATTTAGCCTATGGTTAAATGTGATTATTCACTGCTCATTTTTTTTCTTTGTTTCATGCATCAAAAGACAAAGGCGTTCTTTTTCCTCAAATTGAGGGTGGAAAAAGTGGTTTTAGTAATATTTTTTAATGATAAAATGCTTAAGTGTGTTCGTAGACTTTACTGTCAAATACACGCGTCAATATTCAAGAAAGATGTAAATTAAGAGCTTAGTGTTGCTAAGGAAGTTTTGTAAAAATGTATGCTATCTTATGCTTATATTATCTAAAGCAGCAACCAATTGGCACACACAGTGAAATATAATTATATTGATAAAAGTATTAAAAGCGTGAATGAGGTTAATTTTTACTCAAAATGCTGAAGATCTTTTATGTTTTGATCACAAAAGCTTTTGAGATATTCAAAAACATCCTTAAAGTAGACAAACTAAGATCATTTTATAAGCATGTTCTATCATAAGTTTCTTCCAATGATGTTAGTAAGAACATCTATCATAATGAAAATTCGTTAAGAGTCGTTTCCTGCAGACCTTCTCTTATGCTTTTTGATTGCTCAAAAGTGAATAAATATGTGCTTTAATTAATTATGGAACTACGCTGTCTTCAGTAAGATCTCTCTGACAGAAAAGACAGACGGGTATATCTCAATCCATATCATATCTTTTAATTATGTTTGACAATACATTTAGTAAGTTTAAGCTTTTTCTTTTGTCGTAGACTGTTAATATATTCAAAACCAACCTTAAAGGAATTAAACAAAGACCATTCTATCTACATATTCTGTCTTAAATTATTTCTGATGAAGATTCTCCAAACACATGTCATAATAAAGGGCTGTTTTCCCTTTAGACCTCCAGTTAAGGCTTTTTGCTTGAACAAGAATGAATGAATATGTGTTTTAACCAAGAAATTAATTACTGGACAAACGTGTCCTCACTAACATCTCTGACAGAAAATTTCTTTTCTTGGTGACATCTAAAGATAGACTGGTATATTTCCACCGATATCAATTTAGTTATGATAGATTCTTATTTCTTATCTAAGTTTTTCCTTTTGTGCTCTATATTAAATTTGACAAGGTTTTAACAAATTTAAGTTCTTTTTTTACTTATTTATTTTTTTGCAATAATCTTTTAATATATTCAAAAACAACCTTAAATTAATCAAACAAAGCTCATTTTATGGTCATATTTTCTCTGTCTTTAGTTATTTCTGATGAAAATTCTCCGAAGACATGTGACAATGAAGAACTTGTTAAGAGTTGTTTTCCCTGTTGACCTCCAGTTAAGGCTTTTTGACAACGTACGCAGTAGAGAAAAATATATTTTAATTAAGAAATTAATTATGGGACCATGGCCTTGTCTTGTTGTTGTACACTGACTAGTACATCTCAACTCATATCAAATAAATGTGCTAGATTATCATACCTTAATTAAACGTTCTTTGTCTTTTAGTGCTTTTTATTATGTTTGACAATAAAGTAAGTAAAGTTTCAAACCTTTTTTTTTTACAGTCAACTTTGAGATATTAAAAGCAGCTTTCAAGTAATCAAACAAAAATCATTTTATGGACATGTTCTGCCTTGAGTTAATGAACATGCTCCGAAAATATGTCTCAATGAAGAGTAATTAAAAGTTGTTTTCCCTGTAGACCTCGAGTTGAGGCTTTTTGACTGCTCAAACGCAAACAAAAATGTTTTAATCAAGAAATTAACTACAGGACTAAGGTCTTTTCTTGGTAACATATACAGCTAGTCTGGTATATCTCAACTCCTATCAAAATAAATATGATTGATTCTTATTTCCTAATTAAGTGTTTTTGCTTAAATGTTTTAATGCTTTTAATTATGTTTGACAATAAAGTTGGTAAGTTTTCAAGCTTTTATTCATTTTTTTTTACTGTACAATTTTGAGATATTAAAAACAGCCTAAAATAATCTAAGATCATTTGATGGACACATTCTGTCTTGAGTTATTTCTGAGTAAATTTTAAAACTTTTTTTTTCTGCAGTCAACTGTTAATATATTAAAAACAGCCGTCAAGAAATTGAACAAAGATCATTTTATGGACCTGTTCTGTCTTGAGTTATTTCTAACGAAAATGCTCCGAACACATCTCATAATAAAGAGTTGATTTTCCTGTAGACCTTCAGTTAAGGCTTTTTGACTGCTTAATTATAAAAGATATGTTTTTAAAATTTTGAAATTAATTACGGGACTAGGTCGTCCTCAGTAACGTATATCGTGCCATGGAATTCTTTTCTTGGTGACATCTACAAACAGACAAACAGGTATATCACACTCCATATTTAAATAATTATGCTTGATTTCTGTTTATTAATTTCCTTTATTTTCTTTTTGCGGTTTTTATTATATTTGACGGTATTTATAGAAAACTATGAAAATTCGTGTACCAACACTGATGCATATGGTTTGTTGTATACCGAACTTTTAAAAATAATTTATTGTGGGTAATTTAAGAGAAGGGAGGGGTAGTTAGATTCCCCTTTAATAATTCTGAACAAGTATTTTGTTTAAGAATTCATTAAGACAGTCTTCGTAATTAATTAAATAACATGTTAAATATGGCATTATAATAAGCACAAAAAGAGAAAAAGAAAACAAATTAAAAAAATAACAAACAAATTGTAAAACTCTGTCTTTGCGACTTATATAGATTTTTGAAGGATATTTTCGTTTGGATCACATTTGCAATGAAAAAGCTGGAAATATTTTACCTAATTCAATTCAGTTTATCTTCATTGAAGAAGACAGGAAAGTGAGCTCTTATAGAGATCGTAATTTTAAGCAACATTTTAAGGGCAATTCCACGAAAAGTGGTCCTAACACACCAAATTTTCTCCCCCCCATAATACAAAAAAAACCTTATTTTTTGACAAAAAAAAATCTACTCTCTTCGATTCCAGCATCAATTTTAAGATAAATTTTTTCTTTTCTCATATTTTAGCCTTGTTTAATAACATTGCGACAAATTTTAAAAAAATGCATTGTTAGTGAAAAAATGTAAGAATTTTTTTTTCACATAATAATCAATTTTTTTCTGGAAAAACTATCAAATATCATGAACTCAGATCCTTTAGTATGATTATATCTCATATTTTTTGTAATAAAGTGTTTCCTAAGTTTTTAACATCTCAAAATATGCAGGTTACTTTTTTTTGGTCACACACGTAAGGCAAAAGAAAGAAAAGTCCCCCCCCAAGGTCTAATTAGGGGACTAAAAGAAAACTATATCATATCATAAATTAACTTGATACATAACACCTGTAACCTGACTTACATCTTCATCCATTCGGCAGAAACGTTTTAACGAGGCTCTTTAAAAGCTGTCACACACGTAAGGCTTTTGAATGGTTTACCTTAACCCTTCACTGCACGGTGTGCAAGATCTGGCACAAACCAAATAAACCCTCATATATTCCAATGACTTTTTAAATGCAGTTAAACTGAGTTTTACGCCCCTTCTGGAACATTGCTATAACAGTTTAGTGTGATGTTTATGCACTAGTTAGTTGCACTAGTCTAGGTATTACAGTTCTTGCTTTTGAAAAAAAGAGTGTCTGCATTTCCGTTAGAAGTGTGTTTAGTCATTATTTCCTTTGTTCTAAAAATGTTTTAATACACTTAGTGGCAAATTTGTTTGTACCACTTATGGCACAAAACACATTGTAGATTATTACACTTATCGGTATACAAAGCATATGCTATGTGCTTTGTGCCATATGTAGAACAAACAATTAAAACATCATTTTTGGTGCACATTTTTAAGATAAATTTTTTTCTTCATTTTTCCTGAACTCAGAGTTATTAAAAGGTAGCATATGACTTTTTTCATGAAAATATAAAAAATCGTGCAGTGAAGGGTTAAGAGTCAGGTCTTTGTTTGAGAAACTTTCCCAGGAACCGATTCTTTTAATTTAAACTTTTTTGTTAATCTCCTCTGATTACATGTAACATGTTATATAAATAAATTTTAAAATAACCTATATATAATTCGTATACAAATGAGAATTAATTTCGTCTTCATTCTTTATTTTGTGAACACATCTTTGCAATTTAATTATTTACTAGCGGCGTTGTCCAACAAAATCAGATCTTTCGTTTAGGGCAAAAAATCAAATATTAAACAAGTAGTTCCGTCCGGAACTGAACGAGCCTACTTTCCCGTTTGCCAATTTCAAATTTCAAATTTGGTAAAATATTCATCCGAAAGATAATGGGTACGTGGGGGGTGGGGGGGGGGGCAATTCGAAAAGTCAAACATGAGAATGAATTGTCCTCGCCGAGATCTTTCTAACAAAAAAAGTTTGTTCAAATCTGACTGTTTAACTCAAAAGTAATTAGCGGGGGACCAGTTGTTTGAGCGGTTCAAAGTTGAACAAAAAAGTGCTCAAACCAAAATATTAAATGTGAGAATTATTTATCCTCGCCGAGATTATTAGAACAAAAAAAAAAATGTTCAAATCGGACTGTTTACTCAAAAGTTGTTAACGGGGGACAGGTTGCTTGAACGGTTCAAAGTTGAACGAAAAATTGTTCAAATCTAAAAGTTAAATGTGAGAATGAGGTCTCCTCGCCGAGATCTTTCGAACAAAAAAAAGTTTGTTCAAATCTGACTGCTCACTCAAAAAATATTAGAAGAGGGGGGGCGGGGGAGGGGGGGGTAAAGGCATACAGACACATATATAATGCTGATAGCTATAATTATCAGTTGTGGAAGTTGACTTGACTTCAAAATGAAGACATGCTGCACGCGGTCACACACGTAAGGCTAGGGTGGTTCACAAACCTATGGTAAAAAAAAAATCTTGTCCTAGAGGTCACGGCGGTGGCTCATTTTTTTACCTTTATCCACCCTAATACACTGCCAAATTTTCAACCTCCTACTTAAATAAAAAGACGGTGCTCAAAGCGCAAGCAGTTTTCCAGTTTTTGTCAATTTCAAACGTTTTTCGGTTGAGCAGCAAAAAAAAAAAAAAATTCCGCTTGTTTGCTATCATTTTTGCTGATTCTTATGTTCAATGATCCCCTGAATCCTAATATGGACTCCCTTTCCCCCCATTGCCTCCCACTTTTCGAAAATAGCGCCCCCCTCCCCTCCTATTTTCATCAGATTTCGACAATTTCATAGATATTATTTGGAGGGGAAGGAAGCAGTATATTTACCATTAACAAATCTTCTACAGGGCTAGAGAGGTAAAAAGTTCAAAATCATGAACACTTTTCGCAAGTTAGGAGACTCATGGGGGTGTTCCCTCCCCCCCCCTCCGTAAAATATTTAACATTTCATCAACAACTCATTTTTTCCAGCTTCAAAATTTTACTCTTATTTTCTGGTGCAACACAATAATATTGAACTGCTTCTATGACTCCCACGTCCAAAAAATTTTTCAAGCTGTAATTTTTTTTCTAAAATCTTGGAAACATGGCATGTCGTACATATGAGTCGTACTGCAGATTTAACTCAGTAAAGAACCTTTCAGTATTATTTATATTCATTCCAGTTACGTTCGAGTGATTACCGTGAAGGGGGAAACTGAGATCATGTTTGGATTTAGTGGGGCATATTACATAAGAAACAGCAAGAATAGTGTCAGATACATTGGAAGTTCATTTTGTGCCAAGCAGTGTTGTTATACTGAAATTTGCTAGAAGTTTTTAAATAAAGCCAAAATATTTAAACTTATTGCTATGCAATTCAACTTTCTATGTACATTAATATATAGATTTTTTTTTTGAGAGAGAGAGAGACTTTTAGTATTGAATATTTTACTGTCTCAGTAAGGATAAGTACTCAATTTTCTTCAACAGCAGGTGAAAGAAATTGCTTATTGTCCTCATTATTGAAAAAAATTCTGTTGAATTCTTGAATTATTTGAATATTTTCCTCAGCAACGTTATTTACCATTATTTATTTATTTTAGTTTTTTCTTTTAATTCTGTGATTGATATCATATTTGCATTCGTTGGGGCGTAGGACGAAGAATGTTAGAAAATAATCTCTAATATTCATGTTTGAAAACAATCCAATTGTTCTGTACTACACTTGCTATATTTCACATCTTTATTCTTATAATAACTTGTTTTTCTTTCAACTAGAATTTGATACGAAAAACTAAGTCAAACTAATTAATTCACCAGAAAGGTGTCACAAGTACTTTAATAAAACTGTCCTAGTTGTTATTTCAATTTCCAGGTCTTATAAGGGTTTTTTCCAAGTTCAGATATTCCCAGAAGTTTTAATAGCATCTATTAGTGTTCAATCTATTTGTTGTACTGTACAGAAAGGCGCTGAAACTGTAGAAAGTGTTGTACCTAGGTTATTTCTCTCATGATTAAATGAAAAATCTCTTTCTTATATAGGAACATAAATATTTTGAGGCACATAAAAGACTGAATTTTCTCAGATAGGCTCCCTATTTGACTAATAATAACTCGATAATCTCTTTATAATCAGCAAGAGTGATCATAAATTTATCTATAGATTTATAAAAAGCTCACAGTTGAAGCTTCAAACTTGTTTAAGTATTTTTTAAGTTCTATGTGCAACATTCTTTTTTTTTTTTTTTTTTTTTTTGTTTGTTTAATTCTTTGCCAAACATTTTTTCGCTTTAAAGTTATTTAAAAGAATAGAACTTGTGAGGAATATGATGGCCAAAGTAAGCATGAAGTAAATATCTTTGCCTAAATTTCAGATCAGTTCTATGACAGACTAGCTACAACTGTTTATTTTGTGCAATTAGTTTTTATAATTTAATTCATTCTTCTTGTGATACTGTTAGCTCTATTAGTTTAAAACTTTAAATCATGCAATTTTTTCT
The DNA here is from genome assembly GCA_038373865.1 of Uloborus plumipes. NCBI lineage: Eukaryota > Metazoa > Arthropoda > Arachnida > Araneae > Uloboridae > Uloborus > Uloborus plumipes. The sequence goes on from JAXGGA010000002.1 coordinate 232,574, forward strand.
CTGTATCCCACTACTTTAAAAACATAAAAAACATTTTGCACAGTTCTTCCACAACTCTATTTTGGCAAGCGTAAGTTTTGAAAATCATAGCATTGTAGACAAGTAGTACTGAAATCTACATTGTATGCTGCGATCTACTAAATAATCAATTGTATCAAAGGTGTTGCTATATAGATTCAAACGACTAAGAAACTTTCCAATTGTTTGAGCTAATATTTATGCGTTGGAAAATGAGAATAATTGAAAAAAAAATCTCTTCCAAGAAAATGGTCTCTTTAGTCTGAAAAACTCAAAAATTGCAAAAATTACGAAAAAGCGGAAAAATGAAGGGTGTTTGAGCACCATCTTCCATTAAGAGTAGAGAGCTGAAATTTTAGGGGAGTGATCTCATACATAAATGTAAAAAAAGTAGGGTGCGCCTTGGTCCGTAGCAAAAAAAAAATTTTTTTGAACCACCCTAACGTAAGGCTCTAGTGTCACCCACGTAAGGCAAACTAAAAATTTTTTACTGCTACTCTACGAAGTTTAGAAAAAAAAAAAATGTGGAATACTTACTTAGTACACTTAGACACATGCACAAAAATCAGCGTTCATTTATCTTTTAAAACTTTACAGGAAATTACAAAATAATATGAGGTATAGCTTATTTTCAGATTTTCCGAGTCACACACGTAAGGCTGTATTTAAAATTTTATTACAAAATTCAAAATTGTCCTAGGAAAAAAATAACGCCGCATTACAACTTTTGCATATCTTCTGTTACTTCAACATCAACCACTAAGAAGTATATAAAAAATATCGTCCTGGTTTTTATTGCTATTTGCAAAAAAATGGTGTCAAAAAGTCACACACGTAAGGCTGGAATGGCCCTTAAGCATTATTTAAAAAATAATTCTTTTTAAAGTATTTATTTTTTGACCAGAATGTATTGCTCCGAGTTGTTTTACTATTTATAGTTCTTTGTAAAGAAATGTTAAAAGTACTAAATCAAAGGACTGCATATTTTTTACTTACAAAACAAAATTATTTTCACATGAAATTCTCAACGCGTTGCCAATGGGATTTAAAACTGGGTTAACCATGTTTTTTGCTTGGTTTCAAACCACTCTACAATGGAAGGTCATTAAATCCGAAGGCTATTTTATATTATTTTAGGGGTTATATGAACCGGTGAATTTTGAAAAATGAGACTATAAACGTTTTATGGAGACATTATTTACGAGCAAAGATTAAAAGCTGACTTATCCATATCATATATTACACTCGCCCACAAATTTCACTTTTTTGCTTACTTTCTAAAAAAGGTATTTTTGTGTAGGATAAGACATGATTTTAAGTGATGAATCCGAGTTTTCACTTCGTTTATTTTTATCACCAAAGAGTTTCTTGCGAAATCACTTTCCAATTGTATAATTAAGCAAATTTCGTCATATACGTTTTCGTACTATCATTTTGCTTTAAAGAAAATAACAATGTACATTGCTTGCTGAAATCAGTACGTACTGTTGCTGATGTGTCAGGGTGTTTTAATTTTATTGTTTTCTTCATTGTAGAGAAACTATCAAATAAGAAACATCTGGTTTCCTATACTATTAACATATAAAAAACGGTCAGAAAACATTCGGTTTTTTAACCCTGACATCATAATATTACGGCTGGTAAAGTATTTCAGTTAAGTAAATACTCTTTGGAGACAAGAAAATTATGGTAAAAGTTAAATAAAATTTTAAAATATGGTATGTGATGTTAACTTTCAGGATTTTTGAATATGCTGTAGTACACTGAAAATACTCCCAAAACATTTAGACTTAGGAGGCAGACATTTCATCTGAGACACGTGTTATGTGCACAACTTCCACAACAGACTAAAAGCTCGTTCACTCCTAAATAAAATTCATCCGTCTTTATAATTCATATAAAAATCTACATTTAAGTGATACAACTTTTATACGCTAGTTGACACATCTAACAAAAAAAATCGAAGCTCAGAAGCTTCCAGTAGCACAAAAAATTAAGAAAATTTATATTTTTCAGAATTTAGTTGAGCCTATTTTTACCATAGACCAATATTAGATGTCTTGTCATTAATTAACACAATTCTTTAGTCCCATATTGCTTAATATATGCTTATTTTTATCATGTACAACGACGATTTAAAAATGTATATAAATTGCTGATAAATTAAAGTAATTGCGTAAACAGTATTAATAGAATTCCTTCAATTTGTAGGCGTTAACTTAGGCTCGTTAAACTTTCGAAATACTAAATAAATTATAGTAATATAAGTAGCAATGTATGCATATACTATATCCGCCATAGAGGAAGTTAAACACAATAATAGTAAAATGCGCATTTAAAAAAGACAAGGGATCCCAAAACAAGTCAGCAATATTTTTGAATAATAACAGTCAAATCCAATAATGACACGCTTAAAAATATTTGCTGATTCTAATTGTGAAATAAGCACAAAATTGCATTGTTTTGAACTATTGTAAGTACAAAAATGAAATCTAGAATTTTACCTACGGTTGTTAAGTAAGAGAAAAATGTTAATCTAATTTCCAGCTCATTGATTTTTTTTTAATGAAAAATATATCTTCAGTGATATTGCTTTTTAAGATAAAATGTTGCTTAAAAATGCCCGCAGACGTTACTGTCAAATAAACTCTCTGCTAAATATTCTGGGAAAATGTAAATGAAGGGAATTTAAAACGAAGTGCTTAAAATTGTGAAAAACTTTTGCTGCAACTTATTCCAGAAGAGTAAATTATCCTAATGACAATTGTTCGCCGTTTTATTATTTTTATCCTTAACTAAAAGATCAACCAATTGGCACGCAGTACAATTAGATTTTGCAGTAAAAATACTGACGTCATAAATGACAGTGCATTTTATCGAAAATCAAAGCTTTTTAAAAATATTTTGTCCGTAAAAACTTTTGTAATATTCAAAAACAGCCTTTAATGTAATCAAACTAAGATTATTTTATAAACATATTCTCTGTCAAGCTATTGCTGATGAAGATACTCCGAACACATGTCATAATGAAGAATAGTTAAGAGTTATTTTCCCTGGAGGCCACCAGTTAAGACTTTTTGACTGCTCAAACGTGAACAAAGATATGTTGTCAAGGAATTAATTACGGGACTAAGGCTACACTAACATCTATCGGACAGAAAACTTTTCTTCATGTCAGATAGAGACAAATTGATATATCTCAACCTACATCAAGATAATTATGCTAGATTCCTATTTCTTAATTAAGTGTTTGTCTTTTTATGTTTTCAATTTGGTTTCACCAGAAATTAATTAAAATTTCATGCTCTTTTTTATGTATTTTTTACTTTAAACTTTCTGGAAGGTTCATAAACAGTTCAAAAACAACGATCATTTTATGGACTTGATTCTGTCTCAGCTTATTTTTGAAGATGTTTCGAACAAATCTCATAATGCAGAGTTGTTAAGAGTCGTTTTCCCTGTAGACCTCCAGTTAAGGCTTTTTATGTGCTCTAAGAAAAGCAAAAATATGATTTAATCAAGAAGTTAATTACGGGACTCCTGCCTCTGATAAGTCCTCTGATATTTATTATATAAAGTTTTTTCTAAGTAACATCTTCAAAGAGACTGACTAGTATGTCATGCCCCATATCAAAATAATGCGAGTTTTTTATTTATTAATTTAGTATTTTTCCTTTTGTGATTTTCATTATGTTTTTACAAGAAATGAAGTACATTTTCAAGACTTTCTAAAAATTGTTTACCGTTAACTTTTGAGATATTAAAAAACAGGTCTAAATTAATGAAACAGATTGTTCTATGGTCATATTCCGTATTCTATCTTAAGTTTTTCTGATGAAGATGCTTCGAACACATGTCATAATGAAGAATCGTTAAGAATTATTTCTACAGTAGATCTCCAGTTAAAGCTTTTTGGTTGCTCACATGTAAACAAAAATAAGTTTATATCCAGAAATTAATTACATGACTAAGGCATTCTTGCTAACATTAATCGGACAGATTTTTTTTCTTCTTGGCGAGATTTACAAACAGACAAACTTGTATATCCAAGCACATATCAAAATAAATACGCTAAATTTTTATTTTTTTAATTTTCTTTTTCTTTTTTTTTTTTTGATAAGATTTCTTCTTTAGATTAGCTCTTATTTAATTAGATTTTTGGCAAGACATTTTGCAGTACTTACAGAAAACTAAAAAAAATTGCCATTTACCGACAATGATGCATTTGTTTGGCTGTTAACCGAAATTTTCCAGATAGATTATTTCTTAAGAGCAATTTTATTCCAGGGGGAACAGTTGGATTCTCGCTTTAGGATTATGAATACAAATTTAATAAAATAAGTGATTAAGAAAGTTTTCGTAGTTACTTGAAGTATACAAGAAATATGGTATTATACTAAATATTAAAAAAAATGAATTAAAGGGAGAGAAAGGGAGGGGGATAAAAAAAATTGCAAAACTTTCTTGCTGCTACGTATGTAGATTTTTGAAAGATATTGCGTTTTGGTTCACATTTGTAACAAAAATTCTCATCACGTTTTTCGGCATTATAGAGACATAATATCTTCTGCTAAGCAAAGAAATGGAACTATGTGAATAAAATCAAGATCATTTTTCACACACATCCGGTTCTAAGGGTTGAAAATAGATGTTGTGGTTTTCTAGTACGTCTTTGACGTTTGCATTTTTAAAACTATTTGTTGAAATAGTTTTAATCGTGAAATAAGCTACTACAATTTACTTTTCAGGATACAAAACTAAAAGTAGCTATCTTTTTTATTTGCATAGCAACTTTGAAACATTATGTGCATTATTGTCGTATTTCAAAAATTTTTGCAAGCGTTCATTTTCAATAAAGACTTTGAGCTAACAAGAGCCATATGAAGCACCAAAGTCTTATGATAAACGATAAGTTTATCATTATGATTCGGAAATATGAACACGAAAATTTAAAACGCCCGAAAGAATATATTTCATATAAAAACCGACCCTTCTGTCATTTATTTTTCTCCAGCCGTTTATCACTTTTTATGTTTATTTTAAGAGCAAATTTAAAGTAAAATAAAGATAGACTTTTACTATGACATACTTTTGAAATTAAACATGGTTGTTCCTGTAAAAAGCAAAACTGTGGCAAGACGAATGTAAGAGAATTTACGTTGTGAAGTTTTAATCCAACGTTAAAGAAACACAAACATACTGCAGACACGTGTTTCGGAGCTACAAGGAACCCTCTTTTCAATGCATGAAGTGTGAGCTTTAGGATGAAGAATTTTCCGCTAAAAGCAACACGGAGGAAAAAAAGACAGTATAAATAGCAAAAACTGAATATTAACAAAACAAACAAGACAACGCTTAGAGCTGAAATTTATTACATGAAACCATCAAGAAAAAAACCGTTAAGAAATAAATTTCCAAAAAATTCGAAAGATAATAAACATGTAATAAATTTCAGCTCTAAACATTGTCTTGTTTATTTTTTAATTTCCAGTTTTTGCTATTTATACTGTCTTTTGTTCCTCCGTGTTGCTTTTATCGGATTATTCTTTATCCTAAAGCTCACATTTCATGCATTGAAAAAGGGGTTCCTTGTAGCCCAGAAACATGTGTCTGCAGTATACATGTAAATCCGTGCCTCTTTAACGTTGGATTAAAACTTCGCATCAATCGCACAAAGATATTTTTTATATTCAGAATTTACGTTGTTCAGGGCTCTAAATCAGAACGCCCGATCAGAAAATGTCGCACCCTGCTATTCTCAAGTTCAACTACAATGTATATCTTTAAACAAAAGAAGAATTTTGCTCTTAGTTGTAGGTGGAATTATGAAATAAAGAGCAATGTATCAATTTGCTAAAGACTTTAACCCTTCACTGCACGATTTTTTATATTTTCATGAAAAAAATCATTTGTTATCTTTTAAATAGCCCTGAGTTCAGGAAAAATGAAGAAAATATTAATCTTAAAAATGTGCACCAAAAATGATGTTTTAATTGTTTGTTCTATATATGGCACAAAGCACATAGCATATGCTTTGTATACCGATAAGTGTAATAATCTACAATGTGTTTTGTGCCATAAGTGGTATAAACAAATTTTCCACTAAGTGTATGTAAACAATTTTAGAACAAAGGAAATAATGACTAAGCACACTTCTAACGGAAATGCAGACACTCTTTCTTTCAAAAGCAAGAACTGTAATACCTGGACTAGTGCAACTAACTAGTGCATAAAAATCACACTAAACTGTTATAGCAATGTTCCAGAAGGGGCACAAAGCTCAGTTTAACTGCATTTAAAAATCATAGGAATATATGAGGGTTTATTTGGTTTGTGCCAGATCTGGCACACCGTGCAGTGAAGGGTTAAACAGCCCATGACTTTCTAAAAATTTTGCCTGACGCACAATAATTGCTCATCTTTTTTGTTAATTTGTTTTTCTTAATTCTCTTATGGTTCGACTTGCATAGGAACAACCTAACTGAAGAAACTTTGAGGACGTTGGAAACTAATTATAAAAGGAAAGTCTGAAAGTCAAACTATTTATAAAAACGAAAAATGCAGGTTTTAGTGCTAACGTCATCTAACGCTTGTTTGTTTGTTTTGCAACATTCTTTATGTGTTAAATACCCATGTTTTTCATTTTTGTCTGAAATAAAATAAATTAACCTTCGTTCCTTCGCACTGAAGATATGTTATACAGTGTATTATATCCAGCTCTTTTTTATCTGTTTCTTTTGTATGTTTATATTTTCATATTAAAAAATGATATAAACAACTAGCAACTTATTGTGTTTAAAACTAAAACATTGACTATCTAATATAACTGTGTAAATCATTGATCAAAACTTAAAAAACCTTCTACACACATGGAAATATCTATACTTAAGATAGTTTCTTAAACCTTCCCAACTTAATTCTGTTTAAACCACGTAATCATATTTTTTTATTTATATATATATTAAATAGATCGATAACAAAAAAGGAGTGAAATCAAAACTAGAAAGTTTTTCCTCCTCGGAGAAAATGCTCAAATTTCAGTAAAATGCACGAAAAAATTAGTTATAAATAGAAATTTAAATTTACGTTAGAAGCAAGCGGCAATTTTCAAGTATCTTTAAATTAAAAAAAATAATGTTCATTATTTTAATTGCAGAGATTTGCCACGTTTAATAGTTTACCGTAATAATCCTCCATTAAAATTCCAAAAGAAACCACGAATTAGAGCGAAAAATTTATAATCAGCTTATCGAACATAGTTTGTACTTAATTGAAAAAAAAAATTTCTAAGCGTTTTCTAATTTCTCAAAACAATGACAGGAAACTGTTTAGAAAATCTACTTAACAAAAATTGGTCAAAATAAATTAAAAATTTAACTCAACTGGCATATTTTTAATCCACCAATAAAAAATTTTCTAACAAATTCATTAAAAATGGCATTAAATGGCTGTAATAAATATTACTGAAACTTCAACACTTAAGGATAATTTGACCTTCAAAATGAAACGTGCAAAAGTGCAAAATTTCATCCTTTTTTAAACTTTACAATGTATTGTTCGACAAGGTTTAATCTTTTCTTGCAGTTTATTATCAGTCTCTGATAAAATCTACCTAAACAAGTGCAAAATTTCAGCACACGTAGCAAAATATCAGATTTTTTAAGGGCTTTTGAAGTGTACTGACCTTCCAGCTAATAATTGTAGAGAATGGCAGCTCTTTATAAAAAGCTACTTTATCTGCTAAGTACTGATCTGAAATGATCTGAACTACACAGATGACAAAAGATTTTGAGATTACCTTATAACATTTAACTAATTTTCTAACCAGCTGATCAGTGCGAAGCATTCGCACTTGACAGAACTAATGCAAAGCCTTGTTTTTGAATCGCAGAAAATAAGTTTTTTTCGCTAATAGCAGTGAAAAGACCTTTAAACCTCATGTTCTTAAAAGGAATTCAACATCACAGCAAATATAACTAGAAGCATTAATCTGCGCATATACAACGACTGTGCTATCTTTAATTATTTTAAAAAATCTAATTTTTCCGTCTGATTGATTCAAAAGTTTATCGTTCGAGAACTATAATTTTACTGAAAAACATTTCATGTAAAACATGTAGAAACTCTCATATCTAAACATAGTACGCAATTAACTACCTTCTCAAAGTAGTATGAGTAACGCTTATGTTTCAAAGCATATTCACGGGATAATATAAATCAACTTCAATCGATAACTGGTATGAAGTAGTTTAATTGCCAGAATACAATGCCAAAGAAATAAACTACACTTTTAAAGCAGTTATACTGCTCTATTTTTCTTAAAACGTGGTAATAATTTTAACTTGCAATGTGAGACATGCAGAAAATTATTGGGTGGATACTTTTTGGGGGTTATAGTTTGTGTAATGAAGCAGTCGCCTGTTATACTAGCGGTTTCTAAACTTTTTAGGTCACGGAATTTTAGTGCTTCACATTTACTTCAAGAACCCTATTCTTGTTAATGACTAAACAACCAATGTCAACGATCTGGATATCAAATGCTAATCATTCGCTATCATAATTACTTTCTTCTATTGCAAAGAAACTTGGAGAGGAAATTAGAGCTAGGGTTCCACGGAACACACTTTGGGATGCGTTGTTTTATAGCAACCATCCTCAATGGCACATTTTGCTTTACGAACTATGCGCGCTCTAATAATTCAGTAGAATAGTGGCACAAGACATGTCGATTTATTTTCTTAGGACATCCAGTATTCTTATAATTGCACATGAATAACATTCTTCAGGGTGATTAACTAATAGAAATCGAACGGTATTTTGTTTTGCTAGAAGTACATCTTCTAATCTATCATGCCAGTTAATTTCCACTTAGAGGGGCGCTTTCAAGCAGGCAATGGATAAACGAGGGAAGATTCGCCCCACGAAAACGGATTATATTGAAACCCCAAGGTTTCTATTTTTTCCTTGTGTTATTAACAAGGATCAATCTAATCACGATTTAGAGGAAAATAAAGCTTTTATAAGTCTATCTGCAAGCTTATTTACCAACAAGCAACAACGATACACTTTTCTGAAAAATTAAGTTTTGCCTTAATTTGCTTCACAATTAATTATAAACAAAAAGTGCATGCATTTTTTTCCTTAGAATTTTCTGCTTAAATATCCTCTTTAATGCCCAGAAAGTACTCTTATTTAACCAATAATCCAATTTCTGTCAAAAGTGCCTCCATCACATTTATTCCACTGCAGCATAAACTACTTTTACTATCGTTGCAAGTCTATTTTCCTTTGCTAAACTTCATAAAAGAACCAATGTATGATAAGAAATTTCTCACACTTTATTTATTCTTCAATAGGTACTATGTTTCAGTCTGTAAAACCTAACTAGTGTCAAAGGCAGTCTTTACAGGAATAGGATATATATCTATTTATTTACAAAAAATAAAATTAGGCTAGTTCAGCAAAACAGTAACACTACTAGTTTGACTCTTTGTTTTTATCAGCATTCACTTTATATCAGTTTCACTTCTTTGTCTCCAGTAAGCTTTCAAAATATTTTGTGTTGCCTTCCAACAACGCAGTCACTGTCTGATTTGAAAAGGTAAAATCTTCCGCGAATCTGCGCGTGCGTATTTAGCAGTTATCTTGAGCAGCGTCGAAGACAGACAGAGATAGCAAGTGTGAACGGAAAGTGCCCATTCTCAATCTATTATCCCTTTTCAAAATGGAATCCATCCCAAATACCAGGTTTTGCTTTCGAGAAAGGACATCAGCTGTATAGAGCTAGACAAAACAAACGGATAACTGTGTTCAAGGACGAAAATAATACACGAAGCGCTAAGTTAGAGTGACTAACAATTTGACTTACTGCAAAAAATTACCCGTTTACTGGAGAACTCTAGCAAAATGGGAGAACAAAGGTTTCTAACAACGACACAAATACTTCTTAAGCCCTTGACATCAACTCGTCATTCTTTTTATGGGCCACTATGGAATGACGAGCCTGAAATTATTATTTTTCAATGACAATAACTTTCACCGAAAATGCTTAGTATGATTTATATTTTGTTTGTGAAAACTTAAGGTATTCAAAAGCATCCTTAAAGTAATCAAACTAAGATCGTTTTGTAAGAATATTCTCTGTACTAAGTTTATTCTGATGATCTAAGAGCAGCTCGCGGAAGGCTTGTTAAGAGTCGCTTCCCTGCAGACCTTCAGTTAATGCTTTTTGACAGCTCAAAAGTGAACAAATATGTGTTTTAATCAAGAAATTAATTGCGGGACTAAGACGTCCTCACTAACATCACTCTGATAGAAAATTTTCCTGGTGACATAACGGACAGATTGGTACATCTCAACTAGTCTAAGATCCCACCGCAGTTTATCTACACTCATAGCGTACACTCACCACGTATATGTCAAATTAAAGCTGATTTTTTTCTGAACGTGATGCACTATTTCCGCCTATGTAAAAGTGCCCGAAACCTATAGGCAGCCTGGCCTAAACAGGTCACATGAATGTAATATTTCTACACTCATAGCGTACACTCATGACTCACATATCAAACTGAAGCTAATTTTTTTCTGAACGTGGTGCACTAAGGCTGCCTATGTAAAAGTGGCCGCAACCTCTAGGCAGCCTGGCCTGAAGTTTAGGGTCTAAAATTTCAAATGGTTATAAAAGACGGAAAAATTGGTCGATTCTTTTGCTTTTTTTACTTAAATTATTCTTAATGTGAGTACTTTTTCGAAAAAAAATTGATGAACTTAAATTTCAAAAATTGCCGATAGGGGGCGCTTTAGACTTTGTAGCTAAAAACAACTGCTTTTTACCGTTTTTTTTCGTATTTTCGCAATTAATTCAAAAAGTTCAAACTCTAACTTAAATTTTGAGCCCAAAATATCAACTAATTTCCAGTTTTTAGCAATTATCGGACCAAACGTCAAAAAATGTGTTTTTCTGCTTTTTAACTTGTCCTTTCATGTAAAAAAGATTATTAAAATCATCTGGCAATACTAATAATGTGAAAATAAAATTAAATGCACAATTTTTGAGTTGTAAAATACAAAATTTCTGGGTAAAAAAAATGTTGGAAAAAAAATTATTTTTTCTTTTTTTTAGTTACGAAAGGGTTAATCTGATTTTATTTTAACATTATCAGGTGATTTTAATAATTTTTTTACATGAAAGGACTAGTTAAAAAGCAGAAAAACACAATTTTTGACGTTTGGTCCGAGTATTGCTAAAAACCGAAAATTAGTTGATATTTTGGGCTCAAAATTTAAGTTAGAGTTTTAACTCTTTGAATCAATTGCGAAAATACGAAAACAAACGGTAAAAAGTAGTTGTTTTTAGCTCCAAAGTCTAAAGCGCCCCCTATCGGCAATTTTTGAAATTAAAGTTCATCAATTTTTTTTCGAAAAAGTACTCACATTAAGAATAATTTTAGTAAAAAAAGCAAAAGAATCGACCGATTTTTCCGCCTTTTATAACCATTTGAAATTTTGGACCCTAAACTTCAGGCCAGGCTGCCTAGAGGTTGCGGCCACTTTTACATAGGCAGCCTTAGTGCACCACGCTCAGAAAGAAATTAGCTTCAATTTTATATATGACTCATGAGTGTACGCTATGAGTGTAGAAATACTACATTGATGTGACCTGTTTAGGCCAGGCTGCCTATAGGTTTCGGGCACTTTTACATAGGCGGACATAGTGCATCACGTTCAGAAAAAAATCAGCTTTAATTTGAAATATACATCATGAGTGTACGCTATGAGTGTAGATAAACTGCGGTGGGATCTTAGACTAAACGCATATCAAACTATGCTAGAGTCTTACTTCTTATTCAAGTTTTTTTTTATTTTCTGCTTATAATTATATTTCACAAGAAATTTAATAACTTTAAACTCTTTTTTTTACAGTTAACTTTTAGTATATTCAATCAGCCCTTGCTTAGGGGTGGTTACTTACTGCTTTGAACCTTGAATTAGTCAAATATAGTTAGATGGACATATTCTGTGTTAAGTTATTCTGATGAAAATTCCCCAAACACATGTCATAATGAAGAGTCGTTAAGAGTTGTTTTCCCTTTAGACCTCCAGTTAAGTTTTTTGACCGCTTAAATGTAAACAAGAATATGTTTTAATTAAAAAATTAATTACGAGCCTTAAGTCTTTTCTTGGTGTCATATACAGACAGACTGGTATATCTGATCCGTAGCAGTAAAAAAAAAGTTAAGAGTATTATTTCTTAATAAAGTGTTCTTTGTCTTTTTGTGCTTTTACTTATGTTTGACAAGAAATTCAGTAAGTAATTAAACTGTTTTTTTAAGTCAATTTTTGAGATATTAAAAACAGCTTTCAAGTAATCAAACAAAAATCATTTTATGAACATGCTCTGCCTTGAGTTAATGAAAATGCTCTGAAAACATACCACAATGAAGAGTAATTAAGAGTTGTTTTCCCTGTAGACCTCAAGTTAAGGTTTTTGACTGCTCAAACGTAAGCAAAAAATGCTTTAATCAAGAAATTAATTACAGGACTAAGGATTTTTCTTGGTGACATATACACTCAGTCTGTTATATCTCAACCTCTATCAAAATAAATATGCTAGATTCTTATTGCTTAATTGCTTTTTATTTAAATGTTTTTTGTGCTTTTAATTATGCTTAACAAGAAAGTTTTCAAGCTTTTTTATTTTTTTTTACTGTAAACTTTCGAGACATTAAAAACAGCCTTGTAATATAAGATCATTTTATGGACACATTCTGCCTTGAGTTATTTCTGATGCAAATGCTCAGAACACATCTCATAATTAAGAGTGGCTTTCCCTGTAGACCTTCAGTTAAGGTTTTTTGACTACTCAAACGTAAACAAAAATGTTTTTAACATTTCGAAATTAATAGACTAGGTGATCTTCACTAACGTCTATCGGACAAGGAATTATTTTCTTGTGACATCTACAAACAGATAAACAGGTATATATCACTACATATAAAAATACTTATGCTTGATTTTTGTTTCTTGTTTTCATATTTTTTCTTTTTGCGGTCTTAATTATATTTGACAAGAAATTTTACATGATTCATAGAAAACTAAGAAACTGTCGTGTACCGACATTGATGCAATGGTTTGTTGTTTATCGAACTGTTTAAGATAGCTGATTTATTATGAGTAATTTTACTCAAGGGGGCGGGGGTAGGGGGGGCTGGATTCTCCTTTTGGAATTCTGAGCAAATATTGGATTAAATAAGTCATCGAGACAGCGTTCGTAATTAAAGTACATGTAAAATATGTTAGAATACTAAGCACAAAGAGAAAAACAGAACAAAAAAAAAAAATAAAAAAATAAATTGCAAAACTAGGTCTCTGTCTCGGATTCTGTCTAACTCGTCATTTATTTTATGGAGCACTGTAGACTGACGAGCCTGAATTGTTATTTTTTAATGTTATTTAGATGATCTTTATAAAAAGTCCAAAAATAAGATATATCCTTTTTAGCGTTTACGTAAGTCTTCATTTGAGCGAAATTAAATGGCATTCTTCGGTCTCATCAAGTTGCATTTAATTTGAGTATCAAGGAGTTACGTAACGTTGTCTAGAAACCTGTATAATCTTTTTTACAGTGTAGCTCTGAAAAAAATAAGCACATACAGGCCAAAAAAGGACGACGCGAATAAAAGACTTAGCTCACTTGTGCTCTGAATTCTATATATATTTCAACAATTTAGAGCAAAGCGAACTGTGTTTAAACAGAATAACGGGCATCTCAAAGAAATTAATCACGCAACGGTTTTCATTTTAAGAAACAGCTTATGAGCTTGAATATCGTTAAAGAGCGAGACTTTTTATGCGTAATGAAAGCCTTAAATCACTCGTCCGGAATTGGCCACATTCATTCGGATGGTCCTTAAAATCATTATCCATTTCAAACGGAGCATTTGAACTATATATAGAAACCATTCTTCCTACAAAATTTTCTCGGAGAAAATAATCGATTTGCACATACTGAAAAATAAAACTGATGACATTGAAAGCAATACAGTTTTTGAGTTATTTAAGGAACATTTTGTATGAAAAAAGTCACTTAAGCATAAAAAGCAATGCAATGTTTAGATATTCGTATATTTTTTGGGAGACATTTATAATACTCATTATATATGTTGAGAATCTGTGCAAGTTGATGCAAGGAAATTCATTTTACTTTAATGAACGAAGCAGTAAAAGAGTAGGGAATTTTCTTTTCAATGGCGCTGATTTTGAGATTTGCTTGATATAGACAGATATTTCATGTCGGAAATGTCAAGTATTTCAGAGTTTTAGGTTCAAATTATTAAAATTATCTTAGCTTGAATCCTTTAAAGAATATGACAAAGAAATGTTCGGAGTGTATTAATGAAAACTCAACAACAAAAAGCAAATTTAGCTAAAAGTCTATATAGAGAAGCTAAAAGAAAATTTATCAGAAACTAAATTTAGCATGCGCATTATTAAATAGAAAGTAGTTAAGAATACTATCCATTCATATTTAAAAACAGAAAATTGATGTTAATCTGGAAAAAAACAAGTGCTGTGATGCGCAAAGAGGGAAACTGGTCACTGGAGAAAAGGCACAAAGCTGCAGTGAACATTGAGATTGATCGCTGCCTCTTTCGGTCCAAAACAAAATACATTAATTTTTCGCCATGTTTTCAAGTTCATGCCTTAATTAGTTGAATTTGGACCTTTTAAGATAATATTTGTCAATTCACTATTTTGATGTTCCGTCACAGGGTTTATGAAAGGAAATCTGTTTTATAAGAAGACTATCAATCGTCCTTTTTGCTTAAAATATTTCTCAATAAATAATTAGCCTTTTGTGCATAAAAAGCCAATTGTGCACGGTTTTAGCACTGTTGAGCTTTAAATGAAATTTTCAATCGATAGAAACTCTCTTTTTAAGCAATTTGAACATTTTTAATAAGTTTGCTTACTTTAATTTGTATGTAAATACTTGAAGATAGTCGAAATGGCTTGCTTCGAACTTGCTCAAGGGTGTTTCGAGAAAAAAATAACAAGATTTATGATCAGAGACAGATTTTCTCAGTTGTACTTCCGTAATTAGCTACATAATTAATTAAATAATGTTGAGCTACTAGTATAAAATTTATTTTACTATCCTTGTTTGGAGCAAAAACCATGTTTCAACTTGAATTAATTTCTCGTATGATTCATAATTTCTGTATTAGATTAATTCATTTAAAAAAAATGGTTTAATCATTAACAAATAAACTAACAGAAAGCATTGAAACATATTTACTTCTGAGAGTTTTATAAGATAATCTTTTTTTCTTTTTCTTCTTTTGTTCAGGCCAGAAAACTCAGTTTAACTCCATTTTAATCAATCAAACTTTAAATCATTTCAGATCAAAGGTGTTTTTAGATAAGTTTTCTAACTTTATTTCTCTCAGAAATCAAAAGAGTAATACAAGTTAAATGATTCCTATTAAGCAGAATCATTAGCAAGTAAGATGAGATTATGATTTCTTAAATGTTCCACGTTCTCAAAAGTCATTTGTATTCCAATTCATCTTTCCCAGTTCAAAATAATTATCACTTAAAGCTATTAATACCTTCCCGCATAATGGAAATTCATAAAGAAATTCCCGAACTCCGTGACACACTTTTTTCTTTCTTCGTGAACTTCAATTGAGATAATTTGATAAAAGAGCAAAAATGTGGCACGAAGTTATATCAGCGAGCGAAATTTTGGAGGAAACTTACCACATGTTACGTGGGAAAATTCCGTCAATGTTCTTCGCCATTTTATGGTGGTAACTTTCTATCGACTTGGCTGGAATAATCGATAATGCCGCCCTTTGCATTTTTTGACTCAAATAGTTCCTACGTCTTCTCAACCGAAATGCAGTGCTTTGTATTTCGTACAGATCTTCATTTCCTTTAATGTTCAAAATGAATGTATAGGCAATACTTATGTTATAGAAGTAGTTTATTTTTGAAGCGTAATTTTTTAAAATAATTAGATGCAGCAAAGTCGTTTATAATCTTATTTTCGATTGGACCCTTTTGGAGTTCAAAATATTTCAAACTATAATTTATGCTCTATCATATCAATAAAACTATGACTTTTTTGGACTTTAATTTCAATACAATAAAAGAGAAAAAATGCGTTTTCTATATAAAGTATCGACTTAAAAACCAATTTACGAGATGCTTCACATTAAACTCCATATTTTTCATCACACCAACTATAATTCAAGTACTAATTCAAGACTAAAATAATCTATGACAGTTAAAACTAGCATTTGGAATGAAATAGTTTTGTTTGAGAAAAAACTGCCATCATCATTTTAAGTTTCACGACCTCTTGCCACGTAGTTACTGTAGCCTTTTCAAACAACGTGCAGGGGAGAGTAGGGAGAGATGGGACACTAAGATTTATGCTTAAAATTAGGGATGCACCAATGAGAAAAATTGGCCGATTACCAATTAATCGGGTGTTGATAATCGGCTGATTAATCGGCCAAGCCGATTAATGATCTAGATTACTATTTTTAATACTATCGATTTCACCATCACTGTTTTTTTTCTTTTACAATTCTGATGCTAGAAATAATTACTAATTAGTTACTATTCTTAAGATAAGATATATTTTTTTCTTATTTTCCACTAAATAATTTTAAAAGTTTATCCATATTCTTTAAACCAATTTTCATCTTATTGCTTATAATATTACATTAACGCATAGCATAATTAACACATTGTTAATTAAGTTAACTAGACATGACCATTTGAAAAAAAATTAGAAATGCTGTGGTGCGAACTTTATCTTAGGGGTACTTTCAATTGAAATTTATTTTTCCGTTATTAGCAGCCGTTTAATTCAAGACATGTATTCTTTGTAAAAAGTAGAGGTTATCTAAAAGCACTATGTTAAGGAGATAAGTATCGACACATGAAAAACGTAGCAAAATGGTCTATATGTGTATATTTATTCAAAATTGGAAAATTCATTTTCAAAAAAAAATTGTATCAACGGTGATGATGATTTCTTCACACCCTTTGAATTATTTGTTTTATGTTTACACACTACACTTTCGTCCTGTATGTTATACTTTTGTTTGCAAAAAATTATTTATTTCTTGTTTATAAATTTATTCATCGTAGTTTCTTGTTCATCGCATACTAAAAGTAATTTTATTTTAAAAATGATTTTCCCGCTGTTTGATCGGTAAAATTTGACTGATTATAAATAAAATGAAATACTCATGATTCCGCATTCCAATTCAAAAGTTCGAGAGTTTAATTATTCCTAATGTGTCACATGAATACCAGTTGTGAGGCTTATCTTTTGATATTCAATTCAGTTTAACGCACTGTATGAACTACTTTTTTTTACTCTGTACTTTTATAATACAGTAAGAATTTCAGAAATTTGCATTTATTTACAGTTAGTAAAATTATACATTATAATTTCTTTTCGAACGTTTTCTTTGAAAAATAATATTCAAAAAATATTTTCTGCTGATAAATCGGTAAAAAATTTTCCGATCACAAATAATTAGTAAAGTAGCGTTTATGGCCGATTAATCGGCGCATCCCTACTGGTAATTATGATAGTGACAATAATGTTAATGATGATAATGATAATAATTTTAATGATAATAATGGTGAAAATGAAAATAATGTTAATTATAATGATTATGAGACTGATAATAATGTTGATGCTGATAATCATAATACGAATGGTGATAAGAATAATCTTGATCAAAATAATCGCGATGATAATATTCATGATGATAATTAGGGATGCACAGATGAATCGGCAGTACCGATTAATCGACCACACATCCAATTACTTTTAATCTTCAAAATGTAGCCTATTAATGGTTCTTTTTTTAAGTACGTATACTCTCACCAAGAGACTTCGATGAATAAATTTATTAACAGCAAATAAATTTAATTATCAGTAAACATTACTGTAACATGTATAGTAGGAAAATGTACAGAGTAAAAACAAAACAAATAGTGAAGAATGTGCGTAAAACTGAATGAAATATTATCATATAAACATCACAGCTGCTATTCACAAGACTTTATTACAAAGAATGGAACTTCAGGACTTTTAAATTGGAATGTAAAAAATATGAGTACTTCGTTTTATATAAAATCAGCCCATTTTTGCTGTTTAACAGACAGAGAAAAATGTTTTAATACAATTACTTAAGTATTTCTTGAACATGAAACTGCGATCAATAGTTTTATAAACAAAAAAATAAATAATTTTCTGCAAACATAAGCATAACATGTATTATGAAAGTGTAGTGTGTTAAAATAAAACAAATAATTCAAGGAACGAGTCATAAAAAATCATTCTCATAGTTTATGTAATTTTTTTTATAAATTTATTTTTCTATTTTGAATACACACACACACACACACACACACACACACACACACACACACACACACACACACACACACACACACACACACACACACACACACACACACACACACACACACACACACACACACTATTAAAACAATTTTCATGAGTGGATACTTTTCTCCTTTCAAGTTGTGCTTCTAATAACCTTAAATTTTCACAATGAATGAAAATCCTGAATTAAATAGCTACTTTAAAAAATAAATTTAAATTAAAAGTTCTCCTAAATTAGCGTGCGCACTACATCCTCTCATTATTATAATTAGATTTTTTTGCATGCCTAGTGAACATTTTGTAACTTTAACAGCAATAATTTCAAAATTGGCTCAACAAAATTGGGTGAAGTTTTAAAAGTATACTGATCGACATTGAAAATGCAACACCAAGAAGGAGTGGTCAGAAATTGATGAAATTTGGTAAGAAGACAGAGACAGCATGGAACAATAAGTGATATTTATTTCAAAATAAATAAGCAAAATTTAGAGCGAGGACGGCGTCGGCTCAGTAAAAAGTAGGACCACCGCGGACAGCGATGCACGAAGAAACACGTCTAGGCGTGGAGTCAATAAGCCTGCGGATGGTGTCCTGAGGGATGGCACTCCATTCCCTTTCAACCATTTGCCACAGTTCGTCCTCTGAACGAGGCAGTGGCAGGTTCTGCAAACGGCGTCCAATCACGTCCCACACATGTTCGATTGGTGACAAGTCAGGAGAGTATGGTGGCCAGGAAAGCATCTGTACACCTCGTAGAGCATGTTGGCTGATTCGAGCACTGTGAGGCCGGGCGTTATCCTGTTGAAAAATTGCATTTGGCAGACCCTGAAGGTAGGGGATTGCCACCGGCCGCAGTACATTATCTACATATCGTTGGGCCGTCATAGTGCCCCGAATGCGAACTAGAGGTGATACGGAATTGTATGCAATAGCGCCCCAAACCATTATGCCACGTTGTCGCGCTGTGGGGCGTTCCACATTTACTGCCGGATTCGATCTTTCTCCACGTCGACGCCCAACACGTATGCGATGACTATCGCTGGACAAACAGAAGCGGGATTCATCTGAGAACACTACGGTTTGCCATTCTGCCATCCACGCCGCTCTGGTCCGGCACCATTCCAAACGTTGGAGTCTGTGCTGTGAGGTCAATTCCAGTCTTTTTAGCGGGCGCCGTGATTGCAGGCCACGTGCAACCAGTCGACGGGAAATGGTTCTGGTCGACACAGGAACATCCAGGGTACCTTGCACGTGCTGCAGAATCGACGTACAAGTGACTTGCGGGTCCGCCACAGCTTGTCGGGGAATCCGTCGATCCAAGCGGTCTGACGTCACTCTGGCTGCACCTGCACCCCTCAATGTGGCTACATTTCCTCTTTCCAACCATCTCCGACACAGCCGATGCACAGTGCTTGCATCCATGTGGGTATCAGCTGCAATTTGACGTATGGACCAACCTCCCCTTCTCAGTCCGATCACCATACCCCTTGTAAAGTCGTCTATATGCTGGAAGTGTCTTCGTTGAGGACGGCGTGGCATTTCCTCCTATCACACGTATCCTTCGAGACAAAAACCAAATTTCTCCGATAATTAGTCTGGCAGAAAAACCAACATGAACATAGCCCACTTTTCAACTTCATTCTCTTACACCTTACTTCACGTGCGTCGGAGAGCTGCGCATTTCATATCATTTGCATAACTCAGTGACGTGCGTCTACGGTAAAATTTGCATGAATTTCTGACCACTCCTTCTTGGTGTTGCATTTTCAATGTCGAGCAGTGTATTTCGGAAAAATGGAGAAAAATAGAGTGTGAAAAATAAATTAGTAACTTTTCCTGAAATTAAAATTAAAGAAGAAAAAAAGAAAACAGTGATGGTGAAATTGCTTGAATTAAAAATAATCATCATGATTAATAATCGCCTTGGGCCGATTAAGCGGCCGATTATCAATAGCGTATTAAACGGTTATCTGTCAGTTTGCTTATCGGTGTATCCCGAATGATAATTATCATGATATTATTTAGTAAAATAATGATGATGCTACTGTTAATAATAGAAGTAATCAAATAATGTTAATAAAGATAATGATGATGTCAATGATGTTACTGGTGATGACAACAATGTAAGTGATATTGTTAATGGAATGGTAATAGTGGTAACCTAAATGACAATACTGATGGTGATAATTGTAATGATTTTAATTATGATGATAATGACAGTAACGATAACATTGTGATAATAATGGATAATGGTGATGCAAATAATGTTGATTGCAATGATGATGAGAATGATAATGCTGGTGATAATGATGATAATATTAATACGAACGGTGATAATAGGAATAATCTTGATTAAAATAGTCGCGATGATGATATTGATAATATTTATCATTATATTATTCATTAAGATAATGAGGAAACTACTTCAAAAAATGAAAAATAATGGTTCTTATGATATTAATAATAATTATGACATTGATGATGATAATAACCACGGTGGTCATAATGATGCAATTAATGATGATGAAAATGTTAATTCCATTAACAATGAAGTTGACGACAATAATATTAGCAAATATTATAACTAATAGTGTGTAATTATTATTATTATGGATGCACCTATAAACAAATTCGTAAATTATCATTAATCGGTGGAGCCGATGAATGGTCAGGTTGATTATTGTTATTACTACCGATTTCACCATCACATCCAGTTGTTTTCCATTCTTTTAGAATTCCAAATTTAGAGACAGTTACTAATTTATTTCAGAGAGAATAATGATTTTTTCTTTTTTTCAAGTTTTCCCAACATAAGCTCAAAATTTTATCAATTTCTTTGAAACAATTTTTGTATCATCGTAAATAAAATTACATAATATAATTAACACATTGTTAATTATGCTAACTAGACATGAATTTTTAAACAAAAGTAGGGAGAGCTCTGGTGAGCTAATTTTAGAATTATTTTAATTAAAATTTATTTTTCAATTATTAATAGCCATTTAATTCAAGATTTCTATTCTTTGAAAATTAGAAGTTATCTAATCGCATTATGCTAAAAAGAAAAACACACACACCTGAGAAGTGTTGCAACATTTTCCAGATGTGCATATTTGTCCAAAATAGAAAAATTAACTTAAAAATTTATATCAACTGCGAGTATTATTTTTTAATACTTCATTCTCTGAATTGTTTGTTTTGTTTGCTTTTACTCACTACACTTTCGTACAACATATTATACCTATGTTAGCAGAAAATTATTTATTTCTTGTTTGTAAATTTTTATCATCGTAGTTTTTTGCTCAAGGCGTACTTGAAGCAATTTTTTTAACGTTTTTCTTCTGTCGGTTGAGCTGCAAAATTTGATATTCATCTTATAAATAAAATGAAGCAGAATTAATACTCATGTTTTCACAATGCAATTTAAAGGTTCAGAAATTTAATTATTCCAAATAATGTCAAATGTATATCAGTTGTGAGGGTTATCTTTTTACATTCCATTCAATTTTACACAGTGTATCAACTATTGTTGTTGTTACATGCCCCCGTTGGTCAGCAGAGCTAGACCAGGTCCATGAAGAATGGGGTAAGGATACGACTTCCGTTTTTAAGAGCACCATTTTAGGTGGAAGACCGATTTTATGCTCAACACACATGGCATAAGGACCCGTTCATAGGGTAGGCATTCATTCATAACTCACTTTCACACACACAGAAAGGACAATGACATGAGAGAAAGTACGCCCATGCCCCAGCCGGGACTCGAACCCGGGGCCACCGCATCACGGTCAGACGTCGCTGACCATTAGACGAGGTGGCCGGCGTATCAACTATTTGTTTCGCTTATACTCTGTACGCTTTCATACTACGTACTATTGTAATACAGATTGCAAAAAATTACGTTTATTTACTGTTTACTACGATTTATTTACTTGTTACTATATTATTCATCATAGTTTCTTGGCGAAGGTATACTTTAAAAATAATATTCAGAAAATATTTTTTTCGCCGATTATTACTAATCGGCAAAGTGGCCGATTAGGGTCAATTAATCGGTGCCTAATAGAAACTTATAAATATCCAACTGCATATTTACATATTTATAATTGCATTTATCTCTGTTGAAATGCAAGTTTGACGCATCAACATAATTAATGCAAATCCCAGCTTCATTTTCTCTTGCAAAAGCAGCAGCTTTTACAAAATGCAGAAATAATTTCTCTCTTCATCGATTTTATCAACTCGGAGACAACATGATAATACGAGGGAACAATGCCTCAAAAAAAGAAAAAAAAACTAACGCACTCTCCCCATTTTTTTACAAAAGCATTTAAAATATTTTAATGTATGCTTAGTCTAGTAATTACCGCTTAAAATGCCCTTAACTAGGCAGCGCTTTTTCTTAACGCTCCCGTAAAATCACCTGCTATTTAAATCACTCAAACATGCATTTAACGTCTTCTTATCTTTGCCTACCCATTAAATTACTGGATTCGTTTTGTTTATAAACTATGTAGCAAGATAGCTACGAGTGAAATTATTTAATCTGTTTGCTTCTTTGTAACTAGTAAATAAGTAAGTGCTTTCCTTCGCGATAAATTTAGAATTTTGTTATTAGCGTGATTGTTTTCAGAAACAAACAGTAAGAGCAGCTATAGAAACTGTATTTCATTTATTTTTGAGATTGGGAATCGGGGAAAGTTTTTTCATAATGTAAACATTTTTTGAAGTAGAGGTTTTTAAAATAAAGTTAAGTGTTCTGGTATCGTTCGCAGCTAGTTATTTTGATATATGATTTTCAGAATTAATTTTCTGTTTTTAGAGAAGGACCAATCAGCTTAACTGGAGGTCATTCTAACAAATCTGAACAGTTTTCATTTACGATTTAAGAAAATTAATCAACATTTATGATAGTTATCTCGGCGAGAACGGCCCAAAGACATTGTGAGGACTTTTTTTTCTGAATATGGAAAATCTGCCTTAGTAAAGGGATATTTAGTTCAGTCGATTGGTATTCAACTAAATGTCTTTCAATTAGTTTTATTTTCTCAGTAAAATGTTGCACATATTCAAGGACTTAATCGTTTTTTTTTCTGCTTAGTACATACAATTTTCATAACTTATACCTGACAATAAACCTTTGATTAGAAAAAAGTTTAAAAATAGCTCAGCTTCAAGCTATTAACACAAGTTTTGCCAACAGAAAAAAATCTTTCTGAAATAAAATTTTTGAGTGAAGCTTACAGAGAAATGTTTCAAAGATTCGAGGGGAAACAATGATTTCACATCACGTTCTGATTTCACTAATCAAAATGAAAAAACAAAGTTATAACGTTTTTGTTTTAAATTAGCAACACGCATGATGATCATTGTAAATTTACCATTTCATTTCATTTTTGAAAAGTCGTCTAACCCACCTCATGAAAAACTAATCTCGTAAAAATGCTAATAAAACCGTTTGAATATATAATAAAAAGGAAGAGGCATTTGGAAGAAGTAAAACGTAGATTTGAATAAATTTCATTGTCATCTGGACGTTATCGTAAACTTGATTCAGTCTCCAAAAGCATTTTGCTGGACATTATTGATTTCTTAGTTTTGGTTCAATCTAAGACATTCTTCGCTCCTTAACTGATAAGTTTTGCTCGATGGTTCATTCCCATCGCCATTGAAATCAATATCAGACATCTCATTGTCATATGGCCTCAATGGAAATGTTCAGCTTATTCTCCCTTTCGATTTTCAAATCTGAATCAAAAACTTGGAATGTGACAAAGGAACACTCTTAAGTTGCATTTTTAATTAAAATTCCTACGTCAAGAGAATGAGTTTTAATAACGGAGCTTTACTGGGATTTTGGACACGAAGAAAAATCCGTTGCAGTCCATTAAAATTTTGAGTTCCAATTGAGAAATTTTGGAAATGAGACCACATCGCTGATGTCTTTTACAGAAACGACTAAACCAACTATGAGTTGATATTTAAGATGTGCGGAATAAATAGATTTCTGAAAATAATGACTAAATACTACTAAGCTTTTTGTGTCTTTTTGCCAGAGAAAAAAAAAATCACGATTACATGCGATTTACAATAAGATAAAAATGAGAATCTGAAAGTAGAGTTTGTAATGTTTTGAAATATAAATTGGTTAATTTTAATGAAAATGCATGATTCGCAAAAATATATTTACAAATCGGGTTAATGACTGAATTATTCAAGAAGTCAGAGAAAATATAGCTAGAGACAGAAGCCTATGAGGAATAGCAGACTTGTTTCAACTGAATTTTTTGAATTGAAGCATACAAAAGCGATATTGAAACCGATTTCTAGCCTTTTTGTAATTTAGAAGCACATTTTCTTTTTTTTGCCCTGTGTTTTTTAAAATAAGGCCACTGCAGTAGCTGCTCTATCATTGGTAAAAAATAATTAAATAAAATCCATTCGCAAGGTTTCCTTGTTTTTTTGTGTCGAAAATTCCTTCTCGACATACTATAAATACTTCATTCTACATATATATACTTCATTCATACTATTATTAGAAAACTTAGCGAATCTTTACAAAAGTGGGACTTCTTCAAGTCATCATTTACCCCTTCACTTTTAAGTATGAGTTTTTTAACATTAATTTTAACGTATCACTCAATATCTTGCATTTATGTAAGAAAATTTAAACACATAAAATATCACCATTATTGAAGAAAATCATCTTTAAACATTCAAGAATTTCATAGACATTTTTATGTGTTTTTTTAGGGATCATTCGTTTTTTAATACACTAACTACTCTAGCTCTTGCTCCGACTAATTCAAAATTATGCTTAAATAATCATTATGTTAGAACTCATGTTGTATTATCTAGTAGATTTAATGTTTGCGTACCACGCAAAAAAAAAAATAAATAAATAAATAAAAGCAGCGCATTAAAAACGTAATATTTTTTTCTATGATCTTCAAATTGTTGCTACTCGGTTATCATATTTTATGCAGAAAAATGTTGATAACATTCTCTTTTAATTTATTAGTTTACTTGTTAAAAATTGTAAAAGGGTTTAAGGATTTTCTTTGATCAGTGGGATGAGCAAAGTTTCCAAAACATCGCGCAAAAATTTATCCGAACAAAACAGCCCGACTTTTAGCTCAAAACCACTTTTAAGCGAAGCAAAAAAAAAAAAGAAAAAAAGAAAAAGCACGCAAGGAAACATTTTTTAAAAAACGCATTACAAATCGGCCCGTTTTAAATATGAAATTTCACTTTCATCGTCACGTAGAAACAAATCGCGTGCATCAAAAAAAGTCAGAGAAAAATAAACATCAAGAAAGCGCTTTTGGAAGCATTTTTCTCGCGAGCTCGCAAGCCATTCGTCCATTTTCCCAAGAAAACAAAAAGCGCAGCGGATGACCCGAGGACGTATATATTCTGGCGAAGAAGTTGAAAAATAGCTCTTTGCTGTGTGAGAGCACGCCTTTCATCTGACTGCTGGGGAGAAAAAGTGTTTTCGCTAATATACTCGAACCTGCGAGGCTGCAGAGTTGTTTTATTAAGTAATTTCTTTTAGTTGCCGGAAAAGGAAAGCTTTCCCGGATGTGTGTCTTTTCCTTTAGATGTTTCCTTATAATTGAAGTACAAGGATTTGCTGGGAAAGGAACTGATTTTTGATGTAGGGCTCTCAATTAAATCCTTTTTTTTTCTTTTTGTTTCGATATTGCGTATCAAAGAATGAATAGTGCGAGATTTTGTTACTATTGTGCTTACTGTTTTAAAATATTATATTAATCGAGTTGTTAAAAAAAAGTAATGCATCATTGTTTTATGACACTTTATTTAATTGCGTATACATTTTGATATTAAGCCTTGTTCAGTTTTCCCGGAAGCATTCTCATATTCTTTAAATGTTTATTGAGTAGGCAAAACTGGTTGATGTGTACTTTTTAAGCTCAAGAAATTGTTTGTAAAAAATGTTTAAACGTATTGCAAACAAAATGATTGAAATCAAGACTTTTTTTTTAATTAATGAAAATTAATTTTCATTGTAGCTTATGTACCACAGTATTCTGGAAGACAGTTATGAAACTAAATATCTTTGTAAAGCTTACCATTGTGCAAAACAAAACGAGAAGTAAAAACGCTATGATGCACAGTATTGCAATGCTCTGTATTATTATAACGAATTTTATGGAAAACAGCTACATTCAACATTAGCGATATAGCATATTTTAATCCATTTAAATCTGATTTAAATTTCCCCTTGATAATCAAATATGATTAATAGAAACAGAAAAGAAACATCGTCAAGGTTAGACGATGAAAAAAGTTAACTTATAACTGAAAAACTGATAGAACTAGAAAGAGATGCATTACCTAGGCGCTTTCGAAGAAAACTCCTCGTTTGTGTTTTAGACCTTTCAAGCATAGGCAAGTGTGTTTCGTGATTTGAATTCATTTAGTCAATGTCGCATTTAGTTAACTTCAAAGACATTTCAACATCATGCAATAGAAAATAGGTATCTCTAAATGCATCGTAAAGATAAAGAATAATATATTTTTTCTTTTTTTTATCCAGATAAAAAATGCGATAACTAATTGAAAATGTTCCCCTAAAAACCCTAATGAACCATAAGTGCAAGGTATAGAAGTTAATATATTTGTTGATCAGGGCTAGGGAAAATATTAAAGTTTTTGAACATTTAAATAACTCTTCATTGCATAAAATTTTGATAATAAGATCCTTTTATTCCCTGAACTTGCACGCTTTGGGTATTTTATTTTTCAAAGCACAATTTTAGAAATGAAAGCCTTACTCATTAAAAAAAAAAGGAATATCTTTTTTTAATAATATTGAACACTTTTTTTTAGGAATAGTAATAAAACTGCGAACATTAAAAGAAGATATAGGTATCTTCAATAGCAATGGAAAGCCATGTTCCTAAGCAACAAAATCCGTTTCGTATTTCACAGTTTACGTATTTCCATAGGCTAGATTGGTATGCTAAAAGCAACACGCATTTTAAATACCAAATATTAAGGAAAATCCTTTAAACATGATTTTATTCTACCGTGCTCTTTAAAGTCGCGTGTCTTTTCTCGATCTTTTACTCTTCAAGTGGAAGAGATTTTCCAAGTTGAATAAAAATATTTGTGATACATGTTCCTATTTTATTTCATAGAACGAATAGAGCCGATAAGCGATTGTATCTCTAAGACACATCCCCACAGCACAACTAAAATCGACTTAAACCTCCCCCCTTTCTATTCCTTTTTTTTATTATTATTATCATTTTGTGGCTAAAAATATTATCTTTATCAAGTACATTTTGATGTTTTTCGTAAATATTTCATGAAAGTGTTCCTGACACAAACCGAGAAAAAAGGAGAATATTGATTTGTAGTAACGATTTTGATAGGTTTTTTTTTAGGTTTCTGAAAATCTATTTATTTCCTTAGAACATTAAAATTCAAAATACAGTTTGTAAAATCGAAATGATATGAAGAGGTGATTTTTTATTATTCTTTTGGGTTGTGCATGTATGCTGTTTAAAAACATGCAATAACAGAATAAATGCGTCAATAAAGCGTATTTTCATTAAACTAATACCTTGCTTGAAATTACCCATACTTCTTATGTAAACTGAATGCCATTTTCTGCATTATGTTCACAAGAATAATTATTGTTGATGTATGTCATTAAGCTCATCATTTGGCTTGTACGTCAGTCGTATTTTCTGCTGTGTCGTTATAAGTGGAGGAAATTTGAAACCAAATCATGAGATTTTCCTTTCTCACTGTTACTTTTAATTAAGTGCATTGCATCTAGTAAACAAAGAAAAAAAAAAGAAGAAAAAGAAAAAAAAACAGAAAAAGAAAAGAAAATTTATCTCCGAGTCTTTTTTTTAGGTTTTCGATATGCATTAATTTAATTGTGCATTGCATCGTCTATGAATATACGTAGCATAATTACCTATCGTATTACATATGTCATTCAGTCATTCCCTTTCTTAAACAATCTCGCTCTTTAACAAACACCTTGTGCTCTGAACGCACTACAAAATGTGAGTATTTAATGTTCTAATCTAACTTAGAAACTTGACGGGCAAAAAAAAGTTTCACCAGAATTTTCTGACTTTTTATGCATAATTTTTTAATAGAATTTTTTTTTTTTGAAAAACTTTTATCAAGAAAAAAGCACGCAGTAAAAATATGCTCTTTCGAATTAAAACCGAAAATCCTCTGTTAAAAACTAGAGTTTAATTTTAGAATATCACTACAGGAGAAATATTCCCTTACTGAGTGTTCCTTTTTACTTGAACTGGGAATTTTAAGATTAGTTGAGAAATATTTAATTTTGTCCACGTTTCACATTAAGAGCTTGCGTTGCAGTTCTGCTGCGCTTTCACAGCATAATTAATTTCTCGAAATCACATACTTATGCGCCTGAAACATGGTCCTCAGGTGGTGAGTATAGTATTCTGAGGTGGAGTGATATCTCGGTTAATTGACACATGGGGAAAGGAAGCGAAAAGTCATTTCTGAAGATCTATAAGCTCCACCTTATTAGATCATGTCGTATCGTATTACTTGTTCTTAATGATAACTAATTACAATATCAATTAAATGCACCTTCCATTGGTTGAATGGAATGATGTGATGAATTTTGATGCGTCGTACTAAAAACTTTTTTGTCCAAAAATTCCGTTACACAAATATTAATGTATTAATTCATAAAGTAAATAGTTGTATCTGTTGATCTCTGTCGGGAGCCTCCTGTTTCGATCATAAAAATGAGGATTTTTGTATCATTTCAATATTTATTGCTTATAGCCTATTTATCTTGTAGTTTTGCTTTGAAGAAGAATAACTTCATGGAGAAACTAGGTAAACTTTTTTTAAGTACTGTCGGCCCCGCTTAAATGAATACTGTCGGTTCCAAAAAATAATATTCGATTAAGCGGGGATATTTACCTTTACGCCTATGGCATCGGTTCCGAGATATTTTATTTGTATAAGCGGGTTATTCGTTTATCCGTTACCCGATTAAGCGGGGACGACAGTATAGTTCTGTTTCTTCAGAAAAGAAAGATCTATCCCAGACTTTGAAATAGCAATATGCATTAAGGTACGTCAATTTTCATTTTTTTTCGCTATTAATCAGCCTACAGTAAATGTAGATGCTCATGAAGTACTTGGCAAAAATAGTTGCTGTAGCTAAGAGTAACGATATTTTCTGAAAACTAGATCATAACGTTGTCCAAGAAATCACCAGAAAATGTCTCCCACTTATGACATGAAGCTTGCAACAGTAAATATAGTGCTTTGCATAGGATAAGATGTATCGTAATCACATTTAAAAAAAGGTTTAAACTGATTTTAATTTCAGAAAGTACGTTGAATAAAAATTCTGCTTCAAAGTATTAAAATATCAAAATGGTTCAAATGATACGAATTTCTTCGGCTCAGCGGACGGATTAAAGATTAAACTATCACAGATTTTTTTTAAATAAGGAGACTTACTATGCAACTATTTACGCTACAGGCGATTAAAAAAATTCACACATTTTAATGAATTGAAATACAAATTAAAATGATATTTTTTACTTATTTGTAGAGCTTTCAAGAGCCTTCGGAGGTCTTAATTATTTTATTTTCAGAACAGTTATCTTTTACAAACATTTTATACCAATACACAACTTTTCTCACGATAGACGTTTCGATTGAGAGGAAAAAAAAGTGCAATTCAACCCATCCTAAAAGCATATCATCCCTACTTCGAAAGCCATTAGAAATCTAATATCCATTAGTAAATTTCTTGAAAACTGACGAAAACCTAAATAAACTTAGAATAAGTTGTAGCTTTATTTTTAGAATCAGCCGCTTTTTTCTAGTAAATAAGTAACATTCATTTGTAATTGTATTGTTTATATATATATATATATATATATATATATATATATATATATATATATATATATATATATATATATATATATATATATATATATATACACACACACACAGACATTATTATGTACCTCCCAAAACGATACAGCCCCGCTATCAATTTAAAATCGTTGTTAAATATATTGATGTACAGTATTTTGATGAATAACTCGCTTAAGCATGAATAATCTGCTGAACAATTTCCTCGTGTTCCTAATGGTTCAAATCTTACCTAAGAACATAATTATAGAGGTAACGTAAGTTCCTTCGTCTCCTCTTTTACTTACAAAATAATGTCCAGACCAGGTCCTAATGTTTTTGACCAGAGTCAAAAATTTGTAATACCACCTGTATGAATTTTTTAGTCATCTGGACTTGCGTACAGCTAAGCAATTTACGATACCAGATTTTTTCTCACTTAGCTCCCCTTTAATGTTTTCAAAAAGCTATTTCTGCAAGTAATTAATGCTGCATAAATTTTGTTTTCAAATTGAAAATTTTGAATAATAAACGCTTGTTCTACGCTATTCTGATTCACTTAGAAGGGAAAAAAATCTTTTACGAATAATTAACAATAAAACACCTATTTTTTGAGGTTTTATAAAAAGTTTTTGAATGAAGTTTTAAAATCTAACTTAACATCTTAAGAGTTAACTCTATTAAGTTAAAATATTAGTTTTAATAAAAAATCTTCCATACCAATGAAACTTATCGCTTAGCGATAACTTCAATTCATCACTGGTAAAATTTTAGGAATATGAATACATGCATGCGAAATTATTCGGCCTATAATTTATCTTGTCCCTTAGTTATATTTAAACCACTCTTTAGAATAGTTACGGAAAAGAGAAACAAAGAGAAACTATATCAATATATTTTTATCCACACTCAACTTACTCCGATACGTTATCACCGACTGGAAAAACACGGAAGACAGAATTAAGAGTTATTGCACTGAGAGTTCCTGAAATTAGCAGTCTTCATACACGATGCAAATTAACTTCGTTTCCGCTTCCCCGAAGAGATGACACACAAATTACCACGCCCATATTTAGATATAGATCCTTCTGCCATGGGGTTACAGATTTAAGGTTGTTTTTTTCCCCCTTACAACAACTAACGGTGAAAGAATACTTGAATGAATTTAATTATTTTATGTTGAGTCAAGACCCTGCACTGCACAGGTCAAAACTGGAGCCTCGCAAAAACTAAATGCAGTACGCAATTGATAATTCAAACCAGTAACTGGGAGATAAATGAATCTATGTCACAAATTTGTTTTTATCAACAAATTCTCCAAGAGATATTTTTTTCGTAATCCTTTGTTCACAGGTTTGGCATTTATGGATTTTTAAAATGAAAATATGTATGTTATAATCGCGGTACTTTTGATTTTCAACATCATTTGGTAGCCTCTAAAAATTAATTAGTAGAATCTTTATTTCGTTAAAAAAGCTTATAGAGATAGAGCCTTTTAGTTCTTAAGGAACACAAAATGTTTCTATTGTCAAGAGTTATGTGTTACCTATGAATGGAGGTGCTCAAAATGAGAAACTGGTTTTTAAAGTTTAAATAATCTATATATGATTCAGATTATACTTTTTCAGATGAAAAATAGTATATTTTTTCATCACAAATTCTCCAAGAGATATTTTTTTCGTGATTCTTTGTTCACAGGTTTGGCATTTATGGATTTTTAAAATGAAAATATGTATATTATAATCGCGGTACTTTTGATTTTTAACATCATTTAGTAGCCTCTAAAAATTAATGAGTAGAATCATTATTTCGTTAAAAAGCTTATAGAGATAGAGCCTTTTACCTCTTAAGGAACACAAAATGTTTCTATTGTCAAGAGTTATGTGTTACCTATGAATGAAGGTGCTCAAAATGAGAAACTGGTTTTAAAAGTTTAAATAATCTATATATGATTCAGATTATACTTTTTCAGATGAAAAATAGTATATTTTTTCGTCACAAATGTGCATTCTATATTGGTAAAATGTGTATGAGGAATCACCTCATGACAAAATCTCAATTTTGATAAAACGTGTGTGTGATTTTGTACTTACCACGGCAATACAACTTAGTAGCATACAATGCCAAAATACATTTCCTCTGTGGATTCTTGAAAAAAAAAAAACTGAATATTTTTTCCGCATGGTTTTATACATTTATTTATTACTTTAGCCAAATTACTATGAATAATTAACTTTTCGTGAAAGTATAGCTAGATTTAAAAGTTATCTTATTCAAGGTGTACTTTGCAAAGCACACGCATAGAAAGTAAGAGAAATATTTCTTAACACACAAAGGAGTTGAGTCATTTTCAAAATATGGACAGACATACTGGCTCACATGGAAAAAAAGGATCGCACTCGTAATATGTTGTTTAAAACTAAGTGTAAATGAACTGTAAAAAACTGTAAAGGTAAACTACACACTGTATATCTAATACAAAAATTAAATTAATAAAGTACATAATTTCCATATTTTTACCTTAAAAATTCAGACTTTCGTATTTAATGGATGAAAAAAATCGCTATTTCTCATCTGCATTTCAAGATTCAGTCATTGTTTACTACAAAAGCAGGATTTTTACAATACACAACTTACAGACAAGTTTTTTTACTACAAAAGCAGAATACTTGAGATATTTTTAACGAAGTAACTCACCATTATTTTAAATTTCTGTCATTACATCTGGGGAAGAAGAAAACGATATATACGTATAAATTTGCCATTCATATTTTGTCATCTTACCAAGGTATAATTTGACGAAAAAAAAAAAGGATTTTTTTTTTTCTGATTGTCGAAGAAAAAGGAGACAATTTTGCCAAAAACATATCAATACATTTTCAAGAACAGCATTTATCCTAGCTAAATATTTAATTTCAGTCTTTTTCTTTGTTGGTTTTTTGAATGCCGATGTTTTATACTAGCGCTGTTTAAGAAAGAATGATCACAAGTTTGTAAAACATTTTTTTAAACTCATCCTTCAAATGTTGATAGCATTTTTCAAATTGGTCCCTGTTACATAAAATTCACCTGTCAGATTTTTCCCTGTCTTCAAAGAAGTCATTTTTGAACACATCCTTAAAAATCGCTTTCGAAGCTTCTACTTATGGGTGAAATGCGTTTGGTGTAAAGGATTCCGCAAATGCTCATTCCTAAAGAAAAATATACGGAAGTTTATTCATTGTATCCCGACCTTCCATATTGCTCTTAATGACTTCTTTACTTCTGCAAAGTCAAAAAAACACCTTCGTGGTAACGTGTCTCTTCTTCAGAGACAATGGCAGAATCTTTGTAGACAATTGTAAAGAATGTGTTCAAAAATGGCTTACAGTATGTCTTTGATGGCAGGAAAAAAATATGACCGGTGGGTTTTATGTAATAAGGAGCAATTAGAAAAATGCCATCAACTTTTGAAGGATTAGTTCACATAATTATGTATTAGTAAATTGTGACCATTTTTTGAACTGCCCTAGTGTTTTGGCAATAAAGACGCGTCAAAATATGTGATAATTATACTTATTAAAAGATTTACATTGTTAATCTCTTGGGAAAAAATTCTATGATAACTACCGATATTTTGCGCTCGATATATTTTAAACATCGCTAATTTGCTTTCGCCGTTTTTTAAGTCGTTGTTTTATATTTCAGCGAAAAAAGTGTCATAAAAATATGCGACTGAAAAGATCCATCATTAATCAGTAGTTGCGGTATCTGTCTCATTGGAAAGATTTTTCTTTTATTATAACAAATGTTTTTTTAACATCATTGTTTTGCGTTCGATGTTTTTTTTTGCTCAATGTTTTATATTTCAACAGGAAAAAGTTTCTTAAAAATATGCGATAAAGTGACATCTTCAATGAATAGTTGCAAAATCTATCTCGCTGTGAATTTTTTTCTATAATTATCATCCGTCTCATACGGTCTATGTTTTTTCGAGAGATTGAAGAAAAACGTAATATATCGAATTGAGTGGTTAGATGAGTTACAATGTGAAGAAGGATTATTGTACATTCAAATGTGCACTTAATACATGGCAAAAGAAAAGATACATATTTTTTGGTTCAATCCATCGATACCATCGATACTTTGGTTTTTAGCATTGATGTTTTGACCTCGATGTCGCACCACTATACTAAATGCAACTTAAGTTGACACTGAACGTCACTACGGGCAGAGCCAATAAGAGCTTACAAGCAGTCAGCGATCTCCTCTAATTCGCCAAGTAGGCTGTGACGTTTTATCTGGCTCGTTTTTCATAGGCTAACGTCACGCTGACGTCACGATGCTGTTGTCAAGAAAGGTTGCAGCGTAGTTTAGTTCCAAGCTTAAACAATACAGCATAAATTTCAGAACCTTTTACTTATTCACGTATTTAAAACAAGTTGAATATATCTAGGTTCGGCTTGACAAATTGATCCGCTAGTTTGGGGAAAAAACTGTTCGCAAAAAAACACCAAGAGCAAAAGTGCTCAATGTTGTTTTCAGATACATCTAACATACATCTAAGATTATTTAAATTGGTTTGGGGTCAAAATGTCGCGGCCGAAATGTCGCGGGCCAAAATGTCGCGGCAAAAATGTCGCCGAACCAAAATGTCCCGGGCTAAAATGTCGCGGGCCAAAATGTCGCCGGTCCAAAATGTCGCCGAGCCAAAATGTCGCGGGCTAAAATGTCGCGGGGCAAAATGTCGCCGGTCCAAAATGTCGCCGAGCCGAAATGTCGCGGGCTAAAATGTCGCGGGCCAAAATGTCGCCGGTCCAAAATATCGTCTGCCCAAAATGTCGCGGGCCAAAATTTCGCCGGGCCAGAATGTCGCCGGTCAAAAATATCGCCAGGCAAAATGTCGCCGGTCAAAAATGTCGCCGGGCCAAAATGTCGCCGGTCAAAAATGTCGCCGGGCCAAAATGTCGCCAGTCAAAAATGTCGCCGGGCCAGAATGTCGCCGGTCCAAAATGTCGCCAGTCCAAAATGTCGCCGGTCAAAAAGGTCGCCGGGCCAAAATGTCGCCGGTCCAAAATAATGCCGGTCCGAAAGGCCGCCGGTCCAAAATGTTTCCAGTCCAAAATATAGCCGTTCCTAAATGACACTAAGTGCATAGTACAGATTTTATGTTTCCAGCAATTCACAAATTCAATGCAGCTTAATTATAGCTCAATTTTACTAATAAGCTTATCACGATATGATAAATACACCTGTTTAGTAACTTTTTTTAAACGTAACAGTTTAGAAAATTAGCTTAATTTATTAACAAAAATGTAACTAAATTGATTTCTTCTAACGCTTAAATTATTTAAGTACCAAAATAATGCCATAGTTTATTCAGGGCTGTACTAGGGCCCAGGGACGCTAAATTTCTTCCTTTTTAATACGCTTTTATTAGTTTCACATGTTGGTTTGTTTGTTTTTTGTTTGTTTGTTTGTAAGTATGTAACTCTGACAAGGGGACCTTACAGGTTGTCACTCACCGATTTTGATGAGTTTTATATATTATGTAGAGGGACCCACCCTAAGTTTTTTAGCAAAAGGATGTGCCCCAATGCGCCTTAGTTTCCGAGATATAACGACGATCCAAAGTTCAGCTCGAAGTTATTATAGAGGTACGGTTGAGCAGTGGTCACAACAGCGGCCGTAGCCCAGTGAGCAAGGTCCCCCACTCCGACCGCTGGAGGTCTGGGGATCGAGTCCCGTGACGTATTTTTTTTTTTTTTTCTTTAATATCGAAAAAAATTCGATAGTTAATGGAAAATCGTTTAATTATTCATTTTTATTTTATTTATTTATTCATTTAGAAAATATTTTTTTTTTCAATTTTTAATATCGTTAATTCACGGGACTCGATCCCCAGACCTCCAGCGGTCGGAGTGGGGGACCTTGCTCACTGGGCTACGGCCGCTGTTGTGCCCACTGCTCAACCGTACCTCTGTAACAACTTCGAGCTGAACTTTGGATCGTTATATCTCAAAAACTAAGGCGCATTGAGGAATATATTTTTGCTAAAATACTTAGGGTGGGTCCCTCTACATAATATATAAAACTCATCAAAATCGTTGAGTGATAACCTGTAAGGTCCCCTTGTGAGTCAAAGATAAAATTCACGTTCTTTACAAACGTAAAAGTAATATGTTAAAAACCATTATTATTACTAAAGGCTAAACTATATTGCATGTTGATGTATAATAAGTGCATTTGCCATTAGTTCTGAGTAGGGCATCGATCGTCCACAAAATGCATATTATAAGTGCAAGTAAACTTAGCGGATATTCAACAGTTTTCAAAATCTTCTTTTGAATTTGATTTACTCTAAAAGCGTATTTTTTAGTTTTTTTTAAGTATATTTAGGATTATTTCTTTTTTTCACACTAAGAAATTAAACAAATAAATTTGCTGTAAAGGCTTTTTTTTTTTGCCTTTTGCAAAAACGGAATACCGTTTAATCACCGCGTAGCCGGCAATTTTCTTCTAGAACATTTTCTTTAGGAGTTATTGGGGACGTTTGAAATCAAATTAGTTCATGTAATTATTGCTTTCTTTGTAACAACTAAGTGGTGGAAGGGGAGGTGAAATTTCAAGAGAAAAAATGGTATTATATTCAACTCCACATTTAACTACTGATTGTAACGAAGGTACAGTACTATGTCTGAGCTGATTAACGCCGAAAT
Source organism: Uloborus plumipes (assembly GCA_038373865.1). Taxonomy (NCBI): domain Eukaryota; kingdom Metazoa; phylum Arthropoda; class Arachnida; order Araneae; family Uloboridae; genus Uloborus; species Uloborus plumipes. Next base: position 269,642 of record JAXGGA010000002.1, read on the forward strand.
GAATAAGCATCTCTACCTTTAAGATTCTTCTACAAACAAAATTTTGTCTGAATACTTGCATTACTTGTTGATATACATCACTCACAAATAATGAAAAATAAAAAGTTCAATTGCTCTGCTTCCTCGATGATGTGGCGTATCTTCTGAAGGCTTCTTATGGGCCAATTTTTATTTGATTTCGTCTGAACCTTCTTCAGACATAGTAATTACGCTATGCTGAAAACGTTCCATTACATTCTTGCATGTAAAAACTTGGAAGAACTAGCGGCAAAAACCAATCAGCACTGAACCACATATTCGTTGGTATATGTATGTACCGAATTTCATTCCAATTTACGCAGTAAGTTTTGTGTTAGAGTCGCCCCAAAAAAATAAACGATAAAATTGAATTCAGCACACATCAGAACGTGTAAATTCTTCCAAATTGACAATTTTTCACTGATCCAATACTTTCTTTCACACATTTTATGAAGAAGAAAATAAAAACACCTCTATCACTTAAATTATATAGACTTGCTTTCGATCATGTAAGAAATTTTAACAAAAACAAATGTCAAACATTGTATATCTGTCTTATTCATTTCACATTTCTTCAACTTCTTTTTTAACACATAAATTTTCCTTTCGATATCAATTAAACTTGGCTTGAGCTGCTAATCTATTCGTTTTTAAGTTGGTAGATAGCTAGTCACGGTGAAATAAGCTATTGTAAATAAATAACGGACGCTTGTTTGATAACTATTTGTTTCTTGGAAAACGCTCGAAACGATTACAAGCCGAAAGAGTAATTTTTTTTTTAATAGTATTTTTCAAAAATTTTAGTCCATTCTATCATTAACGCACACGTTCATCAACAGCAATTAGCAATCTTTTGCTAATTTGGTGTAAAAAAGCCTTTTCATATAATTTAATTTTTGGTACTATCAATGTCGGATCTTCTACATTTTTGTCTGACGACATTTGAACTGGCGACATTTTTGACCGGCGACATTTTGAACACGCGACATTTTTGATCGGCGACATTTTGGACACGCGACATTTTTGACCGGCGACATTTTGGACACGCGACATTTTTGACCGGCGACATTTCGGACACGCGACATTTTTGACCGGCGACATTTCGGACACACGACATTTTGAACCGACGACATTTTGGCCCACGACATTTTGGACCTTCGACATTTTTGCTCGCGACATTTTGGACCGCGACATTTTGGACCGGCGACATTTTGACCAGCGACATTTTAGACCGCGACATTTTGGCCCGGCGACATTTTGGACCGACGACATTTTGACCAGCGACATTTTGTCCCGGCGACATTTTGGACCGGCGACATTTTGACCCGCGACATTTTGGCCCGCGACATTTTTTCCCAGAGACATTTTGGCCGCGACATTTTGGCCCACGACATTTCGGCCGCGACATTTTGGGCGTATACCATTTAAATTTAATGCGAAATTTTAAATAAACAATATGTCTTTAATAAACCCTATGAGTTTATTAAAAAATATCCCTGTTGTTTCTTAAAACACCTAGCAAGAAAATAAAACGCATAAAAAGTTTTAAAACAAAGAGCTGACAATTTAATCAAACGTAAGATTAGGGCCTTTACTTATTATATACACTGCTCGACATTGAAAATGCAACACCAAGAAGGAGTGGTCAGAAATTTATGCAAATTTTACTGTAGACGCACGTCACTGAGTTATGCAAATGATATGAAATGCGCAGCTCTCCGACGCACGTGAAGTAAGATATAAGAGAATGAAGTTGAAAAGTGGGCTATGTTCATGTTGGTTTTTCTGCCAGACTAATTATAGGAGAAATTTGGTTTTTGTCTCGAAGGTTACGTGTGATAGGAGGAAATGCCACGCCGTCCTCAACGAAGACACTTCCAGCATATAGACGACTTTACAAGGGGTATAGTGATCGGACTGAGAAAGGGAGGTTGGTCCATACGTCAAATTGCAGCTGATACCCACATGGATGCAAGCACTGTGCATCGGCTGTGTCGGAGATGGTTGGAAAGAGGAAATGTAGCCACATTGAGGGGTGCAGGTGCAGCCAGAGTGACGTCAGACCGCTTGGATCGACGGATTCACCGACAAGCTGTGGCGGACCCGCAAGTCACTTGTACGTCGAATCTGCAGCACGTGCAAGGTACCCTGGATGTTCCTGTGTCGACCAGAACCATTTCCCGTCGACTGGTTGCACGTGGCCTGCAATCACGGCGCCCGCTAAGAAGACTGCCATTGACCTCACAACACAGACTCCAACGTTTGGAATGGTGCCGGACCAGAGCGACGTGGATGGCAGAATGGCAAACCGTAGTGTTCTCAGATGAATCCCGCTTCTGTTTGTCCAGCGATAGTCATCGCATACGTGTGTGGCGTCGACGTGGAGAAAGTTTGAATCCGGCAGTAACTGTGGAACGCCCCACAGCGCGACAACGTGGCATAATGGTTTGAGGCGCTATTGCATACAATTCCGTATCACCTCTAGTTCATATTCGGGGCACTATGACGGCCCAACGATAGGTAGATAATATACTGCGGCCAGTGGCAATCCCCTACATTCAGGGTCTGCCAAATGCAATTTTTCAACAGGATAACGCCCGGCCTCACAGTGCTCGAATCAGCCAACATGCTCTACGAGGTGTACAGATGCTTTCCTGGCCACCATACTCTCCTGACTTGTCACCAATCGAACATGTGTGGGACGTGATTGGACGCCGTTTGCAGAACCTGTCACTGCCTTGTTCAGAGGACGAACTGTGGCAAATGGTTGAAAGGGAATGGAGTGCCATCCCTCAGGATACCATCCGCAGGCTTATTGACTCCATGCCTAGACGTGTTTCTTCGTGCATCGCTGTCCGCGGTGGTCCTACTTCTTACTGAGCCGACGCCGTCCTCGCTCTAAATTTTGCTTATTTATTTTGAAATAAATATCACTTATTGTTCCATGCTGTCTCTGTCTTCTTACCAAATTTCATCAATTTCTGACGACTCCTTCTTGGTGTTGCATTTTCAATGTCGAGCAGTGTATGTTATCTGTATTCTAATAAACCAACAGCATAGAGATAAAAACTTTGAGACCCTCTGCCTCATTTTATGAAAAGAAGATTTCAATTATTCTAACTTGTATGAAATGCCCAAATGAAGATTTCTATATTCTGAAAAGTAGTCGTAAAGTGGTTTGTTTCCACACTAGGTCTTGTCATAACTGGAAAACTACCGGCATAACAAAATATATGTTTTTCTAAAACTTCATTTTGTGAAAAATTAATACTTTACAAACATAGATCTTTCTGCGCTGCACAGATTTTATTAGAATATAAAAATTCGAAATAAAACATTCAAATAAGTAGATACTGTTATTTTAATTTTTTGTACTAGGTTTACATATGAACTGGCAAGTGGATAAAAGTGATATGTGAGAATTTTTGAAACTTACTTTTAACGATGGATGAAGGTGATAAGTCCATCAGTATCATGTCTTTTTAGTCACAGAAATAGTTGGTAACTAAGAATGAACCCGTTTTACCTGTGGAGAAAAATCCATTAAAAAAATAACTTTTTTTTTTGAAAGCTTTTTCTAAAAGTTAAAAAAATTGTCACAGATCACCTTTATCCACTTGCCCCTTCATAGACTAAGCAGAGTACGATAATCCTTTTAAGACTTTTATAAACTGACGAAGCTTTGTTCATCAGTTAGGAAATAAAATTAGTAGTATTGTATTTAACTTCATATAAAAAAGATAATTTCTCATGCTCCTCTCCATGGTTTTCAACAAAATTATACGAAAAATTTAGATATAGCTTCCAAATGAGGATCGACACCTGTGATGTTTCTCATGAAAGCTATTGTTTTTACAAGCGGTGGGAGAACTGTCACTATGGCATTAATGCATCTGATTAAGTTTTTGCTTTAATTAATTATGCATCTTCGTGTGCATTTGTAACCCCAATGTTGCTATGGACATGAACACGATAAAATATTCTATTGAATAATCGAAAAATTAATCAACTTTTGAGTCTCTCTTACGACGACCTTCAAAGAAAAGCTCGATTACACTTTAATGGCGCATTTTCTGCAAAATAATCTTAAATGACACATTTCCGATTCAGATTTCTTCCCCGCATGCATTGTAGATTTTAAATGCACTAAAATAAGCATTATTTCAGTCTGTATGAAATGAATGCGCTGCTTATTAATAAAGAGTACTATAAGATGAAAAAAACTTATAAATTATAGTCTCTGCGTCGACTATAGAAATACCCATTACTGAAGTTTTTTGGCACTTACTTATTCACAACGGAAGTCGAATGCAAATTGTGTGCATGGAGCGACTAAGTCCTTGTTACAAGGTTCCTAAAAGCAAGGTTTTTAAGTCATTCTTTCTTTATATTTCCAATATAGCATTCGCTTTTGGCTATTTATAGTTCGCTTGTTTCGAAATGGTTAATATGAACGAATTCAATATTTTTAAAGTTTTTGTCAAAAAAAGAGGGATTTATTTTTATATCCATTTCAAAAATAATTTTTATAGCAGTTTATCTTTCCCCGTATAGCTAAATTTCTTTTCACTGTTAATATTGTCAGGAAAAAATATTAATACAAATTAACAAAGCTGATTTTTATTATATACGTGAGATGAAACATTTTTCATCTTAGTTCTTATAAATGTGCAAAGAAAACACTAATTTTTTTGCTTTACTTAAAGCCATCAGGGTAACTTTTAAAGCTTCGTGGGTTAACTTTGCACTTTTCAGAGTTTTTCAGTAATGTTTGACTTCAAAAGAGACTGTAAAAGGCAGAATATGCCGCTTTGAAATATCAGTTTTCCACTTTTTGCACACACAAAAAAAAAAGGTTGGAGATACGGTAGATACCTAACCTAATATACCTAATATAATTCAATAATTCCAAAGTTACCGCTTAGAAGCTGATCTTGAATGCTAAATTGCAGTTATTGCCACACATTGCAATATTCTTTGCAATACAATAAATTAAATAAATAGTGTGATGGTATGTTTTAAGAATGGGGAGTTTAAAAACATTAGAAAAAATAGACCAATTGAGGCAAAAAAGATAAATTGTGGATCGAATAAATCTACATTCTTAAGCTAAAAACTTAAGGAGTAATTTTTCAGAAGAACTGATCCTACATTTAAGAATCAACAAAAACAACCGATTTGTATCTTATTGTTAAATTAAATTATGATCGTATTTCATTATATGAAGACATTAACATATTCTTCGGACAGAAAAGTCACCGTAAATAAACATTCTTTCCATTTTTTCTTCTCCGAAGCAGGAAAATTTAATTTCATATGGTACATCATTCTCCTGAGATATGACAAGAGACATTTGACACCAGGATAAATGGTTTTTGCTTTTATAACTTTTCGAGTCATATATCTTCCTGTTCATTTTTAATTTGTTACGAGTCTTCTACTGGCATTTTGAAGACACAAAGCAGAAAAGGTAACTATCAAATGTTGTGGAGATACTTGAGTGAAAGATTATTTATTTGGTCTTAGAAAATAATTGCAGAGATGTCATTGTATAATTCAAGCTAATGCTTGTATTCATATAAATTTAAAATGAGCCGTTGCTGAGAGATTTAATGCAATAAAAAGTGTCCAACATGTGTTTCGTAATAAGATGGGAAAAACTTCAAGACATGTAGTTTAAGTTTGAAAACCATGAATAAAACATTCTCAAAACGTAACAAAATGTGAAGCGTAAGTGGATTTTTTGAAATGAAAACTTTTTGAGGTGGACCGAAAACAGCAGAATCATTAAGAATTAGAAAATGATAGTTTGTAAATATTATTGATGTCTGAAATTAGCAATTGCCAACTGGAATTCTTTTCATATCGGCGAATGAGGCATTGATTTTTCTCTTGAAAAGGCTAAGAATGTGGCTTAGTTCTGCGGAAGAAAGTAACTGTCTAATGAAAATAAGCGTTATGTTTATTCTATAGAGGAAGAAAAAGCAACAACAATTATATCGCTTAAATTTTGCTCATGCGCGTTCTGTGCAAAGATATTATAAAAATAATTGTGTACCGACAGAATCTGAATGATTTTCATTGCTTTTGCTCCCCCGGTCTGAAGGCAGATTTAAGTTTATTAGTATCCCTAAATATGTTTGCACGTATTTGTTTTTTTTACTGGTCAGAAATATTTGGTATAAGAATAGGAACCACAAAGACAAAAATACCATCATTGAGATCCTACTTGTGCTCACCGTTTTCATCATATTATCTCACTTATAGTGAGTTTGGTTCCTGTTGCTTTCAGTCCCTAGCCTGTATAATGTTATTACCCTGAATTCAATTGGTAATGTTCCGTTTCAAGATAAATTATGTCTCTTTTACTTTAAGAGCAATAATCTGAGAAACTGTCACGCTTAGCATTATGGGGTGATTCATGACCTCTCAGATGTTCTCCCAAAAATTACCAAATGTTTATTATCTTATTGAAAGACCAAATCCAGAATGTGGGTCTGAAGTTGTCTAAAGTTGAGTTGTTTAGTTTTTATGGACCCCTAAAGTTGAAAGTGCGGCATCAAAAATTAAGCGGAATTTCAAGACATGGAAGTTGCTGTTAGCCAAAACTCTTAACAGAAACGGTTGAACTCCAATTTTCTTTTTGTATATGGAATATAGAATGTGTAAACTTTACAAAATGAATGTTAAATTTGTGGTAAGTTGTTAAATTTGTATTTGTGGCATTTTTGACGTTTTTTAGCGTTTTTGAGGCCCAAAAACAGCTTGTACATTTCAGTTGGCACGGCAAAAGTGGTATCGTTTGAAAGACCAGTGTAAGCACTTTAAAATAATGTATAAATAACTGAGGAAAGTTTAACGTACTTTTAGTTGCGTAAGGCCGAAATATGAAAAATGTCATATTTTACCGATATTCAAACGGTCATAACTTCCACTGCCAACAACATTTTGAAGTATTTTCTTTGCCAATGTCATACTCTATTCTTTGTCTTAACAGAACAGTTGAGTTCATTGAGGCGAAATGTGAAATTTTTTTTTACAAAAAATACACAGGAAAAAATACATTTTTTGTAAAAAAAATTTTCACATTTCGCCTCAAAGGACTCAACTGTTCTGTTAAGACAAAGAATAGAGTATGACATTGGCAAACAAAATATTTCAATATGTTGTTGGCAGAGGAAGTTATGACCGTTTGAATATCGTTAAAATATGGTATTTTTCATATTTCGGCCTTACGCAACTAAAAGCACGTTGAACTTTCCTCGGTTATTTATACATTATTTTAAAGTGCTTAACACTGGTCTTTCAAACGAAACTACTTTTGCCGTGCTAACTGAAATGTACAAGCTGTTTTTGGACCTCAAAAACGCTAGAAAACGTCAAAAATGCCTTGTTTTGAGGGCCTTCACTGACCTTATGGCAACAACTTACCTCAAACTTAACACTCATTTTGTAAAGTTGAAACTTCTATATTCCATATACAAAAAGAAAATCGGGGTTAAACAAAACAGTTCCTGGTAAGAGTTTTGGCTCACAGCAACTTCCATGTCTTGAAAATCCGCTTAATTTTTGATGCCGCACCTTAAACTTTAGGGGTCCATAAAAACTAAACAACTCAACTTCAGAGCAAACGGTCTGGATTTGGTCTTTCAATAAGATAATAAATATTTGGTAATTTTTTGGAAAAAATCTGAGAGGTCATGAATCACAGGCGTGACACTCTCTTAGATTCTTGCTCTTAATGAAACTTCTTTTGAGACTGCTCTTCAATGGACGAAGCCATGTTGACGAATAAACGACTTGTTTTCTTGAAATAGTCTTAATAAACGATCAATTTATGTTAAATCATTTCTAGTACAGATGCCTTTACACTTCATTTCTTTGGTAAACAAAGAACGGAAAAGTTTTAATAATGCATACTAACAGCTCGTAAAGTTTGGTCTTTTTTCCGCTAGACAGCCAGCAATTTTTTTCAATGTCTCAATCAAGAATTATAATCGTCCTTAGTCGTAAAAAAATGATCAATACTATTTAAAGAAATGTGCTTATTTGTGTTTGTACTGAAAGGCATAGTTACGCAATGGTCAGTTGACCTGAGATTTGATAATTAAATTAATTTTAAGGGTCATAATTTAGTTCACTCCTTTTTTTAGTTTTAAATAGACTTAATTTATCCTGTTACTATTTTATTTCAGATGTAAATAGGCATAATTTATTCTGCTTCTCTTTCAATTCAAGCCAAAAAACGAAGAAAATTCACAGATGGCACGTGATAATTATACTTGGTTAAATAATACATTAGGGTGGCCAGTGAAAAAAATACAGAAATTAATTTCATTATTTTGCGAAGCAGAGGATCTCAGTAAACTACAGCTACTAAGATTCTCTAGACACACTTGCAATTCAAAATGGAGTTAGTTGCATATTTACACATGCCCATCACAAAAAAGCAGAAAAAGTACGAAACCACCAGTCAATAAAATGAGACTTGAGTCAAAATAAATATGCCATCAATTAAAAATAAATAAAAAGAATGTGGGAACCTTTTTTGGGGGGCAACTAGTCTCAAAAAAGATAATTTAAAAAGCTGTAAACAGCGAAGTATCAATCGGTTACCTGAAACTCTATACTAAAAATAAAATACCTTTTCTCAAAACTATTACTAAAAACCAAGCATAATTGTAGTAAGTTGATAACCCTTTATTTGTTTCGTAATATTCATTTTTTGACAAAAATGAAATTCCTTTTCCTCTTCTCCAACGAAATTCAAAATAAATCAAAGGTTTAAATTTTTAAACCAAAAAACTATTTTCTTCGAATGCCAAAGTTACGATATCTTTTTCGAACTTTTAGCTCTATTTCACAGAACCTATGATTATTTGTTCTTTGCTGAGTAATTAGCATTCGCTTATTGAGTAATTAGTTTGTTAGGTTGATTTTTTCGGTTATTATCCGTTGACTATTATTAGATTGTTTTTAAACTGTTAAAAATGCCTTTAATGGAAGAGAAACTAAATCGCACTACAATCTAAAATCCGTTAACCGTGGGAGTTTTAGTGCAATTTGTAAAGAAATGTATATTCGTGTTTTATTGGGAGTTATGAAAGACTAAATTTATCTCTCAGAATATTTTTTTCATTAAAACTGCTCAAAAAATGCTCAAATTAAAATGAACAAAAACATGGCTCACTTAAGTTTCTTAGTAAAGATTTTTTGAACAAAAAAGTTGTACCTCGAGTTGGATATAGCCATTAGCGAAAGAATACACAGTCTTCCAAAGCTTATTTTCAAAATTCTTGTTTTTTAATTGTTTTTTTTTTTTATCAGATAACTCTGAATTCGTTCTACAATATTTTTGAGTATTTTAACATACTTTTACGATGTCTTTTATTTTGATCATTTTTATTTTATTACCATAAATAAGGCGACTGACCGTGAGATATAACGATAAATGTCACATTTCATGAATCTTTACTTAATTTGCAGGCAACACAGCGCGGCTGGAGGGGAGGGGAGGGGATAATTTATTTAACATTTTTTTTTTTTTTTTTGATTTCACGCAATTAATAACCATCACAGCTTCTTCGGCAAACAAATCTAACTAAGAGGCATATACGAACAAACTAGAGCTAGAAATGACTTAAAATGTATTCTGCGGATAAAGCCTTACTGTCATTTTGATTTCTGACGGACGTATAGGGGCGAGTCAGAAGATGCGGACTAATTTTGAATAAAATATTTTTAATACTTATTTTCCCCTATTACAACGTTATAAATTTCCTAGCAACAAATTAAGACATTTTAACAAACATAAACCTAATGGTAATTACTGAAGTATTTATTTTTAAGAGCAAATGAAATAATAAAAACTATATCCGATTCCACCCTTACATAAGACAAGGATGAGACATGCATTTAAAGTTAGGAAACATAATATTATGTTAGAAAATATGATGTAAAATAACAAAGATAATGCGTTATTTACACAAAGTAATAAAGTATTGAGAAAATCTATTTTATCTAGCATTATTACTTGATAACAAGTCTCCATTTAAAAAACTTTGATATATTAATTTCCTACGAACCGCTTTTGGAGGAGAAATTTGAATTTTGTAAAAAAATAATGTAACCAGTTAAAAAAAATCAACTTTGGTTATTCAAGGTAGGAAGGGATCAACCTGCCTTATCCCTTTGTTTACATTACTTATGAATAAAATGGCTTATTACCTGAGGTAGGCTATTTTATTACATGCCATTTTATTATTAACTGCCATTTTATTAGATGCGTAAAACATTAAAAGTAGTTGGGTTAACGTTAAGGAATGATGATTAAAAACACACACTCGAGATGGTATTTACTTTTTGTGACATGAAATAATCTTTTCTGAAATGAATCACAGAACCCTTCAGAAAATGTGATTTATAGTAACAGACATGGTGCTATGATTGTTCCATCCGGTGATACAGTCAGAAGCTGAAAAGAATGTTTATTTCAAGCATATTTCTAGGTGTACAATCCCTCCCGACTCTTCCCTGCATATCACTCTACTCCTAATGTAAGATTAGTAATTCGAACGTATATATGCACAAATCGCTCTACTATTAGCTATGATCAGTACGGAGATATTAGTAACTCTAAAATTTGTATTGTGGTATGTATCGCTCGGCAGTTTCACAAGATTAATCATTGTCTAACACGAAAGAAAGAAAAAATTTACTAGAGAAAAAAAACCGGTACCACCTTGAATTGCAGTCTCCCGTAAATAATCAACGGTTTTTGTTTATTTTCCAACTTAGAGGTTTATTTGCATGCAAGAAAACAAGCATTATGTTTAAAGTAGAAATTATCTTTTCTTCTAAGTTGATTTTACTTTTACACAATCGCACAATTATTGATACCAGAAACGATCTTAATATAGAGGTGCCTGAAATAGCTTATAACATCATTAACCAAATCAGTCACATTAAATTGAAAAGAGTGCATTAATGTTTTGAAGAACTAATCCTATTAAACCACTGCTAATAAATCCTTTAAACTCTTAACAAAGAGCTGAAAATTATTATTTGAACTTCAACAACGCTAATTAAATATTTCTCTCCCTATTCAATATTTCTTTATTAACCTAAATTTTTCACAAAAGCGAGCTTATCTTTAAAGAATCATTTTGCAATTTCATAAGGAAATATTGGCTGTTGCAAAGGCTTTTGTTTGCCAAAAAGGGGCAGCTAAATGAAATTTTGAGCTGAGAAAAGCGTTAAGTTATAGAAATTATCGGCACGGCTATTAAGAAACCAGCTGTTAAAAGATCATTTTTATATTGTAAAGCGATTTGAATACACAAGATACAAAAACGGTGCATTTTGATAGCGATAAAAATGGATTGTTAGATTTTCTAATGGTTGAGGAGAATTTTGGCTGTTTTTTTCTTTTTGAAAGCTACAGATAAGAAAACGTATTGAAGTTTTCCCAGAGTATAAATTCCATATCGCAAGTGCGGCATTTTTGAGCATCAGGGGGTTGGGACGGAATCAGCAAAAGATACTTTGTATTCTTCTTTTTATTGAGGTTTAATCTAGTCATACATTTTCGAAAAATTTAATCTTGTTAATAAGAGTTAGAAGACGAAATGATCCTGATTATCCAGGAAACATATTTTAGTACTAACGGTTATAAAATATAGCAAACATTTAAAAAAATAAGGCAACTTGACCTACTGCGGATAAATATTACTCAGTGATAACATTCAGTACCGTAAATCAGGGTTACTTGGACCCACAACAGGGCTATTTGAGCCCACAGTAAAATGATAAAATCTGGGTTTGGTACTAGCGTTAGAGACTGCAGAGGGCTTCTACCTATTGGAGAAACGAGGAACTACGTGCAAGTCTTCAACTAGTAGGTACCAAACCTAGATTTTATCATTTTATTGTAGTGGGCTCAAGTAACCCCCTAGGGTCCAAGTAACCCTGATTTACGGTACTTTGTTACAATAATTAACTTATATTAACGTTACTAATAAAGAGCCAGTAACATGAAATCTAACTTTTTATACTGCCCTTAGGTTCTCAAATATATTTGAGGATTTTTTTTACAAATAAAAGTATATCTCTACACTGAAAAAAAATGAACAGTATAATTTTTACAGTATAATATTGGCAGTCGTGGTTCCAATTTAAAACTGTAAATTGCATAGCAATAAACTAAAACTAGCAATTTTAGTTTATTACTGTAAAGTTAGAAATTTTACAGTTTATTTGCCGTAAGATTTAGCTGTATTATACTGTAAAAATAACAGCGTAATACTGGCAGCAGAGGTTCCAGTTTAAAACTGTAAAACGCACGGTAATAAACTGTAAAATTAGCAATTTTGCAGTTTATTGCTGCAAAATTAGCACATTTACAGTTTAGTACTGTAAAAGTAGAAATTTTGCAGTTTATTGCTGTAAAATAGCAAATTTTATAGTTTATTACCATAAAATTAGCTGCATTATACTGTAGAGACAACATTTATTTTTTAGTGTACAGAACTAGCATTTGCTAAAATAATGATCTTGCAGGTTAAACTGGGATACGCTGCATATAACATACTCACTCTAAAAAATATCTCGCTTATTAAGAGTAGTCCTACTCTTGTTTTTATTACTCGAGCGTGAACATAAACATTAGTAAGAACGAAATGCGTTGTGATCAAATCTAATTACCTGATCGTAATTAATGCAGATGCATCTTTTCTCATTGAAAAAAATCAATTATACTATCAAACTTTGGCTGGTAAGTAATTCTGTTACGTTTTCATCGTAATCAAACTTGGGTTTGAAATTTCCTGAGTGTTATTGTATTCTCAAAATGCTGAAAATATCGCTTTTTGATCAAAGAATTAATAATTATTGTTAATTGCGGTGCAATTATTACACTAAAAATAATTTCTTAATGTACTTTTTTTTAAATAAATGTGCACTATTTTGTGTTTTATTTGCAATGTAGAGATGACACGAATGAGTGAAAATCAGTCCGGGATTTCAAATTTACTAGTACCTGGCAAAAAGCCCTTAAAAATTGGGATAATTACATCGTTGATTTAAAATAAAAACTTGATATTTATGGAAAAAAAACATTTCTGGTCCCCCCAATACATAGCAAAAAAAAAAAAAAAAATATCACGTTTACTATAAAATATGTAGGAAAACTTCTACAAACGAACCGCAAACTCGTGGGAGAGATCTAGGAACCGAAAATACGTGAAAATCATAATACATAAAAATTAATGATCAAATTTCCTTTAAAAAGTTGCGATTTTGAACATTTATACCGACTCAAGACAAGTGCACTTCACTATATCGAGCTGTTTAAAAACTTGGTGTTGAAAAAATTCGTACAAAGCATACAAAATTGCACGTTCCCATTGCACACATCTTAGATGGATTACCCACTCATACACAAACTGTATCAAAAGCAATTTGTTAATCAAATGCTTTATTTCAGTACTCATGAACACCGATATTTCAAACAAAAAACAAAGGCATCGTAAAAATCTAGCTTTTTTGAAAAACGATATAAACTTATTCTTTTATTATTTTTTAAATTGAGTAACAATTTATTAGTTTATACACTGCCGCAAGGAACTCCATCAAGCGTTTGAAAATATTTCATTTCCCTCTTCCTGAATAAAAATATAGATTTACTCCTAAAATACAGATTCTTGACTGGATGAAAAGATAGATTTTCTTTCTCTTCGCTAAATTACATCTTAGCTTATGCACGAGAGATGGGTTGCTAAGGCAACCAGAGCATCTTTTTGCTCATGGTATTTAATTGTTGCACGATCTAAATTTAAGAGATTTGTCAAAGTTACATTTTAACTCTCCACTGCAAAGTGATTAGCGAGCCGGTAATGTAGTTAAAATGTAAAATTAATTTCAAATAAAGCGTTTGTGAAATTGCCTGCTTCCGATACTATGTTCAGGATTGGTTGTTCACTTTTAAAAAATTGAAAAAGTCGGTGAAAAGTAAATATTTATTGAAAATTAAAAAAAAAAGATAGATTACCATGGTTTTTAATGCACACACACAATATATATACACACACACGCATATATATATATATATACACTGGCGGAAAAAAAAATCCCAACACCAAGAAAGACTTGTGATAGACAAGCGAAATTTGGTAGGCGTGTTTATACAACTGAAAGATGACATCGATTGAAATTTCGTGTTCCGCGCATAAGTGTGGCGCAGCTGGCGTCACTCAGAACATGCAAATAAGGCTTGTTTTAAAAGCGTGTTGTGAAGCTCGAGTGTATTATTTTTCCGTGAAATTGGACGAATTGCGTTCATGTTAGCCAGGAATACCTTTTAAGAAGACGAAGAAGCCATTATCAACAGCTCACCGAGTTTAAACGAGGTCGTACAATTTGGCTACGAGAAGGTGGATTTTCATTTCGCGATATTGCAGAAAGACTTGGGTGGGAATGTTTCCACCATGCATGATTATTGGAAGCTATGGGCAAGGGATGGTACTACCTCAAGAAGATCGAGTTCCGAGCTGCCACGTGGCACGACTGAGAAGGAAGATCGCCGAATCTTGCGTACGGCTGTGGCGCATCGTACTGCATCTGCGACTGACATTCGAGCTGCAGTTGGTACCGTCATGACCCAAGGAACGGTAAGAAACTGTTTACTTCAAGGACAGCTCCGAGCCAGGCAGCCTGTAGCCGGTATTCCATTGACTGCAAACCATTACTTTTTCCGACGGCAGTGGTGCCACGACAGAGCTCACTGGAAGTCAGAGCGGTGATCTGTTGTAATTTTTGATGGAAACAGACTCTGAATTAGTGCCAATGGTGGCTGTATATTGGTCAGAAGGAGGCCAGGGGACCGCCTACATCCAAGCGGTCTACGGCCTAGACACACGGGACTCACACCTGGAGTTATGGTCTCTGGAGCAATTTCCTACGACAGCAGGGGCATTCTTGTGGTTATCCCAAACTCACTGACTGAAAATTTGTCGTCAGTCTGTTAATTTAACCAGTAGTACAGCCCTTTATGAGTAGCATTTAAGGAGGCGTTTTCCAACCGGATAACGCTCGCCCTCACATCGCTGCTGTAACTCAATGTGCTCTACAGAGTGCTGACATGTTACCATGACCTTCAAAATCACCAGGTCTGTCTCCAATTAATAACGTATGGGATATCATGGGATGGTACCTCGAGCATCATCCACAGTCAGCAATGATGGTCCTAGTAGCGACACAGCAAGTGCAACAAGCATGGAACTCCATACCACAAAGTGACATTCGGCACCTGTATGACATAATGCATGCACGCTTGCAGGCTTGCCTTCAAAATTGTGGAGGTTACACCCTCTATTAAATTAACATAATTTCACATTTGCACAGCATTTTCTTGAGCTTAAATTAGCCAGTGATCTTGTACATTTAATCAATTAAACATGTTAACTAGACAATTGCATTACCCAAATTTCATTACTCTACAGCAATTTTTTCTTGGTGTTGGGATTTTTTTTTCCGCCAGTATATATATATATATATATATATATATATATATATATATATATATATATATATATATATATATATATACAGTGAAATCTGTGTATAACGATACTCAAGGGGACGAGGAAAAATATCGTTATAGACAGATTATCATTATAGACAATTTGAGCAAAAAGCTCAAACTGTTGGCTGTGACCAAACCAAAATATCAGGTTTATCGTTATGTACAGTATCGTTATACACAGGTTTCACTGTATATATATGCGCGTACCTATTTAATTGTTAAACTGTCCTGTGCTAAATAATAATCAGTAATATGTGCTACATGCTGAAATTTCGTGGACCATGAATTTTTGTATTAATTCACACGTAAGCTTACATTTTATTTGTGATACTCTTTGAACTTAAAAATAAATAAATAAATATAAAAACATATTTAGATCCAAACCAAATATATAAAATGAGAACATAATTTAGGAAATCCAACGCAAAATACAATATATGACCTGATTCTTTTGTTCTTCTGGTTCATTTACACATGCACAAGAAGGGCTTCCGTGCAACTTCAAAAAAGGCAACGAAAACTTTTATCTTACTTTTAAATTTCTTAAATAACCTGCATTTAGTACATATGATTTTTGGCCTCCTACTTCCCCAAAACATCTCAGATTCTGACTGATACTCTGTAAAATAATACATTTAAAAATGTAGCTTTTTCTATCTCTTATTATCTTGTATGCATCTAATTAAACGACATTCCTCTAGCTCTGTATCTGTGCACAGAGAAAAGGGGGAGGATAGAGAAAGCTTCTTCTAAACCCTCAAATACATTAAATTTTAGGGGAACACTCTCATTTATTTTAAATATGCAAGTCTCTATTTTTTTTTATTCGTAACTGTTTTGACAAAGCTGTAGACGTGTTGTAACTTTCAAAAATATTAGTATTACATTTCACTAAAAAGCTGGCTTTTTTCTGAAAGAGTATTAAATATATTCTTCTATGTATTTATCAGCCACGCTTAATCTATCATTTTTAAGGGGTTACAGTACCTTTCTAACAAATTTCTTTAATTTAAGTGAAAAAGTTAATTCTTTGAAATATTTGTTTCTGCACTTGTTTAACAATCAATAATTTATTTTCAATAATTTATTTTTACTTCTTTGAAAATTTGAAAAAATGTAAGAAAATTTCAATTTCTTAAAAACCGTAAGGCTTTTTTGTTTCTGCACTAATTTCAAAATTTCTTTTTGTGAAATGATCAGAAGGATTACCTCAACAAATCTGTGCATTCATTTTCTTATATTTTGATTAGAAAATATTTTGTGACCTTTTATGTAAAAAATTCTTAGAAAATTTTGTTCTTCGAAGTTTAACAAACTGTAATTTATAAAACGCTTATTCAATGCACAGTTTTGTTAAATATATTATCCGAATGCAAAAAATATTGCTTTAAAGTGATATCTTTTATAGAAAAAATTCCTTAGCATTTCCAGTAACATAGAAACACTAAACCACCACCGAGGATCACCGATAGGATCACCGAGAAAAAGCACTTTAAAGTTTGGCTTTTCCATTAGAACACATAGCATGCATGCCGTAAAGTCGCTCATAACTTTTTAAATAATTTAGCTAGAACAATGCTATTTTTTTTCTGAGTGTTTTAAATATCTTTTACTTTTGAAATAAGCAATAAATTTTTTTTTGGTCTTTTGGTCATTTTTGAGGTACTGTAACCCCTTAAGAAGTGTATTTTTGGGTTTTAAAATATATTGCGAAGTAACAGATTGAGAAATGCAATGCAAAATGTTTTAAAAGCATATTTCATAGGACTAAATAAAAAATAAAATTATACATAACTTAAACCACTGTTAAGCACGGCTTCGTTATATCTACAGCAAATTGTCACTTAAAAAATCATACTTAACAGTTAACATCAGTAATAACTCTGACTTTCACGCTTGATGAAACATAAAACACATTTCGGGTTTAATAGTTAAAACAAATTATCCAATGACAATTGAAGGGGCAAGTGTATAAAGGTGATGTGACAATTTTTTAAACTTACTTTTTACCATGGATGAAGTGATAAGTCCATCAGTATCATATCCCATTAGTCCAACAAAAGGTTGGTAACTAAGGTTATGACCCCGTTTTACCCGTTGAGAAAAACCATTAAAAATAACATTTTTTTTTAAAGATTTTTATAGAAATTTAAAAAAAATGACACGTATCGCCTTTATCCATTTTCCCCTTCAATTGTAATTTTGAATAGTCAAAAACATCAAATTATGATAATTCATACTAAACTCAGAATAGCAAGTCTTAAAAAAAAAATCAATTATATGAAAGGGAACAAGTCGTATCCAGACAACAAAGAATACACTCCACTACGATTATACCGAATATTTTCTTTGATAGCCTGTCAGCATGGTTGGAGATATATAGATCTACAAGTAGCCGTAGGGAAAATGTCTCCGCTGTGAGATAGGAATTCTTTCCCGAATAGTAATTGTGGAGGGCGACTAATGTCTAGAATTCCTTTAGCTCTTCTTCTATTTGAATTTCCTTTTCCTCGGCTATGGTGCGTGTCAGTGCTATCCGTTTGAGGTTACTAATGGTGGCGTTGTATTGAAAAAAATATTAACATAGAATAACTATTTAGCTATTTAATTACAAATTTTAAAAGCATTTTTTTGCACTTATTCTTCATTAAAACTTTCAATTTTGATTTTTTTCGACGCTTTTCTTATGGGATAACTTATTAAAACATTGAAGCGTTTCTCTATTTAAAATTTCAACTTATGCTGAGCCAGTTAGCAGAAACATTTGCAGGTTCATTTAATACTTTAAAACTGCAGGTTTTTGCAGAGTTTTGTAAATTTAGCGACTGCTTACACAACTTCTTATCACATATCTAGGATTGAAACTATTATTTATGTGAAGATTATTAATTCAGAATAAAAAGTGGAAGGCTGAAATTCGTTCATCGAGACTCATATAACAAAGTATATAAGGGACTGCGAGCTTAACTCATATTTTCTCGGATTTCTTGTCGGTGCAGTTGGACATTTGTGGTGATACACTAGAGGTAGGCCACAGGAGTAATTACATGTTTCCTGTTGAAAATTATTTCATACTAAAAAAAGTTACAATAAAAAAAAAAAAATTACGTAACAATGTCAAGCAATTTCACCCCCCCCCCCCTGCACCACTTCTTAACCAGTCTTAAAATCTTTAGATGTTTTAATTCGGATAGGAGAGAAAGAGTACTGTTACAAATCTTGTAAATAGTTGTTGTTTTTCCTGCCTTGCATCATTTTCATTAGTTTTGGTTTTATCTGACGTCATGTTGCAAAAGTATCTGAAGATATCACCTTTATCACTTGTATACCGGCCCCGTAACACTTTGTAGTTTTTACACTTGCCCTAACTTTAATAAGCGTGAAGAAATTTTCGCTCGGAGTGGTGTTTTTCTTTTTATTTCTAGCGTTTTCTTGAATGAATTGTTTAAAGTTATGAATGATTTGGAATATTCCAGATATTACTAGAAAGTTGTCGGGAATTCTTTCCGTGTATAAATAGCTGGCCTTGAACACAAGTCAGTCAGTTTTTCTCAGATGGGTTTTCTGAGATGCTCGTTTTCGTTCGCTTGGGCGGATGGTTGTTTTGCTTTTGTGATTGCTTAATTACTGTTCACGTTAGATACGTGGTGCTGAGTTACTGTTGAGAGTACAGTGTACTGTTTGTTGCCTAATTGCTGATGTTTAGCAATTGTTTTCTGCTCTTATTGTAAATAGTGTACATACTTGTAAATAAATTTATAGTTACTTCCTCAAGATTGGAATGCTCATTTGAAGAAAGTTGAAGGTGCTACGGACTCGTTACAATTTTGGCGCCCAACGTGGGGCATCTTCAAGGACTTTCTTGGAATTACCTGTGAATTCGGACTTTTCTTCCTAAGGACTTTTTGACTTCGGAATTTTATGGTGATTACTCGAGCAATGGAGGAACAACTGCAAAAACTCCTTGATGCGATCAACGCTGTTAAAAGTGACATGACTGCGAATCAAGAACAATTAAAGAATGATATGGCGATTATGGCTACTAATCAAGAACAATTAAAGAGTGATTTAACCGCTAGCATAACTTCAAGTCAAGAAGAAATTAAGAATGATTTAACCGCTAGCATAACTTCAAGTCAAGAAGAAATTAAGAGCGATCTAACGTCAATGAAAAGTTTGGTGGAAACTAAATTTATCAACATGGAAAATAAAGTGGGGGCTCTAGAAGATCGAATCATCACAGTAGAAAACCATGTGGAAAAGAAAATTAAAGAATTTGAATCAAAGTTATCAGGACCCTGCAACAACTCAGACAGCATTGAGAATCGAATCACCACAGTAGAAACACATGTGGAAAAGAAAATTAGAGAACTTGAATCAAAGTTATCAGCATCCTGCAACAACTCAAGTGACTGTGTAGCTGCAGCTGGAACTTCTCGTTCATCCATTAAACTGGCCACATTTGACGGGAAGACCTCGTGGAATATTTACAAGAAGCAGTTCCTCATCGTTGCAGAAGCAAACTCTTGGGACTCTTCCACGAAAGCCTGTCACCTCGCAGCCTCGCTGAGAGGAGATGCAGCCGACATACTACAGACCTTCCCAGAGGACAAGCACCATGACTTCGAAGCCTTATCATCGGCCTTGGAGCTTCGCTTTGGCGAATCCTGCCAAAAAGAATTCAGCCAACTTCAGCTCAAATCTCGACTCCAGAGGGCTGGAGAGACTTTGCAAGTTTTTGCAGCAGACGTTGAGAGGCTTTCCCATCTCGCCTTCTCGGACTGTCCTTCGGGTGTTCGCGATAGCCTGGCCCTGAACTACTTCACAGATGGAGTGCGAAATCCAGAACTTCAGACGGCTCTCCGGATGGCGGACATTAAGGATTTTAAATCCGGTCTGGTCTACGCAATGAAGTTCGAGGCTGCACAGCAAATATCCCGCAAGGATCGCCATTCGACCAGAGGCGTGGAAGTGAGTGCCCAAGATTTGAACTCAACTCGTCTCTCGGACATTGAGCGACAAATCAAAGAGATGTCGGGGACCCTGAAGAAGATTGCGGCTCACAAAGACCAAGGTAGACAAACACAGAAGTGCTGGAAATGTGGCGGTGAGGGCCACGTACGAAGGAATTGCGAAGCTCGCCAAGAAAAGAAGACGTCTCCCAAACTTTTCCAGATTTCCCCAAGAAGTGGCGGCTGCAACGGACTCTTCATTTACGCTTATGTGAATGGGTTTCCCTGCGAAATGATTGTGGACACAGGAGCCAACGTTACCATTATTAAGACTGATGTGGCTCGTCAATTTGGACTCAAGATCTTATGGACGCCGCCCTGCGTTACTCTCCAAACTGTGACAGGTGACAAAATCGAGATTGAAGGAAAAGTGAACTTAGAAATAATGTTCGGGAGTGCCACTTACCATCACACGGCATTCGTCGCTGACATTACAGATCCCTTCATTCTCGGATTGGACTTTTTGAGAAAATTTGATTTTTCTATTGACTGTAGAAATAATGAGCTGCACTCGATGAGGGAAGACATAGTGATTTTCAATACCGAAAATAACTTAAAATCTGCTCATCAAATAATAGCCCAAACTGATTCATTGATTCCGTCTAGATCAGAAGTACTAATACCTGGCTCCATCAAAGAAAACAACAGCTTTAAATTCGGCTTAATTGAATATCCTAACCAGAATAATAGCCCAAAAGGAGTACTAGTGGCATCTACGCTTGTGGACCTTTCAAGGAATGCAGTTCCTGTGAGAGTCGCCAATGTAAGTGAAAGACCGAGGAATATCAAGAAAGGAGAAGTGTTGGCAACTTGTACTCCCGTAAACTGCATCATCAGAAGAATTGATTCCTCCGAGACTGTGTCTTCCGAATCCTTGACTTCGAAATTAATTGGGAGTGCAGCATTATCGAAGGATCAAAGATACGCTGCGGAAAAATTGGTGGACGACTTCAAGCAGGTGTTTTCATCTACACCCGAAGATGTTGGTCGCACGAGTTTAGCGCAGCATAGGATCGACACTGGAGATCATCCCCCTATCAAGCAGCATCCAAGACGACTACCGTTCGCCAAGAAGGAAGAGGTTGAGATCCTCGTAAAAGAGATGCAGGAGAATGACGTCATCGAACCCTCATCCAGTCCTTGGGCATCCCCTATCGTCTTGGTCCGAAAGAAAGACGGCTCCACCAGATTTTGTGTTGATTACCGACGCCTGAATGACATCACCAAGAAGGACAGTTACCCTCTTCCACGGATCGATGACACTCTGGACACCCTTTCCGGACACAAGTGGTTTTCGACCCTGGATTTAAAGAGCGGCTACTGGCAGGTGGAGATACACCCCGACGACCGAGAGAAGACGGCGTTTACAACCGGACAAGGCTTGTGGCAGTTTAAAGTGATGCCGTTCGGCCTCTGCAATGCACCAGCCACGTTCGAGCGTCTTATGGAGTCAGTGTTACGAGGACTTTCTTATGAATCCTGTCTTGTCTACTTGGACGACATCATCATCATAGGACGCAGTTTTGAGGAACATTTGGCTAATCTTAGGAAGGTGCTGCAGAAGCTTAAGGAAGCCAACCTGAAGTTAAGCCCGTCCAAGTGTAATCTGTTCCGCCGTGAGGTGAACTACCTTGGTCACATTATCTCTTCAGAGGGTGTACGAACAGATCCAGATAAGGTATCCGCAGTCAAGAATTGGAGCCGCCCCGAAAATGTTCATCAGCTGCGAAGCTTCCTGGGGCTCTGCACGTACTACAGGAAGTTTGTGAAGGGTTTTTCCAATATTGCACGACCTTTGCATAAGCTGACGGAGAGCAAACGAAAATTTGAATGGTCCAAAGAATGCGAGGATGCATTTCTACAGCTAAAGGAGGCTTTAACATCAACGCCTATTCTCTCTTATCCTCAGCCTGAAAAATCCTTCATACTTGACACTGATGCGAGCCACGAGAGCGTTGGAGCTGTTTTATCTCAAGAAATAGACGGTAACGAACATGTCATCGCTTACTGGAGCAAATGCTTATCCAAGTCGGAGCGAAATTATTGTGTCACGAGAAAGGAATTGCTCGCCATAGTTAAAGCTGTAGAACATTTCCATCATTACCTCTACGGCCGTAAATTCCTGCTCCGGACTGATCATGCCTCTTTAACTTGGCTGTTGAATTTCAAGAATCCAGAGGGCCAGGTAGCCAGGTGGATACAGCGGCTCCAGGAATATGACATCGAGATTAAGCACCGAAAAGGTTCGTCACACGGTAATGCTGACGCATTATCAAGAAGACCTTGTTCCGAGAACTGCCATTATTGCTCTCGAATTGAGAAACAGTACGGGACGACAATCCCTACTGCCTGTCAAGTTACTGCTACTTCATCATCTTCAGATCCTGATCCATGGAGTGACGACCAAGTTAGAAAAGATCAGCTTGAAGACCCAGACCTAAAGCCTATCATAGAGTTAATGGAAAAGGACAGTCGGCGACCTAGTTGGCAAGACGTTTCTATCTACAGTCCTGCCACGAAGAGATACTGGGCTCTATGGAAATCTCTCCAGTTGCGAAATGGCGTCCTGTATCGGAAATGGGAATCTGACGATGGTAAAGCATTCAAATGGCAGTTACTTATTCCCAGATCAAGAATTCCAGACGTTCTAAAGGAATTGCACAGTAGTCCGACTGGAGGACACTTTGGTATCTTGAAAACCCTCCACAAGGTTCGAGAGCGCTTCTTCTGGAGCAAGGCGAAGGATGACGTAGAGAAGTGGTGTCATTCTTGTGACGCCTGTGCTGCCCGTAAAGGACCGAAGAGAAGAAGCCGCGGGAAGCTACATCTTTACAACGTAGGAGCTCCTTTCGAACGAATCGGGATCGACATTCTTGGTCCTCTACCGAAAACTACTGATGGGAACAAATACATCCTCGTTTCCATTGACTATTTCACCAAATGGCCCGAAGCATATTCCATTCCGGATCAAGAAGCTACCACTGTAGCAGAGACTCTAGTCCAGCATTGGATCTCGAGATATGGGACACCTTTGCAGATCCACTCCGATCAGGGGAGAAACTTCATCTCTGCTGTGTTTAAGGGCCTATGTAAAATCCTCAAAATTGAGAAAACTCGAACGACACCACTACACCCACAATCGGACGGCATGGTGGAGAGATTCAACAGGACAATCCTTAATAATCTCTCGCTTATGGTCTCCAAAAATCAACAGGATTGGGACAAGAAACTTCCTCTGTTCCTGCTGGCCTACCGCAGTGCTGTCCACGAGACCACCGGATATTCCCCATCACAGATGCTCTTCGGCCGAGAGCTTCGGCTACCTTGTGATCTCGTCTTCGGTCTCCCTCCAGATGCGCCTTCATCGCCTGAGGAATACGTCCAGGATCTCCAGGCCCGGTTGGAGGACGTTCATCACTTCGCACGGGAGCGAATCAACATCGCGACGGAGAAGATGAAGACCCGATACGACACAAGGTCCACTGGTCATGACTTTCAAGAAGGTGACAAAGTATGGCTATGGAATCCCATCCGACGTAAAGGTCTGTCACCCAAATTGCAGTCGCATTGGGATGGACCTTACACAGTTCTCCACCGGCTGAACGACGTCGTAGTGAGGATCCAGAAGTCATCACATTCAAAACCTAGGGTTGTCCATTATGATCGGCTAGCCCCATACTATGGCCATAGTTCGTAAAGTAAATCTAAAGCTACCATGGTAATTTGTTTGTAAATTTTGTAAATAACTTTTGCCTTTAATTGTTTGTAATATTACTCTATCAATGTTATTATTTCGTTCATGTTCTCATTGTTATTGTTTATCATGTTTATTATTGGTCATCATGTAATGTGTGCATCTGTAAGTCTTCCCTTGCTTCCTTTCTGGGGATTGTACTGCCCGGGACGTGCAGTCCTTGGGAAGGGGGCAATGTTACAAATCTTGTAAATAGTTGTTGTTTTTCCTGCCTTGCATCATTTTCATTAGTTTTGGTTTTATCTGACGTCATGTTGCAAAAGTATCTGAAGATATCACCTTTATCACTTGTATACCGGCCCCGTAACACTTTGTAGTTTTTACACTTGCCCTAACTTTAATAAGCGTGAAGAAATTTTCGCTCGGAGTGGTGTTTTTCTTTTTATTTCTAGCGTTTTCTTGAATGAATTGTTTAAAGTTATGAATGATTTGGAATATTCCAGATATTACTAGAAAGTTGTCGGGAATTCTTTCCGTGTATAAATAGCTGGCCTTGAACACAAGTCAGTCAGTTTTTCTCAGATGGGTTTTCTGAGATGCTCGTTTTCGTTCGCTTGGGCGGATGGTTGTTTTGCTTTTGTGATTGCTTAATTACTGTTCACGTTAGATACGTGGTGCTGAGTTACTGTTGAGAGTACAGTGTACTGTTTGTTGCCTAATTGCTGATGTTTAGCAATTGTTTTCTGCTCTTATTGTAAATAGTGTACATACTTGTAAATAAATTTATAGTTACTTCCTCAAGATTGGAATGCTCATTTGAAGAAAGTTGAAGGTGCTACGGACTCGTTACAGTACTATTCAATAAAGATAAATAATAAATCTGTGTTTGATATTTTCATATTGTATTTTTCATTATGTCCAAGCTTTTGCGGATAGCATGGTTGTCAGTTTTAATCGCAAAACTATTGTTTAGCTTCTGGCTAGAAGGGTGGAGAATGAAATTATTTATTCTGAAAGTACAATTTTTTAACGGAATATACTGCTAAAGCAACTTGTTCAGCATCGATTCAAATGTCATTAAATTATTTATACCCTTTATTTTAATCGGCAATAGCTTTAATCAGAAACAAAAAACTGAAAGTCGATTCTACTGTTATTTAAAACTCAAATATTAGTACTCATTGACACTAATAAGGAGCACCATTTACTACTAAGGTTAACCATTCCTTATATTACAGATAAAAGTTCAGTGCTTTTGGTTTATAGGAATTCTACAAAAAGCACGGTGGGTCCCGCGCACAAGTGAACCAAGTTTAATACATCTTGGCTCCTAGTAACCGCTTTTCGAAGTCAGTAAAATATATGTAAACCTAAGACCGAAGATTTGATACATGGTTGTAGATTGTGCCGTAAAAATGGATTAAGGGTTAGCTAGGAATAGTAATAAAATATTTTATTTTTATGGATATCAGACTCATAAACTCCGACGATGTATAATTTTATTCACTTGCACGTTAAACCTTTCATATATTTGAAATTTCAGAATAATATAATGTATTAAAATACATGTTTCAACTGAAAATAAATTTGGTAATACCTTGAAAAACAAAAGTTACCATCAACATTCATTTTCTTGACTAACCAATCAATAAGTACAATCAGATATAAAAATATTAACCGCGGATTATGAAAGTTAAATAATTCTGTAATTGTACAAATGAACCCTTTTAAATTAATATTGGTTAAATTTGTCTAACGTTGTTTTTAATATTAATGCTCGCGTTGTTCATATGTTTTTTTAAATGCAAACTCAAAGCATATACTCCGATTTTCTTAAGTAAAACCTTCCGCTCATTTACGCATGCGTCAGGTCTTCTCTAATCTTATTAAAAGTGGGGTGTTATGGAAGATAACAATAAGGGGAAGAGTAATAAAAAGCATTCTGAGTCGTATCAAACAACGTAGAACGATGCTAATTTCAAATACATAGTTTAGTTGAATATGTCAAAAGGCTGTAGCAAATGCAAGTTTTAAATTGAAAACTTCGGGAAGTTATCCCCCACAACCCATCTACCCTTTTTTAAGTGGAACTGTTCCTGAGTGCCATGCGCGGCTTTCACGGACGAACAGTATTTAAATGTTTACTAAAATACGTTAGTACCAAAGCCAACCAAATGTAAATGTTCAAAAAACTATCTTTTGTTGTGATTAATTGTAAGCAATAATTTTAGAATATATAGAATGTTTTCTGCAATATGTTCAAATAATTTTTGACTACTATACATAGAAAATAGTGTAACATTGTATATCGCATCTTCGATGTACATTTTAATTGGTCGAGAGCATAATCTATATTCAACATTCACTGGAGGCAACAACACAACTTTCCAACGTATACACATACACATGTTCTACATTTAGTGCATCTGAAAACGACGTCTCGTAGCAAAAATTAATTATTCCTCAACAGCGCAACGTAATTCTAAATTCTTAAACTTTGAGAACTAACTTCTACCTCTAAAACTCCAAAATGTAATAAAATAACCAGCTAAAAGCCGATTTCTCTTCTGAAAGCAGGCATAAATCATTAATAATTTTGATACTTTCTAGCATTAATGAAAGAAACTTTGAAGTGAAATTCATACACAATTACTAGAATATTTATACGCCGTTCATTTACTTGGAAGTTGGCCAAGCAAATCTGTCTAGTTGTTTTTAAATAAATTCTCCCCTCTTCGCCCCAAATTGTAGCAAAACACATTTATCCTTACAAATAGAGCTGTGTTCGAAACTATGCCCCGGTACTTTCTTCCCTATACTATTCTATGACGTTGGGAAACTGACAGATCATAAATTAATGTATCATTCCGCGCTTCAGCAGAATTGATGTCATTATCCAATTCGCTGTAACTGGATAGAAAGATGCAGTAATTCCTAAATCCATTAATTTATATGCTGTGAAACTGACGTCTTATCATAGAATCTAAAAATTCTGGCCATGCGTAAAAATATTCTAATTTTCGGGTTCTCCTTCCAGTAATATTTTGCATTTTGTGAGGCTATAAATATTCTATTTAAACAGGATTTAGGCTATTTTTACTCGCAGGTAATTTACCAATGATGTCTTTTAAAACTGCGGTAGTTTTGAAAGAATAAATAGTTCTTTTAGCATTCGCTAACAAGCGTTTGTATGTGCTAACAAAATTTTAATATGCCAATTTATAATGACCCATCTTCGGGTTGATTTTAAAATTTTTTATGGATCGCTATTTTTTCATACGTTGAACACATTGCTTTTTTAAATTTTGTACTGCTGTAATTGCTTATACTGGTATATTATAGTTTTAATGCCACTTCTCTCGTTTTCGTAGAATTGATTTACTTTTTATGTGTAAAAAGATTTAACTCTTTGTTTTATTCGTTATTTCAATATTGAATCCCTCTATTTTAACATTCATCAAATCGCATACCAAGAATGAAAAGGGCACTTTATAGATTGCATTAGCATTTAAATTACAAATAACAAAAAAAAAAAAAAAAAAAAAGTTTGCCCGTTTGATTTTAGGCATGCGATACGTTTAGATCTTTACGATTGGCAGTAAAGTTTTTAAATAGTCACATTGATCCCAAATTAAATCTCACCCTTCCCTACGTGCTTTAAATATGCCCCAAGAGAAAAACTATTTATTTTTGAAAAGGTTCATTTTTGTGTTTATTTTTATACGTAAAAGAAATATTTATTCATATCTGCTTTAAGTATTTCGGCTACGATTATTTAATAAGATAATAAATGCGAAAAAAGGAATGAAATCATTTCTGTTTCTTCATTTTTTTCCAAGTGTGCATACTCAATGCACATTTTATCGGAGAATAAAAAAAACCACTTACTTGTAAAAAAAAAAAAAAATTTTTAAACCAGAGGGGGGGGGGGGGGTGATTAACCTTCCCCGATCCCCTAGAAGACGGGTCAGCCTCAAATACAAACTATTTTGTTTTACTACGAACACAATTTCACCCGCTTTGGGCTCACTTCTTCTAAATGTGAATGAATGCAAGACAGTTAAAAACAGGATAAAAATCCTGAACTATTTCAAAACGTTACTTCCGTTATATGGGCGATTCTCTGTAAACTCGTCATTTTTCACACGAAATCTGTCCGGGCACGGTTTTTTGAAATGTTCGTATAATTATAATACTATTGCTCAGAAAATGAATCTATTACTTTGGTTTGAAAGTGGGCCAATTGAAGTTTGTGTTTTTCTGATAAATCATGATAGGGGGTAAGTCCCCCGCCTAGTATAACTAGGCAGGGGACTGTGCCAGGTGACTGTGTTTTTGCTCTTTGTTACGTAATATCTGCGAAACTATTGGAACATAATTAGTTACGAGACTACCTATAAATTTAGGCACAAATCGTGGACATTATAACTAACATGTTTTATAATTAAATTAATTGACATTAATAAAATCACTTCCCAGAGACTGTTTTCGCAACGACCCTGATGCATACTTTCATCACAAATGTGGCTCTCAAACTAAGAAAAGTAGCGTTTCAACACCGTTCTCGGCGATTTCGGCAAATTCACACTGATTACTTTAAACTTCCTGCCAAAAACAATTTGCAAAAGTTATAGATTTTTCGTATTACAGCTTTGAATTTGTTGCAGGGGACTGTTTGAAAAAACTCCGGACAGAATTTACATGACAACTTTAAGTTTTAGAAATACGTAATTATACCTTATTTTATAAGAAAAATATAGCTTCCTTATTCTATTTTTAGATATTAGTCGCCAAATTTATGTAGTGTTAATAGGTTTTTTGAAATACTATCTTTAACAGTTAAACTATGGGATTGGGACAGTCAGGGGACTGTGTTTTTGGCGCTTAGATAATTTCTAGAAAAAAAAAAAAAATAAATTGTTATCACTCCAAATACAATTGGGCCACAAAGTATTAATGCTTTACTTGTATTAAGAGAGATAATTACTTTATTACACTTTATTATTTTTAAAATACTTAGTCCGGACAGCCAATTACCAGTTTACAGAGAATCGCCCATATACAGGTGGATGGGTTAGAATGAGTGGTTCTTGAAGTAATTTTTTTAAGTGTTCCAATGGCGCAAACAATACTAAAATAAAGTGCCTACTAACCGAAACTGTTGTTCATTTGAAAACGACAGTAGTGAAAAGCAGTTGAACCATCAGACAAAATTTTCAGTTAGGGATCATCAGTCACTCATAACAGTCCTTGCGCATATTTGCCTTTTTTTTTCAGAAAGCCCATAGTTAACGTAAAACAGTAGGAGTCATTTAACTTTAAAAAGTTACAAATCACATTTCTTAAAATTGATGCATAATAATAATAATAATAATAATTATTATTATTATAATAACAATAATAACAACAATATTAACAATAATAATAATAACAATAAAAATACTTACGTTTAAATACAAACCCTTTTCTTGAAACTAAAATTTACGATGTCTTGACTTTTGCAGGGTTTTTTTCAAAACCTGTAACTACCTAAGTTTTATACGGGCAACTTACGTCACTTTTATTCTAACTATGACAGGTATTAAAAAAAAATCGCTCAAAGGGATTTACACTCAAATTTTCAAATTATTCATGCGAGTTAAATTATTTCTAGATATGTAACGGAGCTTTAAATCAACATTTAGCTTTATTTCTCTTATCTTACAAAGAAACATTACATTATATGACAATAAATTCAGCACTGGATACTTTTAGATGGTAACTAATGCAAGCAATGAAGATATTTTTATATTAATGTATAAACTGGATACCATTTGCAAAAGGAAACCAGAGGATTATTTAACGGAATTCAACTTGGCGGACATTTAAGAAATCCAATTACGAACGCTTTTAGGCGATTAATAAAATTCTCTGGAACTTCTCAGGAGCAATAACGCTAACGTGTTAATAAAGAAGTAAAAATACCCCGATATGTGAATACAAAGTACTAATCTTGCGGCTCTTTTGGAAAATTTCCAACTTATCCATTACCATTATTAAAAGTATCAACAGTTTGCTGCGTGTCCAGATTTTGAACAGCTGCCAACAAATACGAAAATGGGAACTAAGTCAATGCTGTTGAATAACGTAAGCAATAACTTTATAGTCTTAAAGCACATATTAAATTCAAATCAGTGAAAGTATAAACGGCGGCTGGTGCGCTAAATTTATTTATTCCGGGTTAGTCGTTGCAAATCTTAAAAGGATAAAAATTTAAAAAAGCGTAATACTAAACACTGAAAAAAAGAATAACAGCGTTTCAAAACATACTTTTTTTTTCAAGACTTTTTTTGGAACTTAAACTATTTTATTAAAGACAATGCGTAACGTGATACAAATTCTGAAATCTATCCAAGAGAGCATCAAAAACTTACACGCTTTATACCAATTATGTTCATGTTCACTAGGGATGCACCGATAAGCAAATTAGCCGATTACCGATTATCGATTAATCGGCTGTTGATAATCGGCCGATTAATCGGCTGGGCCGATTAATGATTAGGATGTACTAACAATTTCACCATCACTGTTTTTTCTCTCTTATACAATTGCGAGTTTAAAAATGTAAGTAATTTATTTCTGAGGGAAGATTTTTTTTTCCATTTTCCTAATTTTCACAAAATAATTTCAATATTTTATCTAATTTCTTAGAACCATTTTTCATATTATTGTCAATAATGTTACATTAAATCATTGTTAATTATTTTAATTGGACATAAAAATTCAAACAAAAGGGGGAGGGTCTGCGATGAGTACGCCAATTTAGGAATACTTTTAATTTAAAATTTTTAATAATTGGTAGCAATGTGTTTCAAGACTTCTTTGCGAAAATTAGAGGTTATCTAAAAGCACTGTGCTAAGGAAAAAACTATAGCCACATGAAAAATGTTGCAACATTGTACATGTGTATATTTATTCAAAGTAGGAAAATTAATTTATTAAAATACTTATATCGACTGTGAGGATTATTATTACTGTTAATAAAATTATTTATCATAGTTTCTTAGTGAAGGTATACTTTAAAGAATAGTATTTTAAAAATTATTTTTCTATCGATTAATCGGCCCAATTTTGCCGATTATTAATAATCGGCAAAGTGGCCGATTATGGCCGATTAATCGGTACTGCCGATTAATCGGTGCATCCCTAATGTTCACAATTGGCTACACAATGAATGCTACTTTTAGTGGCATATAAATTAAAAATTTGAGATGAAGTATGTGTAGCATACATTTTTTAAATATTGGTTATATAACATGCTAAAAAATAAAATAACCAAAATGTAATGAAAGTATTACCTTAATCGCTACAATGTTACTATACAGAACACTTTGAAACGTTCCTTGTGCGTTGATCTTTACAAATGCTCAATTCGAGCGCACTTTGCTAAATTTGGTACAAGTAAACCTGATGACGAGAGAAAACTAACTCCCCGCTGACCCGATGAAAGTACTTTATTTTAAACAATATGCTCAAAAGGCACACTGACTCACTTTTCCCTTCTACTCCTTTTTAATACCCTGCTTTTCGCCTCCCGCAGATGCAAGGGAGAGGGAGAGATTATTTCTGAGGAAAGCAAAAAATGCTGCTATATGCTATACAGATACAATCTTTTATATTATTTCTCTGCTTTTCTGTTACCACGCGAGAACTTTCTTATTTCTTTACCATGATTTACCCCTCATTTAAAAGCTTATCGTGTCGGTTATTGACGAAAAAATAGACCCACTGTCTGAAAACTTTTTTTTTCTTTGTGCGTCAAAAAAACCGCTTTTTCTGCTTTTTTATTACACGTTACTTCAATGAATGACATCCGAAAAGTAAGATGTTGAAGCACAGTTGGATAGAGGGTTGCGCTATAAACGTAAAGATCGTAGGTTCGATCCTGCTTTTGGGTTTGCCACTTTTGATTGACTTTTTCTCATCGGTAAATTTTGATCAAAATTTCCAAGAAAATATAATCTAAACTCATTGTCCGATTTCATACCACAGTTGTACTCTTGAATTAAAACCGAAAAGGTTCATGTTTATCTCAGCATAGTAATTTGGCATGAATACTATTTCTTAAAGGTTTTTTTTTTTTTTTTTTTTTTTTTTTTGCTGTTGTTTTCGTAATACTGTATTAAACTCCGAAAGAACTGCATCATTTCATTTTCTTTGGAATTGGCGAAAAATAACTCACTTTGTGCCTGTTTTTTGAAAAATTACCGTGAAAAAATCGAATTTTTGAATTGCTGCTGTCACGCATAAATGCGTCGCTTGGGTCAGCTAGTCTGCTGTTTAATTTATTTTTAAAGCTAATATTAATTTAAAAAACCAGTAAGCCGTATCTATCCTAAGAAAAATGATACATGATAATCTATTAAGAAAAATTAAGTTATGGTGTTAGTGCCAAATTCCATACTTCATTTTTTGCAGAAGCTGCATGAAATTTATGCCCAACTCGGACTACGGGAGTCTCCTTATCTTGGCGAAGTATTTTAAAAGTTTTTCGATCAATAAAGAAATTTCTGACAGGAGGCGTTGAGTGGACCTTGTAAAAACTTTATCTTAACTATAGCCCTAAGATAAATATAATATGAAAATTTAAATATACTCGCTTAAAAATAAAATAAGGACGATAACTAGATCAATGCCAAAAAGTCCTGTCATAATATAAAAGAGAAATCATTTTTTAAAAAGAACTTTTTCCTTCAGATCAAATAAAAGTTTTCTATATTTAGTATTGCAGATAACTTTTTTTTAAACTTCTGTGCTCTATAGTGGATTTCTCTGTTTATAAAAGTGATAGTTTTGCATACATTTCAGACTATATTTTTAGATTTTTTTATTCATACTATTAAACAACACTAACACATAACTAATACATAAATAACACTAATAAATATTATTGTTACAAAAGTTTTTTTTTTTTAATGTACAAGCTCTTATCAAAAAAAAAAAATTGTATGCAGAGAGACATTATTCAGCTCTAAACAATTGATACATAAAAATGAACCAATTACTAAAAAATATATTCTGAATGAGTTCTTGCAAATAGATTTTATACAGGTACTTTAATTATTAGATATGATTTAAAAATGAACCATCTATAATTATATTTCCTAATATAACGTAAGTAAGGACCTTAGGTAAGGAACACCACATGTGACTCGCTTTCAACCAATCACATAGTGTGTAAAAATATCTCGAAATCACAGAAAAGTTAAATCAGTGATTAATATTAATCTCTCAAAACTTGCAATTTCAACTCTAGAAACAGTCAGCCCACACACATACAAAATATTAATAAAAATAACAAATAATTGCAGATTTAAGACAGAGGTTAAAAAAAAAAAAAAAAAAAAACTCTAACCATAGACATTTTTCGCATTACTTGGGAAAGTTTGAATTTGGACAATGGAAGTCAATAACTGAACACTTAGCTGCTTACTTCATTAAATGTCTGGAAATCACTTGTAAGAGCATAATGAAACGTGAAATATTATTCATGTTGAAGAACTTTTCAAAATAACTATTGCCTCAAAAATGAAGAGTTTTCGCATATTATTCAAGTCTGAAATTAATCAATTTCATTCTTGAATAAAAATATTTTTAAATATCAATTCCAGAACAACAATAACTTTTTTTTTCAGAATTATATTTCTTATAAACATGGGCCACTCAAATATCCTATTGGGTCCAAAGCATTCACGTGAGACAAATATGGTACCCACCAATTTACTACGTTACGTACTACGGATAGCTTCAACCCGTCTTAAATTGAGGACCATTTTATGTCAGCAAATCTGTTATATAGCTTCCGACTAATAATGCGACTATCATTCAGTTGATGTTCATACAATGTCAGCGTATTAACTTCCCCTGGATAACGACAATTACCCAATAACACAAGTACCATGATACATGTAGCGGTTAGAATGAAAGTGGCGTAAGGCATGCTGTAGTTACGAGTAACTGAAGATTTTATAAAAATGTCTGAAAACAAAACAAACGGAAATGCATAAAATTAAATTTCTATAGAAGTATATATATTTAAGCATAGGCAATTATTTTTTTTAATGAAAATGTTGCATGAAAAATTTCCTTTAACTTTATTGAAGTACCATAAAATGACCTACACTACTGTCATTTTTTATTTACGTCAGGGACGTATTCAGGTTTTAGTTTCGGGGGGGATGTTTTACCAAATCCATTTCTCGTGAAATCTATAAAGCCAATAAAATTTTATTTCATGTTCGATATTCTGTTGATTTTTGTTACAATAGATGTTAAAAGGGTATTAACATGAAAAATTCAAAAAAGGAAAAAAAATAGACGAGTTTACTCATATATGGGCAATTCCATGGTGTCGGACGTAAAAAACGAAGAAATATTTTTTAGTTTTAGTTCCATTTATCAAATATAAACTGAATAGAAATGATTAAGTTGGTATTCAAAATACTCGCTACATCATAATGAATAAAAAATCATGTTAGTTTTTTAAAATAGATCTCTTAAATAGAAATTAAGAAGATTTAAAGAGTTGGTGTCGGACGTAAACGCACAAATAGTAAAATTGGAGATTCACTTAAAATTTACTGAAACTCTGCGAATTGGCTTACCTTTTAATTTCAAAAACAGCTAAGATCGATAGTATACTTATGATTAAAGCATATTTTACAGTTTTTTAATGATATTGTTTTGAATAAAATGAACTTAGAACTACTTTTACCTTGGTGTCGGACGTAAATTTGCGGTGTCGGACGTAAACTCTTCGAATTGGACCTAAACCGTTGTTCTTAAATGCAATGATTACAGTTTTAAATAAGAAAATTAGCTTAAATTTTATTCCTAGGTCACACATATTATTTTTTAACATTTAAAAGGGTTCATCAAATTTAAACTGCCCCCTTTTTCCTGTTGGGATCGGAGGACGAATACGTTTATAATGTCCCGTAATTTGTAAAATATTTTGTCCTCAGTTCTTGGCCATTTAAAATAACCTTTTGAACTATGCATAACTGATACTACAATGTAATTTTTTGGTGATACATCCAAGACAAAGCATGGCATCATGCGTTACCACAACCCAGTCATTGATGTTTACTGTATCAAGATCTGCAGATTCTTCGATCCTGGAATTAAAACAGCTTTCCAGTGATGATGCAAATGCTTTGTATCTATGTGTATATCTTTTGCTGGAATATACTTTATGTGCATATTTGGATTTAAAAGTGCTGAAACTTGAGAAAATTGCTCCGCTTTTGTCACCGTCATTTTTCCTGCTTTAACGCGGTGCCAAACGATTTTTTCACAGTGCCTCCTATGGCATCAACCACCATCAACCAGCAAATATGAATATTAATCAGTACACTGATAAAAAATGTAAGCATCCACTTGTACAAATACAACTACGAAATCCATGTATTCTGACTCTTTGCGAAACAGAATACAGGTTGTGTTGTGATGATCTAGCCTTTAAAACTTTAGATGAATACTTAAAAGTTGGGTTGCTGTTCTTTTCAAAGCAATAATATGTATATGCACTTTTTATTAATTCAAGAGTTCCCAGAACAACTCAGATGCATTGTAAGTGTCTTAATATAAATGTCTCATGAGGAGAAAAAAAACTTTTAAAGCATTATTCTGAAGCAAAATTTACTATTTAATAAGTAAATTTAAAGTATATGTATGCACAGTAAAGTCAAAATTATCATTTTTTTTAATCATGCTTCACTTTAACTTTGTAATTAAAAGCAAAATATGGAGAATCACAGTTGTAAACAAGTGTTATATAAGGAATGTAACAGTGTCGGACGTAAACGGTGTCGGACGTAAAAAAATTCTTTACGTCCGACACCTAGATTTTAATTGAAAATATTTACTTGTCACAAAATGTTAATAGGTTACATCAATGAGACCAAAGATCTTACTTTGCATACAAAGTTAGATGTATGTAGCTTTAAAATTATTGGCCCAGCATAATTAATCGTACATTTTGGTGTCGGACGTAAAACACTTAATGTGCCCCATGAGAATTCTGTCACAAATCAAAATGAATTATATTCTCACACATTTTTGCAACATCACCTGTTGTACATTGAATATGTAAATAGTTATTCGTCTTAATTCATAATTTTAGTATGTATATTTTGGAAAAAACAGAGCTTCTTTGAGAGTCGTCAAATGTAGTTTGAAAACGCTCTGGATGTTGACCTTAGTTTGACCTCTTGTAACTTAGTTAAAACTTAAGTTATCAAAATTTAGACATGAATTTCAAAATATACAACTCTTTACCTTTAAAATGATACCTTGTTTGTTTAAAAATATTAATTTTGATAATTTGACCATCTGGTTGACCTTATCGTGGAATTGCCCATATGCGCATTCGAAGGAGTACTTTTGACAATTCTATCTTATGGGGGACATAAGATGTGTTAACTAAAGAGTTTAGTTCGTAGAAATTGGAAGAGTTGTGGTGTTTTTTTAGTGGTATTAAAAATTTGAAGGGAAAGATGTATTGCTAAGAAATTAGTGTTTGCAATAACTACAATAAAAATAAATACTGCAGCAAAAAACACTTAATTTTGACAGTTATTCAATAATGATGATTTCATTTTTCAAATGCAGTTTCAAAGTAAATAAGAAAATTAAAATGAAATAGCAATAATAATTATTTCAGTGAGAAACTATGAAAAGCATTTTTGTAACAAATTTGAAAATTTTCGGAGGGGTTTGAACCCTAAAAACCAATCCCTTAAATACGGCCCTGCGATAGGTATACTATAAGACAATTAAGAGCATATAAAAGGATTTACGATTGAGTAATGCTCATTTGAGTATTCAAATAAATAAAGTGAACTTATGAGTGAGTGAGGATCTCCGTAGCGGAAAATTCTGACGGCGGTTTAAACCAGATGCAGAGAACCTGACTTACACCGCTATATTTGCCATCAAAAAAGCGGTTTCCGTTAGTTGTCAATTTTCGTGCTCTTCTAGTAGGTAATCTATTTCAATATTTTTCAGTGAAAAAATGTCACTTAATGGAGGAACTAAAGAACAGCCTTCTTAACTCAATGAGTGAAATTTTTGACGTAGACGCCTGTCATTCTAACGCTTCCATTTTGCTTAAATGTGAAGAACCACGATACATGAAAAGGACTGATTGATCAGAGGAAGATACGAACAACCAACTGAATAAAATTGAACAATGCATATTTTCATACTCGTGTTTTTGAGAGCACCTTTCATGTTTCGAAAAATGTCAAAGGGTTAATCAAGCTTGAGATATTTAAGACATGGCCAGTAGTCAAGAAATGTACAAACGCTCCAAGAGACTAACAGATATCGCTGCTTGAAATGAACAACGGCATGTCTGCAAAAATCGATTTTTTTTATTACATCAAAAAATTCTGTTTTTTTTACTCTTTCTTGTGGTATTATCGGCATATCTCTAGTTTCAAAATATCACGCAGCAATCGTTAATATCGTTGTGCATAGTTATTATTTTGGCGCGCTTTTCCCAGTAAACAACGACACAGCCGCCATTGTGTCAGTTCTGAATAAGTGCTTGGAGTGTCTATCATCTATGTCTATGTAAGTTTATTCGACATAAGTACCCTTAATACCATTTTACTTCAAAATGCCGTTTTACTGCAAAAACTTTGAAACGCTCTCCTGAAAAGTCGTGTTTTGCAGATATGCCGTTGTTCATTTCAAGCAGCGATATATGTTTTGTTTTATTGAGACATGTAACTTTAGAATGTGCTTACTTTTACTCACTGCTTTCTTTCCATATATTTTTAGTAAAAAAAGAAACACGTGTAAGCTTTTAGCGGCAAAATTTAACCTTTCACCTGTAGCAAAAACCGCTAAAAAGTACATGTAAATGTAACTGCGCATTAAAAAGAGTTTTAGCTGCTGTTAGATATAAATAAATCAGTTACATGTAAATATATTGCAGTACTTTTAACGACATATTCATACAGATTACGATATATTCTATAGTATTAAATTATCTTTCCCCTCAGAAAACTCCAAAACTTATTAAGTTTTTCTTCTATTCTTCGATTTTATGCATTTGCAATGTCACACTGCCCATACCTTTTAAAATTAACGAGTCTGGAAAGCTTTTAGCAGCATTCCTTATGTACACGAACTCAATCATAGCTCATCTCGATCCAGAATTTAAATTTTTATCTGCATCACAAACAATTATAGTTTCAAATTTGTAAGTAATGACTGTCGTACTTTTAGGCTTTATAATTTGATTTAATGAATGACTTGTAAAAATCAATCAGTAAAGTCTTCGGCAATGTTTTCTTTCGTTTTCCAGACCATAAAAAGTTAAAACCTAAACTAAAAATTCGCCCAGTTTTTTTTTTTAATAATTGCATCATTTTAAAGATTTTCACTGTTAATGGGCAAATACTAGTTAGTAACGATGTTCTGAATTTTTGAATATTGCATTACGCTAGATTTCTTTTAGTTATTGTCATGCTCTCTTTCTCTACTGTAGTATCCTTTCCACCGGAAAGTAGGGAAAGAATCTTATTTTGAAACGTGCCTTATAAGCTACCTTAATTTTGTATGCAATCTCAAAAGTTTGCAACAAGCAAGTCGTTGCGTCATCTCTATTTTGATGCTTTCTTAATCACAGTTTCAAGATTTGGACTTTTTCCAAAAAGGCTCTGTAATTTATCATTCTTAGTTACCCTTGTGCATTCTAAAACATCCTCCGTATAAAACCACTTGTAGATATCTAAATAGCAACACATGGCTCTTAAAATAGAATTTAGCTTATGTGTAAACAGAGCTTGAAAAATAACTTCAGAAAGCTGGAAAGTTGCAAGACAATTTCTTAAAAATTCGCATCGTAAAACTGAGGGATTACTGCAAATTTTTATTCATTAGCATATTTAACTGAGCATGTAAAAGTAACTTGTCAAGTGAAATATTTTTCATTGGATCTAATTATTTTATTAAAGTTGTGAGTAATGTTCGATTTTCCTAGTTTACGCCTTTTTATATTCAATGTCATTATATACTGACATATCTAAACATGGATGTTTGCGTGTATGTTCAAGGGCACCGGCTGATTCATATAAAGCAGGTATACAAGGATGTTAATTGAAGGGCTTAGAAGATGAAGGGGCTTGCTTGTTTCTTGTAAATTCTCCAATTGTGTAAAGCTGTTCATAAGTCAATGTGTGTGTGGGGGGGGGATATGTAGTTAAGATCTAATTTTGCTTATTAGAGCCACTATAGCGGTGCTGGCATTGTGTGTGCTGTTTATATGTGAAAGGTATTCAAGGGCACAACAGTATCCTCGACCTTTAACTTTTGAAAAAATGTGAAAAAGTGCGTTCAAAATTCGTAATTTGAAACTTGATTAATTAGTCACAAAACAGTAAGCTCTTTTGTATTAAAGACTCACTAATTCTGATTTCTTGAGAAACTTGCCTCTTACTACCGATTCCTCTATTTGTAGTTTTTCTGTGAGCTCTTATCCAAGATATTTAATTCTGAATAAGTTAGTTTTTGATATATCCATTAAAATGTCAGTTGTCGTAAAAAAGGAGCCAGTATTAATTGAAGGGTTTGGAAGCTGAAGGGGTTATGTGACAAAACAGAAATTGCGAGTAGTTTAAGTTCAAAGTTTTATTGTTGAAGTTACTAGGGTCACCCGGGGCAATTCCTGGTCAGCAAGTTTCTGGGGTAATTCTTGGTCACAGTCCTTTTTATGTCTTAATAATCCTTCAGCAAAATGAAAAAAATCACAGAGGTACTCTGAACTATCTTCATTGCAATTCATTACTTAATTATGAGTTGACTGTGTATTTAGTTTGAAAAAAAAAATCTTTTTAAAATCGCTTGTTAAATTTCGTAAACAAGATTGGCCTTAGTTTTGATACATTTGTACAAAGATCGTGATCAAACTCAAACTTCTGAATATTTTTCTTTTTCGTTTTTTTGGTTGAATTAGGTACCATGTCAGTTACTGAAAAATAGTTTAGGATTTACCATTATTGTTTTGAATAATTTGCAGGAAGGCTCCAAATAATGCCCCTGGCTACTGGGGTAATTCTTGGTCAGTGGGGTAATTCCTGGTCAGTCCTTTTTTTAATATTTATGGATTATTATTTCACCTATTATTGACATATGTTATTGATTTAAACTATATGTAACTCTGTGAGCCTTAACTGCAAAGTTAACTGTATGTAACATTCTTATCTGTTAATGATAAGTATACAATATACTGAATTTTTCTTTGTTAAATTTCATCCAATTATTTTATAAGTTTTAATAATTATTCTTAATTATACTAAGAAAAATGCTTAATTGTAATTGCATTGTACTATTCACTTAACTGTTCACCTTAACCTGTTCATAACAGACAGAAGCATGTGCTCAGTGTGTATGGTGCATGTGCACCATATTTTTTATGGACCTATTTATTTGGTAGGTGAAGATTCATTCATATCAGATATAAAAGCTGTAGCTATTGCATACAAAGTGTATAAAAAGTATTTTGGTTAAGTTTTATTAAGTAAAGCTATTATGTTGAAAACAATTGCATTCTTCCTTAAAAAAACTAAATACAGTGTTTAATTAGCTATATATATAAATAAATTCTTTATCTAATTAGTTTAATAACTTGTATTAATAATGTGCTTACAAAATGTATGCATTTTCATCAATCATTTGAGTGACCAATAATTGCCCCGTAAGTGGCCAGGAATTACCCCATCTCTGGGGTAATTCCTGGTTACTAATTAACGACAATTACTCAAGTTCATTATGTATTGTTGATAGCATGAATATTTTATTCGATGGACATCCCAATGTGCTTCCTCCATACCAAAATTTGTAACTCTAACTTAGATAGATTTTGTGATAATTGGATGTTAATGCTTTTTGACCAGGAATTACCCCAGGTGACCCCTACAGCTTTTTTGTTTTCTGGTTTTGTCTTTAGTGCGCGTATGAAATTGGTCTAATGACATCTACTTTTTGATGTACCAAGTTTTATTTGCTTACTTGTATCCGTTGCTTACCATGGTCCAGAGTGTTCATTTTTTGAAATGTAACATAGCCCTTTCAACCTCTAAGCCCTTCAATTTGTTGTTGAATAAAAATGATGCATTTTTAGCACATTTTTCGTTTTTTTCCTATTGAAATACTGAAATAGTTATCATGTCATGCTCAGAAAATGCAAGAGTTTTTCCGTTGCGAATTTTCTAAAGTACCCTTTTGGGAGGGGGGGGGGTATGCATGAAACTTGAGGCAACAGACACACAAATCTCTGTCATGGGTGCTATAAACATGAGATTAATATTTTTCGTGACGTATTTTTTAAGAATTTTAAACTGCTAGCTTGTTCTCTTTTAATGAATTTAAATTTATTTTTGAACTGAAAGTGATGCATGCGCAGCAATTGTGGGCACAAGCACTAGATAAGTTTTAAGACGCATTTGGTTTTTTATAGTTTTTTTTTTTTTTTTTGTTGTTGTTGAAGAGGATTTTAACTTATTAAAAAACGTTAAACACATTTAAATTATAAAACAAAATAATAATCGCACTTAACTTAATTTTATTTTAAAAAGATGGGAGCGTGAAAATGCCCCTCTAGCAACTTTTTGAGCTTCAATGATATGGCATCCGCCTCCAGCTCGGCTATTGACTATTCCAGACTGATGGGTCCGTATCAAAAATGGAACTGCAGTCTCTGAATTTCATAACCGGGCTGTTGATAAAATTTACGTAACGTTAATAGTTTTCGTTATGTATTTGTAGTTTTTTAATTGTTTTGTTTCAAAAGCGATAGGATTAAAGCGCACTCCTCTGCCATCACTCGAGCATATAATTTAACCATTAGTTTGGCCATGTATCCTACATGATACATCACTTTCTACATTTTTTAATTTGAATTAGGCGCCCTCTAGGGGGCTGGCTTTTAACCTATAGCATTATTCGAGCCTTCTTTTTCAACATCTGTCTTTACTGTGACAATTTACAAAGCAACGCGTTCAGTTTTAAGTTTATAAGTGTTACAGTGTGTTCTGTAATTTATAAAACCGATTTTCTTTTCATTTTTTCCCATGAAATTTTTTTTAACTACATAATATTTATGCATTTTACCCCAAAAAAAAACTAATAAAAAATTTTTGTAAAAATTTTTAATGTGCCAAACTAAGGGTTAAAGAAGTGTGTGGTATTCTTTTAAGGTGCTTTGATATTTGTCCCTTTTTAATTTATTAAAATAATTTTTCAAAAGTTAACGGGCGAAAGTGCACCCCCTTGTCAACATACAAAGACATGAACATAAGATTAATATTTTTCATGATGTATTTTGCAGCTTTTTTAAAAGTACAATGTCTTTCATTTAAAATTAATTTTATTTTAATTTTTAGTACAAAATAACTTCCTAAAATACCTTTTTTATTTTTTTAACATAATTACTATTATTTAATTTTATCTTTAATTCATTCAATTTTATTTTTAAAAGCAAGGGAGTTTCAAGTGCAGCTCTTTGCACTCCCTGCCGGTGCCAATGTGTGTGTTTCATATATAAACCTATTATTTATGAGTCGCATATTCAAATTTAAAATTAGGTTTTTTGATGACCATGATTTCACATAGAG
Organism: Uloborus plumipes; assembly: GCA_038373865.1. NCBI lineage: Eukaryota > Metazoa > Arthropoda > Arachnida > Araneae > Uloboridae > Uloborus > Uloborus plumipes. The sequence continues at coordinate 312,611 of JAXGGA010000002.1, forward strand.
GCGACCGAAGTGTTAAAATTTCAAAGATATCTAAATGCAAATTTTGAGTCATAAAATTGGGTAAAATTGCTCTTTTCTATACGATTCAATTTCCGTATCCTTTTCAAAATTTAAAAGACGTGAAAGCCCGGAAAAACTTACACCAGATGATTTTAATCAGAATACTTTGATAAAAGACTGACCTCAAGCTGCATCAGGCGATCAAAGATTCCGTGTAACAATACTAATGAGAAAAAATAATTCTGATAAATAATTTTATTATGTACGAACACTATCTTTTATTCTTATAACATCTTTTTCCTTTTGCCTGCATACAGAGAATTCGATACTTCAATTATCTGTCAGAAATGTGCTATTAATTAAAATACCCAGTAAACGAGGGGTAATAAAACAGTTAAACGTGTGTGTTTCGTCGGTAAATATTCAATACGAAATCATTGACTTTAAAGCATTCCAGAACAACAGACTTCCTTCAACTGGGTTTCATCTTAGCAATTATTGATTGGCTCCGATCCCTAGCTGCCCGAAACTGTTACAATTCACCTCTGTTTAACCAATTTTACATGAAAATTCAGATTTCAGCACATTTATTTTCTATATATTTGAACAAAATCATGATTTTAATTTTATATTTAACTTTAATTTTTTACTACATGTTTATTTCAAATACTAAAGACTATTAGGTTTGTATAATTATATTACATTCGTTACTGATGCCGCCGTTCAAGAACTGAAAAGTTAAGTCAGAAAAAAGAAAATTTTTGATTTATTAACTTTCAATACGTACTACTTTTTCTACAACAGATGAAAACAAAGTACAAGATTAACAACTATTTATGCATCATGTATCACAGGTGAACAAGTTTAACGATGCAAATCTAAATTGTAAATCATTAAACTCTTTTAGAGTTGACTGCTAAGAGCTAAATAAAAAATATGCAGAGTGAATAAGTTGTTATTCTTACCGAAAAGCACAACGCTAGAAAATTGATTAAATGAATTCGACTGCATCTGTTATAAATGGAACTTTGGTCTGATTTATGATTGATGAAGCTTCAATAATTTCATACAACTGTACTCGAATCGATTTACTGAGTCAGTGTCGGCAGACTTTAGTTAGCTTGTACTCATCTTACTGCCTTTTTCTTAGTAAAGAGAAGCAAGAGAAGCTTTTCCTTCGCAAGTCTTATGACTTGACTAGGTTGAACTAGGAAAAGGGCTGGACGTAAGACAATCAGTTTTCTAAGATATAATGTTCCATAATGATAAAATACACGGTTATTTGTCATTAATTAATTAAAATATAAATATTTATAAAAAAAACTATCATTGATATAAATGAAACATGTGTCCGAAATATAAGAATTATTTTATCTTTTTTTTTTTTTTTTTGAATCAGTGATGGTTTGCGAGATTTTCCTAACGCTTTATAGTGTCCAAATCAAATCTTTAAGCAATATAAATCAAAGCATATTAGAGACTAAACTGTTTTCGTAAATGCTAAGTAGAAATGAATTTAAGTAGAATGAAAAATAAGTAGGTCTAAATTAGTCATTCCGTAGTAAGTTGATTGAAATAACACAAGTAGTAAAACCAGTTTGAATAAACTAAAACAATATCGAAGATTTAAGTCTAAATTTTTAAATCCTGAAATATATGTTTTTGTTATTTACGCTGATGCTTAAATAATCCTGTTTCTAGTCAAATTGATCCTAATGATTTACTCTGACTGTAACATTTATACTACTGAGAGTATTAACTCTATCCTAACTTGTTTCATTTCCATTTTGAGTTGAACACCGCATTATTCTGCAGAAGCTTAGTTACACATAATCCAAGGGATAGCATCCGCTAATAACATTTAAGATGGACATTATCCCTAATGCTGTATCCAATCATTACGAGGGAAAGTAGATTCCTTTTAATTTTATTTCACTTACGTACAAAGGTTATGTATTAAAGAGATGTTAAACACTAAATTTACCAAACTAGCAGCAAATTATGACCAAATAGTGTTATGTATAAAACTAGCATACGTTAAACAGGGCTTATTTTTTGGAACGTCACAATAATTAATAGTTTCTCTCAGGATATGTGACTGCACAAAATGTCTTGCTAATGGTTAGCTATTATTACATTCATATATATCGCCGTCATAGACGTCTTTACCCACAGATAAAGTAGTGAACAAGTTACGGCATCTTTTAAAAGCGTAAACAACTGGAATGCTGTTGAAAACAAGCACAAATCGACTAGTTCATTAAAGAGCCAAGTTATTACCTATTTTTTTATCACTGTTTGTTACTGATACGGGGGAAGAGGCACAGTGGAACAGTTTTCCTTTCTTTGGTTATAATTTCCTCAATTTTAGTTCTAGAGAAATTTCAATTGCAGAACAGGATAATAGAACTTAGCTCCCACTGTTTGTTTTTTAAATAACTTTTATTCATTACAATCCTTTAAGAAACTGATTTTCAAAATGGTCTATAGTTGTCCCACTGTACCCCACTTGCAACACGCATGGTATACAGTGGATTGTTGAGAAAGACATAAAAATCAGCTGCATACATAACATTATTACTATTGAGTACACTTTGAAATATAAAGAGTACCCAAAGCATAAGAAAACAGTAGTTTTTAAACAATATGGCTATAAAATATCTATAAGAATAAAGTAAAGTTGAGAGTTGAAAATTTGTACGTACATTTGATGCTTTGAAAATGATGAACTAATAACATTAAAGGATAGGAAATCTGCAATGACAGAAGTAAAATTTAATCAAAACTTTATTATTACCTGAAAAACGTATCGGATGTCTTCAAGAAAATATAATACATTCCGCTCTTGTTTTAAATAGCCACAAGTCATAGGTTTCGAAAATTTCAGAGTGTTATTACATACTTCGAAACCCAAAAACTCAGAATAAAGTAGTCAACTGCAAAAAATTTGCATAAAGTTTGTTCATAAAGCATTCAACATTATATGCATGCAATTTAGAACATTTTAGCGTTAAGTTAATGTGTGTATATTGATTTTTGAAAAATAATTTATGCCTCTAATTCAAAAAAGTAAAACTTTGAAAAAAATTAGCCAAACTATAGAGCAAAAGAGATGGGGGCGGGGGGGGAGTCAGCTTCTCAAGATAAAATGCTACAGTCTATTGAACCCACAAGGTTGCCATACAGGTTAACTAAAATGAGACACTTTTTTTTTGAGTTAGAGGAAAAATTCCATTTGTCCCGCTATACCCCGTGTTCCCAACTGTGTACCTATCTCCCCCTTCCTACTGTGCAGATTTTGTTCACTTAAATTCTTTCAATTCATCGATATTTTAGTGCTCTTAAACTATGTTCATCTTCATTACATCTTGAAAAAACTTGAATCTTCTCCTATTGAAAAATAAATTCAAACGTTATCATATCTTTGTTACTTGGAAGACAAAATACTGTGCAAAAGAAATTATACAGACCGGGTAAACGGTGATTCTTGGAACAAAGTCTCAGATATGTTTGCTAAACAAAGCAAGGGAGTTTAACATTGGAAATATTTACCAAACTGTTCTTGAAAATGCTAGGTACCAACTTAGAGAAAATATCACCCAAACACACTCGCAGATTACATACAGCAGGATAGTAAAACCATATTCTAGAGTCAATGGTATTCGAATTCCAGTTGTATCAGAGACGATCGATTTATATTTGTTTCAAAAACGAATATAAATCGATCGTCTCTGATACAATTGGAGTTCGAATACCACTGACTCTATAATATGGTTTTGACTATCCTGCTGTTACAAGATCTCTGATTTACTTAAAGAATAGTCTTTTAATAAAAACACACCAACTAAACAACCAAATAAAAGCTTACTCTAAACATAATGTGGTAGTGAAACGCGGTATTACGATACTTTAACTTTAAAATGTACTTTAGCTTCATGGTAATACATTGTAATTTTGTAGCTTGTGGCGTTTTTAGAAAGATTACTTACACTTGGTGTCTGCACAAAAGAAACATAGCCTTTTCTTGACTAAATTTTAGTGAAATCAGATTCATATAGCTTTGATAGTCATTTATGGCAGCTTTGAGTCAGTCTGAATACGGAATTACTTTGCGCCACTTAGTATTTTTTTACAGTATAGTATATTTTAAAATCTTCTAAAGAATCTAGAATCTACTAGAAATCTTATAAATGACCTCGCCAGCAAAATGCATCACTGGGGATTCTAGTTATTTTTTTCTTCGTCAAATAAACAAAAAGCAATATTAAAATACATAGTGGCATAGTGGTATCTGGACTGGCTCAAAGATACCCTGAATGACTGTATTTATGTAAATTACATTTAGGTAAAAATTGTGTTCATACTTTTGCATATAATTGAGATGTTCGCTACTGATAGGGATTTTTGAGTTTGACTACAACGATATCCAACAATTTGCAAAGCATTATGCAAATATTCTAAGAAAACTACCTGACGTAAAAGTAAATATCTCCTCTCCCCAGACCAGAGTAAAAATATTTCTATATTCTCTTTATAGTCATTCAGGGTATATTTGGTCCCAATACGTTTATTTAAACCTTGTTGTAAATTTTACGTCTTTGTGATATATCAATTGATATGATTATTTATAGTATGAAACAAATAAATAAAACGTTAGTTTAAAAAAGTTTTTATGCTGTTACACAAGCAAATAACCAATAAATAAATTGCCACAATTACATATCTCTATTAAATAATTTGTCATGTACCTTGATTTGAAATGTAACCCAAAAGCTGAGCGAAATAATTGAATATTGAAAACGTGAAAACATTATGCTTTAAAGATTGCTCACAGAGTGCATATTTTAGAAGACACAGTGATAATATATTAAAGCCAATTGGGGATAGTCGTAGTTTATGTATTGCGCTTCGAAACGCATACCGATAAATTAGTTTCCCAAATGTAATCTACATTCTTGAATGCTATCCAGCGGAAGCAGCGTAACGAACGAACTAGATGACAGCTTTAAACTGTAAAACAAAACATACTGTTTCAGAAGATAAACGAAGAGCAAAGACGAATTCATTCATTATGAAATGTTGTAAAAGTTAAAAATAAGTTATATTAATAGTAAACATACATATTTTCGTAAGATAATTTTAGTATAAAACAATGATAAGTATAAAGGTGATTTTTTAACGTATTATAAAGTAGTAAGTAAAAGCGAAATTATAAAATTGAAACTCATTTACGTCAGTTTTAAATGATATCCTCCCTTTTTTTTGCAGCATTGTAGTATTTTTAATTATACTCCTTCCTTGTATTCAACATTATAAACATTTTGTATTTATGTATAGAAAAATTACAAACGAAACTTGTTTTCCTGCCAAAAATTCAAATAAATCTGTATTAAATTGCAAAAATGTATTCCTACGAATAGATTGACTTTTCTCTGAGACAGAAAATTTTACAGAAGAACTATTACTACATATTATTTCAACTACGAAAAAAGAACATGAAATACATGCATCAAGAAAACGTTAACAGAACATACGGTATAATTTGCTGAAATGTGGTTACATATTTAAATATGTATCTGATTGAAAATGCGTCTCGATTTACGCAAAACAAACGAAAAAACTTTTTGAGGAAATTTCAAAAAGTATGTGGATAGAGCCTAACCTCTCATAAAAACATTCCCCCACCCTGAACTTTTAAGAGTCCTCCTTTAAAAAAGGAAGCTGAACAAAGTGAATGAGGGCCTGATAACTCATATCTTCAAATGTCTTTAAACTTTCGGAATATGTCAGTAGTATTGTATTAAAAATATATAAGCTTTTTGCTTTAAAACTCACTTGTTTACTCTTGAATACAGATTAAAGTTTTAGGTCGCGAATATACGGTGTTCACTATATGATCGTTTCGCCTTAGAATGAATTAGTGACACTTCTTATCTACGAATGAATTCTACTAGGTACTAAGTACATATTAGAATACATAAATTTGGTGCTTCAGTCATGGCATTGTTGGCAAACGTCACTTGAAAATACAGTGTCAGTTATTTTTTCTCGTAGATTTTGATCGGATACTAGTAGGAGTTACAAGAAATCACTTACCTTAGTTTTAGCTTCCATCAGAGTAAAATTTATCACAAATACAGTAATCAGAGCACGCTGATTGCTTCGATTCCTTTTAACTTCTATTCCAGCTAGCAAACCTTCTCAAAACACGGAATGCACCAGGCAGTGTTCAATGAACAACGTTGAAATCCCCATGTATTTATTGGCAACATACTCTTCGAGTTCGGGTACTTGGTCACACGAGACCCGTTTATAAATTCACGTCCAAGATGTCAGATAATACAATCTAGATACATAATGTAAGATACAATTTACAAAAGAAGAGAATAAAGTCTTAACTAGAGCAAGGACCGGAATAGTACCTACCACTTCGTGGATTACGAGATTGACACGCTGCTAAATGGCTCCTCTGAGGCCGTACGTTGCAGCTCATGGTGGAATTTTTGCGCTGCATAGTAACTCACTTGTAATAATTACGTCATGCGCATGCTTTTGAAATAAGATCTTAAACGTGCTTTTACTATAAGTTAGTGTTAATTCTTACCATAGTTCTTTGTTTTGAGTATGTCGCCTCTAATTTTAAATATAATGGTTGAAAGGATACACAGCATGCTGACATTTTCCTCCGATCATTATTTAATTGAATGTATTTCTGTAAAAAGTAGTGACAGTGAGCGTGGCGAAGATTACATAGAGGTAAATAATGTTAGAAGTGAATCTGAACAGTATGTGTTTGATGATGATAAGAGTAATGGTTCAAAGGAGAAAAATGGTGATGATTTTTTTTTTCATTTGGATGTGATAAGGTACTGCTATTTTCTTTAATGCTTTATTCTAAACTTTTTAAATGCTAAAACTATCTTGAATTTATATAATCAGTTTCTACTATGCATTAAAATATTCAATTTATGTAATGAAATATTTTTCTGATTTTTCTAGTTTGTTTATGAATAGATTTTAAAGTAAATCGTCTTTTAAATACATCACGTCGTTTGCACTTTCTCACAATAATTTAATTTTTTGTTACGTATAATGTCTATTGTCAATGTTGATTAATTCAAGCAATTTTCTAAGAGTCAAAAAAAAAAAAAAAAAAAAGGCACTCTGTAATAAATATATGTGAAGCATGCGCTTGAGTAAGAATTTAGAAGATTGTAAAAATTGATTCAAAGATTATAGATTTTGTAGTTGTAGTAATATGCTATTAAGTAGTGTACTTTCGATGTAGTCTACTTCTTTGTTGTAATTCAGATTAAATCGGATGACTCAAGGGAAAATAAGCTTTTAATGTTTGTTTTACTTTTTAAAAAAGTTTCTGTTAAAGAAGAAGCTCCATTAAGCCGTATACGGCATTGAACACGTATAATTTCAGCTGCATATGTAATTAACGATATTTTTATTTTTTTCGAAATAGTCATGTTAATTGAAAATGTGCTTCTGCTTATGAATATACGACAGTTTTTTTACCAAAACTTATTAAACATGGGAAACAAACAGTTCTTTAATTATTTTAATTGTAATTTTTAATTGAGTTCCCCCCATAGAAGCGGCTAATTTAAAACAACAAGGAACTGAGTTATAAGTTTGACGTATCTGTCGAACCGTGTGTGAACCGGTGTATCGAACAGAGTCTGTGGCCGTCTAGCAACTAAACGGATGGAATGATTTTGATTTTTTTTTAATTTAAAAGGTGAAGTAATCGAAATTGTTCTTTGTTAGCTCACGTCTTCGAAAGACATTAATTAACAAAGATGTTAATTAAAACCCTTCAAAATGTTTTTCGCGATTTTTGAAGAATTAACATGCTTGAAAATTTGAAACAGTAGTTTCAAAAAAAAATGCGTTTGATAAGATGTGTTTGGAACTTAAATGTGAAATAAAACTCGAATTATAACTTTTTTTTAGCAAATGCGGCCAAGAATAAAATTTACACGATTAGAAACCGATGTCATTGTTGCCCAACGAGGGAAAAAAACTCAATGATATAAAATGTCTATCTATTGCCAACTTCGATTTGTTAACAATTAAAATACTTGTAGTTGATTTTAGTATAAGTTTTTTCATTTTTCCTTCTTCATTCTGCTTTTGCGACTAGCAAATTTTACTAGTAAGGATTACGTTTCCTTTTCCATGTTTACGATATCCTCTCGAAAACAATTAAGTATATTTGGATTAAAAATGCTTTATCACCACAGAAGTTCGTTTTAATATGCGATTGGCAATCAGGGTCAGATGTTCTTTAATATCTTGGTAATCGTTTAGCTTTTTTTTTGTTTTTTAAAAATCACAAAAACAGTTAACATTATCATGCACTGGCTGATTTCGTACCTTTTTTTAACATATCAAAAGTGCTAAAATAATTATAACAATGATAAAACTTGTGGAGGGTCCTAATATATTCTTAGCCGTATTGCTTTATTAAATACAAGTCTAAAAGTTGAGTAACTCGCTTAAATTTTCAGTCTTGAATTGGATAATTTTGAATTTCATCACCAGTAAGGATTATTAACCCTCCTATACTACGATGGTTTAAATCATACATACACTACTGTTGGGTCGGATCCGACATGCTCTTTTTTGAGCCTTTTTTTAACATAAAAAACTATTTATCTTTTGGAAATTGGCTACTAATGTAAAGTAATGATACTATAGGATGTAAAAATAAATTAGACAGAATTTTATATTTGATTTGGGTAGGATACGACCGACTGTAGAAGAGGAAGGTTAAGATGCTAATCCATCTTCTTAATCCCCATTTGCAACAATATCTTCAGGTAATTTATTATTTTTCATTTTAGATTTGGAGAAAGTAAAATATGACTCCGTTTTAATCCTATCTGTATGTATACAGATACATTCAATAATAAATTTAAAAATGTTAGAAACTTAGTTTTTTTAATGTTGCTAGCTGCTGTAAAGATAAATACTTCTTAGTTACACTGTAAAATATTTTTGCTGGTACTTCATTTGACCTTACAGCAAAAGTAGATTTTAATAAAAGAGAATCGATAAATAATATTTAAAAATCGACGACTTAAAATTAAAATGATGCATAATGTAAGTAATGCCAGGTGTAAAAAAATAATGAAGTGAACTTTTATAAATAATATTTTTGGGGTATTTTATGGGGTATTTTATTTTTGGGGTAAGTGAAAAAGTAAAATGAGCACAAACAGCACTACTTTTTAATAGTCATACATATTTTTTGTTGTAAAATTTCATGCAGTGTATCATAAAATACTGCAAACTGGATTTGAAATGAGAATAATCGACTTTTTCAAATAATGCACGCATTAAAATGAAGGGCCGGGGGGAAAAAGGATGAAAGTGACCAAAAAGCGATTTCGAGAAAAACGAAGAACAAAGTTTGATTTCTTGTAGCTCCTTATGTAGTTTTTCGAGTTTTCATGAACATTTCGGTCACTTCTCATCTTTTACCCCCTCGTTGTTCTACCATATGATACTAGTCCTTCATAGCCCCTAGATAGCGCTAATATCTCAAAATTGACTAAAAAGTGACTTTCATCTTTTTCCCCCCTGGCCCTTCAAATGCAAAAGCAACATGAATGATCCTTGGAATACTAATTGTAATATTTTCTTGAGAACTTATGCTTTATTTACGACGATTTTTATTTTACTCATACTTTAACACAGTTTTCATAATTTTTCATTTAACGAACATAGCATAAATGTTAAATATATTTTATTATTTGATTCAGACAGGAACATTGTACTGGAATTACTTTTTGCCTGATTCGATAAAAATAAGCCATTTTCAGGTTCCTGCGGTGTTAAAGAGGAAAGTCTTTGATTTTATTAGGTAAGAAATGCCTGTAATTTGAAGGTCGCCCAGGTTATTTTGCGATCGATGATACTCAACCTCGATAGAAAAGGTCTTTTCTTCCTTAGAACTTATTTTCTCAACAAATCATTCTTTTCATTCTCCCGAACAGGTCATTTCGCTTCCCAAAAGCGAAGTAACATTTCTGAACAATATTTTTGCTTGTGTTGGAGCGGTTTTAAAAGCTAGTTTTCTGAAAAATGAAGAAACTCTAAAATTGTATCTAAGTATGGTTAAAAAAATTTGTTTTTTTTAGGAAAGATTATAGTTAATATTAAAGAAAGTATTAGTTCATTCACTGTTTATGGATCTAAAATGGTATACATTTTAAAACTGATCCATATTGCTGTTATTATATTTGCTTTTGTATTACGTATGTTTATTAATAAGCCATTAATTACGCTATCCTACAAAAGTTGGTTTATGTCATGTTTTTTAGCTTTTGTTATGACATTTCTATGGAATTTTGCAGAACAGATACTAAAGTTGACCTACGTTTTCCTTAAAAGCAATGATACCCTGCCCTACCCCCTCCCTCCCAAATGTTCCAAAGATGCCCTACTAACGAGTCCCTCCAAACCACGGAACCCCTTCCCCAGAAATAACCCCTTAAAATTTCAAGGGCAGTCTGCACCATAACTCCCCTCTTCTGGTGAACACAACTTTTTTCCCATCATCAAAGTATAAAATTGTGACATAAGATGAACGATTCTCCCTCTCTGTCTAAATAGCTTGGCAGAGAAAAAGATTTTTCGGCAATTTTAGCTAGAATTTTTGGATTCTGTCTCCTCCCCCCCCTCCTTCTACAAATTTCTCCATTGTTTCAAAACAATAATGTTTTCAAAAGCTAAAGGACGGAAGTAAATATTCAAAGTACGTACTCAAGTAATTTCTTTTCTTCACAAGTTTTCATTTGTTTTGACAAAAATTCTTGGATGATGGAGAGAATGAAATCCCTTAACACATAACACCAATATAATGAAAGATCTGCTTCAACAAAAATTACGTTCACTCCCGGTTTAATTTCCATTGCATTGCTTGAAATCTGTTGCAACGAAAATTACGTTATAAAAAACAAAATTTGGGTCTCTTGAAGTTCGTTGTAGTGGGATTTCATTTTATAGTGAAGGAGAAGAAAAATCTCACGATGATTGCTGTGGTCAGTCGAAATTATTTTATGCTTAAGAAACGTTTCACGACTCTCACGGCTAAAATGATGGAAGTTTTGCTTTGAAAATACTTCCACTAGAAACCTGTAATATTTCACGAAAAGGACATATATTCATTCAAGACGCTTGAAAATTTATTAAAAATTAAAAGGAATCCCGTAGCGAACATGCAAAAAAAAAGCACACTACCAGACGTGAGCGATCCAAAGAAGCTTTGTCACGTGGAACAAAGTTGTAAATATTTTATACTTTATTATCAAAAGTATGTAAGGATGGGAAGTGTTTTTTGAAAGTATCAAATACCTCATAACCGAAAACAATGTTTTGCATTTTTCATTAAAAATCGTTAAAGAGATTTAAGCTAGCATTTGGCAACTACAACTAAAATTTTAGGGGTAAATCCCTCTCCCATTTTCCGCTGATTTCTCCCTTGTTTCGAAATAATAAACTTAGTAAGAATTAAATGATGAAAATAATAACTACGGTAAATATTTTGTTTTTTAAAGTATTTTTTATATTTTTTTTATTTAATTCGGACTTTTTTTAAATACGTGGGTAATGGTTAGAAAATGAGGTTTTTTTTTTAGATTCAGCGCTAAAAAATGAGGGAACCTATTAACGAAACTTTAGAAACAAAACCATCACGCTTAAGTTTTATTATAAATAATGTGTACCAATATAAGAAGTACCTACTCGCTCATAAGGATATTACTTTTAATAATTTAAGGAATACAATGTGTAAATGAATAGCAGGTTTCAGCTGGTCCTCCACTGAATACACATTAAACCACCTCTATTTTTACGTCCGAGTGTAAAAAGAAATTCCCGAATTTTAACGGCATTGTTTCCGCTATGCCGGATTTTATTTTGGATTATATCAAGTTACAAGAACAATTCTTACATTTTTAGTCGAAAAAATTCATGAGTAATCTAGAATAATCCTTGCTTTTCAAAAAAGCGGTTTGTGCTAGAATTATAGGATTTAGTTCGCAGTACCTACTGCTCTTAGTCCACTTTAAGATTCCAAAAATTAAAACCTATGGTAGGGATAGAAACTGTAGACAAAGTATTAAAAGCTAGAGATGAAAAAAGTTACTTTAGAAACTCTTAAACTCGTTAAACAGTCATGAAATTGACGATGCCGGCGAAAGCCTTTATAAAAGATTGTTATTAACTACTATACTGAGCTTTGTGCTTTAAAACAATCGTTAAAAATATCGAATTTCGTAAAACTAAGAAATGTTACCAACAACTGATAAACATTTGACGAATGAAATGATTTGATGATGTCAATAAAATAAATAGTTGTACTGGACTTTGATGGTCAGTTCCTTAAACTTCGGTCGGAGCAGTTGTGTTGCATACGAGTTTTAAAGCGTAAGTACTTTTCTTTGCATTACAGTATTTAATATATTTTGTAATGCATGAAAGCTGCCTTGTTCAAAAATTTCCTCTGTTTTAACGTCCCATATCACGGTGTTACTCAAATACCGGTGCCAGTCCATTGCATGTTTCTTGTAAATTCTCCAATTGTGTAAAGCTGTTCATAAGTCAATGTGTGTGGGGGGGGGGGGGATATGTAGTTAAGATCTAATTTTGCTTGTTAGAGCCACTATAGCGGTGCTGACATTGTGTGTGCTGTTTATATGTGAAAGGTATTCAAAGGCACAACAGTATCCTCTACCTTTAACTTTTGAAAAAATGTGAAAAAGTGCGTTCAAAATTCGTAATTTGTAACTTGATTTATTAGTCACAAAACAGTAAGCTCTTTTGTATTAAGGACTCACTAATTCTGATTTCTTGAGAAACTTGCCTCTTACTACCGATTCCTCTATTTGTAGTTTTTTCTGTGAGCTCTTATCCAAGATATTTAATTCTGAATAAGTTAGTTTTTGATACATCCATTAGAATGTCAGTTGTCGTAAAAAAGGAGCCCGTATTAATTGAAGGGTTTGGGAGCTGAAGGGGTTATGTGACAAAACAGAAATTGCGAGTAATTAAAGTTCAAAGTTTAATTGTTGCAGTTGTTGCAGCTTTTTTATTTTCTGGTTTTTCCGTAAGTGTGCGTATGAAATTGGTCTCGTGACATCTACTTTTTGATGTACTACGTTTTATTTGCTTACTTGTATCCATTGCCTCTCATTGTCCAGAGTGTTCAGTTTTTAAAATGTAGCATAGCTCCTTCATCCTCCAGGCCCTTCAATTATTATACTTTCTTTCTTCTAAACTGATTGCTTAGAAATAGGTAGTTTCTATAAAAAGAAAGAAAAAGTCAATTTTTCGCATAATGAAATTTTAGAGAAATTTCATGGCTTAAAAATTGTTTTGCCAGCTTTCTCTAATGGGCAATTCCATCGTTACAGACGTAACAATCGCAGACTTTGAACACAAATAATTCTGGTTTGGGCTGATGAAAGTCTTCAATTTTTTTTCCTGTTGTGTAACTTGATGATGTTTATGCTACATTAAATTTGCGTGCAGATTGCTTAATTACAAAAAAATACAGAAATTAAAAACTGCCTGTTACAGACGTAATTCACAAAACAGCAAAAACTCGACTATGTCATACAACTTACAATATTCCTCTGAATTATACGGAAATTTTGATTTTTTTTTTTTAATACGTGTTCTAGAGACTTCAAGCTTTCTAAAACCATAAAGATTGTGTGGATTTTGACTGCCGAATTTGTGAAAAAAATTCATAAACTTGTTACGGACGAAACAAAGTGGTGTTACAGACGTAACATCTCTGATTTGAAAGCAGAAAACAGTATTGTAAAGCAGGAATAAACAAAGATTTTTGTGCTAAAACAATACAGTAGCATTAATTAACACATTATTTGAATATTTTAAGTTATACTGTAACAGTTTTAGAAAATTTGGGTAAGTCTGGGGGAGTTGAGAGCATATGCCGATGTGTCAATATGTAACAATAAATTAATGCATCTTAAGACAATTATTTCCAAGAAAGATTGACACAAGAAACGCTTAGAAGGGCCTTCACACAAATTTATTTATTTGTATTCTTAAAATTAATGCATAATGGGGTTGCTACATAAAAAAATCGGGAAAAGTAAATTCCTCCCTAAAACCAGTGATTGATCTTAGGAGAACTTAAAAATTTGAAAATGTTGGATCATATAGCAGAATACTAGTACCAAACTAAAATTTAACCTTCTTGGTGACAGTTGGTCAATTTTGATAATTTTTTTTTGAATGAAAAAATGTGTCCTTTTTCGTCCGACGTTCTCGAAATTCGAACGGCATTTTCGTATACTGTTCGAAAACAATGCATTTCGCGGGTTTTTGGCAAATTCGCGATGTTAGCCCACCGTTCTTCCAATTTTGGCGTCAGCTTTAAAACATTTTCCTGGGGCATATAAATAATTTTAACTTTTTCTGCAATGGAGTTTGCACACTGAAAAAAGGAAAGAGCGTCGTTGACAAATGCTGTTCTAGATCTTACTCTCTGCCAAACCTGGTGCTTGACCATACCCCCAACTCCATCCACAGCTCCCTTTCCATGTGACGTAGCAAAAAACTGCCAGTTGAGGTATAAATTATAATCAGTTATACCATATGTGTATTTTATTAATCTTAAGAAATAAATTTCAATTACATGCCGACATAATTAAAAATTTCAAAATCAGAATACCAGAAACTTTAGTACCCGTACCATATTATGCTATGTACATGTATTGCTCATCCTGTGCTTTTTACCTATTTAATTGGAAATTTACTTTTGCTACGGACGTAACATAGAGCCATTTTTTATGTCCGAAATGTTACGTCTGTAACAGCATTAATTTAAAAACTAAATCAGTTGCAATATTTTTAACTATGGTGGGCAATTACTCTAAGAATTTGCCAAAAGGACCATTAAGGGTTTTTTTAAATTTTGATTTTTTAGGACGTAATGACAACTTTTGCTTCTTTTTTGTTACAGACGTAACATCAAACTTCTTTTTTTCAAACTTTAACTACACCATTTAGATCAATTCAAAAGAAACTAATGAATGCATATTATTATAGTACCGTCTTAGTAGTTAAAATTGTGCTACAAGTAGTTATTTTTGTTTTTATTTTTCGATGAGAAATGTGCATTTGAAAATGTGTTCTTTTTTCTGATTTTTACAAGTTCGTGAATATCGTACTTCCAACTAAGAAAACAAGTATTATTCTAACTCTCACTAAAAAACCAATGCAGGATTCTTAAAATATACATCTTAAGCTTTAAAATGATGTATAACATAGCAACATAACTTCAATATGAATTTTCGACCAATTGGTTTCACTTTTCATGGAATGGCCCTAATGCAAATCCGAAAGATTTTTTTTATAATCTTGATACTTATAAAAAATGGTCCATGTACAAGTTGAATGTTGTCACGAAGGAATCTTTTTTGTTTTGGTTTGCATATTTAAATTTGTATTTTATGGATCTCTCCAACTCTAAATGTTTGTTTCTCTTGTGAGTTAGCAGTAAATTACCTGATTTATTTTTTGATTAAACTATTTGATAATTCACATTGTCATTCTTCTAAGTATTTATTAGTTGTGAACTGCTTCACCCATTAGAACAATTTTGGCTTTAGCGAAACATTTTTTGCTGTTTATTTTAGTTGTTTGACGTTTCCATAAAGTCTAAGAATTTCTAAAACGATGTTTTGTAACGGATAGATAATGAACCAATTCGAAGATTTTTTTTTGTTTCGGATCAATAGATTTTAAATCTATTTAGATATGAAAGCATTACTGGTTTTCACGAAAAATTATTTTTATGAATTGTCGAATGCTTTTTTTTACACTAACGTTTTTAAAAGTTAAATTATGTCGAGTTTTAAATACTGTAAATACTGTAATTCCTTTTTTATTTTTAAAAGGTTTTCAAAGTTTGGAATCTAATGCTAAGAATGTGTTAGCATTTGCATAAAAAAAATCACTAAAATAATCGAAATACCTGCATCAGAAACTAGTAGGCTTTGCTCTGTTATCTGTTATTTGAAAATTAATACTAATATTAATTTATTTATCGCACAAAAACTTTTTTAGACATTTCCAATCGAATTGCAGATCTTAAAATCAGTTTAAACTAAGTTCCGCTTTTTTTAAAAAAGAAAAAAAAAAAAAAAAAGATCAAATTACTCGGAATTCTAAGCGCCCATTCACATGCTGCGCATGTAGTTTGTTCTAAACAGTTTTGAATTAATAATGCAGTTGTCTCAATAAAGCTGCTAATTTAATACAGCTGGATTTTTTGTTGTTATTAACGATTTGATTCATTAAACAACAGCTAAAATCCGGACAACTGATAGATAACCCTTCTGAAGTAATGCCCCTAGTTGTGCAAAAATATCCTAGGGTGCACGTGAAATAAAGAATGATTTACTGTTTAATGATAAATATGTAATAAATGTAACAAGAGAATATAAAAATATTATTACTAAGATACTCGTACGTTCAAAGTAAAACGCCACACGTGTGCATGAGTAATGCCACGAATGGCATAAAAATGCATGAAAAAAAAGTATATAACTAAGTAGAAATAAACAAAAATAAATGGTTCACAGCTGTTCACTGTAAACATTTTAAAACATTTTAAACATTGATTATGGATTGCCATGGAGCCCTCATCACCTGATAGAAAATGAAATTTTCTACTTGTTATTTCTTCATTCTTTCAATTAATGCTTACATTGTTTTTTAAATTTTGAAATAGTTTCTCTAAATTTGACTTAGGCTCATTGTGCTTTGCTATCACCTGACAAAATCTTGGAATTAGAATTTATTTTATGTAAATGATTTTACCCTTCTAGTTAATTTTAATAAATATATTTTTTGTCTGCTAACTTCATAATTCCCCAGTACGTATTTATCTCTCGTAGAACAAGGTCGACAAAAAAAGTAAGCAATCCCACTTGCAAGTAGATCTAAATGAATAGTTTTTCACATACAGTACCAGTTAGGAAATTCCATGTAGTAAAGATTTTTTTTAAATAAAGTATAACAATAAAAATGAAGCCTTATATCTCAGTCTCCAAACAACGTTCATGTGTCTCAATGAGATACTTTTCGCTTTTCCTACATTGTAATAAATCTTCCTCACTTCTTCTGTTCTCAGGCTAGATATCTTATGATCATTGAATGGCACTTCATTCCCCTCAACTGCATTCCCAGCTAACTGGCTTTTATTTTCTCTTCTGTACAATTAACGTAGCGGTCTTTTCTTGACTCTTAACTGGTGTTTACTTAGTCCTCAATTTGATGAGCTATATCCTTACTGTTCGAATACAGATTCTCCTATTCCGTGCCACAGTTAATGCTTTTACTCAAGCTGCCTATGATTTGGGAAGACTCGGTCAATCTCTGAAACTAATTCTTGACGTTTTCTTTTTTTTTTTTTTTTTTTTTCATTCAGACTTTAGAATAGTAGAAAAAGTTATTTTGTGGAAAATTTCTAAAGAAACTGACAAAATAATAATAAAAAAAAATATGCAAAGAGATCATATGAAATCTTATTTTTTTTTTCGATATTTTAAGCTTCGATCAAACTTGGCTCTTTGTATGAATATTTTGATTTAAAATAAAGGTTTTGAAAATAATCTTTAGATGAGATTAAACAGTGTTATGACGTAAAAATGGACAAAGTATATTATTTACACTTGTTACTAAATCACAAGGTTTTCCAATGTGAAAATCTTGAACTTTAGTGTACGATAGGTTTGGTCGGAAAAATGAACCTTTTGCCGCAATACTTCAATGCGGAAAAGTTGCCAATTGTAATAATAAGAAAAACGGCACGAAAAATAAAAAGTTAACATCTTCTGCAAGATAATTGTAATTAAAGTTTATGAAAAATATCAACCCCCGCCCCCTTTTTAAAACATTACAGTTGTGGCTGAATTGGGAATTTGGTAAAATGAATTCACCAATGTAATACCCACTTTTGGGCGATAAAAAAAATCTCTTCACTTTAACGCAGCACAACAACTATCTTCCTAACTACTGTATCTTGCATTTTACTTTTCGAAAAAGCCCCACCCCACCACTCCAATATCCCATTTGCATATGTTCGCTCTTCGACGAGTTCCTAAGTTAAATTGCCACTATTTAATTTACATTTTCGTGATTATCCTCCTCGTATTTACAAACATGTTTTATACAAATGAATTCTGTTGCTTACTACGTAAAGCGGAAATCTTGCTATCTTCAGTGAGCATTAGGGCTAAGAAGCTTCTAAAAATATAAGAGTAAAAAAAAATCCCGAACATGAGTACAGTTCTAATGATGGCTACGAGACTGAAGAAAATGAATACAAACCAATTACTTAACTGATGAGTCTAACGGCAGATGAGAATTTAACTTAACACAACGATGTTAAACAGTAACTGGTTTTAAGTTTTTGATGGGCGAACATCTGTACCTCTAATCATTAACTCTTGTCTGTATAAACTGTTATATCAATAGAGAAAACCTGTCGTGACAATGACTACATTTTCATGCTGTTCTGGTAAGTTGACCTTCGACATTGACAATGTTTATCTTTTTTTGGGGTAATAGGCGAGGGTAATTGTCGCTGAGTGCAGTTGCATTACTTTTGTAGTCGTTTTGCAAAAATATTCCAAATCAAATCCTCTACAGTTGCCTTCTCCTATTACCTGAAAATTTAAACTGTGTTAATGGTGAATATCAACTTACAAGAAGAGCAGCGCTATAACCAACACTGGGTGGGAGAATGGGTGTTAACTACAGACTACAAAAGCATGTAGGACGCTAGCTGTAAGGGAGTAAATGCCTTACAATTAAGTTTATTTTAATGAGGATTTAATTTTATTAAATGCTCTTTTAATTAATGATCATTGAAATGCTTCCTTTTCACCGCATTTTCCTATATATTCAGTTAAACTGCATTGCCTAAATTATTTGCGCAGCGAAAAAAAATATTTAAAGAAAGAACACAGAATCTATTCCAATTCGAGTAAGATAAAATATACTTGCCTTAATGAAATAAATAGTATAGTCAAAACGTAAAATTATTTCAATTTCAAACAAAAAAACAGTAGTTCAGGTACAGTGATATTAATGGTTCACTAATTTTAAATTGTATTAAATTATGCGGACATTTTTGTTTTCAATTCAGGATAAAGTTTACACTTTGTTCAAAAGTATTAAGCAGTTTGGGATTGGAAGAAATTTTTTAGTTCTGTTTTTTTTTCTAAATGTATTTCGATTTTCTTAAAAAAAAAAAATTCATATGACACGAAATTTGAGTTCTCTGCATTACAAAAACATATCATGAAATGTAATTTTCGCAACATTCGAGTTTCAGTTGATTTTCTGCAAAACAGTGTCAAGGAGATATTTGTTTCTTGTCATCTATCTCTAGTAAAGACATATAAATAATAAAAGAAGAATTAATGAGGTTGCTTCAATTGTCTCCTGTTTTCTTTTATTCGTTTGCAGTCGTGATTAAATAAATTATTTTCTAAGTAATTGCAATGATTCGTAGATTAGAGAAATCTCGGAAACATAAAGAAATATATTTTTTATGTGCTTTAAGGCTGTAATTCAGCACCGAAAATTAATCAAAATCTTATTGGAAATGTAATAGATTATTTTCAGTTGGGGTAAAGGGAAATTTAATTTCAATGCTTCAACTTAGGATAATTCCTTTTCTTTTGGATGGATTAAAACATGAAATGTTGTGCATTATGTTCAAGACAAACACACTCTGAGAGTAGCTCCGTGTAAAAACTTAATTTTATGTCTGATTGCTAGTAAAGGATAAATAAAGATTAGCGGTCATTACTAGCCATGTGACGACTTGATAAGAAAAGTGTCAATATATATATATATACGAATTTCACCATCATTCGCCACCCGGTCATCCCTTCCCTCAACCTCAACTATATTTTTCATTAACATTATTGGCATTAATGAGTTATTTAACCTTTATTCAAGCTGATTATTTTTATGTTTTAGTAGCGCTGGAACAGTTCATTTTGTTGTTTAATTACTTTTTTTCTCGGCGACTTGAAAAAAAAATCCAGTCTTAATTTTTAGAAATGCAGTCATGTTTACATTTGCGTCAGAGGCAAGGGAAAAATGGGAAATATTTTTTTCCACATGTGCTTCATCTATGTAGATAACCAAAGTGTACACAATCGGTTAGAAACGTATGTTATGAACCAATAATCTTCAATATGCAGCCTGTTAGTCACTAGCGATCCGCTGAATCTCCCAAATGTAAGCTAAAATTATTTGAAAAGAAAAATATAATTTGTAATTAAACGCTAAATTTGTGTAAAATACAGTAAACTTCCGATTATCCGCAGAGTAGGGTGACACGGTAACCGCGAATAAGCGAATACCACGGATAGTCGAACAGTAGGTAAAAAACGATATTAATGTATGCAATTTCTAAAAAAACAACACAACACATATTTAAATTATAGCTAAAACTGATAACATTGAATAAAAAATACCTTGGAAAGCTAAACTCGACCAATAAACACTCTTTTTTTTGCGTTCAGTAAATCATCACCGTAAAAAAATAAAGTTAGAGTAATCAGGAATTTACTGTGCACACAAGTGCAATTCACATCGAAATTCGATTCTCCAAAAATAGGGTCAAGAACTGCAAGGTGAAAAGAACGTTGTTTCTAATCTCCCATCTGGTCCGACGGAGTCAGACCAGATCAACGAATCTGTTGACATTAACCCTCATGGGTTCCTTGGGGTCATATGTGACCCCAATGCAATGTCTGTTTGATATATCTTGTTAATCAACCATTCGTTTTTAATGGCATTTTGTGGCTTTTATTCTTCTAGTTATTAATATTCCTATTAAAAATAGTGCTATTATTGTGTTTTATTTTTCCCGAATTGCGTTTTTTGCGCACAAGACCCTTGGGGTCACTTCCCCAGAATGCCAAAAAAAGAGGACGTTGCAACTTTTGTCCAAGAGAACTGGACAGAAAATGCATCGAAAAATGTCATAAGTGTTTGAAATTCACTGGCAAAAATCATGTTTTTTCAGGTCTGTAACAGTTGTAAATAAATCTACAGTTATTGTAAGTTTTGCTCTAAAATTTTAATTTTTAATGCATAAACTAAATTTTAATTTGATTATGTCTTTTTATTTTTATTTTTTTAGCATTAAAAAGTGTGTGAACTTCAATAATGCATGTAACATTCAATAATTATAATAAATTAATTAAAGGAAGCATTGGGGTCGTTTATGACCCAAGGGTCTTGAGTGTAACTGAAATGGGAGGGACCCACGAGGGTTAATGAAATCCGATACCAAAAGGGGAGTAGTACGGATATCCTACTAGTTCAAACCCAAACAGTCCAAGATATGTTGAGGTGAAGCCTGGTCATGGTGGCACTTAGGGCGAAGAAGATAAGTCTTACTGCCCTCAGAAATATTTAAGGCTTTTTATATGACCACTGGCAAGGCGGGACAGGCAAGTGTGAAAAGAAGGTAAAGGTAATTAACAACTTTTTATTTGCTTTCATTTCTAAATGTTTTTCTTGTTAGAACTTTAATACATCACCTGACTGTATAAGTAAACTTGTATGCCAATAGCAAAGATACGTTTTCCTCTCATTCGATTTTGGATCCTATTTTGCACCTAAATTACTTATACAGCAAAACGCATTTTGTCCTCCCCAAAATAAAAGGACGGATTCATTACATTTTAAGCGCTTAATCTTTCATGCGTAAAAAGTTCCTAACTATGTTGCTTTTTACTATATAATACCTCCGCTCCAAATTAGTTGCTGCATTTAGGTCAAAAACTTTGTCCTTAACTGGTTGCTATAGTTAAATAATTTTGTATTAAGTACTGAAACTTATAGTTTTATTGCATAAAATTTTAGTGGTTTCAGAGTATTTTGCAATCCATCAACAGCATTCACTTACCCAGCGTTTCCTTTTTAAATAAGCACCAAATAAGTTTCGAAAATAATGAGTACACCTATACTACACTGCAACGTTTCTTGACAACAACATCGTGACGTCAGCGTGAGGTTAGCCTATGAAAAACGAGCTAGAAAAAACGTCACAGCCTACTTGGCGAATTAGAGGAGATCGCTGACTGCTTGTGAGCTCTTATTGGCTCCGCCCGTAGTGACGTTCAGTGTCAATTTAAGTTGCTGTCTAGTATACCACACGCCCAATTTTGCGAGGATTCTTGAAATTTACTGACTCTTATCTTGAAAGAAAGAAATGTGCAGACGATTTTTTCTTCATTTATTTAATTGTTTTATCTTAGTTACTATTTTTAGTTTTGGCAGACGATTTTTTTTCTGATAAAAATATTCATTTAAGAGAACATTTTATTATTTATTTATTTATTTTAATTACTGGCAACGGATTAAAAACAAAATTTGAGATATTTTATTTAGGAACGAGTTTTATTTGATAAAATCTATTTTGATGTGCTTACTATATTTGATTCTTTTATCAAAACAATCAAACAATTTTTCTATGGAAGAGCTGTAATAGCTACATTGTTTAAAAGCTGCAGCAACTTTATCTATTCTTTTTTTTTTTTTTTTACTTTTTCCGTGCCTATTTCATCAGATGCGAGAGGTATATTTTATTTTTCGAAATCAGCTTCATATGCTAAAAAAGTATGTGACTTACTTTACAGTGTCAGATAATTAAGATACTTGATCGCATGCTAAAATGTCAATGTCGGTATGCGGGAAAGTAGGCTCGTTTAGTTCTTGACAGAACTTGTTTATGTTAAGATCTTGTTAGTATAGTTTATTCCATCTGATCAAATCTATTGTTACGGACGTAAATATCAACTTTAAACACACATAATTACAATTTCGTT
This sequence comes from Uloborus plumipes, assembly GCA_038373865.1. Classification (NCBI taxonomy): domain Eukaryota; kingdom Metazoa; phylum Arthropoda; class Arachnida; order Araneae; family Uloboridae; genus Uloborus; species Uloborus plumipes. The sequence goes on from JAXGGA010000002.1 coordinate 335,530, forward strand.
AGATAAATATCTCCTTTTTTTCTCTTGTATAATTATGTTATTTATTATATCCTAAATTTTGGTGCGGATTCCTTGATAACAAAAAATAACAAATATGTTTGAAGTTTGTTGCATCCGTAGCAGTGGCATTCCCTATCTATTTTTTTTTTCCTTTTTTAAAAATTATTTACGATTAAAACAAAATTTTGTATTTTTAAACTTTGACAAAAACTATAAAATGCTGTAATATATGCAAAAAGTGTTGTGTTAAGAAAACGAATAAAAACACTGAAATGTGTATAAAGTACATGCTGGCATAAACCTAAAATGAATTCGAAGCACGTAAACCAAATCTTCACCTGTAGGTCGAAATGATTTCCTTCCTCGGAAATGTGCTTAGTTTACTCTATGTAAAGAATTTCTATATGCATGCTTTAAAAGATATTTCGCAACAGAACTGATTGGCCGAGGGAATGTGGAGTTTTTCAACACGTTGTTCATAACCAAGGAACATTACGCGATTTTATAATCCATGTGTATTGTGCTCAAAATTTATGGAAAATATCCGTGCTCAAATGTTCTCTTGCGTGCTTCATTCGAATGCTTATTTCTTCGTACCATTTTGTTACTATTTGGGGAAATATTAGAAATGCTTTAGTAAGATAAGGAAGAAGAAAAAAACATGCTTTCACGATTTTCTTTCACTCGAAATGCTTTTTTGATTTTGAACATCAACGTTATTTTCAAGAAGTACTCAATGTCGTTTACAACTTCTGTTTCCTTTTTGCAAATATTATACCAAAATGTTTGGTTTTACTATATTCGAAATAAGAACAGGTACTTAATAATGTAAAGAAAGTAGAATGCAAAACTTATACCTCTGCTTGCTTCTAAGCTTTATTTATATTTGATTAGAACTTTAACGTATCTTAAAGGATTTCTTATCACTATAGAAAACTTATGACCATAAAAATAATGAGTTTCATTTTATACAAGGAATCCAAAAGAATTTCGAGACAGTTGACATTGAAACCATTCAGCGTTATCAAACGACGCAATTAAAATCGAAAACCTTTTATGACTGCTTTAACTTTTATACAGATTTGGTTTTTTGTGACATGAAAAGTGGAAAAAACACGAATGAATAGCTTATTTGTGGAATACAGAAAAAACTTTTTTTTTTGTTAAACTTTACTTCCAAATTGTAGAGTGGAGATACAGAGAGAGAAATACACTTTTTTTTCATGAGAAGTCTTTGAAATTGTACAATTGTTAAATTTATTAGCATTATTAATTTCTGATATCATATACATATTTATCTTCTTTATGAAAACTAACAATTTTTCTGAAGTAAATCGAGTGCGATAATTGTGATTCCCCTCTTCGTTTTTTTTTTAAATACAAAACTAAAATTTGATGATTTAAGGATTTTGTCTATAGTAAAAAAAATAATTTCTTCTTTCTTTTCCTTAAGCTTTTTATAGAAACTTAATTTCTATACACGATGCTACAATTTAAAATTCGTGTAGGAACCTGTTCGTTGACTATTTAAGTAGAATGTTATTACAGAGAAGAGATCCATGAAGAGCATCTATACCGAAGTATCATTGGGCAAAGATTTCATCTTGCGGATGATAATGTCTGATGACATCAGGCGTGTAGTGTGGATCACGTTTCAGCGTTGAGGTGCTGAAACATAAGGATGTTCCATTGGTCATAATTGTATCATTATTTACATCCATTGAGAGCAAGGCGATTGGTAAAGGAGGTTATGTAACAGTAAAGGGGAAAAATGATTGAGTTTAACTTAGTTGATACCACGTAAGTTTAGGTTATGGTTATATAGTGCCGTTAGTTATTACCGTTGTTAGTTCGGAGATAGAAAACGTCTTTAAAAATTTTGTGTACCCTAACTCCTTAAAAGCTGTGGCAGCACAGCTTTCTCAAATGCAAAGGAGTAGTTTAATTGATAAAACTGGTGTAACGTTACTCATCGCTCATAACGTTACACCAGTTTAATCAGTTACATTGCTCCTTTACATCGGAGGCAGCTTTGGATACAAAATGTTGCCACCACTAAGATTACACTTTTTTTTTCAATGGATATTATGCAACGTATATTTGCTTGCATTTCCCATTGGTAGACAATTTTTCTCTAGAGACTTTCTCGCAATTATTCCTTTTTTGTTTCGATCATTACAGTATCTGTTCGCTCTGTCAAATTCCTGCAATACATATTTTTTTGTTTGTTCTTTGTGCAATGTTGAAATGTAACTAAAACATGACTATTTTCCCCAACAAAGGACTGCGTCAGTGGCTCCAGAAAACATAATCAACTTGTAATGGAAAATTCCTCCTCCACATTCTTTGCACTCTAGTGTGTCTAGTATTAGATTGAGAACTACGTGCAAAGCACGGCTTGGAAGAAAGGACTGGTCCGTAGTAAAATCAAAACAAATGAAAAAGAATTTACTCAAAATACAGACTCAAACTAAATTATAATAGTAACATTTACTTTGCTTGTATACATAGCTACCATTTCTTTTCAAACACTTTTGATGCTTTACAAAATGCTTCTTAAAACCCCTTTCATAAAGTTTCGCTAAGTGAAACTTAATAGTTTTACTCGAAAATCTCTAAAACTTTAAATTCCTTGAAAATTTGAGAATTTCACTAGATCTTCATTTGTAAGAAGATATTGTAGCTACTTGTAATGGCGCAGCCAAGGAATTTCCTTATGAGAAAAGTCCTTGAATCATAACGGTGCTCACATGCATTTGCATGTACACTACTAGACTGACAATAGAACAGAAATTAAAGTGCTCAGGTGGAGACGTTTTAACCCTCTCCCCATTCATTGCGCTCCTAGACCCTGAGCAATAGTCATTAATCGCGTGCTCAGTAAGATCTTCAGTTTGAATATTAGAAATGCCAATTATTTTTGCCACCCCTGTATATCGTGAAACTTTTGAAGACGTTTTCTAGACTTACGTCACGACTAACTTTACTTTTTTCATTACAATTTGCCCGTAGATTTTGCCGTGCATTTTCTGCAATATTATACTATTAAAACTACAGGTTGCACAAGGCACTTTTAACGTTGCGACAACAACGGCACCCCCTGAAGTGTGCCACTTGACTTCCTATGGTACCCTTGAATGGGCCATAAGGCTCCCTATTTGGGGGGGCATTGAGCACCTAAGAGGTACCGTACGGCACCCCATAAGGGTACCACATGGAGCCAAATTGCACCTTTAAGGGTATCATAAGTAGTTAAGTGGCACCCTTCAGGAGTACCGCTGGTACCACAACGTTCCCCCCTTAAAGGTACCTTGTGCAACCTGTAGTTTTAAGAGTGAACTTACTACATTGCATATTACGAAAGATTATCTCTGAAGTTCTCATATCCGGCAGTATTTGTTAAAATTATTTGTGTTAAAATAAACTGGGTAATAAAAGAAATACGTTGTACTGGGGTCTATAGATGTAGTCCCTTCATCCGAGTGAGCCAGATAATCAGTACGTATGCGGAAACTGATTAGTATTGCCAATTGCTAATTACAGATTGTGGGCATTTACATTTTAAACGGTGTAACTAAAATTTCAATTCGAGAGAGGTAAAAAAAATGGTGTACACGTTAAAATGTACGGATTTTTTTTAAGTTTAAATGTATAAGATGGCTTACATAGTACATTTTACATTTCGGAAGATTAAAATGATTTAAAAAGTACACAAAGACTTGATATAATAGAAGATGTATGTTCTACAATTAAAGCAAAAATGCTCATAATGGCAAGTACTCAGTTTAGAACTTTTTTTAATTGAATATTATTCTTCATATATATATAGCTTTTATGTTTCTGAACTTTAAATACTGTTTTGGAGTTGCATTGAGCCTTAGAGTTTGGCTTTCTCAAAAAGTCGTCGATAGACCCTTTTTCAAATCATGACGTCATATGTTGACGCTCTTCGTGTCTTAGTAATATTTTATGAAATTTATACTGTGCCTGTACTCGTGAAAGCTCTATTCTTATGTTGATTAGTGTATTTTTTAAAAAATGGGTTTATAGACTGAGAGGAAGAAATATAATGAATGAAATAATACAGAAAATGCTAGTTAGTGTAATTAACATAGTTATACAACAAACTAAATTTAAAATACTCTAGAACGTAGCTTTCAAAACTGAACTAAAACCTCCAAACAGGCTAGTATATTGAAGAAAAATAGCAAGAGAAATAAAGAAATTGTTTTGCTCAATAAATAACTTAAAAAAAACCTAACATATAACTTTAAAAATGAAAGTCAACTATAATAACTTACATCAGTCGAATTTAGTGCGATGCCAGGAGAATTTTAATTCTTGTTGCATTTTGTCTTTGTTTCCAACTGCCGATAATCTGTCTTCTGGAAAGAATTAACCCGTTTAAGTAGAGAATGTCCGAAATAATTCCTTTCATTATGAATAATGAACTAAGATTTTGATTCCTTCTTTTGGGAGCTTGGCTTAAGACAGTAAGCGAATTTCTTGTTTGATGTGATTATTTGAAAATGAATCACTTTGTAGGAAGATGGTACTTATTATAACTTTCTATTAAAAATTAAATTCAAATGCATTTATAATGTTTTTAGTTTTGTTTACTGCATTGGATATTATCATTAACACACGTGGCAGTATGTTACTTTTAAATGCGCTTTGTATGTATTTTTTTAAACGATTCTGATTTGGTATGCAAACTCTATCGTCAATATTCCAAATTGGAGATCAAGAAAAACATGTAGACCTTTTACTCTTTGATAATTTTGTAGATACTTTGCATCTTTTCTTCTTCAAATTTACGTTTTTCAAATACTTTAAAATAATAATTAAATTTAAAATTCAGAGCAAAATTGTGAGGTAGTTATGTTACGGCGCAGAAATTATGTTGAAAGCGATTTAAAATAAAATTAAGTCAGTTTTACCATGGATTAATTTTGTAAACGACGTAGTTACTCTCATTTTTACGTGCCAGTTGAAAATCATTCAGCACGAATCTGAAGTAATGATGTTGTTAACGAGTACATAGTTAATAAATGTTATTTAAATATTTCGTGCCATTGCTTCGAGAAATATTTCTTTCATTTTATAGATCCATCATTTTACAGACATCACAAGAAAAATTCATCAAGCAAAAAAACAAAATGACACTTAGGGGACCGGTGGTAATCAAACCTCCGGTATACGAACAGAAACTTCTGCCACAGAGCCATGGAGGCCTTGATGCAATGATTTGAATGTTGTTTAGAATATATCCTAAAAGGTGGAAGAATTATGGGAATCACGGAATGGTGGGACAATACGAAATGCATACAGGTGGCTTTAATTCAGTATTCCTCTGGATTTACGAAATACTACTCGAAGAAAATGTTTCATTTAGAGTGGTAAAATAGGTAGTTTTAAATAAAATTGCTTTCCATGAAAAAAATCGAAATAGGTCGATGTAATGTATTTGTTCAAAGCTCTCGCAAAGAACGCTAACAGATCGGATTATAATGTGAAGAGATAAGGCATAACATTCTACTCAAGTCGCCAAATATCGACCGAAAGGAACAACTAGTAATTGAATATTATATTATCAAAATCTTTGTGCACATCCAGAATTTATGGCTTAAAAACAATTTCTAAAGCCACTGTGCTGTACCTGCAGAAATCTCTTCATCTAGATTTCTTACTAATGTATGCCTTTAACGAATAGTACGCGAAAAAAGTTTACTAATATAAATATCAATAACGCATTTGCCTGATAAATGCGTAAGTTTTTACTGAAACTACAGGTAGCAGAGCGATTTATAACCGTGGAATAAACGATTTTTCCCCAAATATTATTGGCTCTTACAATGTAGGCTTTGCAATCCATTTATCTCAAATATGGGTATTCAACCAAAATTTTTTTCACTCCTTGATGCAATGCATTTTACAGTTCATATTTGGTGAAAATAACAGTCAAACTATTTCATTTTAGAAATTTCGTTGACTTTCTTTATATCTGTTTTTAACCATTAGTATAAATAAAAACTTACTTCCCCAAATATATATCAAGCTTTTATCAAGTAAACTTATGAGTTTTTTTTTAATTGATTAAAAATATTTCGAATGCTTTGCATGGGTGAGTTACAATACGTTATTTCTCAAAGGTGTTTTTTGCATGATACTTGACTTTCATAATACGTCAACAACCTTTATAATTAGGACATCACCTTAGAGATTTTTTTCTCCGCTATCAGCGACTAATAAAAAGTCACAATTTTGTAGTTACAAAAATAAGTCAAACAAAAGTTTTTTTTTTGTAATTTTTTTTTAAATTCCTGATATCTAAAGCAAATGCTTCGCACGAGTACATGAGTATACTACATTGCGTTTTAAAATATATTGTTTCAATTAAATCACAGGACTTGAATATATTTTTCCCAAATTTGAGGCTTCGGAGAAATTAGTTATTAAATATTATGGTTACAGAAGCTGCCCCTAAACTAGTAATTATATATTTAATGAAGGCCAAAAATAGCCACAGTAGGAAACTTACACAAATCTCCACCTCTACACCGACTAAAGGAACATCGATAACTTTATAGTTTAAATGCTGGCTCTATTGATCGACTTAAGCCGCTTACTTCAAATGCAACGAAACCGTAATGCTCTTACTTGAAATTTCCTTCTATATTTTTCCAAAAATTTTCATGAAAAAGTGCAGGAAACTATTAGGTTACAAAGCTGCCTGTCTATATTTTCGATTTCTGATCAATTTTAAGCCAAGCTTAAACTATAATAATTGAAGGTTCTGACATCTTCTCTTTAGACATTTATTTCCGCCATTTTGTAATTTAATAATATAACTAATGCAAAAACATAATCGCTGACTTATTTAAAATAGTGAAACTGGTATGCACGTATTTGTATACTAATCCCAGTACTCCGTTGAAATCAGTATCAATACCGAAATGAAAAAATAATAGCATATATATAACAATTACAATCACTTAGTTATTATGGGAAGAAATTCATTATGTATAAGGTAATAAGATTCAATTTTTAATTTAATCCATTAATGCCTAGCGTCCCTTTTCAGGGACGGTCCAAAAAAGGGTCTGAATTTTCCCGAAATGAACATTTTAACCAAATAATAATGTTCAATTAGTACCTTGGTATTGTTTCAATTCGTTATTAACAGATTGCAGCACATAACTATTTTAAAGTGCGTTCTGTAGCAGTTTTAATATGATCTTTATCAAAAATCACATCGTTCACAATCTCAAGAAAAAAAGCTGAGTTTTCAAAGTTATTCCCAGCTTCCCAGTTTATGCTAATTGCTGATTTTATTTCTTCTTATAAAATGTCTTTTTAAATATTATATCGTGGCCAGAAAAAAAATTTAGTAAAAAAAGTATGTACTCTCTGGGGTTTATCGTAACTTTTAATGGACGATTTTTCTGTCCTTAATAAAAAAAATATTTTTTACATAAAAAAATTATTTTTATTATTATTTTTCCTGTCTATTAAACACTGTTGGTAACCAGTATACAAAATATCTTCGGTAAAAAAAATGTCAGGCATTAAAGGGGCGAGGAACGATCTGCAATATACAGGTTTTATATATTTTTAAAGAGTAAACTTCACTCGCCTGTGCTTAGATAAAAATGTCTATGAATTCCGTTTCTCAATTCAAAATTTACAAAATTCTATCATTACGAAACCATGGAAGAAATATTCTGATCTTTGCTCGTAAAATGAGCTTTATAGGAAATTATATATTCCTTGTATTTTAAAATCTTCGTAACATTTGAATCGGGGAGTGCAAAAACATCAGTCATAAAAATTCGAAAATTCCTTTTTTGTGGAAACAAGCTGTGGGAGGCAAGATACGTGTTGAGGACAAAAATCACGTCAGTCAGGTTACTAATTCGAAAGATACGATGCCTGTTATTTGAACTTTGACCGTAGAACCAATGCTAGAGTTAAGACGTTTTTTCTCTCTCCTGATCAATTTTAAGTTCTGGACTGACGTTGTTTATGCACTCACCGATTCATTTAAAATTTGAAGTATTTTTTTTATTGAATTTCGTCAATATTTGCTAAAAATATGAGGATCTATTTCCACTTCTTTAAAGACTTGATATGAATTTTTCTTAAAATGCACTCATATTAATAAGTTAATGAAAAAGTGTTCGTACATTTGAAACTACAAAACCACATTAACTTAATGTAAATATAAAACACGGCAAATTATCTAAAAGTTACAAAAAAGGAAAAACTTTATGTTTAATACAATACCTGATTCAAGCTAAGGACGTGCGTCTTGAAGTAGTTTCACATATCATCTTTTATGCATAAAAAGGACACCGTATACGGTTTGTATAACGGATAAGCGGTTACTAATATGCTGAAATGCAGTCAGAGGAATCCCTGGGTACACTCAACACCAAATTATCAAACTGGTAGGATTCATCAATTATAGCTCTTCGAAGTGTCGAAATAGTTTTCCGGGTTGACATTTGTGATCAAACATGGCCCATGCATGCTTAGTTGTGTTCAAATCAAGAGAAAACGCTCGCTGTTCCAAACGTGTTATTTCCTCGTCTTAAAAGTGTGTAAATGTTGAGGAAAATATTATCAGAAGTTAAGAGAATATCTTAGCTTATCTTGAATCTCAAAACGAGCAATTTCTGTATATTTATTTATGTATTTATATTTCTTTTCTCGGAAACGGCTTTAATGATTTTGATAAAATTTTGTAAAAATATCTGCCACATACAAGCAAAATTAAAAAAATAAATAAATAAATAAAAACTGAAAAGAAACAACAATAATAATAAAAAAATAAATGAATTATTTGAACGAATAAACTAATGAAATAAAAAATGAATCCTATGAATAAAATAAATAAATATGCACATTGTGTTTATCACACTAGTTTTTCAAGTGAGTTTAAATTTTCTGTTACAAAAAATAATAGGGGAAGAAAAATAATTGCATGTATCTAAGTAGCTGGTTCGTTAGTTAATACAATAGATTGTTGATATTAATGAAAGACAAGTGTAAATGTGGGAAATGCACGTTGTTAAAATTCACACGAATATAAAGTTTTTCGTAGCTCCATATCTGTAGAATAACGAAACGTTTCCTTGTAACTCTTTAACGCATCAAAATTTCGTTACAAATGTATCCTTTTTTTTCGCTGGTTTATTTTTATTAGCTGAGTATTTCTATTTTTATACCTTGATATAGATTTAGAATACTATGTATCGATCTAAGATTTATTTAATAAGTATAATGTAAGCAACGTCCTGTATTAGAAGATAATAGCATGTAGACTGAACTGCGTTGTCTTTTCCTGTAATTCAACGGTCATTACATCTGCGTATTAAACACTGAGCTTTTACTATAATGGGACAAAAATGTAAATGAAAGAGTACGAATAGGTTTTTCCATAGCATCACGAAGATTTGTCAACAGGGATATTCCTTTAATAATGTCAACGAATTTTTAATCTCGTTTAAGATTCTACCACGTATGTAATCTCTACCACGTTTCTATTATCATTGATTTTAACTCTTGCGTTTAGTAATATTGCTTCCGATTGTTGTGATGAAACCTCTATTCGACAACGACCAAAAAATATCGAAACTGAAAAAAATGCCAGGAAAACACAAAATTAATAGATCAATATTGCGTACAACTCAACAAGTAATGTTTAAATTAGTTACAGGCTCAGTGTTTTTTTTTTTTTTTTTCGTTTCGATTAATATTTCACCCGGTGTTTTCCATGAATTTCTAAATTGCATAATGAGCTATTTTGTTTTGTTTAGAGTCTTCTCTAAAATGCATAAGAAAGCAATTTCTTTCCTTTTAAAAGATAAATAGTTCTAGTTAATTCAGAAGTGTTTGCGTTCGAAAGTTTTAACAAACTTTCTTTTTTTCTCCAATTATTCCGTTATTAGTAAATTATGCATTTGTTTTAAACCCCAACTACACAATGTTTTTATTCATCTGAAGCAAAGTAATTACAAACATTTTGAATAGATATTTTGAATTTTCATTTCAATGCTTTTCAAGTTGTGATATTTTCCACTAGTCTTTATAGTTTTCAAAATATTGACTTCTAGATGGTAAAAGTAATGAAAATATAGCAAAGCGTCTGCATTTAAAAAAATATGATATGAATAAAGGGATAATGTGTTTCTTTATTTAAAAATAAAATTTGGAACTAACTATTCATAAGATAAATGGTAATTTTAATGATATTTTTTTTGGACATTTTTACTAGATTGATTTAATAACATGTTCTAGAGATGATTTACTGGTTTTAGATCTGTGATTTGCTTTTGGCTAATATGAGTCCAAAATGATCCAAAACTGATCTCAAATTGATCTTAGTTTTATTCGATAGAGGTGTTTTTATGATGCATAGGGCCCAAAGCGACCAATTCATAAAATATTGGACATTTTTGAAAAGCTAAGATCAAAATAATGTTATTTTAAACAAGCAACAATTGCATACTACAATACAATGCTAAAAATTGCATACCTAAGGACCACAACATATATTACCTTTTGCGTTACTCAACAGATCTTACATTCCTTACTTTTTTTTTTTGCCGTGACAGTAAAATTTGCTATAAATAATGATTCAGTTTCGGTAAAGAAACACTTTATATCATTAACAAAAAGGCTTTTGTCAGTCATTAAGAGATCAATAGACCTTGCTGTAAAGTTTGCGCTATTGCATCTATAGCCATTGCTAAGAATTCATATAGGTCACATTCACATTAGAATCCAAAAACAAAAAAACCTTTCGAAATAAAATACTAACTATAGTTTTGGCATCATCATGCCTTCTTTACTGTTGTAACACAACTCCAAAATCTGACGCAGCAAAAATTTGTGCCCTTGTGTTATTGCTTATCAAAAAAATGTATCCCATTTTTTTACGCATTTTTGAAAAAAAAAATGTTTTAAGTTTTCAGTTCTCTATAATTGTTTCTACTGCCTAGCGATGCTTATTATTGATTTTAAACTTCGCAATGAACATGCATAGGTTAAGTTTTCGTCAATTCTTTTGATAAGAGTAAATACTTCAAAGCTAGACGCAAAATCTTTTCTTTCATGGCTTGGATAAATTCGAAATGATTGAGATACATTTTTCATCCATAATCCTTTAGTGAACTATTTGCAGAACTTATGTGATGTCAAAAGTTCTGGCTTTACTTTTTAATTGAGTTTTTGTATTTTGAGCATATTTCTTTAACTTTAACACTAGAACCGCGGGAATTTCGATATACCAAGAACCGCGGAAGGGGTCATTTTGACCCCAGATAGTAATTCAATGAAATATGCGCATACGCCTAATTCAGCTGACTAAAATATTTTTAACAGATTAATAATTAATATTTCTCGGAACTCTAGTTAAATTATTTGTATAAAACAACATTTATCAACTTTTTTTTTATTACAATATTGTATTTTTTTAAAAAAAGATTACTTTAAGTATAGTAACATTTCTCCAACAAAATATACATGCAGTTGCTATTTCAAATGGGAAAATAGAGTAAGTAGTTGAATATGTTAAGATATAAAAAACAATAATAATAAGTTTTCTCAGTTAGTTATAGTTTAAAAAATAATTGACAGTTTACAGAATGAGTTGTAAATAAAACGTAAACGTACGTAAATAAGAACTCTGTACTTTGAACAGATCGGTATCTACAGGTTTTATTTTTACAATTTTGACTTTGGAATCTATTTTGTTTGCATTTAATTTGCGGTTGTCCGTCGTTTTCATTTGCTGCGTCACACGCTAGAGTTTACTACTTATATTTTTTAATTTATTTATTTTTAATGAGAAAGAACAAACTTTTCTCATGATTTTCCAACTAAGTCTTGAAGTGATGTATACTAGCCAATTTTTAAGTTTTTGTTTTACATAAAACCAAATAATAGGTTGCCATCAAGGTGCAAAATATTTCATGAAAGCTGCTCCTATTTTATGTCAAAACGTAAAAATCTCATCATTCCATGAACTTAGTTTCTTAGCAATGCATTCTGGAAAAAATATAATTTGCATTCCTTTGCATAAAGTTGGAAGTTTTTTGCAAGGAATATTTTAGGTACGTCAAGAATTGATACGGAAGTATTTATTTCGTCTAATGTTGTTTATTAGTACAATAGACCAGTGATTTGAGGTACATGCGCTCTTACGAGACGCCTTGTTGGTTTACTTCAATGATATTCAGCTGCCGATATGTTTCATCCTCCGCACATTTCTTTATGTAGTTCAATATCAATTTCTTTATAACAGGAATAAAAACACTTGAAGGACTATTGTGGATAATACTGCGTTTAGTATTGGGAGCTGGCCCCCTTCTTCCTTCAAAAATCGTATTCTTTGTTCCAATTTGAAAGGAATTCAAAACTCTCTCCTCTTTGTCAACTTACTATTTTTCCGCTTTAAATATTATTGTTGATTTGTTTTTTAAATTTCTTCCCATACATGTATTTTTTCTAAAAACATTTTTTTTTCAGTTCAAAAAGTTTTTATAATTTTTGCGATGAGAAAGAACAGCGTTTGCAAGGGTAACCAGTAATCTTTACTTTTAACTTCTCAAAATTAAAACTGTTTCATGATTACCATGACCTTCTAAATACTTCATAGATATTTATTTGAATATTTTATAGCTTCCTGGACAGTCTGATTACGGAAGTATTTCTTATATACAGAATAAAATATTTCCCTTGTAATTTTTTTTTATCTCATTCAAACGTAGCCTGAGTTTCAAACCAATCATAGTGCTCAAAACCAACCGATCAAAATGCTTATGTTTCAGCCCCAGGGAATTGGCTATGGACCTCCCCCCCATCATTTCTAACTTTTCAAGGGGGGGGAGGGTGCGTGCTGATTGCAAATTTTACCTGAAAGCAACAAAAACAACACCGAGCTATATGTAAAAACATCAATTCTTCAAAGTTGGAAGGGGGTGCAATTGCCCCCCCCCCCCAAACCCATCTTCTGCTAAATTACCGCTTATGTACTCTATTTTAGAAATTCTTAGGTGAGGAAGAAATATACTACAGTTAATTACAAGGAAATGTACGTTTTTAGTCATTTTGTGCTTCAATATTTCTTGAGGGTCATTTTGACCCACACCGCGGTTCTAGGTATAAGTGCTAATAACTGAAAAAATAATAATGCCACAAATTTTTAAATCTGGAAAAACTTTCTTCACCTCAAATAATTAAAAGTCACGAAAGGAATTGTTTCTTCGATTCATACTTTTTGCGTAGTAGTAAACTGAACTTTGCTATGGGTCAAATTGACCCCTTCCGCGGTTCTAGTGTTAAGCACGTTTGATGCTTATCTCTCTTGCAAATATTAATATATAAATGCAAACAGTTTTTATTTTGCAATTTTATAGAAATAATATTTTTGTCCTCAAGGTCCACATTGCTGTTTGATAATTTATCGCACGATTATCCTCAAATTTGCGAATGCGTCAGGTCTCTTCTCATTCTCTCAAAATAAGGGGAAAATGCCAAGTAACATTCTAAAAGAAAGTAACAAGCGAACAAAAATCGAAAGCCTTGGGAAGTGCGCCTCCTTAATCTATCACCCCTTTTTTAAATGGAACAGTTCGTGGCTACCAGGTGCGGAGTACAAAAACGAACAGTAATCAGCTTTATTTTTCAAGAATACTACTTGTCTTTTATTTTGTCACGTTTCTGAGTGAAAAAAACATTTTCCTGAAGTTTTTAGTGTTTAGCTCAAACACATTGACTTTTTTTACTGTTTTTATATCAAAATAGGCTAGAAGATGGGGGAGATATTTGAAGAAATCATTTACAATTTTCCCCAAACAGTGGATTTTGTGAAATGTATGGACTTTTTTAGTAGCTCTTTATCTAAGAAAAGAAGATTGAATTACATCACAGAAAGATATCAATTAAAAATAGAATAATATTGATTAATATCATAGTATAGCTTTTTTAAGTCTACCGTTAGCGAATTTAAATTCGTGTAGCATTTGAAGAAAGTAACACTCTGCTTCGCGATTTATGCTACTACAACCGATTAATTTGTTGATTCATATTTACAAATATCCGTAGTAAAATATTCGGTAAACAAACTTTGTAATGTCGGCTCATCTAAGTCATTGTCACTCAAAAAACCACGCAAATTATACTAAGATGTCAGAGTAAGCCATATGTTAATAAATGTTTTGAATAAAATTATTAAAACCTATCTTTACATGGAGTGGTAGAAACTCAACTCCTGTTCAGAAAAAGATACTTAATAAAAATAGTGCTACTTATTTTACTTAACTGCTGGGTGAACAAAACAAACGAAAAAACAAGTATAAACAAGAGAAAAGTATAAATACAATAAAAATAGATAGATTTTAGGATTCTCAAATCAAAAAAAGCTACAGAAAACATTGCGTATCACTTTATTCGTAATCAATAATAATATCCAAGTTACCACCCCATAATCGGAGCTAAAAAGAACTGCCAGCATATACCGAACAACTCGGTAAGGCATCCAGATACTGCAGTTTCACCCTTTGTTTGAGATTCTCATTTTGGGATAGCATAACAGAGCTGGGGGCAAAAGACCTCTCAAGGAAACTGATATTTTCCTTACACTAGCAACTAAGATAAACAAGAGCGAATTTTCCTATCGGGATGTCGTAACGACCTATTCAATATATTCTTTGAATAACCATTGCTGTAATATAGGACTGAAAGCTTCTTAAACTACATAACTCGCTGGTTTAGAACATTAAAGAATTGAAAATCATTCAAATGTATACTTGTGCATTACTTTAAACACAATCAACCTGTTGTATAAATTTAATTCCGAATAGTTAATTATGCTACCTGCAACAAAATATTGAAAAAAAAAACTACGATAAACTTTTGATGTATAAAAGCGGAATCCAGTGTGACATGAATTTACTTGCCAATTACATTTCCATTCAAGTATTAACAGTTTTAGAATGTAGTTAGATCCGCGCCAAGTTCCCTGACATCCAGGGGAAAGGATAGCAAGAGTGAAAGTTAAAAGAGGTACAACATAATTATTTTACATGGGTTGGCTAGATGGTTAGTTCTTAAAGCACTCGGTAATTCGAGCTGTGGTAGTCGACGCTACCCGATTGAAGGCAGAAGGGTAGGTCTTTCGGTTTTTACAGAGCACCATTAAGATGGAAGTCCGATTTGGCTCATACACAAATGCCATAAGGACCTGTTTAGTGTTTATAAAATCATAACACACTCATATTGAGAAAGGACAAAGAGAAACTACATCCATGCTCGAGCCAGGATTCCGACCAGGAACCCCTCCCCATAGACAATCCGACTTCGCTAATTACTAGACAAGATGGCTAGCATTATTTTACGTACTATTGCGTGACATATTTTGTTCTGAACAACACTCGGACAAAAAAATTAGAAACATTTTTTCGTACTTTTTAAATACTTTGCGGAGTTCCTTGTATCTTTATAGTAGGCGTGCTAGTATGTGGGGTTATCTGCTAAAATACTTACATTGTGTCGATATAAAAAATTTGCGCGTGTATATTTTCTGTGTCAAATTATATTTATTGTTTTTAAACTTGTGGAGGGTGTGGGAAACCATAGTTGTGTATTTAGCGTGAATGGGAATATATCCCGTGTAACAGAAATAATACTTATTAGATACTGCTCCCACGCAAAAGTAGATTTTTACCGAAAATAAACCATAGTAAAAAATAGCCTAGGATGACTCTCTAAAAATGTTTTGAAAAGAAAAAAAAATAGCACATACATTGATACATATTCATACATTATCATACATATACGTATGCATATATTCCTTACCTTAACTAAGCAGCAGAATACTTAAGACTCAAGAAAAAATACATCTAGTTACTCTAAATCTTGTTTCACTTATTCTGACAATATTAAATCCATGCAAGCGCTTTTATGTCGATATTGGGTAACATATTAGTATGATTAAAAGAAAAAATTCTTTATTCAAAACCTGACAAGCGTTATATTGAATATGAAACGCATAATACTTAATGAACTGGGATACAATACATAATTTTACGAGGAATGTGTAGGAAGTTTAAATTATTCACTTATGTATGCTAATTTTCATACACACTTACCTCAATTTCGGCTGTCACACCAAAAGAGGGCCTGGCGGGATCCACACACTCCACATTACTATGGAAAGATTTCAGGGATAGAATATAGTTCAAATAAATGGTCTATAATACTACTTGTGGTCGCGGTGCTTGCCCTCATACAGGATAGCCCCCGTTCACTTCAAGTAGTGGATGTATTTAAGATAGGATGAACTATCGGAAAATTATCACAGGTATTTCGTATAGTTATGTACATAAAATGAAAAGTGGCTAATTTTTAATGCTAGAAGAGCTGGTATATTTTAAAAAGCACTGCGGATGAACATATGAAAGAACATTAAAAGGGTCCTTTCAGTAATTCGTCCCTTTGTTTACAGTACGATACTGGAGCAATGATATAGGGAAGTGGTTCCTAAAATATTGAATATTTCAGCTGTTAAATTCTGTGTGTACAAATGGTTTTTCCCACGTCCTTTTGATCAACTTGTTGCGTCACTGGAAGTGATATAGTAGTAAGAAAGGAAAACAAACATATATGTTTGAAAAAGATAATAGCATGTCTATCCGGTCGGCATTCTTCCTTTCTTCAAATTAAATTTCCGACTACAAACTCAAGTTCGTATCTTCATGAACGGGAAAATATATTTCTTATTTAACCATTGAAACATTTACTTGTAATGGAGTAACAAGATTTACTTACTTCGATTTGGAAATAATCATGGTACTGCAAATATATGTTTATCAAAAAAATCAGGATTTACAAAAACAATTTTCTACTATCACTTAATTATAAATCTATAAAAATATGATAGCTTGAGCCAAATGAGAAGAATGCCAAAATCTTCAAAGGCAATTTTTCCGATTCCCTTTTTTGTTACATCGCATTTTTCTCCAATAAACACATGTTCTTGGACTTTCTTTTGTGAACAGCTAACTGAATCAACACCTTTGCTAAGACGCAACAATTAATTGATTTATAATGAACTTGGTACTTGTTTTAATAAATAATAAAAGGAGTGAAGAAGATGAAGCCCAAAAACAAATATAATCTGAAAGAAAATCTTTCCACTCAACTCTTGCTTGCGGTTAGGTGTTATCCACTGAAGAAGAGAGCTAATCTTGGAAGTTAGCCAATAGATATGACAGCATTAGAGCAGGAAGTATTGGGGCAGTAACTTAGGAGTATTAAAATGCTGTAGTAGGTGCCAAAAGGTGTTGCATTAGTAAGAAACTGATGTATTTATACGAATGGCTCCTTACAAAATACTTATGTGCACTTTTCATCAGTTCATATAGCTTTTGATTTCCAAGACTACACCACGCAGAAAAGTTTTAAGAAAGTTCGAAATCGATGCCGTTATTTTCAGCTTATTTTATGTTCAGCCTAACTCAAAGCTAATAATTTGCATATGTAATACTAGGGCTAAAGATTCCAAATTTTAATGAAGTTTTTTTATTTGGAAAAACGCCAATTAAGTGCTGCAACATGTAAATAACGCTACATTCTGCATCGTACATCTCCAGTTGTATTTTAATACCCTGTCGAGTATGTGTAGGAAATTATTCAACGATTTTTTCCCCTTAAAACTTCTTATGCTACAGCAGATGCATTTTTTGCATATACGTAGAATACTGAAACTATATTTTTCCACCGTTACTTTTTAGTTAAAATAAATTGGCATTCTATTGAAGAAAGAAAAGGGTTTTATAAATTTTTGAAGATGATTGAGAACAAAACGGAATTTTTCAAAGCCATTCGTCACAATTTTAGTCTAAGATCAAATCATTATACATTTTCATTGCTCCTTAACACTTCGACTAGCATGGTTTTTATATGAGATAACCAGTGATGTTTCCTCTGGGACCCTGGCTGTCGGATATGATAGTCCGTGTCCCCATGTTACCCTGTGGCGTAACTCGGAATCGTTCCATTGTTTTTTATTCACAATTTTATCGTTGGGGGCAAGAAATATCGTTCCAAGATTATATATATAAATATATTTCCAAGATTACATCGCTGTGCGTTAGGGACGAGATATATCGTTGTCCACGATTTTTCTTTTGTGCACAAGGCACGAGATAACTCGTCAATATAATAATTTTTGTACTAATGCAGCATGTTCTGTGACTTAATTCCGAACTTTTTAATACAGCCTAGTTTACATGATTATGTTCTGGTAATATTTCTACACGATTAGACAAAGGCGTGCTATTGACACGATGAGTCCGGTAATAGGAAAAAAAAACATTTCTTAAAAATACACTGAGTGTTTATTCAACAGACATGTTCCGTTCTGGCAGATTTTATTCAGATGTTTCTACAAAATCCTGAATTTTTGAGTAAATATCGCGTTTCATATTTTACCCTGCAAATCATGAAACCAATTCACTATTGTTTGTTTTTAAATTGTTATAGAGATCAATCGTTCACTTCCTATTTCCAAAGGTACTATTCTGAGGCAGCGAATGGCAGGCTGGTAAAAATTAAAACTTAATAACGTCACTAATTGTATATCCTTCTAACTGTTAAATTTCAAAGTATAAGACTTGCGACTTTATCACCATTTTATGCGCTAACATCTAAGCTCATAATGAGCAATTAAAAGTCTTTCCGAAGCATCTCATTTAGTTTCAGCGTTCTGTGCCCTCCAGCATAAATATTTAAGTGGAAGTGATTTAATACAGATTTAACATACGCTACTACGTAGAGCCTGGTTCACTGCACCTTCTTTGACATTGACACGTTTGGTGTGAAAGTTATAAAAATATATCAGCCATTTAAATTGAAAAAGCATGAGAAGCTCGTATTTAATCATTCAAAGCGAGTTTTACGTAAATTCTAGGTATTCCAAGACTGATTACTGAAATGTTAATATTATTCAGCTTTACTAAACTATTCCTTCCAGCTTAAATATTTAAGTTTATCTGATTTAATATAGGTTGGAGCATAAGCAATTTCTACAGTCTGGTGAACGTTTTCTGTGACACATTAAACTGCAGCTGAAATTAAGAAAATAAGAATAAATAAATACGTTAGTTAAAGCACAAGTGAATTTACCGTTTTACTGTTTAATTTGAAATCGGTAATTTAAGATCTTAACTCCAAGTAAATGTTTAACGACATGAAAGATTAACAATATATTTCTTCCAGCTTAATCATTTCAGTGAATTAACAATATTAAAATAATTGGGACCAGTCCAATGTAACCCGTGGTCCTACGAGCAGCGACTCCCTTACATAGAATTTTGGTCGACTGCATTACTTCCAGCTGCAGTAGTTGTATAAAATTTTATAAACGTTTTGTATGAATATTTCATTGAGTCATATTAAGACAATAGCGGATTGACATTTAAATTTCAAACTGATGGTATATTACTAAAATGTAAAACATAATTGCTTCCATAAGTTTAAATTTTGTAATTTGAAATCCTTACCAATATAGGAAACGTTTGCTATTATTGCACAGATGCAATAATAGTGCATAAAATATAGTATTCGTCTTATACCATTAGATTCTTTTTCAAAAAATTAACTTCGTAACAAACTGTGCTCAATTTATTTCTTAATATCGTTAAGTGCATAGCGTTGATGGATTGTTTTACTTGTACTGTTCGTGTGCTCTTGATATAAAAATAAAATTCGGATAAATTACTACGTCGATGGACATAATTGAAATTTCGTTTTACTGCAATGAGCCACAAGCAAAAAACATTAATAACTGTTGAGACTTTAAATCGGTTGGTTTTTAGGATTTTACAAAAATGTGACATAAGTGTAGCATAATTGAATCGTTTATTTCGAAAAGGTAACATCTCTATTTTGATTTCCTCTGTCTCTTTAGAAAATTAAACAGCGCACGGTTATATTTTTGAATGTCATAATCAATGGTTATTTGGTAAATTATTGCAGTAATTGTGTACTTAACTAAAAACAATTTTTCATTGATTATGACATTCAAAAATATAACCGTGCGCTGTTTAATTTTCTAAAGAGACAGAGGAGATCAAAATAGAGATGTTACCTTTTCGAAATAAACGATTCAATTGCACATTTCCTTATTTCTTACATGTACGTGAAGTTAATTCATACGTATTTCTCGCATATTTCTAAATATAAAGCAGTCTATACATTTTATTTTTAAGAATCTTATTATTGGTCCGCACTTTTTATTTCATTTTAAAATAGTTATGGTTTCTTAAAATTCATAATTTTGATAACTGCATGAAAAATACCTCCTTACATGTTTTTATTCTCTGTATGTTAAGGGAGCAAACTGACGATAATCTTACTGCAACTTTTGTCGTAGAAATACAGCCAATAACAAATGGTATAAGATTGGAAATTAAACGAACTAAACTGTATAGAAAGAACAACTATAAACTTGAGCATTGCCACTAAATGACCAATTTTTCTGTCACCCTTGCAAGGTACTATCATTTTACCAAAAACATAAAATAGTTAATCAAAATTGTAGTTGTAGCTATCAATTATCTTACACATATTCTTCATACATGTGTGGTTTCACGAATATCATTAAAATCTTTATATCAACCAGAATTTTAATAATATAGTATTAACGGCACATATTAAGAGGAAAATTTTGTTTCTGATACACATTTTATTTTTCTATATGAGAAACTACGTTTCAATAAAAACTTTTGTGTAAAAATTTAGTTAATATATTTTTAAAAAATATAGCCTTTTTATTTTGAGTAAACATTTCAAGTCATTTAAAAAACACCTGTTAACTTTTACTGAAACTTCTTAAATAATTATCTCTACGAATAGTTTTATTGATTTTTTTTGAAGTTCATTTATGATTAATACAGACGTCAAATGCAGATTTTTTTCCCGGGCGAGAAGCTTTTCCAAACTTTGTAAAACGAATTGCTAGAAAGTATTGCTAATTTTACACCTTCTAAACCGTAATAACTCCTTTTTTATCATGTCTCATATAATCCTGTTCAAAACATGTTCAGTCTTAATGTCATTTAAAATACTAATAAAGCAATCAAAATGAAATTTAAGAAAAAGAGAAAGGTTTTTCTGTCAAAAGTCTTAAGTAACTATAAATCTCTATCTCTTAGAGTTGTTTCCAACCTGCATTAATCTCTATTAAAGCACCATCGGTTAAATGCTTTTCACATACGAAGGAAACATTTTATCTTAATGTATTACGCACATAATAGTTAAGTTTGCAGAAAAAAATGCAGTTAATAGCAAAGAAAATAGTTGCTTAAGAGAAGCATCTTTTAGGCCACCTTTTAATCGTGATGCTATATTGCTTTGTTTATTACGGCATGCTATCTATATTGAAACAATGTCGTAAATTTTCTTTTCTTTATTATTTAAAAACAAATTTAAGGGTTTGAGAGTGTATTGTTTTAAGTAAAAGAACAAAAATGAAGGGTTTTTTTTTTGAAAGGAAAAAGATTGTATTGTAGAAAAAAAGTTTGATACATTTTTCTAATTTATATGTATGTTTGGAATCGTGTTTTGTTAGAAAAAAAGTTTAATTGTAACTTTAAATAATTTGCCAAAACATTTTATTAAGTATTATTTGCTTCTCAGAAAGTTACGTTAAATTAAGTTTTAAATGATGATGCAAGAAACGTGTGTAATAAAAAAGAATTACTCAAAGTCAGTGCATAATAGTATCATGTAAAATGGCAAAGCAATATTTTTCAAGTAGTTTGACACATTTAATGTTTAATCACAGTCAGATATTCTAACTTCGATTTTAGACCTCATTGCAGGGAATACTTTTCTTATGTTTGTGTGGTTAAATCGCTTCGCAGTGCTGAAATTCTGTACTGTTTGTAAGTTTTTGAATAATGAAATTTTAATTTGTAGAGAGTATAATAACAATTAGGTGATAATGCTGAAAATTTCATTCTACTGCACTAAACTATTAATGTACCAAATACACATTTGCTTTGACTTTTAGAAACGAAAGATATAGTTTGAATACAATTATTAAGATGAAGTAGAAAGATACTTTTTCATAAAAATAAGCTAAATCCGTTTTTTTAACAACTACTTGAGTAAAGAAGCATATCGTTACATTAATGTGTCAACATTAAAAGGCTGTCCCTCCTTTTTTAGCCTAAATTACAGAAGAAGGAAACAAACCTAAAACCGAGTAATCAACCGACAGCCCACTTATGACATTCAGAGGCTGCTTGCATGTTTTGAATTTTTGAACAAACCAAAATATAATTTAAAACTAACAAGTTTGACAGTAGAAACTTACGTTTTCTCAGAAAATTTAAAAAAAAATGTCATACTGGAGTGCGTTTCTCTCACTCTAAAACTAGGACGTCCGTACTATGCCACTTAAAGAACGCTATCGAGCAGGACTGAAAAAGAAAGACAGAAATAGGAAGAAACCATAAACACAATTGGCAGAATATTGACCACAAGCGATACAATTTCATACAAAACAATACGCAAATTCCTGCAAGGGGAAAGGTCTGTAATAAAATATCAAAGCATAAAATGTGTTAATGTATGAAAAGCTTTTCTATCCGTAATTCAGTTGATATATTTTTTAAAAACATTCTCTGTAGTAGTATATTCAAAATATTATACATATAAATATTTCGTGAAAGTTTTACGACTAATACTAACGTGCACACTAATAAAGGCTGTTTATTCTTAAAATTCGCAATGTCCCTCAAAGTTCCTGCTGTATTCTATAAGTTCTCGACTTTATTTTTATTGGTTAACTGGCCTCTTTTGCATCTCTAGCTAGAATTGTTATTTGATCACCGTACAGTCCTAAAACTTTCCACATTATTAATATATCCGCCAAGAGTCCGTCACAGCGTAAAATTTCTCGTAGGGCAGAAGATGTGAAATTTCTTCTTAATTATCTTATTCACACATATAATTAAACTTTTGTCGAAGCTATAGACACATATGTTAGTTATTTTACTGCAAAGTGACACTATGAGGTTTTACTTTTTTAGTTAACATGATAGCAACGTACATTTCTTACAACTAAACTTAAAACAAGTTGATTGGAAACTGTTTTTCAGATACAAATGTAACTTTTTTTTTTTTTTGAAATCAGGACATACAAGTTCAACGGCTGCAGCCACAGGAAATTAAGATTTTTTTTAATTTTGTTTTAAGTCATATCCCTAATGTCCGCACACATCAATATTTGAATTACACATTTATATGAAATATACAGCTGACACTAGGCCTATTCCACTCTTCAGCTTATCATGAAGTGTGTTAAGGAGACGAGGTGTTTGATTTCAGGGAAAAATGGTTTTGATAAAAACACATTCAGACAGCAAAAGAACAACTTTGATGTGATCCTTTGCCAGCTTAATTGAGCTATACATGATTTCAAACTCTAATATCACGATCTCTAACAACGTGCGCTGTTGTACAAATTAAATAAAAAAAATTATAAAAGAATAAATGTCCAAATTTAGTTTTCTACGCCAGAAATAATAAAAAACTAAATTTTTAAAGGGAATTGGTAAATATATTAAGCAATCAAATGCATGCGAGTTATTGCAAATAAAACAAAAAATATGTTAACTAAATGCAAATGCGTGAAATACAATTCTAAACACTAAGCAGTTTATTGCTAGGCATTGTTTCAAGAACAAACGAAACCCGCGCTTATAAGCAAACTAACACATTACTTACACATTTCAGTTTTTATTGCAAGAGAACTTCGAAAAAGTTATTGACTGTCAGTTATAAAAAAAGCAAAGAGCAAAAAAGGCGTAAGAGTGTCGTTAATTGGACTCCTCTCTAGATGTGATCACTGAAAGAAATCTGCGCTACCAAGAGTACAGTCAAATATCGACAATCTCGACATCGATTGGGACCTTAAGATCGCGGAGGAAAAGATTTCAGCTGTTATTTCTACTCATGAGGTGGCAACAAGGAATCTAGAACTCTTATTCCTATGAGAAAACCATTCGGAGAGTAGGCTGTGGCGTTATTTATCTCAATCAGTGGTCTGTGGTGACAGATTGACCTAGATACAAGATTCTCAAAAAAGGATTAGCGTATGTATATAAACATGCATTACTGTGGGAGCATTTCCATTTACTTTGTTTCCATAAATAAGATGCTTACCACTCAGTTTTTTCACGCATCTAAATTAATAGCACTCAACGTGAACTACTTATTTGATATAAATGAATAGGGGATTGATTTCATTAATTGTAAATGAACTGCTTAATGTGTTTTTCCGCAAATAGAAACTGAAAGCTTTTTGGAAGTGCTTCGGTCTTCGGATAATGTGTGCTATATCATCCTAGTTGATCGAAATGGTTGAGTAGTTTTTATGGAAAATAATCACAGTAGCCTGCTGATCGAGGCGATCAGTGTTCTAGTTTCATAAAACAAGTTTTCGTATTGTTATCAAGTTAGATGCACACATTAGCGATATTATTTTTTTATAATATTATATCTAGTTTTGGTTTTCTTCCTTTTATCTTACTTTATGTCCTTAATTCATTCGAAGTGTCCTACGGGTACATATTCCCAGAATTGTATATAGTACACAAACGGTGTGTAATGCCAAAAAAGTATTTATTTGATAGCTTTATCAAATGAATAAATATAATTTCTCTAAATATAAGAGAGATTCAGCTTGTACTTTCTCTACGTTTTACAATTTTTAATTTTTTCATACACTGTTTAGATTATGCTGATTGAAAGATTCTAGTTCTCTTCGATGTATGCACATGTTACATTTAGAATATGATGTACACAAAAAGATAAACTAATCAACTAATTCGTTTTTCAACAGAAATTATACAATAAATATGATGCTCATATTCAATAGCTAATACGAACTCAGCATGCCATCATATTGCATATATTTAGATGTGCATAAACCCGTGCTGAACACACCAGTGTTTAATAGATTCTCCTTGACTTGCTTGGAGAGCTTTACAATTTAACAAATACGCAAAACATCGCCTGTTACATGACCACAATGAAGTAAATTTTATTCGATATTTCAAATTATTTTTTTAAAACCTGAGGTCGTATACAAACTGAAAAGGACATTAAGCAACAAGTTTTAACCTACGTAAACCAGTTACGTAAAACTTACGTCAATTTCCGGTTTGACAGCATGAAGTGCTTTCAGATAAGGTTACAGATGCGGCTACTTTAAAAATACAACAAAAGATGCTGTGAAAATTACAGATTTTTTTAACACTGTAGACTTTATTTGACGGTGCTAGTTTGGCGTGGCCCACTCTGCAAACGGATGGATCGAAAATACTTTAACGCACTATATTACTGATAATACAGCCTTTTTGTTTCATTGTTGCCGTATAACACACTACTGTACAACATTAATAAAACTCAAGATAAACTAAAAAGTCTGTTGCAGAGTACTTCACCACTTTTTGTGGTGCCTCTATTCAGAAATCATCAATCTTTAATGTTTAGTCAAAGGAATATTTTTGCTAAAAGTATAACAGCACACTTAAGAATTCATTAAAGCTCAAGTTGCTGGCACTGTTTTGTTTCATTGAAATGTCGTTTAACATATACTGTCTAGTTCGGACAGATAAATACCAGACTGTCAGCTCCAATTTTGGTCCATTTTAAGTCATTAAAATATTTGTGCCAGAAAACTTTCTTAGTGGAAAGTTAATAAAGAACACATGGCTGAAATTTAAAAGCCTCTTCGCTAACTTTATGTGGAGACAAATTCATACTACTTTAACTTGCTGCTAATATCTATTTTAAACTATAGAAAGTAGTTTTCATAGATATACCCTCTAGAGTCACAGATATTTTTAATTGCTGAATGTATTTATTTTCTTGTTAAAATCTATTCACGTGTCAACGTTTTTCTTTTAACTTTGGACTTTTCGTGTATAATACCTATCTTAACATTGCTCGACGTAATTATGAATGAAAAAGTAGTTCACTTAATGCATTTATTCCTCCAAAAGTGCCTTTAAAATCTATGTTCAAATGATCAGACAATTTCTATTCCACATCAGAAGCAATATTTTTATGTATTAGGGTGGTCGTTAGTATGTATGCAGAAAATTAATTTCATAAAAAATACAGCCACTATTTCTTTACCTTTGGAGTAAGAAAGTGACTGGTCAAAATTATTATAAAAAACTTTCAATACTAACACGCCCCGAAAAGGGGCTAAAAAATTACCTTCGGTTATTTTAACTCCCTATTCGAAAGTATTTGTTTGCATCATTAAAAATGCTTAAGTCACTATGACACAACAATAGTGCAAAACGTTTTTCCTCTCTTTCAAATTGTTTCAGGATTATTTCCTTTTAAAAAGAAATCACATCAAGTTCGGACATGGTGCTTTGAGAGGGTCTAAGAAACGTGTACAAGCATTTTGGGTATATTTTATAAGTATATCTACAAATATCTATCATTCCTTGCAATTATTTCCGAATCAAATGTATTTAGTTTTTAAAAACAAATATTTTTAATCAATAAACAGCTTTCACAATTTACGATAGATACTGGAAAGCCCTAGCTAAAAGAAACGTAATTTTACTTACGTCGTGTCTACCTTAAAAAAAAACTATGTTGTGGCCATTACGAAACTTTCTTCTATATGTATCTAGTGAATTTTTGGATTTAATGTATTACTGCTCCTGCAATTGCTACTGTAAAACTGATATTTGCAAAAACGGTATAATTTAGATAACTGGAAATAGGCCATCTTTGGGGTTAAATGTTTATCCTCTT
Source organism: Uloborus plumipes (assembly GCA_038373865.1). Classification (NCBI taxonomy): domain Eukaryota; kingdom Metazoa; phylum Arthropoda; class Arachnida; order Araneae; family Uloboridae; genus Uloborus; species Uloborus plumipes. Next base: position 362,392 of record JAXGGA010000002.1, read on the forward strand.
GTTTGCACGAGGAGTGTCTCCTTTCTATACGAAAACCAAAATTTGGGAAACATCTGTTTGAATAGGGTTACCATAAAACAGGATTCCCAACATTATATACTCGCATAAAAATTTGACGACCGCTCCAGTTTTTCCCCATCGAAATACCTATTCAAAAGTAAAATTAAAGAGATAAATTGAAAAGCATTGTGAAAGCCTTGCTTAAATTAGTTATATTTTATTTGCTAACAAAAAAGATGGAAACAGATAAAATTATTATTATTATTATTATTATTATTATTATTATTATTATTATTTTTTTTTTTTTTGAGTTCTCCGATGTCTTGCCAACAATTAAATCGAGCAAAAGCGACCTTTTAATGGGATTTATCTTTCTAATTGTTGACTTAATTGACTCCAAATGATGGCAACCCCCTTGGAGCATTTGGCGCCAAAATTGAATCGGTGCTTGTTTCTTTGTAGATTAGAGTGAAATAAATTCGGAATAAAAACTAAAGTCTAACTGTTGATTTTTTTTTTGATTCCGTTCATCACTTTTTGAGATATAGCCGTTACAAGTTAATGAAAAAATGCTCGACTGCTAACCCCTCCCCTTATTTCTCGAGAGTCTTTAAAATGTTAATTTTTGCACATGATGCAATTTTATTTTGTTCATATGTATATAGATTATATTAGATCAATATTGTGTTTGCAATTGCTGTACCTATTTTATTTTCCTCCTGTGAGGGATCTTTCTCAAATTGGTTTAAATAATGTAAACCCAAACTGCTTTAAAAATAAAGGATGTTGTTTACCGCTGACCCACTTTATGTAACACGCAAGAATCTGAATCTACGAAGGGAAAATTAAAACAAATCTAAGAAGCAGATATCTAATTTAAGTTTTAAAGAGTCAAAAGTTTCATTCATGTTGATCGCGCCAGTAGATCATGTCAAACGTTAGTGAAATGGGTTCATTTTATAAAAAAAATAAATTAACAAATTAATGAAATAATATTACATTAAAATCGGTTTGCGTCATTAAAGTAAATATTTCTTAAAAATTAAGCAGCATTGATTTTTTACTATCATATAATAAGCAGGTATACTTCCCGTTTATTTCAAAATTTTTGTGATTTTTAAAAAATCCACAGGAAACCAGAAATACCATGTCTAACTGATCTCATGGTCTAGTTATATAAACTTAGCTCCAGAATTTTATCACAGGTATGAAATTCGAGAAGTATGCAAAGTTATCTGGACAAAATTAAATCAGTTTGATTCACGTATTCGATAATCGTTTCAGTAACTCGCAATATTGGTAAATCCATTACCTATTCCCTGGAAGTCATGTAATTGCTTTTCGCTGTTAGCAAAAGCCTCGGTATTTCGTAGAGGAATCTACTACTACTGCTGACTTATCATAAGTTGGATCTAGAGTTATTCAGATTATTGAATAATAATTGTCATTACTCAATATATTGGCAAAAGCATTACGATTCACCCTAAAAATTGTTTAATTAAATCATGTTCGTCCTTGCTTTCAGCTGATTGAAGCTAATTAAACATGCTATATGAATTTCTGAAATATGAGTAAATCATTTTTAATGAAATCATACAAAAGAAAATGCGTATTTTTAGAAAATATTTGATCATACTGTCGGCCCCACTTTAACGAATATTGTCGGTTCCAAGAACCGACTAAACGGGGTATTTTTTTAAGCGGAGATCTTTAACATTGTGTCTATGACACGGTTCTAGGATGTTTTATTCGTATAAGCGGGGTTTTCGTTTATCTGGTTACCCAATTAAGCTGAGACAACAGTATATAAAATAAATATATTTGATGAGACGTACGGCGAAGTGAATTATGTAACAACAGTTGTAAAGCAGCCATTAGAAATTACTTAATAAATAAAATTTGTAATTTTCGAAAAAACTGGCTCAAAACAAATACTTATCCTATTGCCATACGATTCCAATATGCTACTCCCACAGTGTCACCAATCAAGCAACGTATATATATAAAACAATATTTTGTTTTTAACCAATCAACGTGGTCGTGGTGCCGATATTACCTTGAATACATATCGGGATCGACATAGTACAAAACCATACTGTCCACAGAATGCTAGGTATTTTCTTGGCACTCCGCCAAGCAGATGATAAAGTAGTATTTTAAAACTGTCACCCGACTGATCAGTGAAAGTAGTTTTCATAGCTCATGCCTGAGTTAAGCCGCAGCAATGTCTAACCTGAATAAAAGGAGCAATCTAACAAGTGACAAGTTGATTATAGACTCTGCTCAAAGTTTCACTTCAGACTCAGAAAAAGAATGTAGGGGGGAAAGTGTAATAGCAAGGCAGAAAAAAATGTCGAAATATTTACTTTGTTTTTAACGTTTTTTTACGTGGTTACATTTTAACTCTGTAGTAACACATGTAGCATGTTCTAGTCAGGAAAAAGTTATTTCGAAAGAAGAAAGCGCATATTGTAGCAGAATTTCTTTTCAGAAATTGATACTCTTTTTGTAATATATTGTAAGTCAAGAATAATTTTTGTAACTAGAAAGTGATAAAGTTTTTGTTGTTACTATTATGAAAGTAATTAAGACTTACTAATACTGGGCATACTTACTTAATTTTCAGCCAATTTTCATTTTAAATGTTTGATACAATTAGTCAAGAGCAGGTGCGGCAAAATGAAGCAGTTCATTTCGTTAAATTATTCATTTTTTTTATCATGTACGTATTCATTTACAAATTAATTCATTTATATTGATCTTTTTAATAATTCACTTATTTACTCATTCATTTATTTTCTTAATCATTCATCATTTCATTCACTAATTAATTTTTTCTCAAACAAATTTATTTAATAATTTCATTATTCGTTTATTGTTTCATCATCTATTCATTCTTTCTTTTGTTTGCTCATTTTATTAATCAAAGTATTTTGGATAAACATACCGAAGATAGTTCATTAGAAAAATAAAATATTTTTTAATTTCCCTCATAAAGAGCGAAAAATGTTCTTGATTTTCTTTCTTTTTTTTTGACGGTACATATTTACTCCTAAAAACAATATTTCAATGTGAGATGTATTATAAAATACATAGTACTTTATGTACTGTAATATTTCAAACATTTTTTTAATTTGTTCATTTTGAAAAATGTACGTTATCTTAGCTTTTTCACTTTGTCCACAGTTCCTTAGTTTTACCAACTTTTTAATTGCTCCTTATTTTTAAATATTTAACCCAATGAACCATGTAAAGATTATGTATCGATAACAACCGAAACATTTGGATTGTCGTGGTTGAAATACATACTTACAAAATGTTGAATTATTAAAATCGCTTTTGTTACTGTTTTTATTTAAAACTTTTACTTTGATTTAGAGTCCTTTTCTGACGGAAGTATAACGATAAATTCCTTCTAAATCATTTATTTTTTACTTCCACTCTTTGGTCGTCGCAACTATTCTTTAAGCTTTAGATCAACATCTTACTTTTGCTATACTGGACATAAAACGGAAGGATTTGGAACATATTTGCTCTCGTAGTAACATGATATTTTATAAAGTTTTAAGAAAGGAAACACATTTCTCTCTTGTGTTTCATTTTAAATTTTCAACCTGCTTACTTTATAAACGGCGTTGAAACGTAAAAGTTTTAAAGAATTTTTCTAGAAAACTAGTTACGAAGTTGTGCTTTTAGAAGTTGGTTTTAAAGTTACTTATCAGTTTTTATTGTTAAGTTATGAGTGAATATTTTTCTTTAAATAGTTTATTTAAAAGGTAACTTTTTTATTATTGTTGATCCCCCCTTTCAGCAGAATTTGCGAGCAGAAGCGTATTTTTTGAGCATTTAAGTCCATGCTTTTTAAGTTTTTTTTAAATAAAAAGCACATAATTCTCGCTTCAGATTCTGTTTTGTTATTTTCATGAAAACTATCTTAATTGGTTTAATTATTCTTGTTCCATAGAGAGAAAGAGGGGGGGGAGTACAGCTCCTGCCATTCTTGCTTTTAAGTATTTTAGCTTCTTTTTTTCTCTTGTTTTCCCAATTTTTCTTTTTTCAATCATTTTACATTTTAATTCGGATTTTTTCATATTTAATCATTTCCAAAATCATAAAACTGGTGCCTAACATTTGGGAAAAGTATTTTACTGTTTTTGTCTAAACCTTAATGACTATTAATGTTTCTCACGCTTACAATTAGCCTAATTATCTTGAACAGTTCTATTTATGAAAATAATGGATTAATTATTACTTTGTATGTGTCGTTCTCTGTAAAAAATTGTATTGCGGATATATTTGTTATTGCGGATTTCGTAGGTGTCTACAGTTCCTTTTTTTCAAAGGTTTATAGTGAAATTTTCTCGGTAGTTTATTATTTACCTTTGTTCTTAAATTGCATGAATCGTGGAAATATGACATTACTTTTGTAGTCAAACCACGTTGATTCGAACACGCTTAAAACGAATTACTACTAAGAAAAACTAAATTTCCGATTCTCAAACTTAGGTTTTCTTTTTCTTTGCTCGTATGAGACGAACTGTAAATGTAGATGAATTGTCTCTTTATGTGACTTGGAGTATAGTTATTAACCCTTCACTGCATGGTGTGCCTGATTTGGCACAAACCAAAACCCTCATATATTCCAATGATATTTAAATGCAGTTAAGCTGAGCTTTGTGCCCCTTCTGAAATATTGCTATAACAGTTTAGTGTGATTTTTATGAAATAGCTAGTTGCACTAGACTAGGTATTACAGTTCTTGCCTTTGAAAAATAGAGTGTCTTCATTATAGTAAGAAGTGTGCTTAATCATTATTTCCTTTGTTCTAAAAATGTTTAAAAATATATATGCTGTACTTAGTGGCAAAAATTGTTTGTTCTACCTATGGCACAAAACACATTGTTGATTATAACACGTATCGGTGTAAGCATATATTATGTGCTTTGCGTCAGATATGGAACAAACAGATAAAACACCATTTTTGGTGCACATTTTTAATATTAATTTTTTTCTTCATTTTTCCTGAACTCAGGGCTATTAAAAGGGTAACATATGATTTTTTTCATGAAAATATAGAAAATCGTGCAGTGAAGGGTTAACATAAAATGATTTATGTTTTATAAATACATTGTTCTTCCTCACATAGTTAGATAACCTTTTAATGAGGCATAAAAGCAGCTCTTGCGCAATGGAAAATTGATTTCGTTGTTATGTTGACAATTTTTTACTTTATTTGCTTGGAAACAAAGCTCCATTGTATCAGTTTGCAAATCTAAACGGTCTTTCGAAAGGTAGTAAAATTATTTTTAAGCATAGCATAAAAACCAGTAACAACTTTCAGATCATATTTTTGAATGACCAAAAAAGGATTTCTATATTAAATTTTCATTAAAACATAATATTAATGGGTCTCATTTTAAACTGACTTAACACCTCTGCCCATTTTGTAATGACATCCCCGCCTGTAAAAACCTGCTGTTAATTAGTGTTTTTTGCTTAGAGCAGGTCTTACGATCATTTAATATTAAAATTATATTATATATTATTATTAAGATGATATTATGTACCGGAAAAGTACTTAAGCTTAGTTTCACTTATTCAAAATACGACTTCCATAGTCCGATGCAGTTGAATAGCAGAATTTTTCTCCAAACACTTTTGAGCTTGTTGTGAATCACCGTTTAACCTAATAGACAGCCAGCATTGTTTCTTTTTTGCAAGAGTATTATTGCTCTTTAAAATCAATTTTAAATAGCTTTTTACTCATTGGTGTTTAAACTAAAATGTTGCTACTTTGATGAACACTTTCTCCTTATTTACAATCGTCACATAGCTTTATTTTCTAAAAAATTTATTTTATTTTGAAGCACTTTCAACCAATATTAATATCGTTTTGAAAATTAGTGATTTTCCTCGAAAATATTTAATTTAAGATGTCTATTATGACGTTGAAGTTACTGTTGAACGGCGACGATTTAGAAAATGATGCTTTTATGATTATGAAATAACAATAGCAGTCTTATCTGTTTTCAAGTAAATCGTTTATATACCAATTTATATATACACCTATCAGGAACACGTGCATGGTTTATCGCAAACTAATAACAGTAAGAGAAGCATGAAAGATATTATAAGATAGAAAAACTACATGAACACAGAAAAACCAATCTTTTTGCAGTTTCATAAAGATAATATTATTAATAATATTGGACGGCCGTCACACTCATGAAAAAGGCAACGCAATTGGCAGAAGAGATCAACAGGAAAGACGTTCGTTCCCCATTTGTCGAGGGAAAATGCTTATATTTTTGTCACATAAAATGCAACACGCTTTCACTAGATGATTTCCCCGAGTATCATTTTGATGGTAAAGCTCGTTTGTAATTGCTGCTGGTAAATATCTTTGGTACACATTTGTGGTTTCTTTTCATTTTATTTTAGCTACCAAAATAAATCCTTTAATTTTCTTAAGTGCACAAAGTACACTCGTGGTACGAATGTCGCACAAAATAAATGAATAAATAAATAATAAAATAAGCAGGAATTTTGCTTTTGATAGATATAAATTTTTATCGTGGATTGCAGCTACATTTTGAAAAATTGCCTTTTTATTATTTTCAACTTTTTTTTCATCTATAGTCTTTTGAATTTCTGTGCTTTGCATTAGTTTTGCATAAATTTCAGGCACTCTTAAGATATTTTATTCTTACTAAAAAACATACGAGATGAACACTACTGAATCAGAGCACTATAAACGCTAGATAATAAGACAGCACAAATAATTAATTAAATAACTAATCTATTCTATGAGATGTAGGCACAATTATAATATTAAACAAGGCATGCGATTAAAAGTTTTTGTGACTGTTCAAAAAATTGGACAAAATGAATCTTAAGATATTATAATTACATTCAAATTTAAACATATTCGGTATGTTTCTGTACTGGCCCATAATTAAGAAACGTGCTAAAATTTCTCCAAAATCCGAGCGTCCTACGTACACAACAATTATTATTTTCTAAATCTAATAACATGCTTCACATACTTCACAGATAGTTGAACTTTGATGTCTTAAACAAACTTTAAATGCATTGTACTGAATATTATGTTTTAAATTGAGTTGGGAGTTAATGGATTTATTTAGCATGTTAAACATAAAATGCAAGTTATGCGCTACATAACTGTAAAAAATAGCAAACACTCTCATGTTATAACTCCGAGTTTTTTTCTTTATCTTCGCTGCAACTGTTAATTTCGTCCACACTGTCATGAATTAAATATTTATAAGTTTATCACAAAGCAATACCGATGGAATCTATCTCATATAAAGTGTTTCTTTCTCTGAATGATACAAAAATATTTCTGCAAATATAATTAATTATAATCAAAATTATATCAAACAATAAGTTTTTCAACTAAAATTTTCAACAGTAGAAATAAATATTACAATAAAAAAAAATCTTCATCTATTGCATCTTTCAATATTGATATTTTTGAAAAGTTTTATATTGCTCCTTAAATAAAAATAATCGCAAACCAACGCTTGTAAGTAGTTAACCGAAATTTATTAATGGAAAATTCTGCAATACGATGACATGTATTCTAAAGCTCATAAATACAACACACAATCGTATGCAATAGCTTCAGAAAATTTTCTTTCTCATTGTACAGTCTTCAATTTGTAACATTCTTATGAAATATGCATTTCGTACTATATCAAAATAATATTGGATAAGTTGTATCACATATAATATCCCTTTTTTTAACTGACGTAAATAAAAGTATGATTATATTCCATCAAAAGACTACAGATGCTTTTTGAGGTTGACCATTTGACGCTATAACCAAGGATATTTACAATGAATAATGCATCGTAAGCACAAATGACATTTAAAATGTGACTAAATGTAACCAAAAAAGAAAATAATTTAAGTAAAGCATAAGTTAATTTAACTTTTTTTACTAGCAATTGCGGTTTAAGAAGTGAAATCGTAAACGGATAAATGCCTCAATAAATACTTCTCCTTTTCTTGACTTTGAAGATATGTAAGTGTCCTTTCTTCCTGCTTAATGGTTTTGAAAAATCCCGGTCTTTTCAAAGAATCTATCTCAATATTTAGTTTAAACTTTAACTAAACTTTCTTTTTTTCCTTTTTGAAAGCAGAAAGTTCCTTAATTTTAAAGTAAATATTTGCAAAAGAAAAAATATTATTTACACAAAAGTTTTCATTTTTTATCTGAAGTAAATATTACTTAAGATATGTTTCTTAATTTTTCACTGAATCAATATTTGCAAAAACAATTTGTTTTATTTACAGGAACATCCGTTAATGAGTATTTCAAATCGTATTAATTTTCAGATTGTATTAATAAAATACAAAACTTAATTTGATTTGGAAAGAGACCGTATGTTTTTACTTTTATATTTTGCTTTCCTTTCGCTCTTTTTTTCTAATTTAAATTTCGACTTTTGGATATCCATACTTTTTTGTAGCAGATCTTACAGCGGTTGGCCAAAATATTTATAGCATAATAATATGATATACTTTAAAGCATAATTAGTAATTTATTTCAGGAGAAATTAGAAATAGTGTACTATATCTAACTTAAGAATAACATTATTCAGGTATTTACAGGTAACAGTCTTCTATGCAGAGGTGTTAAAGAAGCTGGTCTGTTTTACAGAAAATATAGATTTGAGCATTGATTATGTAAAAAAATAAACTACCAAGTAGTACACTTCGTTTTATAAACGTTGTAAAATGGTAGTTAACGTTATGACAGCCGCTTAAAAACGTTTATGAAACTTTCAAACATCATTTTTGCTAACTGGGTAAATATGCAGTGACATATCACTGAGAGTAAAAATCATCGTCTAATGATTTTTTTTAATGACCAAATTGCTCTGAAATTTAGAATACTCTTCGTGTATGAAAAATCAAATGAAAAAATGGCAATAATGCCTCAGTTTTATCATTGCTACATAATTAAAGTTCCAAAAAGTTTGAAATTGATGATTTCCTCACTTGGTATACAGAGCCCGATCATTCTGACATCGGACATGGGGCACATTTTTATATCAGCCCCCCCCCCCCCCTTCTCATATCAGTAGCGTGTTATGAGTAAAAAAAATCCTGCAATACCAGAATCAAATTAAAGTTTTGTGCTAAAATAAAACTTAACAAAAAAATAAAATTGCTATCAAATTATTATACAAAAATATACGTCGACACACACAGTAGGTATTTAATATTTACAGTAAAATGTGCAGTAGGCATTTAGTATTTAGTAGGCATTGGATAAAGTAAGGGGATTTGGGCCCCTCTGAGAGGAGGGGACTGTGCCCCCCGTGCCTCTGCGGTAATCAGATTCTGCTGGTATACTTGTATGACTCTAAAAGTGATTGTACTTTACCATGAAACGAAACATTGTTAAATCCCGTATTCCGATGCTATTTTAAAAATTCTAGAAACATTTTTCAAACAATTCCTTCTAAATTTACTAAACTTCGACCGATTTTGACAGTAATAAATGACTTGTCCTAATTTTTCGTGTATTTAAATTTAACGCTTTTGTTAAACTGTTATACTTTTCCACAAAGCGTGTAACAGTAGAAAACAATGAATCTGCGAGATAACATGCTAGCTTAGAAAATAAAGAGAACACATCTCTTATCTTGCATCCTTCAAAATGGTAATAAACGATTTGCGAATCGAAAAAAAGGGGAAAATACTACCTCGGTCATTTGCGTAGAAAAACAAATTGCATCGCTTCAACATCTGATTTTACGCTAGAAGAAGAATGAATAAATGATGAATGCAAGCTTGAGAGAAGAAGCTACTAATTTAAGCCTGAGCGGAAACCTTGGTCTTTTTCTTCTTTGAGAAATCTTTTCAGAGAGGGAAAGAAAAAGTCGGCATGAAATAATATCTTTTGTTGTAATTTATTTTGTAGCATATTTTATTACATGGCTATTCGTTATTTTTTTCTTTTTTGAGTTGCTCTATAATAATCTCGTTTTAGTTTTTGTTGTTGAATAAAATAAACATTTTTAAAAAATGTGAAGGAAAAAAAGTCACCTTACTAGTCACTGAAAAATCTCAATTTGTCGAGTGTGACGTAGATTCATTTGTATCGTTTTATACAATAAATATATATCTAGCCTGCAAGACCTCTATTTTCACAACCGTGTGAGACATAGATGCAACTTAAAGTTGGAAAAATGGTCAAAATCAGATGCAAAAGATATAAGGAGTTCGAAGAATGAAAGAAAGTTAGTGAAAAGTATAAAATCTGTATCTTTATATGGCCCCAATTTTGTGAAAATTATGTTAAGCGGAAGAATAACCAGTGGAAAATAATACCAACACAAATGATTCGAAAGTTTTGTAACCAAAACTCAAGGAGAAAATTGAGTTAAATACTTTAAGGATCGGTGCAAGTTTTTATTTTATGGGTTAGAGATTCATTTCGATAGCTATTGTTTAGAAAAAGGAAAAATTGAGGTGAAAATGTCATGGTAGTGGATTTGATGAATTAAATAAAGGGTACGGGTTTAAAGTGTAGAGTTTCAAATTCAAAGCTGTAAAAATCAATGGAAAATAATAGCTGAATCAACCAAAGAAACTGCGGGTGATGTCTAAAGATTGGAAAAAGTTCTGTCAAAATGGAAGGAATACATCTCAATTTTTATTTGAAGTCATATGAGAATAATGTTAGAGATTAACAAAAACTTTTTAAATGTACTAATAATTGTAACATTTAATATATGGCATTGTAGCCTTTGTTTTACGTCATGACGTATTTGAAAGGGGAAACGGATAAAGGTGATATGTGTCAATTTTAATTTCTGGAAAAGCTTTCAAAAAAAAGTTATTTTTTAATGGATTTTTCTCAACGGGTAAAACGGGGTCATATTCTTAGTTACCAACCATTTTTGTGACTAAGAGGACATGATACTGATGGATTTATTACCTTTATCCATGGTAAAAAGTAAGTTTTTAAAAATAGTCACATATCAGCTTAATCCACTTGCCCTTTCATTTCAATTCTTGCGTAGCAATTACGAAAACTCATTGATTAAGCCCAAATAAGCAAGTACATATCAAATTTAATGAAGCAAATATAAATAGTTATCTTACCCTGCTGACATTGTCCCAGAAAAAAAAAGATATTTTTGAAATAAATGCAACATTAAATACGGTAAAACTTGAAAATTAATTTACATTGGGGATAACAAACACTATCATTTTTAGTTCTCCAAAGCGAACGATAAAAATGTACTTCTAATTCTTACTGTTACGAAAAGTTAAAACTTCAAAAGTTTCAGAAAATATTCCAAATCAGAAATAAGTATTACAAAAAGATGTACGTTTCAAAGATTGCACTTGTATGAAATAAAAATTGATACTAGGAAAGACCCTGGTGAGCAATTTGCATGCAGTCCGTTTCAACTTCACATTAATCTTATTTTGAGAAACATCCGCTACTGGTGGAATGTTTTATGACTTTTATTTGGAATAATGCCGAATATAAAATCAAGGTCCTACAGGTTGTCTTGGTGGCTTGCCAAGATAGCTATTCCGGAGTTTCGGGAAAAAAAAAGATACTTTTGTGTGGAATGTATGATAACAAGCTGGGAAGTGAGAAAAAAGACATACACATAGATTAAAAACAACTGTTACTGTAAAGGTGAATATTTTGTTTTCTGTGACATCATAAAGTTGTAAACCAATAAAAATGCCCACATTGAGTTCATTAGGGCATCGCATGGGTAACACCCAATAACTGCGCGCTTTTGGTACTGATTCGCTCTGTGTTTATTTCACATTTTAAGCAATTTGTACGCCTACTGCGTGCATGCCGACTGGATTAACAGTTTAACGGCCCTTTATTTCTTGTAATTTGTACTATTTACGAATATATTTTACAAATATATTTAGTATATACTAAATTTTAGTAAATTCTACAATGTACTAAAGGAATTGAGTATTAAAGGTGATTACTATACATTAGGTAAAAGAGAGTACCTTGGACAGGCCCGTCATTTATGGGGGGGCAGGGGGGTCAATTGCCCCCCCCCCCCCCGACTTTGAGAAATCAATGTATTTACATATAAGTGGGCGTGGTTTTTTATGTTTTCCGATAAAATTGCATTGTGTTTGGACCCTTTGCCCCCCCCCCCTGAAAAAACTTGAAATGACGTCCCTGACCTTGGACATTTAAAATAATTGATGAAATTGGTGGTAAGTATACTTACCACGGCCTTATAAAGGGTGAAGGGAAAAATCAGCGAAAGAAAGGAGTTGAGGGGGTAATCCATCCTATTCAATCATTGCCACTCATTTATCGTTTTAACAGGTACGTTCATAAATTTTGCGCAAAGTGTGGCCGTGTCTGAGTTTCATGGTTTAACTAGAGAGACCATTTGTGTTTTTTTTCTTCCAAAATTGGACAGCTGCATTACTACTTAGTTATCAACAACTTAATTTTTCAGTTAATAAAATATGAAAAAAACCTTTTATTTTAATTATTTTTTTTACTTGTTACAGAAAAGTGGAGACAAAATTGAAAAGAATTGGTGTGTATTTTTAAGTGTAGAAATTCTGTTTACTGTATTTGACGTTAATTTTAGACAAGAATAAAATTATTGGCAGGCTTTCATTCAATGAACTTGTATAACCAACCTATTTTTTTTCTCTTGCTAGTTATGAAATTACTCACAAACAAAATTTCCTGTTTACGAGTGGATGGGCTTGGCGAACATTTAATATTTTCAACAATTTCTCAAAAGTATGCATTGTTCAAGTTATTGCCATGATACTGCTTAAAAAATTTCGCCCAATGATTTTTGGTTAAAATATTCCTAGTGTTCCATTCGGGCACTTCAGAAAAGAGAACATTTCAGTGTCCCGCAGCTACGTGCGGGGACAACAGGATATTCTACTTGAAAACGGATCTGTCCCGTTCAACACGAAACCAAAGATCTCCTTAATTTTAACCTAAGGTGATTGGTTTAAAATAAGGATTTACCGACAGAATGAAAAAATAACAAATCCGGGACCGAAATTGAAAATTCCTAGTAATATTAAAAATTATTAATCGTTTCAGATATTAATCGGTATGCTGATTAATTTGCTTCGTAAAAAAAAAAAAAAAAAAAAAAAAAAAAAAAAATATATATATATATATATATATATATATATATATATATATATATATATATATATATATATATATATATATATATATATATATATATATATATATATATATATATATATATTATAAATACAGAATACAGAAATACATATAATTAAAAAGGGGGGAAATTAAAATCCCAAAAGATTTAAAAATACATGAACATCAAAGCCTGTACTGAACTGTCAGCGCAAAGCCGCTAGAAACAAAACAGCACATTAATATTGAAACAGGCAAATAAAATGAAAAGTTGTAAACCAAAATACAAAAGCGAACCAAAGTGCAGCATTTCATTTTCGAACCAAAGTGTGGTCTTCCCCCTGATGAAATGCTGCACTTTGGTTCGCTTTTGTATTTTGGTTTACAACTTTTCATTTTATTTGCCTGTTTCAATATATATATATATATATATATATATATATATATATATATATATATATATATATATATATATATATAATATATATATATATATATATATATATATATTACACAGTTGCTGAAGAAGAGTTAGCTAATGTTTCTGTCTCAGAGATAATACGCAATCATTTTGATAATAGAATTTTGAATTTTACACTCGTACGCTCGTTTTTTTTTTTTTTTCGTTTAACTCCTATGTTCAATACGTATAACCTACACATTTTTACCAAGTGAACGATTTCTTTAATGTCGTACATTATTGTTAAATACAAGTTGAAAATTTAAGAATTCGAGCTTGTCCGTAATTGTTCAAAAATGTCAGATTTGTCTTCTCCTTCGATCACTTTAAACTTTTTTTTTTTAATTTTCATCATGTTAAAAATAATTATGCCGACAAATATTTCTAATTTCGTATTAATAATATATCTAGCTCATCGTTCAAATCATGAGAGTAGAAATTCAATAGAATTAACAGAGTTATTTTTGAGTTTCTGTTTTGAAACGAGTTTTGATTGACCGTCACGAACTTTGTGCTGCTCTCACTGCAGTTCCATTTTTGTTTGGGACCATCACTGTGGAACAGCCGCAACCTACACTCTTAAAACTGTGCCTCTGAAATAAGAGGCACATTTTGAATTTTTGTGCCTCTGAAAATTAAGCGGCACATTTAAAATGAAAGGCACCGTTTGTGCCTCTGAAATTAAAAGGCACATACCGTGCCTTTGATTTTAGATTTCAGTGCCTTATATATTTGAGAACGTTTGTGCCTCTGATTTTAGATTTCAGTGCCTTATATTTGAAAACGTCTGTGCCTCTGATTTTTGATTTCAGTGCCTTACATTTAAAAGGATTTGTGCCTCTTATAGGTTTATAATAATAATAATGGTTTATTAAGGAGAATTTCAACGTTGGTTTATAGTAACTTCTTAATTTTTTACCCCAGTACTTGCATGTTTTAAACTTTTTTTTAGGTTTTAATTCGTCATGACACATTAGTTAGACATATCAAAACAAAATGTTTCCCAAAGAATATAAAAATCTTGTGTATAATACTTTATTTCAAACATTTTCTGATTTGATTGTTGTATAAGCTCTTATTTTCGCTAATCTTGTCAACAGAACTGAAAATTGGACAAGATAAGAAAAAAAATGCTATTAAGCTTCAGTTTTTGCCATTGTACGACATAGCAAAAATAAGTACTTCATAACAAATTGTCAGTTTGATCCGGAAACAAAGGTAGTCTTACATGATTGAATTTATTCAATTTTAATTAAAAGGTAACTTTTTGAAAGACAATATTGAGAATAGGAACAAAACAAGGTATTTCAACTATTTTTAGTTTTAGTTGCTTTAGTATAAAATTTATTAAATGTAATAAATGGAAATGCTATAAAATATAGAGTGATTTTAACCTTTTATGCAAAATAGTATCTTTTTAGGGAGAACAAACACTTGATGTTTTATAATGCTGTAGTTTCAAATTTAGTTATTACGTACAGGATAATAACCGATCATTCCATGCAATCTCGATAAAAATTGCAAGATTCCTTAAATCACTCCTAAACACATTTAAACCTCTGTTACAATTCAAAAACATCATAACAGTTTTTTATAACTACGAACATGTCATACGGATCCAAACAATGATTTAAATTGATCACTGAGTACTCGGCCTGCTAAAGAAAAATTGTTTCACGAACAAATTTCACTAAAAGTTGTATTTTTGTGTAATAAAATCTCATTAAAAGATAACAAGTTCAGTTAAAGTCAACTGAATTTTACCATAATAAAGGTCACATGAAAATTGACTAAGTTAAAATTTATTAAATTTAATAAATAAATGCTGCGATACAGAAAATTAGTGAATTTAAACTTTAATGCACAGAAGCAAAGTTTCTTTTATAAATATTTAGTTTTGAATCTGCAATTTCTACGAGAATAGTCTTTTTTTACTTATTTTTGCCGAAAAAAATCCTATTATATTTTAACAAGTTCAACAAATATATATTCAACTGAATCTTGTGAGAATTTATCAGATGCGTATTTGACGTGAGGCCGCCCTGGGCTTTTGAAACTGGCCGCCCCCCCTCCCCCTTGAGGTGTTGAATTTCAAAGTTGTTAAAAAAAAAAAAAACTTTTTTATTTACTTGACATAAAATGTATTTTCAAGGTAAACCGTGCAAATCTCGGCCACACAGCTAGTTAAACATGAAATTGGTTGGTTGTTAACAATCAGCCAATTGGTAAAAATTCGTCTTTTGGGAATCTCAACTTTTACTACTACAAATCTGCTCTTACATTATTATAAATCAACAACGAGGGAAACGAGAATATTTTGTTGGATCAATGTTAAGTCTATGGAACAGAAGCAAGACCCGGTTTTAACGAACAATTTTTTCTGTCTTGCAGTCTTTTTTTCTCATCTTTCTAGTCTTATTCCTGTCTTATCTTCTTTTCTTTTTTTTCCCCCTGCGGTTCAATACTTTTGTATGAAAAATTCCACCAGCATTCCAGCGTTATTAAATAACGAACAGTATTTAATTCAATTAATTGATGTAATTCTCGCTGCCGATCAGCCCTGCTGTCTAAAAAAAAAAAGGTCTTTACTTTGCATGGAAAAGGTGCCGCCCCCCCCCCAATCGTGCCGCCCTGGACAAAAGCCCATTAAACCCATACGTAAATACGGCACTGGAATTTATACTTTATCATGATGAAGTACTAAGAAATATAATCAAATTGAGTTAAAATTAATTTTAAACTTAAAAAAAAATGCTAAATCATAACTTATTATTTTTTAAAAAATCCTACTATATTTTAAAAAGTAGTACAATAAATTTAAAGTCAACCGAATCTTGTGAGACAATATTTATCATAATAAAGCCCATGCAACTAAAAAATAATTACTTCTTTTGTCAATGGAGTTTTTTGCCGGAACAACAAACAGTATCAAATATCTAACATATTAAACCATTATGGCAAATGAAACTAAGATTTTAATTAAAATAACGCTAATAAATCATAATAGAAATAAATTGGACGAGCTATTTTACATACCTGTCGTAGCACAAAATGTCGACATACAGCACAAAAAAGATCAGCAAAGGAGTATGTAGATTTTAAAAACACTAACACACTCTTTTGCTGCCCATTTTGTTATCGATGTTTCCATAGGAAGACGTTTGAAACAGCAGTTTATGCCTCGGCAATTAATAATGCATAATGGATGGACAGATAAATAAAATCTTCTTCTGATAGTAAGTGTTCAGAGCAAACCATAAAACGCTTATTCTGCACAAAATGCACCCGACTGACTTTTCATTTGCCGTTTCTTCAAACGATAAATCTTGCAAAGGAAAGGCATGGAACGATCAAATTTCTACACTACAACTTGATTTTCGTTCCCTATTCTTACATCCGCATCAAACAACAATGCAATATATAAAACTATTTCTCTCAAACTAATAATATTGCTTGAAAACGATGAAAGAATACATTTAATCCTGAATTTTTGCGATAACGAACTTTCCGCCATCTCCAGCATTGAAAATAAACATACGGGCCACGTGATCAGCTATAACCTCAAACCCAAAGCGTGAATAGACGATGTGCCGCTTAAAACTTGCGAAGTGGGAATTTAAAAGGCACGGCCGATTCAGTGTGCCTTTAAAAAGTTTTGCTTCCTGTCCGTGCCGTTCATCTCGTTGTGCTTTGTATGTATCAACGGCACCTAACGCTTTGTGCCTCTGATATGTAAGTAATATAAGGCACAATTCTCTTGTGCCTTACATATAAGCGGCACACTTTTAAGAGTGTAACTGGAAGCAGATATATCCTCATTGATATTTAGATTACCTTTACATTGGTAGCTAAAATTAATTTAGCACGTTAGCAAGGGACTGCAAGAAAGGTGCGGCCTCAGTGAGAGAACATTTGCCATCAGCAGCTACGGCTAGTCCAAGCAGATAAACACAAATATGAGTTAAACTTCAGTGTCTGAATATCGTAATCGGGATGTAGTATCTGCTAGCGCTTCAGCCCAAGGGCGGATCCAGAAAGTTTTCAAGGGACGGGTGATTGATCTTTATTACTTTTTACTATCCATACTGGTTTACAAATATTGATCGCAGAAGTTTCGGACTACAATTTCGAAATACTTTCGGGGGAGAGCCTCAAAACTTCTTGCCCCAACTTTGTTAAAACTATTATAAAATTGCATTTTTAGAACTTCAATGTCGAAAAACTACCATTAAAAAGTTCCCCAGGGGCGATCGCCCCCATCGCCCCTCCCTTGTATCCGCCTCTGCTTCTGCCTTCGACCAGACCTGAAGCAATAACATAGTTTATTACCTTTCTACCTTCACTGTATAACAAACATGAGCAGCACTAGCTTGTGAACTCTCGCTGGTACGCTGAACTTCAGCTTAATTTTAGCTACCAGTGGGGAGAAAATCTCAGCTTCAATGAGAGAACACACGCTTTCATATCAGTTAAGGCTATTCCACTCTGATAATCCTAAATAACGGTTGAACTGCAGTTTCAGTATGTTGAATTAGGAGGTCGGTATATGTTTATATTCCGGCTTAGCACTTTAACTAATAGGGTCAAGTGGGGTAAAATAGGTCAAAAAAGAAAAACAGCAATTTTGTAGCTATGTGTTGACAGCAAAAAATATTGATTCAACCAGTGATTACAATACCCAGGATATGTAAATGGACATAGGTAAGTGAATATAAGCCCAGGATAAGCAATATGATGTGGCAGCGGGATGTTTTTTCATTAGTTTAGGCAAAACTTAGGTTAAACTAAGGAAATTCCCGACGTGTTAATAATCTGCAGGAATGAATTTTATATGCACCAACGTTCTCTTGTAATTCCATTCTGTAAACCCTGTATATGTCATAAAAGAAGGGATGCTATTGAAGCTGTTCATTAGTACGTTTTTTCGACAAATATTAAAATACCATTATTTCAGAAAAAGACACAAATGGTTGGCCAAGTTATCTCTTTTTTTTTTGTGAGTGTGATATTTTGGGTACAGCTGGTTAATATACTCCAAAAAGGAAAAAAAGATGGTAATTTGTCACTAACATAAAGTCCAGTTTTAGTAAAAATAAAATTTCGAAATTATTGTCTATTTTATAGCCTCTAAGCAGAAACGTATAGCATATACAGAAGTCTAAAATTATACTAATAAATAAGTTATAATGTTTATGCTCCGTTAAATTTTTAAATAAAAGAAAACAAAAAATGCGGTGAAATAATCGTTAGTTAAAGGTGGGAGGATTTGAAGTGCATTGGTGCTTCACACGTTGAATTATATTTTATACGAAAAAGATTTTCACGATAGTATTCATTCATGAACTTTATTTTCTCCTTCGGAAAAGTTTTAAAGAAACTTAATTGGCTAAAGTCCCAAGCGGCGAGATTTCCACGAATGAATTTTGGAGTAGAAGAAATCCAAGCATAGAATATATGTCCCAACAGACATTGCAATTGGTATCTTCTTCCAATAAACATACTTCGGCTCAAAAAGTTTGTGTTTCACAGTGCAGCTACAAGAAATGATATTTTTTTCCTATACCATTGCTCAAACTTAAAGATGTTAGTATCGTTAAAAATTTTTAACCTTAAGATTATTTTTGATTTAAGTAATCATGGTCTTGAATTAAATATATTTAGATAATATGTTTGTGGGTGAGTGAATGAAATGGTTCCAGGCTGCTTCACTATCACAGTGAGCTTTTTGCCTCTTCTTAGGGATTGATTTTTTTTTCTTTTTCTTGCTTTTTTTGGCTTCATAAAAAACAAATCGTTGTTCGTTGATTTTTTAAGAGTATAAAAGGAAACAACGTGCGATGGCTATAATTAAACCTCAAAATGCAATTAAAGATGATCATTAAACTTTTAAATCTTCAGAGTTGTTTGTAATAAAAACATTATCAATTTCTTAAGTTCGTTATAGTTTGCGTTTCGTATCACCTCTATTAAATGCCTTTGTTTACACTTCTCATATACCTACCATGCGTTTTCACTTTATTTTACACTAAACAAATATTTTCAAGATTCTTGCTTTTCTATTAAAAAAACCCTTATAACAGCAATAATCAAAAACTAATCCATTAGTTAAGTTATAATTTCGAAAGAAAAATGTAATCGCAAAATTATGCTATCCATAGGTAAATTACGCAACTGACTGAAGTTTGAAGGTTTAAGTTTACAGAGACAGCGCATTGCACAAAACACGTTTGTAATTCAGAGCTAATATATAATACTTAAATGGTCTCAAATTGAGATCTTATATCCGCGGAAAGCCTTTCACGAAAGAGGAACCCGTTTTCCTGCGGTCAGTTTATTGCTCGAAATATGAGCACGGTTATCCTTTGAATATCTTTTATGATTAAATTACAGAGCAATTTTAATAGCATTAAATGCAACCAGTGAAGATCGCTTTGTGGGTAGCTTTAAGAGATTTAAAATAGACTCCGCGTTCTGTATGATAAGGGCAAATAATTGAATATATTGTGACAGGTAGGTGGAGTATTTAGAAGAGCTCTTGTTGCAGATTTTTGTCATCTCAAAACTCTTTTCGAATTATAACTATATTCAGTTTGAATAAAAATTAATGTGTATTTTTTTTACATAAATTTAAAAACTAAGCGTAAATTTGTCTTGTAAATAGATTAAATTCGTAGAAATATGTTTTCTTTTTTCTTTCTAGTTAAAAAGCAGAGGAAAGTTAAGTAAAACATTTAATTTTTTTTTTCAAATACGTTGGAAAACATTTTGCTTATGCTAAACTACTTTATTTGGGCTTTGTCGGTAAAAAAAAAAAAAAAAAACGAGCAATTAATTATCGTCATCAACCTTAAAACTTTTAAGTGAATTTCAACTGAAACTCAGCATTGTTTTATTTTGAAGAAAACAGTTGTGCGTGTTTTCCATGTTTAAATCCATGCGTTTCATTTGAATTTGCTTTTATATTTTGAAATGAAGTTGACTTGAATATAATAGTGAGGTTCTGGTAATTTAATGCTTGAGCTTGAACGAGCTTTTTTATGTTTAGTTTGAACGGAGAGAAATCCTTAGATTAGCTCAATTCCGATAAGCGTTATCAGAAACACAAAACGGATTTTTTCACTCGTATTTTAACAACTGGAGAAGCCATTGCCGATTGGAAGTCAATTAATCAGAGTCACATTATACTTTATTTACTATTCACAACACTGCCTATTTATCAGTCATAAATACAGAGCAAGATGCAGACAACGCCTAAACGCTCCAAAAACCATAATTGAGTTATGTTAAAATTTTAATTGCTAATTTAAGACATTGGATGTAAAGACATTGATGCAAGAATCTCCATTAAAAAGTTAAAGGGGTAAAAGGTTTAAATGGCCTAGAATTGCTTTAGAACTAACCGCATCAATTATCAATATAATAGATTATAGTATATACATATATACAGGATAGTATGAACAGTAAACGTACACAAAAGAAGAACTTCATTTTCAGAAGTTCATGTTAAAGCATTTGGTATACGCCATTAAACTTTTTTATTGACGTTTGAAACTATTAAAAAAACTAGAACGGAGTGTCATGAATCTGTGTTTTTTTTTTGGGGGGGGGGGAGGAGGAGGAAAAAAGGAGGAATATCAAAGTAGTAAGCACGTCTAACCAGCGGAAGAACAACATATTTAAATTGCTTCCTTTCTTGCATTCTGATGGAAGTAACTGTTGCTCATTCCTCCAAGAAAAATTATTTGAAGCCTTATTTTTGAAAACAAATTGTGAGCAGATCATTCACTGGAGTGTGTGTTCATTGTCTGGTCAATCCTACCCTATACCATGACTTCTTCTATAGACTTGTTTGGCTGTTCTTCCTGTGTAATAAGTGTTAAAACTCACGAAAAGCTGAGAAAACGAATTTGACCGGAGGATGCACAGGGATGTATTTGACGTAATGAGAATACATCTAAAAAAATATGTTTTTGCAATTATTGCTATAAAACTTGGTTATTTTTCAAAGTATACCCCTTGAGCATCAAGCTACTTTTTCAGGCAAGTTTTCCGTGCTTCGTGAGCTCCGGAAAGTCAGGAAATGAAAATTTCTTAAGAGCTCACGCGTGCTATTTTGAAAGCATTCAAAAGAGTTAAACCGTCAATTTGCGTGCTCAGCAATGAGCAGACGGGTCAATTGATTGCGAACCAGATATTATCACTGATGAGAAACTGCATCATGACAATGCCCCCTGTCACATCCCCCTTGTGGTTAAAGAGTACCTAACTAAAAATGGCGAATTAGAAATAAATATATGGAGATGGGTGCAAAAAGTGTGGTCAATGCCCAAGGTCAAAACTTGCGCAGGGCATTGTGAGTTTTGAGGTCGGGTTTGCTTGTATTATAACGTTTTTTAAATACATATGTATTATCGAAATTCCAATTTCTGTAAAGAAAAAAAACAGAACCATATAAATGCTATTTTTATTGAAATAAATTAATAATTTTTTAA
Source organism: Uloborus plumipes (assembly GCA_038373865.1). Lineage (NCBI taxonomy): Eukaryota > Metazoa > Arthropoda > Arachnida > Araneae > Uloboridae > Uloborus > Uloborus plumipes. The sequence continues at coordinate 384,524 of JAXGGA010000002.1, forward strand.
AAATCGAAGAATCTTTACTTAATCAGGGTTGTGAGATAGAAAATTTTTCAGTTTCAATCACAACTCCCTCTTTATTAACACCACATTTAAAGTAATAATGTTTACTAAAAATGTCAATTGCATTACAGATAGGTTACGAAAACGAATAAATGAATAAAGTAAGAAATCTAAATATGCTGTTCTTAAATGTTAACTAATTCGAATAGTAAAAATCATTATTAAAATCTTGGATGTGTAAGTTTGGCAATTGGAGAATAATTTTAAATTCCAATATTTGGAATATTGTTTAAAAAAAGTGTTTTTAGTGAACATAAATTGAGATTAACTACTACGCAAAAGTCATTCCATTCTAACATAAGAAAAAAAAACTTTTATCCAGTTCAATTATCGGTAAAAGCGCAATAAGCCGATATTTGCTTTGTTGACAAAGCAATGAACTGGGTAGCGAACATTGATAACCAATGAATGATATGAACTAATTACTTAATTTTTGTGATTGAAGAACATTTTGTGTTATTTATGTACAGTACACTCCGGATTGTCCACGGAGAAGGGTGACACTGTAATCACGGATAAGCAAATTCCGCAGGTAATACGTAAAGTAGGTAAAAATAGATAATAGTTTATGTAATAGCGGTAAAAACTGAATGGCACTATACTATAGCTAAACTATTAAAGTATGGCTAGAAAGGATTAGAGTGTATGTAAAAAATGTATGTAGAAGCTAAAAAAGGATGGCTCATTATTGCAAACTTATTGCCCTCAAAGGCAAGCAAATCGTGCTAACAAATCCAGCTATGTTAAAAAAAACACAAATGGGGGGAATAGAACTGTTTAGACCAGTGGTTCTCAACGGGGCGGTACCGCCCCCCTGTGGGCGGTGGGAAGATGCTGAGGGGCGGTGACCATGTTTTGGGCAGTAGGGGGGCGGTGGGTATATTTTGGGCGATAGGGGCGCGGTGGGAAAATTTGTGGGTCAGAGGACAATAAATTTATTGGAATTTATTTTAATTTTAAAAATCAAAATTGAATTTTGTATTAAATTAAGAATCCAACTTGAATTATTTGTGCCGACGATAAAATAAACTTATGCTCCCTGGAATCTTTAAACTTATTTCCTTGCGTTTTTCGGAGGTGACTATTTGGGGTGACTGTTACGTTGTTTCGACCGACAATCTTGAGAGAGAATGTTGTAGCTTGACTACAAAAAGATGACGAAAGACCTTGAAGTGGAAACGTCCCTGTTTCATTTTGAAATAGGGAGAATCAGCGTCAAAAGTTATTTTTTACTTACTTGTACATTAAAATTTTCACTTCCTGCGTGATCTCTGTAACAAAATAAAGCGGTTCGTTTCCACTTCAAGATCACCCGCCATCTCTCCGCAGTCCAACTTTACCTAATGAAAAACTGTTACAATAAATCACAGTTGCAATCAGGGTTGCAGGGTTTTGTCTAATGTTAACTAATTTGGTAAATTTTGATCACACATAGCTAGATCAAATTCAAAAGCATTAGCCACACTATCGTTTGATTATTTTTTAGCCGAACTGTTGATTGATTCTTTTTACCATAATGTAATTTCTAATAGCTGTAAAATATTTTTAATAATTATCATATTAAAATTTAGTAATTATCATACACGAAAAAATACTGTCTTGCATCTGCAGGTGAAAATGGTCAAATTAAGTTCTCAAGTTTCAGTCGCTTATTTTGATTGTTGCTAAACGAAACTAGTTCTCAGACTGAACAATTTCCCGTTTAGGATACCAAATTTCAATGTCTATTCCCAAAATTTAATGGGGGGCGGAGGGGGGGTACTCAAAAAACCGCGAAAAAGATTCACAATTGCATTCTAGTGTCTCCCAGAAATAGCGTTTTAAGCAGAACATTAAACGTCATCGATTTTTTTAACTTGATTTTCTTTCACATTTTCTCATAAGTTAGCTTGGTACTTATGAGCAAGTAAGTCTACCCCAAAGATATCCAAAATATCTCGATGGGCGGTGGCATTCGTGCAATTTGGCTCTTTTCCTCCGTTTGGTTATGTTCCTAAATTTTTACCTGGCAATCGTATTTGCAATGCTTAGAGTGCCCGCTTAGTTTGACTGTTTTGTTTGACATCAGTATTTTAACTTTGGCTCTTGCTCACTTCATTAATTTCTTTCATGGTTTATTTTTAGTGAACTCCCCTTCCTCGATGATAATCACGTTTTTGCCAACATCTTCCGTCTTTGCATAAAGACTTCTCTGAGTGTTTTGAGAATATTTTTGTCTCTCAATGGGTCATGAACTCTTTTGAAAATATTGAGACGGCACACGTTCAGTATCAGGAAGTAGTGGTGAAATTTTTAACCACTGAAACTTGAAAAGCTGGTTTCCAGAATGTTAACAATCTTACAGGATTTTGGCTGCAAGGAGACATTAGTAGCCTTTATCCTGGACAGTGAGCTATCACCCAAAATTTTTTAATCGTCTTTCCCTCTTCCTACCTCGTCGAAAGAGGATTCAGTGTTGTCATCGACCTAGTTACAAAACAGAGATATCGACACCAAATCGTCACAAGAGGGGACTTGCGTCTTCACCTTATAAAAATATTAAACCGATCGTGGGGAAACTGGCTTTAAACCACCAAAAACAAATATCTCACTAACACAATTTTCTTAATGTTCCCTACATACTTGGAATGAGAAAAAGAATGCTTTGCTTGTTTATTTTTATTGCATTTGGGCAATTCCACGGTAACTTACGTTACATTTCGACTAACTCTTATGCATTTAGTACCTCAGTACAGACAAATTTTGTTGTACAAATCTTGTATGAAAGCATTTTTTGAAAATGACAGTTGAAAGCAAAATTAAAATGCAAAAATATTCGATGCATTTAAATTTTATAAAATCTAGCAGTCAAAGATAAGGCAGTAACTTGCGTTACAAAAAAAGGTAATGACATAATATGAAAATTGGTTCTGAGGCAAATTTCTGCTCTATTACAGCTGTTTTATTGTTTGACGCATAATTTATCAGTTCCTTATAATGCTTAGGAATATATTTTCATTAATTTAAAAATTTATTTCAAAAATTGAAAATTATGGGAATTTTGAACTGGGTAACTTATGTTACAATAACTTACGTTACAAAATTTACTTACAAGCATATTTTTATTACAAAAATTAATGAATGAAAATTACAGCTTAGTTTAGATCGAAACATTGAAAATTAACAATTATGAATTAAATTTACAGAAATTTAATATCAAACTCAATGAAAAATCAAAAATATTACATAACATAAGACTTAAATCTATACTGGCTGCTGCTATTAACAAGTTCAGGTAATTCAATTTTTCAAATCATTCTTTCTTTCTTATTATAAATTTCATCTGTCGTTACTGGCCATTTCTAATTGGTTCCAACAGCAGCCATTACTTATATTTTAAACTCGTTTTCTTCAATAATCGTCACAACTCAAGGATACAATGTATTTTCGTACTTTACCACACACCATTCACCAGCTTTTATCTCTGTTTTTTCTTCTTGTTCCTTAAAATACTTAACTAAACGAAACCCCGTAGTTTGTTAATTTCTAGTTCTTAAATGGTCATTGTCAATGTGCGGATCTTCAGAAAGTATTTTTGATAAATTTTGCTTTTCTAACATATTTCAATACCATAAAGAGGGACTTACATTTAAAAGCCTGTAATATCCACATGACTTTTCTCATACCCCTTCTACAGCGCATTTTTTCTGCAGAGTTTAGTGGCATTTTAATGCAGAATAAAATGTATTTCACCTGTAAGAGATAAAATATTTTTGTATTTGTTACTTCTAAAACATACTTGATAACTTTAAATCATAACAGAAGTCATTTTTGAATAATTTATAGTACATTACTCCTAAAATATTCTGAATGCAGTGATATTGCTTAGAGAGAATTAATATCTCAAAAGCCAAAAAGAAACATACAACTTATAATAGAGGTGTATTGTAATCTTATTAACAAATAGAGACATTTTAAGAAATATGATTAATTTAAATTAAGTAAATACGGTACAAATTCAAAAGAATTCTTGCATAAATTACTCCTACTTACCACATAGGTTTATTTCACAATTTACTTTCTTTATAAATACAAGTATTTAAGTTCTACTTGGGTAACTTACATTACCTGCATATGTTGGTAACTTAAGTTACACGTTTTGATTGTAGCACAAAAAATTAAATAGACAATATTTTAAAAAAAAACTTTAACTATTTGCTTAACACACACTTATAAGATAGAAAATATAGCATTGTTAACATTGCATTGCCCTTTGTTTATGCACATCATGAACTTTAACATGTTTTTGGTAACTTATGTTACATAGAACAGTGCATTTTTGAAGTTAACATAAATCACTTAATTTACGTGAAAACACTCGTTTTAGCAATTTACAATATTGAATTAAAGTATAATAATCAATATTCTTCCTTTAAAACAGTTATCTAAAGAAAAAAATTGAAACTTACCAACGTTGAAAGATTGACCATTTGCTTTGCCAAAAGTTAAATATTCCATTTCCAACTTCAAAGTGCTGCCAAAACTAAAAATACTACATTCTTGACAAAAAATTAGTATAAATAATAAACTTCAAAAATTTTTAAACCGAAAAATATGTAAAACAGACGCATTGCTGTAATTTGATTTTTCCAACGCTTTTCCACACTTGCATGGAATTGCCCATTTGATTGTTTCAATCAACATTTTTAGTAAACATTTTTTTTTGCTTGTTTATTTCTATTTTATTTTATTTTATTTTATTATTATTCTTTAAAAACAAAATATTTTAAAGCCTAGATTTGTTTTTTTTTCTACATTCGTCATTTTAATTCTAATAATGACTAATGAGGAAAAATATATCTTGTTTAACGGTTTTGTAAAATTCCCCGAAGGAAATTATTTCAAACTTTAAACCTTTTTTCGCACATCCCTTAACTTTCAATATTAAGGGGGGCGATGGAAAAAATTTCACTCATAAATGGGGCGTTAGCCGTAAAAAGGTTGAGAACCACTGGTTTAGACCAAAACTGGTCAAGTCATTCGTTTACGCTCAAATTAAATTAAAATTCATTTGCTGCCTTAATCAATGTTATTTTCTCTTTTATAAATGGGCGATTTTCACCATATGCTTACATTTCAAAATTTTTAAGTAATTTTTTTAATTTGCTATTTTCTTTTAGAAACACTAACAGATGTTTAGTCACATAGGGTGAAGTGGGGTAATTGTGTACCTGTTTTGACGAAATTCAACTTCTTAAGTCTCTGGTGGGGAGGGGGGTATTCAGAATTTTATTTTTTTTATATCATCTTTTAGCGGCGTTTCTCTAGATTACAAATCACCCAAATAATTTAAAAAAAACTATTTTTTTCATGGTTGTATTGCTATGTTTTTAAAACCCTCTCTGAAGTACACATTTGCCCCACAAGTTGGGGCAAATGTGTACGCCGCATGAAAATCCTATACAATTCAGTTGTTTTGCTGTTGGGCCAAATAAGTACAAAAGAGCAGTTAAAGACAAAAAATTCTGTGTATGATTTTTTTATTTCCGAATTCTCCAGCGGAAGCTATGCACTTTTTTGTTGCCCACCTTCTGTCCTCTCTTAATTGGTACAGTTTACAAAGGTGAAAACGAAGTACAAAGCATAGGATTAAAGGAGAAAAAACGTCTTTAATAGCAAAATTGAAAAGAACATGCCAAAATTTGTATCTTGGAATGTGAAAAAAAAGGAATTATAGTGGCGAGTCCTGGCCAAAATGAGAATAGCAAATTTGAGTGAGACCTTTAGCAACTATTCTAACCTATGTTGTAGGAGGAAAATTTAGCTGGGAATATCAAAACAACTCTTTTTCCCTCAGATGGCTCTGGAAGCTTGGTGACAATTTTCATTGCCATCGATTTCGCTAATATCTTCAAAGTGAGGGTAAACGAAAGTGTTTTCTCCATTTTTTTTTCAATTAATTTATTGTGAGGAGGTCAATCAAACATTTGGGAACAAAAATATACGCCCTAATAAGATTGTAAAAGTCTAATAAGGAGTGGGTGAATGTGTATTCTATGTAAATTTTGCTTAGGGTAAATGTTTACTGTAGTACACATTTGCCACAGGAAAAAGTACACATTTACCCCGTGACTGAAAACAAACCGGGGTAAATGTATACCCCAACAGTATGTATAAGTAAACATTAATTCAACTATTCTGCAGCCATTAATGAGGAAAACAACTTACCTTCAAGTGATTTATCCAAGAACTAATCAAATTTAGCTGAAAATGGTGATCCTGCAGCACTGTAAACAAAAGTCCACGAAATGTGATTCACAACGAAAAAAAAACACCTGACGAAATGGAGGCAGATTGATAAAGCCTTATTATCTGGACATAGGTGCAGCCATCTGAGAAGTGATCACTAACCTACAGGCTTCCAAATGGCGCCACTAGATAGCAGCTAGCTTCAGTTTTTCCTCCTTTTTTCAAATGAGTACACATTTGCCCCAAGTACGCAATTACACCACTTCACCCTACTTTAGGTGTGTGAAAAAGTAATTGGTTGTACATTTTAATGAATAATTAAGTATTCAAATGCTGTAGTAAAACTTTAAGTTGCAAGGCAAATTGTCGTCCGTTACCATACAAAATGCCAATATAAATTATCACCTTTGAACTCTCATACCGTCTAGAACCAATTTAATATGAAACTACTTGCTTCCTTGAAGCTTAAACCGGTGTTCGTGATTGTTAAAATATTGATTAAAAACTGTATGGTAACGGATTTGACATTTGGTAACGGATTTGACAATTTCAACCAAAATGTCAAATTATGGCTAGGTTGTAGAATTTAAAAATTGAACAACACTATGCATTTTCTTAGAGTTGTATAATAAACAATATTTAGGAGCAAAAGTTGAGAAAAAGTAAAAATTAATACTAAAATCTTTGGTAACGGACTTGACAAAGAATAAAAATACGCACCTGGAAGAAATTTTGTGCGAAACGCCACAGCAATGCTTCTCGACTCAGGGAAACAAAATGGTCCAAAATAGTTACGCCACTAATTTGTTAAGTTAACTGAATACGTGTTACCATCTTTTGACTTCAATAAATACCTTTTTTAGCTAAAATAATCTTGGGGTAACGGACTTGACAAGAACTTCCGGACAAAATATATTCATACATTTCTTATTGAAATAAAATTACTATTGTCAATATTTATTATGAATACCATATACTAATAGTCAACATATAAAAATAATATGTTGCTATTACTTTTTTTGACCATTAAGTATAGGAAAAAAATAGTTGAACTTGCGAAAATTGGAAATGGACAAGCGTTTTTGCCTTGATTCTCCTTTTTAAAGACTTATATAAAAATAAATAAATAAATTTCAATAATTTGTTGAGTGATAGAATTTTTTGGGGGGTATTTCTTGCAGAAAATAATTGTTCGCATTGAATTTAAAATATAAGTTATGCTTTAAAATCGTCTTTTTAACCTCCGGACAGCAAATGTAAGCAAATTTTGAAAATGACCCAAATGCGATAGCAATCACAGGAAGAATTTAAAAAAAAACGACTGAACCTGTTATTCTACAGGCACTTCACATTAAATTAGGTCTTTTCAAAAACTTTGCAAGGACTTAGTAACACTAGTGCCAGATTTAAATACCTCAAACCAGAATTTCTACGAATTATTGATTTAAGGCTTAACTCATCTTTGGAGGGCCCTCCACTGTCTGAGTTCTGATGACGAAGTGAAGGAGTTCTTAATGATTAATGTTAGACACTTACGCCGGATGCTCTTGATGCCAAATGCAGGAAGGAATCAACAATCGCTAGATTTTTTATTATTTTGTTATTAATCACGCATGTGAGTATGCACATTTCTGTCAAAATCCAGTTGAATGTTACAAAACATTTATGGGTGATAAAGAAAAACTTTGCATGCTTGAATTCAGGGCATTATTTTACACTAATCCCAGGTATTTTTCTTCATTTAACAGAAAAGTATTTTTTGTGGACTAGTGTAATCAAAATAAATGTAGATTTTTATTCAGATAAGAAAACAATGTGAGTGTTGTCAAAAAAAACCCTTTAGTTTAAAAATTATACTTTACGTTTTGAAAAAAAAGGTAGTTTTTTCCTTCTCTTTCCGGAAAATAGTTCTGTCTATATCAGTATTGTAGCTTTGAAGACTACTTGCAATTGTGATCGAAACCTAAAGGACAAACAACCAACATCAATATAATGTGACGAGACTAGTATTTTTCAAGCAAATAGCATGTGAGTATAAAAAATATCGAAAGTTTCATACAAAAACATGAAACAAATTAACGTAACCGAAGCACAAATAAAAATGAATAAAAGAAATTGTTTAAAAAACTTCAAACAAAAGACGTATCCTATCAGTTTATTAGTTATTCTGACAACGTTGTGTCATTTCACTTCACTCAGAAAGGCTAATGCCTTTAAAATGCCTAAAAATAAGTGAAATAGTTGGGCACAAGTAAAATATTTTGCTCTGCTTGCGGCGCCATATACTGGCAAAATTTTATCTATGTTATTAAACGAGGCATTTATTCCAGTTAGAAAATTGAGTATAGTTTCAAAATTATACATTTAGTTTTAAAAAAAGGTAATGTCTTCCTCCCATTTCTGAAAGATAATTTGGGTCTACATTAGTACAAATTGCAAGGTCTGAATATTCACGTATATGATAATAGTACAATCTAATCTCAAAAAATGAACTTCGTAATATCAATGCAAATGAAAAAGAATTTTTATTATAAAACTTAAATGTTCTTTCCATTAACAATTGAGATCTACCAAGGTTTATTATAGTATTAATCTATTTTTACGCTTTTTCTGGTGGTGTGCAGTGTAATTCGTCAAACGGAGGGGCATGCAGGGAAAAATTAAATAGTTTATTACATTTATTGTTCATTTCGTTTTTGCTTTTTTTACGTACTTAATGATTTAATCATTCATCATTGCGTATTTTATTCCTTCATTTTTCTATTTATGCATTAATTACTTCATTCATGCATTCAAAGGAAAATAATTTTAATAATCAAATAAAAAATATTCCACTGAAAAAAAAAATATATTTTACTGTCACTATATGGGACAGAGGTTTTCCTGTGTTACTTGAAGATACAAAGTTACTGCCACAAAGAAAGTATAAAATACATTGTTCTTCAAAATAAAATTCAAATTCTTTTCAAGCAGAAAAGGGTAATTTATCTTACTCATTTCGCGCTGCCCCACATTCCCTTACGTGTCTATTTTCAAATACTTGTCTATTCTTGAACAGAATAATTCTTTCTGATATCTTAAAGTTCCTTCCACAATTCACGCAGACAGAAAATTAACTACTCGCTGAAAATGAATTTCAAGAAAAGTTTATTCATCACTTTTACGAAGATTTAGTGAAAAGCTATATGGTATACGTTTTGTAATTTCAAATTTCCTCCCCCTTTTTTCAGTTACTTTTTTTTTCATTGCTATTAAAACTTCTTTTTCACAAAGTAATATCGCTTTCGCAACTTCGATGACAAAATTTAGTTTAAAATATATAACTATTTGATGATACTTAAGTACACACAAATGCTTATCTATGTTTTTACGAAATACGCCTTTATGATACGTTAAAACTCATTTTAAGGCACTAAAATAATTATCTGTGTTCAAGCAAATCTTTAAAAATATATGCCTAAAAATAATAAATGTGTGCTAACTGATGATATGTAATGAGGAATAACAAATCATGACTTTTTCTCCTGCGGTGCTTGTGTAAAAGGAAGTCTCAAAACTCACAAAGCTAGATCGTGTGCTCCATAAATTAACGATACTAGTTAAATCGGGAAACGGTGTTGCTATTTTCGGAAATTTTCCTGTCCCAAAATAGAAGTGGTGAAATAATGCAAAGAAGAGTTTTGACAGTAGTATTTCCCGGATTTCGGGAAGAAGAGAGCACATGAGTCCTGGTGTGGAAATGTGACGTAACGGAGGAATTTAAACTTTTTGCGAAGTCTTCCCCCCTTTCTGGGAAAAGAGAGCTGATGTTTTCCAGGTCTTCCCGGCAAAGGTGTTTTTCGGAAATGATGCCTGGCGATTGGCGGCCTTCTCTAAAACCGGCAGCCCTGGGTACGATTGGGCCAATTTTTGGCTGGAACAGGTCGGTTGGGTAGTTCGAGGCAGTTCAATGGTTCGAGGTCAAATCCCACGAAGGTCACGGGGGGGTCGGGCCTCTCGAGGACGAGCAAGGTCACCGGCGCCGTTCCACGGCGCATTGCGCCACCTTCGGCGATCAATAGGCAGACGCCATTAGATTACGCGGCGACTCATATTTGGCAAGTAATCGCGCTTTTCCCGAAAACAAGACTCACTTGGCGATGTATGACTGCTCCAGGAGAGCATTCTTAGCATCGGACAACTTTACTACCGGAAAAGGATCGCTCCCGCTCCTCGAGAAAGAGGAACAAAAATTGCGTGCCGTGACGTTTGCCTTGTTGCGACTTGTAGCAGTTTCGAAATTTCCCCGCTGCGCGTATTTTAATCCCCCACTTTTTCTTTCTTTTTTCCCCTTAAAGGCGATGTTAACCGACAAATATAAGTACTTGAATGTTTTATTTTTGTTAACTGAATAGATATTTTTCTCAATCACTGGATTAATTTTATTTTCTGGATTTATAAAAATTTTTTATTGTTACTCTTTACTTGTTTTTTGTCGCCTCTTTGACTAGGTTATTTCTTTCGGATATCGTTTTAGATCTTGATAGTATTTCACTGTTTTCTGTAATTTATGATTGTTCTTTGGAACACACAATTCTTGTATTGCGACATATAAAATTTTCTTTTTATTTTTCGTTACTTTTGAAAGATATGTATTCCTTCTTTAATGGAATAATCTATTACTATTTATTGCAGCTTTTCTTATGAATGCTCAATTTTTTTACAAATGTATTCTTATTTTTTTCTTTTTTTTTATTTTTAAAAATTTTTCTTGGCTGCGCTCAATTTTGGTGTAAATTTAATTTTTAGGAAAATTTGCTCACTAAAAATATAGTGTTTTTTTTTTGTAACTTGTTTTTCAAACCGGTTCGTTCCTCTTGATTTATCAAATTTTCTAAAAAAGATAGCTCTTAAATTTTCTACGGTCCTATTCATAAATTTTCTCAATTATACAGGAAAGAAATTTGTTCACATTATTAGTCGAAAAAGTATGGTAATGCGGGGTTGAAGTGAAATAGTTAAAATAACTCACTGTTTTCAAAATGGACAAATTGAAAATGTGTTTCGAAAATTACAGTACATAAAACAAAGAAAAAAAATATCATGTTACAATAAAACTTGCATTGACACTTTTTTATGTGATCGGCGTTTAATTTATATCTTTAAAAAAAAGGATATTTTTCTCACTTTTTTTTCAATAGGGCAAAGTGAAAAATAAAATATTTTTTAACGATATGCTTATAAAATATTTTTTAACGATATGCTTTCTATTTGGTTATTGAAGATATTTTTCATCAAATGAATGGTTAAAAAGAAGTTATAAGTAAATTAATAGATAATGAAACAATAATTAATAAATCAATATATGAAAAAAAGAATCAATGAATAGTGAATGAATAAGAAAATAGGCGGAACGAAGTGGTCAAAATCATTGAAAATCCATCATAAATTACTTATGTACAAACCACATTGATAATCAAAAACTTTAAAATAGCAATGTTTTATTGCACAAAACTTGCAGATTACTGCATACATGTGTTTCGGCATTGAAAGGAATATTTTTATCAATGCAGAGGAAGTGGAGCTTATGGATGAAAAGACTTACGTTGAAATACGTGTATGCATTAATCTGAAAGTTTTGTGCAGTAAAGCATTATCATTTTCAATTTTACTTATCTGAACAAAGGTATTTATTTCTCATTGATAGTCTATTATACACAAATAAATAGAAAATTACTAGAAAGTATATGATTAGTTAGGAAAGAATTAAAGTTAGTGAATAAAACTCAACAGGTTTGGACATGATTTGTACTATTTTCGTAAGAATGATTTATACAAAAAAGCGTGGGGAGCTAACATTTAAGTGTTACGCTGTTTTTTTACGAACGAGGGGGCATATAATCTTTTCATTGGAAGATAGAAAATCAGGAAAACAGAAAGTTTTACGACTTTCAAAACGTATTACTCAAAATCTCTTGAAAAAATTCACTTCGCTTTCGAGATTTTTCGAAGTCGTTAAAGTCCCGAGACCTTGTGAATAGTTAGGGAAAAGTAAAATACTATTTTACTTTTAGGTGGCTTTCAGTTGCTGCGATACTTGTATTTGAGTGGCGAAAAAAATAGCACTTAAGTGATCCGCGGCGGGAGGAGGTAGCGAAGCAGCGCTTAATCCAAAATTTCGACTTTTATGACAGAGGAAACGTTTGCTTTAATTCTTGAAAATTAAATATTGAAAGTTATGCTTCGTTAATACTTGTATTACTACATATACACTTATTACAGCTAAAGCTTTTTTTTAAGTGATTTCCGTGTAAAGATGTTTAAATGCTATATAAAAAACTATTTTATTCAAGTGTCTCGTACGATGCGTTTCTAAAATGCATCTTTGTAAAAATTGAGAAATGTGCTGGATTAATGCTACACTTTTCATCTATTGAGCGACACTAAAAAGTATACTTTTTGTATTGCTAATATGAAAGCTGCCAGAAATTCGGAAAAGTAATTGCGTCAGATATTATTTAATAATTATATCTAAAGTAAAGGATTGTTTTTTGAATCATCAGATAGTTGGCATACCATTTAATAAGAGATTTTCTGTTATATTTCGGTTTTATTTTTCACCCTGTAAAAGATGTCCTCATAGATACTATATGAAAATGAAAGGTAATTAAAAAAATCTGCAGTTTCTTAAGCAAAAAATGTTTACTTAATGAGATCGACGTGGATTTTATAGTTTTATTTCTGCCTAACAAATAATCTGTTGGATAAATATTCTTTGAATAATCTATACATGCCATTCAATAACATATTGGCTATTTCATTTCATTTTTCTTCGTGTAAGAGATATCTCGAGAGCAGTAGCGTATATAGACTTGAGTGCGAATCCCCGCAAGATTTGTAAATGCCCTCCTCCCCTCCGCATTACTACTGTGCTCAAAAAATAAATAATTAGGGGAGCAAGCAAAAAAGTTAACATCCCGATTTCTGCCCTTATCTCCTTGTTCTTGTTCTTGACGTCATGAACTTTAATTTGCATATAAACTTTTCTGGGTAGGCTTTAAACTATGGATGATTCATTTTATGTTTCTTATTGGTATACATCTATGCGTAATTTTATTAACCCTCGTGGGTTCCTTGGGGTCATATGTGACCCCAATGCATTTTCTGTTTAATATATTTTGTTAATCAACCATTTGTTTTTAATGGCATTTTGTGGCTTTTATTCTTCTAGTTTTCTATTCAAAATAATGCTATTATTGTGTTTTATTTTTCCCGAATTGCATTTTTTGCACACAACACCCTTGGGGTCATTTCGCCAGAAGGCCAAAAAAAGAGGACGTTGCAACTTATGTCTAAGAGAACTGGACAGAAAATGCATTGAAAAATGTCATAAGTGCTTGAAATTCACTTGCAAAAATCATGTTTTTTCAGGTCTGTAACAGATGTAAATAAATCTACAGTTATTGTAAGTTTTGCTCTAAAATTATAATTTTAATTCATAAACTAAATTTTACTTTAATTGTATCTTTTTATTTTTTGTTTTTTTAGCATTAAAAAGTGTGTGAACTTAAATAATGCATGTAACATTCAATAATTATAATGAATTAATTAAAGGAAGCATTTGGGTCGTTTATGACCCCAAGGGTCTTGAGTGTAACTGAAATGGGAGGGACCCACGAGGGTTAAAACCATGTGCTCCCTAATTATGTTGAACAGTGCATTACAAAAAAAAAAAAAAAAAAAAAAAAAATCAGTCCAACTAAAGCACTATTTTTCTGAATCGTGCGCCCTCAAACCTAGTGCGCCTCCTCCACTCTTCGCTCCTCGAGGTCTACCGGGGGTACTATGTACGTTACTGCTTCGGAGATTTTACCTCAAAATGAAAAGAAAACATCTGCAGTTCGCCAACTAAAAAAAAAAAAAACAAGATAATAAGCTCGATGCAGATTTCATAGTATTTCTGTACTTCTGTCTAATAAAGTATCGCCCGGAGTTGTGTACAACGTTGATTCTCATCATTTAACAACAGAAGGTAATAAAATATCATCGAAAATCCTAATACTTCCCAATCTTATTAAACCGTCTAATATCTCAAGCGTTCTTTTAATTAACGAAGATTCTACGATGCTATTGAAGTTTCGACCAGGATTTACGACTCAAGTGTTGCAACCTTTAAAATTTCTCGACACCTTTAGTATTTCCTGAAGACATTTCATAGCTCTCCTCTTATTCTTATCCTCCTATTCTTAAATTTGGTGAGCAGTTACTTGAAGACATTTGATTGAAAGATATGTAGATAAAGACATGCTTTTAATCGTCAAAAACCATTGCCCATTACCGAAACAAAACGAGTACACATTATTAGTACCGTAAAATGGGGTGAATCGGAATACTTTTCAGCTTTGATTGTAAAAAAAGAAGTTAAAAGATTTTTTTTTTTAATTTGATTTTCTGGGTGAAAACTTCGGTCTTGCTTTACTTTTGATATTCCAAGCAAAGACAAAACATTTTGAACAGTTATTATCAAAATATATAGGAAATTATAGGTGTTCCGAATCACCCCGCCGATAGGGTCAATCTGAACACATGTTAAAATTTTTATTTTTTTTTCCATTTAACCTGTAATAGGTCTCACAAACATGAGTAATATTGATGGGGGAGAAGAAGAACAGATAGTTTCTGTCAAATAAAAGTATAATTTCAATACCAGTAAACGTTTATAATTTGTCAAAATTCAAAATAATTTTGAACTTATGAAAAATGAAAAGTAATTTTAAGAAATGCTTTTGAATTGAAATACAAAGATTTAACATGATTGGAAGTCACTCATGTCGTCTACAAATATGTATTTGTCCTTAAAACTAGCAATTGTGACTCGGCTTAAGTTTTTTCATGGCATCTTCTGGGATGAACTCTGCCTTTTGTTTAGTTTCTTGAAATCTCTTGGTTTCGGGGATTGTCCTGAAAGATTTTTTCATTTATTCATCACTGTCTGTGTGCTGGCCTTTTGCTATATAAAGTCTATGTCACTTTTCCCCTCGTATTTGAAGTAAAAAGAAGTCTCCTGGAGAAAAAATCTTTTGAAATCTGCAACTTTTTGTCATTCTAAGATCTAGTTGCTCAAGAGAATGGATAAATAGTAATAAATCCTTATCCTTATCTTGATTAGAGTAATTGGAGTTAGAATCTTGATTTTTCAAATAGTTTCCTTCAAATAAGTTTAAATTGGAACAACAGAACAAAGTGTTCCGATTCACCCCGCAATTTTTTTCTTATGGCATTTTTCAGAATTCTTCATTTTTATGACACAATTTATAAAAAATAAATTCTAATGTGGTATTCTGTTGTTCAGATACATGTATAATTGAAACATACCACTGTTAGGTTTAAAATATAAGAAGGTTTGCTCTTGCATATGAAGTTTTGCAGTCTATAAAAATCATATTTTCTAGCATTTCACGTGCAGCCCTCCTTAGAAGCCAGTAGCGTTGCCAGATTGACAAAAGTAATTTTTTCTTACTTCCTATGATCTTTCCTTTCTAAAAAAAATTAATGGCGAAAAATACCCAATAGTATATTTATGAAGAATTTCTTTGTACGGTCGGGAAGTTTTGTTCCGATTGACCCCGCTGTTCCTATTCACCCCATTTTACGGTACATAAATTCAATTGTTTATATTAAAGTTTCAAAGTGTTTTTAAAAATCAGCTATGAAAGCGAATAATGCGCTTGAATCTTATTTCGAACAGGACAGTTTTTAAAAACCTATCAAATACAATGAATTTCCACCATACCTCCAACGGCGATAACGTAAATGTTTAGACTGTGCATTAAAGAATCAAAGCGTTAATTGCCCATGTTTGATTTATGGTGGCTAATTACAACCCAAATTCGTTCTTTTGAAGGATGCTGAATGATAAGACAAAATAAGTGCGAGACTCCAAAATTTGTAAGCAGTGAGTAAAACGTTTCTTGACTTTTTAACTTAAGCAGGTGCGCACTCACGTTGGAGCTAAGGAGCTTAAAGCCTCTCCCTGAAGCCAAAAGACTACCCAATTCAAGAAAGCCTAAAATTATGCTTTTTACCTTCAATTTTGGAAAATTTCCTAGAGAGAAAGTCCCAAAAACATTTCCTTTCTAGTTTTATCAAAGATAACTTAGTTGTTTTTTATAGGACAGCACAAAAAAAAAAAAAAAAAAAAAAAAAAAAAAAAAAAAAACAGAATTCGAGAAACCCTTGAAAGTAGAGGCACTTACCTATTCTGTTAAGTTGGACAAAATTAACTGAAAATGAGATTTAGGAGAATTTTAGTTACAAAGAATTTCCAGTAGTGAACCTTCGCATTCCCAGCCCCTATCCCCCGCCCCTTGTCCTTTATCTCCAAAATTAGCTTTGAGGTCAATTTTAAGCGGAGGAGCCTCATAATCTCCCCTCTTGAATCCTAGAAACGCCTCAGACACTTTAAATTCAATTTTTAGAGCATCAATGTCAAAAACACATAGTGAAATGCCCCTGAACCCTACCATCTTTCAAGTCAGTAAGCATAGCTTACAAATGTAAACTTTTTGCCTTCAATTTCGAAGCATTTCTCCATTACTTAACATCCAAACATATAAACTGTACATTATCTTTTCAAAAACTTCAATATTAAAACATTTCATTTGCGAGTCCCTGATACCCCAACCCTTCTCCAAACGGCATCGAAGATAGTCAAAAATATATTTTTAGGATTTGACTTTCAAATAATTGCTAGTCTAGGGCCGGCTGAACTCACTTTTATACGTTACTACAAGTATCTTAAAATTCGCTTATATTAATTTCTGCCGGCGAAAAAACCCAAAATTTTCTTTCCCAATAATCGACTAATATTGACTTCAGTTTTGAAAAGATTTCAGGAATTAACCCTGGATCCCGACTACTCGTCTTTCTCATATTGCTACCAAACTCTAAAGTTGTGTTTTTCAAAACTTCGTTGAAAAATCACGAAATCTACCGGATCCTTAAAGTCACCAAAAATGGTCTATACTGATCGTTATCAAACGCTTCCTAATGCTACCAAAAATAGCCTACAATAACGTTTTTTATAGTTCATTGCCAAAACATTTCTTAAGACAGTTTGGACCTTCCCCGCTTACTTAATATTAATAAAATTGATTGATAATCCCGGAGAGTCGGGATCTATCCTGCAAATGTCCAAAATTGAGGTTGTAAAAACGAAATTCCAAAGTTCACGAAACTTGACTTAGTTAAACGCCTAACTTAAATATTTTTTGAAAAAGTTGCCAATTTTTTTAAAAAATTTTATTCATAAATACAAGGAAATGAAACAAACTAATTAGGTTTTAAGTTTATTTTTTTACAATTGTAAAATCATTTAGTTTCACCCGAGTTTTTTTCAGGATAATAATTACCTGCAACTCATACGGGCCCGAGATAACTCGGGATAATCAGGCAAGCATCTAAAAAGAAAGAAAAAAAAGTAAATTTAGAAATTTTAACTAAGCCCTTCAGTATAAGGCAATGCCCCCCCCCCCTCCCCTGCATTCCTCCATCCGAGACTTTGCTTACCACGACTAAAATTTCGTATTTTAAAACTTCAAAATATCAATAAACTCGACGCAGTCGTTCACCTTCTGACTTCATCTAGGACCTACTAAAATTGCGATTTTCGGACTCTTTTTTTTTTTTTTGAGTCAGAAGGGTTGCTGACAAACGTTGAAATATTTGCTGACATGCTGCTCTCGCTACGGCTACTGCCACCCAATCGTACATACCAAGGTTTGGAATGCATAATTATTAGTTTTCGGCACTTTTCAGTATTTTCTGTAACTTTGTATGCTGCAACTTCTGTAAATTGAACTTATTTATAGCGCATTTAATTTTTTTTAACATTCTTAATCTAATAATGTTTAGTAGCTCAAATTCCTGTTATCTGTCCTTCGAGCATCTGCAATTCCGTGTTATCCGCGGTATCACACCATTTACATTATTTAATTAATTAATGCAACCGTTGAATTATAGTCCGCCGATATCTGTGTGTGTCTCTGTATTTGTGTAAACTTAGTTTCTAATAAACTTTTTTTAGCCTGGGTAAAAAACAGTTGGAGAATATCATCCTTAAGTTACTGGCAGATTTCTGGTTTAAAAAAGAAAACTAGTTTTCGTACAGAAAATCTTCCCAAAAAATGCTTCGCATTCATATACGCTTAATGCTATATAGGATATAACGAAAAGTGTTTTGATCTTTACTTTGATGGATCTTATATCAAAAATGTAAGTTTTCTTTTTTTTTTTCTTTATGTGCAAGTTCAGAAAACAGGCAGCGCAAATTAAAAAAAAATTTGAAGTTTTATTTAGCGGTTTTAATATTGTTCTCCAATGTCTGCTATGTCTAAGGTTCAACTTCAAGTTAAAAATCGAGTTATTTTTGAGTTCAACTTTCGATTACGAAACTATTATTATGTGATTTTGTTAAACAAAACAAATCTTTTTATACGTATGCTAAGCAAATACTACTCTAATAAGCTAGAAATTCGTGGTTCTAGGATTTATCATCCTGAGACTTGCTCTCACCTACTGGTCATATAAATAAATGAGAAAAAGGAGGCCAAGAACTTTCTGGAATGAGAATATGATTATAAAAGGAATGCATTGGGGCTACTAAAGAAGTTAACTGTAATCAAAAATCAATCATCAGTGAATTCGATTTAGCTTACAGTTTACATTTAAATATTTTCTCATTTCACATGAAAAAAAATAAATGTTCTTATCCCCTCCTATTTATTTATCATTATTTTTTTATTTTTGTGTAAAAAGTTCTATCATTAAAAACATTTGGTTGGTTTATTGTGCCGTAAATTGCCCTCTTATTTTCCAGGTAAGCAACCATCATTTTTCCAAATTATAATTTTCAGACAAAACCCTATAGTCTAAATTTGTTAATTAATAAATGAATAAGAATAGTGATTAACAATAACGTGCTGATGTTCTTTAAAGTAAAGCATCTATACATTTCTTAAAAGAAAATATGCTAGGCAAAGTTTACCCCTTTTAAGAACTTGATGGGACGATCTTTTAAAGTGCTTAAAAAATCGGCCGCCTAGAAAACATGTATGTTTTCAAAAGAAAAATCTTGTGTTCTTTGGAATCCCAGTCTCGATCCTCGGAAATAGTCAAAAATCGGCAAAAGAAAAATTAGGACTGTAGGATGTCCGCAGTAGTGGGGAGCTCAGAAAGTCTCAGAGATGTGTGACAAGGTAGGTTGTCGTTATATAGCCGCCTAATAGTAGTGGTGATATCACTTTTTGATATAGAGATAGATAATAAGGTGTTGAATTCCGAGAAACATTCATGTACATCAGAGCTATTTTTTATTATAGTTAGTTTCATTTTTAATTTAACTTGAATGAATATTAATAACACGGAAGCTTATTTACTGAAGCGTTGCGATACGATTATAATTCAACATCATTGTTTCTGGAAATTGTTTTATTTTACAAGGATTTTTTTTTTCAATATGAGGCTCCTAAAACTGAGTCCGATACTCTGTTTTTTACTGAAAAATAAGTAAAAAAGAAATTAAAACAAATCTTTAGGAAAAAAATCATTTTAGTTCATTAAAAAAATATTTGGGAAGAATACCCCCAAAGAGACTTTAAAACAGATTTCCCTACTCTTCAGCTTTTCCCCTGTCTAGACCATCATTTTTAGGGCTTCTTAAATGCTTTTTAAGATAGTAGGATGTAATGCTTGGAGAACTTTAATGTGGTTTTCTCAATTAGTGAAACTAACCTTTCAGCTTTTTTTGTTCACTTTTGTGTTAATTATCTATTGTACAATATGCACATACTAACCGATGTAAGTTTTTGTATTGTCATTGCATTACTTCCATATTTTTGATGAGGGGAATAAAGCTTCCGATGAGACTTATTCCAGTGAATTTTATTCGTACTTCAGAAAAGGTTTAAATTAATAAAAGTTCCAACTAAGCGAACAAGCAACTTACTTTTTATGTAAGTAATTGATTTTGTATTTTGGCAAAAGTGTCAGTATTTAAATTTTTGCAAAGGAAAGGCAATCCAAATGACCGTGTATTGACTCATGGAAAGGTGAATCAGTAATCTATTATTACAAACTGTAGCTGTCTAAGTTCCTAATTAGACCATATATTTTTAACATGAAAATTAAAAAACAGTCATCATTTCATGAATTAAGTTTAAGTTGGTTCATGATAAATCATTCACTTTGCTTAAATACATCCTTACGAAAGAATTAACTTCTCACAATTAATAATACCACTCGTTAAGAACAATTTAAAAGCTTAATGCTTACCACCCAAAACTAAAGTTCGCCTTTCGAACACTTAAATCTTTTAAAGCTATAAAATATCAAAGTAGCTGGGTACGTGGCACCTAGATACTTTCTTAATCGTAACCTTAACTTTTCCCATAACCATTAGAAGCTTTTCACAAGAAAGTTTTGAGACCCGAGCAACGCAACGTTTGAAGTGAAAAGTTATCGATTGCGCAGTCGGAATTGTTCTTTAAACCGAGGGGGAGAAGATATTCACTTGAAAGGTATTAACTTGGGATTGGTTTTTGGGAAATTCAATCGCTGTAGCGTTATTCATCAAACAGAACCAAGTTGTTTGCACGTGGAGGAAATGCTTTACAATCGCAGAAACAAAGATTTCTTCTTAAAGATTGAGAAAATGTTAAATTGTTAGAAATTGTTTTCATAATCGATTGCTTTGATTGAGCATATGGTTGAAAATACTATTACTTAAATCATCTTTCAGTCGAAAGGGCAGTTTTTAGCCCTTAACTGGTGTGGTGATTTTTTTATAACATAAGTATATAGCCTCAGCAGCATAGTTTTTGTGCACTCAAAAAATGTAACAAATTAAAGAAGGAAAACTCCCAGTGATTTTGTGTCATTTTTTAAAATATAAATGCAATTGAAGCAGTACCGTAAATGACAAACACATGCATGGGTACTGGAAGAAGCATATGCAAGGCAGTGCACCTACTGAAAATCAGGAAAGAAAAAAAGAGTTATTTTTCCTCTTAATTAATTTTTTTTTCAATATTTTGTTTACTTTTTCCCTTAATTTATGTATTTATAATATAATTTTATTATTTAGTTTGTAACTTTTACATGTCATATTTTTTTTTTTATTTTAAAAAATAGTGGAAGAGGACCAAAAAAACCAGTTTAAAAAAAAAAAAAAACAGTGGAATTAACAGCGCACCTTAACAGTGCTCGTGGACAAAAACATATTAATAATTTTCATGAAGTATTTTCTTGTTGCTTTTACGTTAGTTACATTTTATTTTTAAAAGTGAGGGTTTAAAGTATACCCATACACCCGCTGCCGGCGCCCGTGAAGATGTACCCACATAAATATTTATTTAAACACTGTAAAACGCTTAAACGCAAAAGTTCGATTTTTCTGTAGTATACGACCTCATTAGTAAAGACATAATATATTATGCCATAATCATAATTGAGAAGCAGACCAGTCAGTTAATATTTTTCTAAGGTTGAGGTTTATGTACTCAATCCCAACTCAGGCATGGATGTACTTCTGGCCTTGTCCTTCCTCTGTGTGTATGACTGTGTAGTGAATGTCCGCCACACAGACCCTATAAACGGGTCTTCGGCAAGTGTGAGTGAAATTATTAAAAACAAAAAATGCATGTTACACAGCAAAAAAAACTAAATGTATGTATATTCATCAATGTCTCAAACCACGAGGGGAGGGGGCATTGCCCGCTACTGATCTTTGGCACAGATGTTTGAAAAACAAGCATACTGATTCAAACTGCCGCATTTCAACCAAGATGTTCAAACTTGTCCAAACTTCATTGAAACTGCTCCTTATAACTTATTATTCCGGCACTATATTTGTCAAGTATACTGCCGTGCTAAGCACAAAAGACATATCTGCACTTCTTAACAATATTATTGTCACCAGGTGATTCCTTGTGATATGTTTTACCTAAATACGATGCTTTATGGTCATTTGAGAACAAGAAATATTTTTAAAAAATTCAAAAAGTATCATCTGAATCAAACAGATATAGGCGCAAAGTTTAAGGAATAATATCTCAGTTTGAGCTCAGCAAGGCAGTATAACACTTTTTAAAATATTTACTGCAAAGTAAAAATACTTAGAATAATTATTGGTAGGCACGTAATTAAGGCATTTTATATTGCAGTAGTCTGCTGTACTATGCGCGAAAGTCGTATCTGCACTTTTTGTCAAAATTGAGTTATTGTCACAAATTGATTCTTATATATTTTACCTATAAGCAATGTTTCGTGGTCATTTTTTTGAATGGGAAACATTTTTGAAGAATTTGTGAAACTGCAGAATCTGAATCAAATGGATAAAAGCGAAAAACTTTTTAAAAAAAGTTCATTTTGTGCCGTGCTGCTGATACTACTTTGATTAGCACGACAATATTGTAGTAAACATTTTCTACAGTAATTTAAAGGATTATGCAGTACAAAGGGACAGTAAAAGTTGTGTTTTAACTTTTATTTGAACTATTTCATTCTCTCTTTGTCTTGAGTTTTGAGTTCATTTGATTTTTTTTTCATTTTTAGATGACGACTTAATAATAATAAAAGTCAGAATTCAGTGTCTTCAGCTTAAAAAAAAACATTTTTATGCACTTTTACATAGGTAAATCCTGATATTTATACCGTAGATAGTTTAATTAACATTTGCTTCCTCTTAAATAAAGTTTCTAAACTGCAATTTCTTTAGGTTATCCTTCCCAACAGTAAATGTAAATGATAAAGTAAGTAAAACAACTTCGTATTGTCCGTCCGTGAAAACCGCGTCTAGCACTAGTGAATCGTTCCACTTAATAAAAGGTGATGGGTTGTGAATGGGAACTTTCCAAAGTTTTCAATTTAAAGCTTGCATTTACTATCCTTTTTAAAAATATTCAACTAAACCATGTATTTGAAATTGGCATCAATCTACGTTGTTTAATACGGCTCAAAATGTTTATTAATCTTCCCTTTATTGTTATCTTACCTATCACCACTATTTTAGTAAGATCAGAGAAGACCTGACGCATGCGTAAATACGCGGGAGGTTTTACCTAAGAAAATCAGACAGTAGCGGGTTAAATTTAAAAAAATAACTTAGAATCCAAATCCATTTTTTTTTAGTCTTCAAGTTCTTCGATGATTGCTATTTATTGTAACGTAAGGGGGACAAGTAGGGTTTATTTTTTCAGCCTGTAATTATTCTAGGTGGAGCGCTATGTAGTTGACCTCTGACAACCCGTATGATTCCCGTTTTTGGTTTGAATGCACAATAAAGGGCGGAGAAAGTGCTGCAGGGGAAGAACTTGACTAATCACTAGATGCGGCAGACATCAGAAAACTTTATATATGAGAGGGTACAATTACAAAATCTTCAAGTGTAAATTAGTGCTCGAGTATTTTTCACTCATAAAATTATCTGGAATAACCAGATATTTTTTCCGAGGGTACAAGGGGAATTTAAAGCACGAATCTTTCACTGATGTGTTCGCTTTGGTGATAGAAAGATAAGTGGCTTGTCTTATTGATTAATATTGCATATTTTAAGTGAAAAACGGCTCTACATTTGTACTTCTGTGGTATGTACGTACACATGAAAATATGCTTTTAAACTGAAAATGTTTGTGCTGACTGAGTTACGGCTTTAATTACTTTTACCGAAGATCAGAAAAACTAGCAAAGCTTCAGTAAAATTTTTGTAAAAGAGGAATTAATATTATAGTGCTTTGTGAAAGATTTTGGATCCGAATTCAATCATGCAACTGCTTCTTGAAGAGACTTTTACTCTATTTTGTAATTTTGGATTTCTTTTAAAACGTATGCTATCTTAAGCATACGTTTTAAAAGAAACATTGTCCTTTTAATCTTATTGAAGTTTTGCTCTACCGTTCATGGAATATCAAGTGACAGAGTTCGAAGGTAAGAGTTTATTTTGTGGCTTTTTTAAAGTTGAGTAAATTTCTTATTGAATGATAACAAAGGCAATATAGAATTAAGTATTTCAATTTTTAATCCTTGCGTATGCTTACAAGCATTGTAGTTTTTTTTAATCACATTAATCAGTTAATTTTTTTTTTGTGGGAGCTAAACGGGAACATTAAACTAGCTTGAATAATATTGCTTTTCGAAAACGATGTATTTTAATGACAAAATTGCACCCCCTCGTAATTATATATTTTAAACAATGCGTGTCAGAGACGGTGAGGTTTACTTTGGGGAGAAAATGAATTTGAGACAACTGCATTTAATTTTGCATACCATTGCTTCTCAAGAAATTATTTTACAATACAGTGCAAAGTGATGCAACCTTCTGGTTTAAGTATTGTCCTAGTAAAAATTTCACTTGGTTGATATTTTTTTTCTAAGTTTGTTTTTCTAAGTCAATATGGATACAGGGTGGTTCGTTTTTATTTGCATAATCTTTATTTTCACAACTGTTTGTCCTAGATGCATACTTCCAGTTGCAAAATTGCTCAAAATAAGGTGCGGAAGTTAGGATATATAAGTTTGAAGCTTAAAAAAAAGTCAAAAAATACGAAATCCAACTTTACTTTCAGACTCCAGGTTCCTTAACTGATATTTAGGGAAACAATATCCGTTGAAAAATAATTTCAACACAAAAAATGAAGGATTTCCAATTAAAGCTCTAAGAGATATTAAAGCTTAAAGTTTTACGGGTTCATGCAAAAAAAGGAATTCGGAACGTATCGCCCATTCAGTAAAATGATCGGTCATCATTCTGTTGAAGTCACTAACTCCTTCTAGCTATGTATGTTTACCCCCAACAAGTGTTACTTACTTCGAGTGTAAAGTGTAGTAAGTCACAAAACCCTGCATTTCATATCTCGTGACTACTGGTCGTACTAATGTCAAACTTTTTGTTTGATTTTTTTTTTTTTTTTTTTGAATACTCTTGATTTCCCCAATTATAAGTAAGGGGACTTAGGATCCGTATAAAAATTTACATTTCGTATTTTTTACTAAATGTTTTTTCGCTTCAAAATTTTATTGCCTTAACTCTGTTCCTCATTTTGAGCATTTTTGAAAGTATGACTCTAGGACGAACGGTGTCGAAAAAATAAAGGTCGTACAAGTTGAAACGAAACATGCTGTATACATTTCGCTTACTTTTTTCCCCAAATAACCGATCCTTTGTGGTACAGAATGATTGTAGTTCGAAATCCGCTAGTGGTGAATTTTGGCATTATAAGTGCGGGGCAAAATATTTTGAAAGTCAAGTGCTTCATTTTAGACCTTTCGTGACTTAAAGAGGAGAGTCTTTTTTGATTCTCTCCCTTAAATGCTTTGCAATAATAGTTTCTAAAATTTAATTTTCCTAGTTTTGTCGACGTTTGAAGAATGAGAAGGAATCGAGGGCTCTCCCATGGTCATTCTTTAAAACTGAGATCTTCAAAAAAGCGTTCGGGCGGCCCCTCATGATTTAAAGGTACGGGGGGGGGACTCTTTCTCCCAAAATACTCCGATACCGGTTGTACCTCCACCTGTTGGCAATTCAACCCGAGTTTATTGTCCAAAAACGATGTCGATTCATTATCCTTGGTCAGTTGTAAAGTACGTTCTTTGAAGTCAATTTCTGTACGTAAATTGAGAAAGTCTGTGCTGATAAAAATACTTCTGTTAACACGTACGGAAGCTTCAACCTGTTTATTCTCTAAAAATTTGGCCTCCAGGAAAAAAAAAAACTTTTTAGACACACAGGCAAAAGATATCTCATTGGAATTCTGTTCGACTGCTTGTAAAGAATAGTTCCATTAAACAAAAAGCTCTCGAATATGTAAAACCCAAGTTAGTATTAGGTTAGCGAACCTTAAACTTGTAAAATGTTTAACAAATTTCTCTTCTTACATTACAGTGTGCACTAGTTTACATGTGAAAATAAAATAAATTCAACAGGTAAAATAAAAATTTGTCAATGTCATACCATGGACTTTCCCAAACTTCAAACTTAAAATTTCACTGATTGATAGTAAGAAATAAAAACTTTAAAAGCGAAGACAGTAATCGACTGGGTGTATTTAATGGCTACATTACAACTGTATTTGGAAATTTATGCATAAAAAATCAATTCCACTGCTTATTTTCCATAAAAATTTGTCCATAGATGTAATGGCCATTCGAATATCATGTGCGTTTTACTTCAATCACCACTAAAAGACTTTTACATTCAGCTAACTGATAGCAGAACAAGACTCTATATTCTGACAAATAGACAGGTCTGGCGTAAAAGCGTAAAAACTATCTAATTTTGCTCTTTTTATTCAAAATTTCAGACAGAGTATTTATTATGTGTCACTACGAATTTACAATCATCTTTTCCCCGCGCTTAATCAAATGCATTAAGCGTGAAGCTTGGAGTGGGATTGAAAAATCAATCAGGCCCAGCACATCTTCTACATCAATCATAGAAAACGAGCAGCGTAATACAGCTTAACCAGTAATTATTTTAACTTTTTGAACTAATTTCATTAATTAGGACGGATATTTTCTTCTATTCGCGGACATTTGAAAATAAATGTTGCGGGAGGAGGTGTCAGGAGTCTTAAGCTCTGAATTATGTGGGACAAAAATCAATAAAATGGTTTAACTTGTACAAGAGAAGACAAGCCTCTCTAATGCGTTTATGGGGAGAATGAAAAATAACACGTGAAACATTAGATACCTCGTATATTAAAGAAGAGTGTCAAAGCATTATTGCTAGTAAAAAGTGAGATGCAAATTAGTTAAATTCTTACTCGATTGTGTCTGAGGTTTTTAAGGGTCTTTGAGGGTCAAGTTAGGGGTTTTCCCTATTAGTACAAGGTCCGGCTTTGATTTACCTACCCTCTTCGAGTTTCCTAATATGTTTTATATAAAACTGTGGTAAAAAATATTACAAACACAATGGTATAAGGCTGACTAAGCAAAAGTGCTCCTTTCATAGGGTTGTAGCGATTTTAAAATTTCAATAATGCAATCATTTGGCAGATTTTCTGCAGTTATCTTCAAGTTAAAGAAGACAGTTAGCAGAGAGCTGCAAAATTTCTCTCCTTTTTATTATTTTTATTATTTTTTTTGCAGATTTTTTTAAAAGCTCATAATTCAGGAAGGCACATCATTTCTTAATCACGTAGCTAATTTCTTACGAAAGTGTAGAGTTTTAGCCAAATAACTGTTATTTGTGACAGAATTAGATCTGCTTTCAGTTTTCAAAAAACTGCAGATATATTGCAGATTCTTGCAAAATGGAAAGATACCCGCAGAAAGACTGCAGTTTTACTCAGCTACTGGAACTTCAAATCGTGACAACCCTATGATTAGATCACTTTTGCTTGGATAGCTATTTTATATGCCACCGTGTTAAGAATATGCTTATCTACATTTTTATGCATAACTTATTAGGAAACTCGATAAGTGTAGGTCACCCTAGGTGGGATCTAAGACTAAAGACAGCTGCGAAATTTTGGAACGAGATATTTTATGGCTTAAGATTTTTGGTTCAGCTCTCACTAGTTTTTCAAAATTGGTGGAAATGTTATTATTTTTTAGAAGGCTAATGCTCAGTTTTCGCTTGCCAAATTAAACGATTTTAATAGCCATGACTGTTTAAAATATCATGTGATTTGATGATTTTTTGGTTTAACTTTGATCGTAATTGGGTTGAAATTAACTCTTTAGCGACTATAAACTTTGTTGGCTTTATTACTAAGACAATGAATCATATCAAAATTTTTGCCTTGAAATGTTTCTGAAATTCAGAAATTGCGTGCAGTATTTGTATTCGAAACAAATTATAGAAAAAATCGTCTTAATTAGTATCGTTGATTTGTTACTCTAAAGTGCTACACTAGAGAAATTCGCTGTGACCGATGCATTATTTCTTCTGAAAATTAAACAACTATTGTCTACCAAATGTTGTTAAAACCAAATCCTAAAACTACTGAAAAGTAGTGAAATTGTTAAAAATTTAAGTAATAAACTATTCTAATATCATCATCATGTATATTATTTGTCTAGCCTTTTTATCAGTTACAAAGCCAGATCTTACTTCTTTATCCAATTCCATGATGTCCCCCTCATTTTAAAGCTTATCGTACCGGTTACAAACAAAAATAGACCAGCGGTCTATTTTTTTTTTTTTTAATTCGTCAAAAAATAATTTCTTTCTGCTTTTTATGACATTGCTTTAATAAATAGCATCCGAAAAGTAAGACGCATTGAGCGCCGGTACTAGTATTGGAAAATGTATGAGCTCCAAATTGGGCGAAAAAATATCTTTTTATGTTTTGTTTTTTTTAAACAGGATTCTAATCCAGCTTTCCATCCGCATACGTATTATTTTTGTACATAATAGTTTTAGTAATACTTCATCAAATTTCAAAAGTAAAACATCATTTTAAAGATTTTTTGCACCACTATCAGCGAAAAATAATCAGGCAGCCCACAATTTTGTAGTTGTTAAAAAAAATACTTTGTTTGTTGTTGCGTCATAGTTCATTTATTATTACTATGACGGAAAGTATTTGTTGCCATTGTCTCTAGAGGTTGGACTTCTTTGTCAACATGTAAGACAACACACATGCACCACAAGGATGAGGAAAACACCCAGGGTACCGGCGGGAACCTGCGACTTCTTGCTTTCGTGGCGAATCTTCTAAATCTGCAAAAAAAAAAAAAAAAAAAAAAAAAAAAAAAAAAAAAAAAAAAAAAAAAAAAAAAACTTAAAACAAATACTTTAAAAAACTACGCTTTTGCGTCCCTTCTGTAATCTGCAAGTGCATCGCACGGGTTAGCTAGTATTTTCAAAATTAAATCTTATTTAACTGGGGGAAAAAAAACTTGGAACTTTTTCTTCGACTTTGGCTTCTCCTTTTTGCTTTCTTGTACGAAGCAGCAGAAGAATAATATTTCCGACAAATTTCTCACTCTGATATCAGCGTAAATTTCTATTGAATAACATCCCTGAAACAGTTCAGTTTTTTTGTGCTGTTTGTTGGTAGTTCTTATGCCTAAGAAAATGTAGATATTTATTTTGGCAATAGTAGCAATAATTTGACAAATTTTATGGTGTTATATGCACATAAAATTGCACAATTCAAAAACAGTCAGGCACAAAGCTTTGAAATTTTGACGTGTCTCCCTTTTAATGAAGGATTACTACCTTTTTTTTAGAGAAATCCAGGAATTACTTTTTGCTCCATCACCCATAAAAAAATCCCAAAAGGCAAATATTTTTTTAAAGTTACTATAGACTGAAACCGGCTTTCTTTTTCTTATATACTTAATTTCACAGAACATTTGACTTTTTCGGTTACGATTATTTTCTGCGCTTTCTAAAGGAACACCTCTCACAACAAGAAAAAAAATAATGCTATTCACTGAAAATATTAGAGATAAAAGATATAATTAAAAAAGAGAAAAGATATAATTAAAAAAAAATAGCGAGACATAATCTTTCGCTAAAAATTGCATTTTAAAATTCAAAATTCATTACATTTTTAATATTAAACAAAAAAGGGAGACATCCTGTAGAGAACATAAAAAGGAGAAGTGTAAAATATAGCATTTGCGATCCAAAGAAGCTTCAACGTATGAAACACAGCTGAATATTTTCATACAATTCGTTATTGAGATGGGTAAAGATTAGGGTAGTTCAGATTTCCTTCATTTTTTTTTTGTTAAAATCTATTTTGTTTACATTTAAGCATAAGATCACTATGATTTTTGAGTGATTTTTTTTGTGAGTTTGTGAGTTTTTTACTAAAGAGAACATTTTTTTACCAAAGCATTCTTTCAGTTATTCTGATTTTCCATCACACAAATATTAGTTTAAACAAATGGAAAGTTACTTAATCTGTCTAACCTTTGATACAATCAACTATTTGGCAGCAACGCAGCAAACAATGTAGATTGCAGTACGCGACTGGTGCATGTTTTGTCCGATGGTTTTCAAAAACTTTTAAAGCAATACTTAAAAAAAAAAAAAAAATTCAGCAAGACAACCAAAGTGTCATTATTTTTTAGCTAAAAGAGGCGGAATTTTCTTTAACATGATTCTTCACTTTTAGAATCTGATTTTTTGAAGAAGTTACGGCGTTGTCACAGAAAAATACCATGAGAAGTAATTCATACACTATGTCATAAAATCTTTAATAGAAACAATTAAATTATCAACCAAGAAAACATTCTTTTATTGAATAACAGAAATGCATTTCCAGTCTCGAAACTGTAACAAATTTATCAAATGTAGCAGAGGAAATATGCAACACTTTCATTTCCCGTTTTACGAAACACCCTTAATACTTTAAGCTATCGTCGATGCTGCTCTAAATATTTTAACAAGGTGGCGTTAAAGCTCTTGTCAAATATACGAATCTCGAGTAACGCTTACAAGAATTCCTTCCGCTATCTACTTCGGAATTAGCTTCACAGAAGGAATTCCATTCTTTGTGTTATGGATTTGTTTTAGCTCAGTTATTAATGCACTAAATGTACAGCTGAGTGCATGGGATGTTATTAAGTCTAAAAGCAAACACGGGTATTGATCGATCTTTGCTGGTAACAAAAGACATTTTCGAAACTATTTTCTCTTATAAATTGCTCTTATTTTCTGCTTCTAAGTGTAGTTTTAAAACCGATTTCTCTAGTAAGGCTGTGTGCTTAATGAAGCAATTTTTGTGTAGTTTTTGCAGCTGGTAGTAAGTTTTAGTCAGATTATTTCACGAGGTATTTAAATACTGTAAAAATTTATTTTTCATGTTTAGTCAATCAAGTATCAGAAAACAAAATCTTTATTTTTCTGGTTTTTTTTTTTCTAATAGTGAAAACTTTTACTATTCAAAATTGAATTTAAAAATTGCCGTATTTTTATTCAATTAATAATTTTTACCGCCTTTCTACTTTCCCCCTTTCTTCCGGATAGGTATTTTTTATGGTTTTTAAGTAAGGAATAGTTTTTAAAAATAGCTATCCACTGCAGTGGAGTCGGAGTAGGTCACTTTCCCTTTAATTCATTTGGGCTTACAGAGATTAAATTTAGTATACTTTAATATTTATTATATATTGCAGGTAAAGCTGGGTACGAATCCCCTCGGTTGTTTTGTCTTAACGTGCTTTTGGTTTAGACAGGAAGTTTTTGCTCTGCATCAAGACTTCTGCGATTTTCAGAATATCAAATTTTTATAGTGCACTACAGGCCAGGTCCGTCGTTTAAGGGGGGGGGGGCAGGTGGCTCAATCGCCCCCTCTGACTGAGAGATGCATTTACATATAAGTGGTCGTGGTTTTTTACGTTTTCCGATGAAATTGCATTGTGCTTGTACCCTTTGCCCCCCCCCCCGGAAAAACTTGAAATGACGTCCCTCCAATAGGCTTCCAAACTTTTCCAATTCGTATCACCTTTTGAAGAGTTGGAATTTTTCCTCGCCACCCTAATCCATATCTATTATCTGTAGGGTTATGCGCCAAATAAGGCTATGTAAACCAATAACGTACTCCTCCCATTTTTGGATGCAGTATATGAAACATTTGCTAGATCGTGACTTTATTGCCATTAGAAAGGATAATAACTGATTATAAAGCGTATTGCACAAGCAATTTGTAACCACCATGCTACAATGTAACAAATTATTACAGAAAATATTGACGCTTCTTGATGGTGAAAAAAAATCAGGGGGATCCCTCATTTTTGCGTGTGGAGGAGGCAAGCCCCTCCGTTTTCCCCTCCCTGAGTCGCCACCACTGAAAAACACTGCAATATCCCATTCTTTCTAAATCCTCTTAAGTCAACAAACGTATACTCAGTAAAATCTTTGTTTGCCGTGTACATTTTGCCTCTTCCTGTGATAACCACTTCAGGAACCTGCAAGACCTTTAGTTTCGCAGTCGTTCGTTCTAAATACAGTTGAATAAAAAATTGCTTAAAATAACCTTCAAATTTAAGATATTCAAAGTTTAACACTAGTACGACCGATATTCACAGCGAAAGGAAATTCAGGGTTTTGTGACGTACACTACATTACACTCGTTCTCAATAACATATTTGGGGGGAAATATAGTGGCTAACAAAAGTTAAAAATTACATGTGTGCATGGAGTGGGCAATTTCAAATTGAACGAGATTTTGTAAGATACTCTTTTAGAACATAGCATAACATTTGCATTCATTTTTTAATAGCAGTGAAAAATATAAATATTTTGTGTTTTTATTTCGACAAACTGTCATTCTACTGAAAGAGCGATATGTTCCTCTCTCGTTTTTTGGACGGGCTTTTAAAACTTTTATCTTCAATATCTCTTTGAGTTTTAATCACACATATTTCACCGCTTTTCTGTAATATATCAAAGTTTAATCCTGTACTATCTTTTACATTGGGTAAAATTTTATTTACATGGATATAGGAATCCTAAACTTTTATTTTTTTAATCGTCCTTTTCCCCTTTATTCATGCACTTAATTGCAGCTTGTTTATTTAATGAAGCTTTTTTTAAGATTGAAATGGGGGAAAATATGGAAATTATGAAAGTACTAAGAATGTTTTTTTGTATATGTAACTATTACAAAACAATATTCTCTATTGATTACATTTTTAATGACGTGAATAAAAAAAAATATTTTTAATCAACCTACGTTTGGGCCTGTGATTTCTGCTATGAATAACTATTTTTTCATTTCAACACTAAAAATTGATAATCAGGCAACAAAAAGGCTAAAAGAACGCTGACATTTGGTCAAAACTGAAAATAATTTATAATCTACTTTGTCTGTCAGTTGGATCATTTGCGAAAACCAAAACCCATAAAAGCTTATGAATTTGTGTTAGCCATGCTCCATTTCAAGAAATTGCTTTTAATAATATATCAGTTTGAAGTAAAGTGAAGTTGTTCAAATTCCTTCAAATGTTCAGACTCCTTCTGAAAATTGTTGTGAAATGCAAATTTTTAGGTTTGGCGAAAAAATTTCGAATACTCAGACGTTACTTCATC
The DNA here is from genome assembly GCA_038373865.1 of Uloborus plumipes. Lineage (NCBI taxonomy): Eukaryota > Metazoa > Arthropoda > Arachnida > Araneae > Uloboridae > Uloborus > Uloborus plumipes. Next base: position 417,831 of record JAXGGA010000002.1, read on the forward strand.
ATTTTAAATTGATACTCATGTAGCATCAAATCATCGGATTTTGCTCGGCCGATCAAGAAACTCCTCGTAAACTGATCTTGTAACGCACGATGACATCGTTCCGATCAGTATCCGAGCACGGTTTTCGATGAGCTACTTTTCATCGGAAAGCGATATCCTTCCGATCAACTTTCCCGATGAAAATAAGATGAGTTATATTCCATCGGAAAACGATATCCTTCCGATCAAGTTTCCCGATGAAATTCCTCGGCACGGGACTGTTCTGCTCGTAAATTGCTCCAAATCTCATCGTATTCTCATCGGATTTTACTGCTCGGATTCTGCTCGGCCGATGAGACATATTGGATCATCGGCCGATGAGAATTTCATCGGGTTTCGATGAATGGCCGATCATCGGCCGATGAGATGATGCTGCTAGGGTACCTCCTTATCATAATCAAAGACTCAACTTATAGGTTTGAATCACACTTCTAAGTGAAAAACATTTTATAATGTAATTTTAATTTGAGAAATGAAAAACAGCTGTATATGGGATTTGAAGTTTTGATTAATTGTCTTATGCAACTGTTTAAATTATTTGGCATGTCGTGCCTTTTTTTTCGTCGTCAAAATATTTAAAAAGGCATTAAAAAAATTATCTCTTCGACAGAAAGTAAACTTTATGGAATCATTCGGACGCAGAAAGATTTTTATTTCTAACAACAAAGAGAAATGGTTTTAAAATGTAAGTTTGCGGAAGCAATCCTCTGTTTGATGCAAAAAAAAATGTTCGAAAGAACAAAAAAAAAAAATACATTGTCATTTTTATCGGTAGATTTGAATCTTTGAAACCTCCATCGGTTCCATATTCTCAATAGTAATGTAGTAGCTCTTCGTTCAAAATAACTATTGCTTATATACAGGGTGTCCACTCCAATCGTGGACCAATAGCTAATTTCTAAACCGTTAGAGATAAGCATATAGTTTATTTAGGAAAAAATCTCCAAATTACGAAAGGAATTTTGGGTCGATTCAATGTTTTTCAAAAAATCAAATTTTGAAAGAGTTACGAAATTTAAATTTTTATACAGCCCCCCAATCCTATCAAACATATTTAGTAAAACATTCTTGACACTGTAACGTTTAAAACTAAAAAAAAATCACTCTTCTACCACAAAAATTGACCGAGTTATGACGTTTTGAAAAATCAAGATTTTGCATTATTTCATGACGTCATCGAGCGATCGCTTAAGGGACCGTATGCGAAATCCTTCAAAATCTTGATTTTTCAAAACGTCATAACTCGGTCAATTTTTGTGGTAGAAGAGTGATTTTTTTTAGTTTTAAACGTTACAGTGTCAAAAATGTTTTACTAAATATGATTGATAGGACTGGGGGGCTGTATAAAAATTTAAATTTCGTAACTCTTTCAAAATTTGATTTTTTGAAAAACATTGAATAGACCCAAAATTCCTTTCATAATTTAGAGATTTTTTCCTAAATAAACTATATGCTTATCTCTAACGGTTTAGAAATTAGCTATTGGTCCACGATTGGAGTGGACACCCTGTATATTATGCTTCGTATTTTAAGAAATGACATTTTAACAGGGACGTCATTTCAAGTTTTTCCAGGGGGGGGGAGCAAAGGTCCAAACACAATGCAATTTGATCGGAAAACATTAAAAACCACTCCCACTTATATATAAATTCATTGATTTCTTAAAACCAGGGGGAGGGAGGCAATTGAGGGGGGGGGCCTGTTTCAAGCCGAAATTTTAGTTATTGTAGATTTGCTTTATTTAGTTAAAAATTTTATTTTTTCAGATACATGTGATTCACGAGCTCCAAAATTTATTTTAGAGGGAAGAGGGGTTACAACAGTCCCTACATGTGCGTAAACTGCACGTCAATAATTGGTAAATTGTGTCAAAAGAAGAGCTCTGGAGGGGGGAGGTGACCCCGTAAAATGTTCCTTCACTGTGATTTGGTTCTTATCTCTAATTTAAAATTCTAAAAATGTGTTGCTAAATCTTGCAATATCGAGAAACAAAACAATACAAATATATATTAATGACTAAAAATAGAAATAAGTACTTTTTCTGTAAACTTACTATGCCAGCCGAAATGAAATAACTCTCGCCTCTACTTTCATACAGTTTTCCTAGGGAAATAAGGATCATTTTATTTTCTTTAAGTTTTCAAACCTTGCTACCATTATTTATGTCACTGCACTTATAATTGTGATATTAGTTGCTACCAAAATATAAATGTAACCGGTGAAGTCATCTTTTACTTTTTTGGAAAACTAATGATCAATACACTTCAATCTCTTATCCAATATTATCATTTCCTCTATGACTCTAACTCCCGGCATTTTGGATAAATGTTTCTAATAACACTGGTAAACAAGGTTTCTGTTCCTCGTTGAGTAAGTGGTGATTTTTATATTTTAGGGGGTGCTAAAAAAAAATATGGCAATAAAAGTGTACCATCACGCACAGATTTTTGAAAAATCCAAAATTTTGAAAATATTACTTTAATGACATTTATGCAACACATATGCAGTATTTCTGTCATTTACCAATTTATATAAACCATTATTAGGCTTAAAACTAATATATAATGCAAAAAATATATATTGTTAAAAAATGAGAACGGTCATGAAAATGAACTAAAGACATTTTTGACGAAAAAAAATGATACTCGTAAAAATTTCCCAAATTTCATTTTTTTGTCGCTGTAATTGCTTTAACTGCGAATGATCTCTTGTAAGCCTTATCACAAACTTTTCTAATAAGATTCCAACAGTATTTGCCGAGCTTATTACGAGTCCAATGTTCTTGATATATCGCTTCCATTGCAGAAATATCTTGGCGAAAGCGCTCCCCATGCTCGTCACTCATATCTTCTCATGACCGTTTCTCATACTTTCAGGTAAAACATCGAAGTGAAGGGTTAAAATATGAATTTTCAGTGACTTTGAACACCTGAATATAACTTTTTAACAAGTTTTTAATTAATTTTCGTTGCTTAAAATTTATTTTCCTCACTTAAGCCTTTATGCCCCGACAGGCCTCAGAAGTCCCGCTTATATTAATTTAGTATTATGAATCCTATATGACTGGAGTCATGCTGAAGCTAAAGTACCACTCCTTGTACTTCACTGGGAGGACGACAGATGGTGCCTGCAATAGGAAACAGTTTTCTTAGGGGCTTTAAGGTGTAGGGGGCCTTAGAACCTACTGATTTTCAAAATTTGCGAAATTAATTTGTGACATAAAAAGTTAAACATACAATTTTGTTGTAAATATGCCTAAATCAGGTGCAGAAAGAACAAGAACGTGAAGTGCGAGCGAAGTGATAGTTTGAAAAAAAGAAACTGTAAATTAAAAGGTGAACAAGATAGTGTCGAAAGGAGTAAGATACGTATTTTTTCGACGGTGAAAATAACCCAGGTAGCACAAATAACCTTTAAACGTTTTATTAACGTTTTTAAGCGGTTGTTACAACGTTAATAACCATTTTACAACCGTTAAAAAACGAAGTGTGCTACTTGGGAATGAGGACAATGAACCAGCACCTTGACTCGCCCAGTTCTTCTTGCGCTTATGAATGATAGTACAGTAAACTTTCGATTATCCGCGGAATTGGTCGGCATTTTAAACTCGGATAAGCGAATACCGCGGATAATCTGAAAATTGGTGAAAAACAATAGTACTGTACGATAGCTGAAAAAATCAATAACACTCATATCTATATACTTTCAAATTATAGCTAAAAATGATAACATTGGATGTGAAAAAAAACTTTAACTGCTCAAAATAAACAACGGATTCAAAATCACCGTGAAAAGATAAAAATAGAAGCGTGAAAACCCGCGGATAATCGGAAGTTTACTGTGTACAGCAGGGGTCTCCAACCTTTTTTACTCGGGGGCCAAATTGAAAATTTTTGAAAGCGAGGCGGGCCTACGGTCCAAAAATAGTTCAGTTCAGATGGTTTTTTTGTAACATTACGAAAACTCGTAAAATTTAGAGAGCAGTTCAGAAAACTGAATCAAAATTCATTTTTCCCACAAAATGTATTTTGCTCTTCAAAAGGAGTTAAAAAAAAAAAAAAAAAGCCAAACGAGACTAAAAACTAAATCCTTGCTATGTACTACAATTTCATTAAATGAATTTTATGTATCAATTAGGGATGCACCGATTAATCGGCAATGCCGATTAATCGGCCATAATCGGCCTCTCAGCCGATTATTGATAATCGGTAAAATGTTGCCGATTAATCGGCGAAAAAAATATTTTTTAAACATCATTTTCCAAAGCATATATTCAATAAGGAACTATGATGATTTAATTTACTAACTATAAATAATTTTCTGCAAAGATTACTATAACATATAATACGGATGTGTACAAAGTAAAAGCGAAAGAAATAGTTCAAAAAGTGCGTAAAATTCAATGAAATATTAAAAATTAATCCTACAGCTGTTATTCACATGACACTATTTGAATAATTAATTAAATTGCAGGACCTCTAAATTGAAATGTGAAACACATGAGTAGTATCATTTTACTCATATTTGGCCAAAGTTTGTCGATAAAACGGAGGAAAAATATTTTTAAAATAAAATAACTTTTAGTACGCCTTGTACAAGAATTAACCGTGAAAAATATTTATAAACAATAAATAATTTTCTGCAAAGTGTAACATATAGTACGAAAAGGTAATGAGAAACGTAGTGAGAAAAAACAAGACAAATAATTCGAAAACTATAACCGAACGAGTATTAAAAAAAGGTTGATATAAATTTCTTAATAAATTAAATTTTTCAAAATTTGAATAAATATGCAATGTTGAAACATTTTTCATGTGTCAATGTTTTTCTCCATTATCATAGTGTTTTACACAACTTTATAATTTTCACAAAGAATAAGTTTTGGACAAAATGGGTATTTAATAATTGAAAAATTAATTTAAAAGTGCACTTAAAATAGCGTGCTCGCCAGTAGTGTACATAGACTTGGGTGCGCCCTCCTGCAAGGTTTGAAAGTGCGCCCTCATCCCCCTATTAAACTGTTTTTTAAAAATTTCTCGTACACCTCATAGTGGTATTTTTCCGAATTGTTCTTCCTCAAACCCCGTGCTGGCGGTTGCGGGGGTGCTATGTACGCCACTGTTACTCACCACAGTCTCCCACCTGTTTCTTATTTGAATTATCGTGTTTAGTTAATTTTCTTAACAATTACATGAAAATTAGCTAAAAGGAATCGGATCAAATTTTTAAATTATTTTGGAGCGGTTTAGAAAAATAATCTCTCAGAAATAAATTAATCACAAGTATTTCGAAAATCGAAATTGTAAAAGAAAAAAAAGTAATGGAGAAATTTAAAATAGAAAAATGATAATCGGCCAAGCCGATTAATCGGCCGATTATGAACAGCCGATTAATCGGTAATCGGTAATCGGCCAATTTGCTTATCGGTGCATCCCTAGTATCAATGATGATAAGAAACTTAACAATAAATGAGGACAGAGCAAGTGCAACGCTTAGGACAATTTTTAATGAGAAGATTGCATTTGTTTGCCTCTTAAAATTTCAGTCCATTTAGGGTCAAACTTTGTAGTTCCGATCATTAAAGTTGATTTTAAATGTTCATTTGATAAAGAGGATCTGTACTTAGGTTTAACATACTTCATTTTTGAAAATGTCTGCTCACACTTGTAGGTAGACCCAAAAAGAAAAAACATAACTCGAGAGTGATTTTTTATGTTCTTAAAGTCTTTTTCTGGGAGAGAACTGTAAAATGAAAGTAGATTACCTTCTTTTTGGCATTCCAGGAGAGCAGTCTTGAGTGAGTCGTTGATAGTAAGTTTGATGACTTTAAGTTGGATTTCAGCAGGCACTTTGTCTATATCGCAGTTAAAAGGGTTTTGAAAAATCTGGATATCATCTGATGTACGGTCAAAGTCTTCAAAAGGCCTCTTAAATTCATCTCGTAGGTTAGACATGATATCCAAAACGTATTCCTTGGGAAAGGAAGCAGTACTTAATGCGCCTAAGTTTTTACACGTTTCAAAGGGATCAAAGTTCATCGATCCTAAATGCTTCTCGAAAAGCATGAGTTTTTGTCTGAAAGCTTTGACATGCCAGTATAAGTCACAAATTGAAGAGTTTTCCCCTTGCAGCTTTAAATGCAAAAAATTAATATGTGTGATGGGATCAACAAGAAAAGCTAATTTCCAGACAAATACACTGTCAGAAAGTTCAGGTACAGGATGCCGACGTTCAGTCATAAAAATATCAAAAAATCGCTGCAATACTTTGCCTCTACTTAACTAGTGAACTTTACAAATGGAAAGGAACATCTGGATAAACGCTGTCAATTTCAGCAAGAAATTTTTTGAATTGGCGATGTTTAAGAGAACTGGATCTAATAAAGTTAACTGTTTTGACAACTACATATCCATTACTTCAGCTACATCCATGTGTTTCCCGCACAACGCTTGTTGATGGATAATACAGTGAAAAACTATGGGATTAATTCCTCCAGCTGTTTTCACAGAATTACATATGTTTTCAACTACTCCAATTTTTGTGCCAGACATATTTTTCCCTCCATCTGTAGCTACACATCTTAGACGTGTGAAATCAAGCCCGAGATCAGAAATGGTCTCACTACTTTACTGAAAATTTTGTCTTCGGTCACATTGCTCACCATAGAGTGAATATCAGACAATTCTTCAATGATTTTAAATTCTCTGTTCACACCACGAACAAATAAAAGTACTTGAGTCGAGTCAGTAACATCAGTTGAGTCATCCAGAGCGATTGAGAACCATTCAAAATCCTTGCAAGCGTCTTTAAGCTGATTGAAAATAAAAAAAAAAAAAGATTTTTTCCGCGGGCCGGAAAAAATCTGCTCGAGGGCCGGATCCGGCCCGCGGGCCGTAGGTTGGAGAACCCTGGTATACAGTATTGATTCTAATTAAAGACTGCACATATTATTTTCAAGCGAGCTTTTGTAAATAATCCATAACAAGTCTATAATTTATCTTTTCAAAACGAAGAAGATGATGCACAGTGCATCATCTTCAGAATATCAGAATATATGCTATTCAAAGTAATTAATGAATAATTAAAATGTTTCCCTGTAATATAAAAGTTAAACTTCTATGGCAAGTCTTTACGGTGCACCATATATTTTTTTTTCTTCTTCTCATTAATAATTATATATTTATTTATTTGTGAAAAAAAGTATTTTGAAGAAATTAAAAATGTATTGCAATTATACAATATTGCATTCTGAAAAAAAAAATAAAAACAGCACTACTACAACGGATTTTTACCAAAAATACTACACCATTTTACGTTTAACTTGACAACAATCATAGAAAAAGCTATTATTTCAACATAACGCTTTATCCCTTTTCTCTCGGCAATTTGTCTTAGTATTTTATAATTCATAAACTTCCCTCTGGGGATTTTTCTAGCATCGTTGCAACGGACAATTGATTTTAAAAATAAAAGGGTCTAACCCAAAAGGGCATTTATTTATTAATAAATTTTCCTAATACCGGGAAACATTTTGAGCACTATTCCGTGACTTTCTTCTGTTTGTCAAAATATTTTATCCGGCGGGAATGAATGTATAGAATGAAGTGAATGACAAATAAATTTGCGTTCTTTATGAATGTTGAAGTACAATTGAAGATACTGAAGAGTTAAATGGATGAAGATGATATGTGACCAAAAATTATATACTTTCAGAAATCTATAGTAGGGCGGAGCGAAAAAAATATATCACTTAGTTCTCAAGTAATAATAAAAAGGAAAACTTTTTTTTTTTAAATAAACAGTTTTGAATTGAATTTCATGTATTTTTTTGTTTGCTGGAACATAAAGTAAAATAAAATTTCTTTCCAACTTTTTCCATTAGAAAATGAAAATTACTTTTAAATGAACATAAAATGTTCAAATTTGTTACCTGGTGATTTAATTCGTTAATAAACAAGAGGAAGCATAAAATATAATGGAATTATTTTTATAGCGAAAACATATACATTTCTTTGCAGTAATCTTCTTTTTCTCAAATAAGTGATTTGTAGGTATTGAAAAAAATATATTAAGTCTGTTATATTAAAATAAAGCATATGTTGCAGAAATGCAACATTTGGATGTTAAGGGTTAAAAACAAACTGATATTTTAAAAATTATTTATAGTAGCAAGCTGAGTTAAACTATTATGAATCCATCTGCTGTTCATTTAATTCAAGCGTCAGCGACATCTTCAGTCGCCAATTCTTCCTCTTTGACGGGGCTAGTGACACCATTATATTCTTTATTTTAAAATGTTAGTCAAAATAGTCAAAAGGAGAAACAGAAGTCATGTTTATAAGCTACGAAGTCTATCCATCAAAAACCTTAATTTTCTCCAACCTTAATTTCCCCAAACCTTAATTATCTCCACCTAACTAGTTCATGTTATTTCTTTACAAAAAGATCAATTTAAAACTTAGGGGGCTCTAAAAGTTTCCCAATTTTTATGTGACTGGAATAGTAGAAGAAAACACTACCAATAATCTTCAAGTTTGGTCAGATTCCAGTTTTCAAATCTATTTTTATATCAATGCTGTGCCTAAAACATAACTTTATACGAATTTTATGCTTTTAACAAAAAGTTTTTTAAGACAATTTTTTTATAAAACCAACATTTTAATGGAACCACGCATACACAAAGTTTGCAACTTACAAGCTACAAAAAACATGACTAAAAAGATTTTTACTATATTTGAGTGCGATTGGTGACGAAAACAAATTATTGGGGAATGGTCCATAACGATTCGTCGCTTCTCCGAGAATAATTGAAATGCGACTCGTTATTTTGCGTATATATTTTAAAGTTTTTATTTTTTATTTTTTATTAGCTGCCAAATCAATTTGGTCATGCAATTGTGAGCGATATACGTTGCTATCTTTCGCACATGTGCAATGATACATTAATTGCGGTGATATATTATTTTTTTAAATGTGAAATTTACAAGTGATGCAGTTCTTTTGTTCACCACTGTATACATATAAGTCGGACAAAAGATGCGCCACGACTGTTTAACTGTGCTATAGAGTAGTAATTCTAGTTGATTGGTTTCTTCTACCAGATTTTTTTTTATATATATTTAGCGATATATTTTTCGTCAGCATCAGAAGTAACTTATCAGAAATTCATCCTGGTAATAAATTTAAATTAATATATTGAGAAAGTAAAAATTAAATTCCGTATTAAAATAAGTATTTTAAGAACTTAAAGAGCATACGTTTCATATCAAATTTATTAATAGCGATAAAATGCGCCATGAAATCGATAATAATACGAGATAAATATAACTTTATTTGGTTTGACGAATGGTCTACTAAAAAAAATAGCTGAAACGTCCAATGATATTTCTTAAACAATTTTGGTTAAACATTAAAGAAATTTAAATTTCAGTAACAATGTAACAAAAAAAAAATCTCAATTTCTGAAAAACATCAGTAAAAACCATTACCATAGTTTTGATGGTTCAGATAAAGTCAAGATTATTACATTCTTATTGAAACGCAGCAGCAAAACCAGAGTCGTCTGGAGCATTTGATCTGAAACTTAAGAACTTAACGCCACTTTTGCGGATAATTTAAGTGAATAATTTTCCTGACGTTCAGACATAGCATCAGCGGATAGTTAAAATCAATTCTTGGAAAACTTTAAGAGTGGAAGTTCTGGAATGAAAACGAAACTAATATCAATGCAATTGTTTCTGAAGGTCTAAGTCTTACGGCGCTATGAGCGTGAAATTTAAGTGAGCACAGGAAATGTCCGTTGATATCACGTCATAAATTGGACATAAATTGGAGTCTTATAATCCAGGAGCTACTCCACCCCTTCAATACACGTACATCTTTTTTTATGCATGCTTAACAATGTGCACCCCCTCAAATAAATAAATAAATGAAATGTGTTATAATAGCTTAAGTTAAACCGTTAATGTTCAATTGCACATAAGTAATTCAAAGCAAAGCAAGAAAATTTATTTTAGTGGATATTTTTGACCTCCGACGCAACAAGGAAGGGGGTTATAAGTTTGACGGGTCTGTGAATGTGTCGATCTGTGAATGGCACTCTCGCGCTTAAACGGTCGGACCGACTTTGAATGTTTTTGTTGTTTGAAAGGCGAGTCAATCGAGAGTTAGGTCCCGTTTTCGGATGACATTTGAAGGGCCAGGGGGAAAAAAGATGAAAGTCACTTTTTCGTCAATTTTGAGATATTAGAGCTATCTAGGGGCTATGAATGACTAGTATCATCTGGTAGAACAACAAGGGGGAAAAAAGATGAAAAGCGACCGAAATGTGCATGAAAACTCGAAAAACTACATAAGGAGCTACGAGAAATCAAACTTTGTTCTTCGTTTTTCTCGAAATCGCTTTTTGGTCACTTTCATCTTTTCCCCCACCTGGCCCTTCATTTATTAACGACGATATTAATTAAAAAACCTTTAAATCATTTTTCGCGATTTTTGATGTGGAAAAAATGCGTGAAAATTTTCAAAAATAGTGTTAAAAGAAAGAGAAAAAAATTCTTTGTCTGATGGATTGTGTTTGAAACTTCCATTTCATATGGAACTAGAAATATAACGTTTTTTAGAACTTGCGGGTAAGCCTTAAATTTACACACTTGGAACCGAAGTCATTATTTGCTGGTAAGGAAAGAAAACTTAATGATTTAAAATGTTTATATATTTCCGTTTTCTATTTCCTAACAATTAAAATACTTGTAATAATTTTAGTAGAAGGGTTTATAAATGATTTTCAATTTTCCCTCTTTATTCTACTTTTCCTTGTTTACCACTTCCTCTAGAAAGAACATATTTATATTTAAAATGCTTTCTTACCAGTGAAGTTCGTTTTAACAATGGGTCGGCACGGGGGGAGGGGTCGAGGAATTTTTAATTTAATCTTAGTACTTGTATTGTAATAATGTTACTAATCAGATAAAAAATTTAAAAAGTTTCTGTGAGTAATTAGTATGAGAAATATGCCTTTTTTTTTCTTTCAAAGTTCATCAATGTTCGGCTCCTGCTTGGTATAATACAGTCGTAAATCAAGAGTTTTTCTGCACTTTCTTCTCATATAAGTTAGACCTATTTTCACGAAAATAAGTTTTCTTCAAGTCCTGAATGTACTTCACAGCAATGTCTGCTAGTTCTGTGCTTTTTTTCCTCACGATTAACGAAGTACAATATGTAGCGAAAAGTGTTGGCCCCCTTTTAAAAATTTATATTTCTAATATAATCTTGAGGGAACAAAAAAATAGACCAATTTACCTTTAACTTTTGTCACATAGAGGTATGTTTTTAAACTGACATTTTTTTAGAAAACATTTTTATCACTCATGCGCTTAGATACCCAGCAAAAATTCAAGAAGCATTGATCATCCTTCATTGTAAATAACTAAGAATATACTGTAAATTTCAAAAAATAGTTACTATATCTTTACAGATTTTCTGGAACGTGCCACTTATATTCACAAAAAAAGTAGCATTTCTTTCAAAAATATCAATTTGGTTCACATGTCTTTTCTTATAACGCACTCATAACTTTTCCGTCAAACCTTAACAAACTTTCAAAAAAGTTGACATCATGCAATGCTAAAATTTAAAATAAAAATATTGAGCATGTGATGAAATCTGAACAGTTAAACTAACTAATTTCAAACTGCATACGATCGAAAAATAGCAGTTATTTTATACCTTTAAAATTTTGCAGCCAAATGGACGTAGCAACTTATACAGCAGTTAAAGTTGTCTTAAAACGATCTAATGAGCCGAATTACAATTATCTGCTGATGGATAAAAAATAAAGGATCGTTCGCAAAACTCGCTTTTGAAAGAAAAAAAAAAACAAGTTTGTATCATCTTTAAAAATGTTAGTGGAAACGGGCTCAGAGAATCTCAATGGTTATGTTTCTAAAATTCAAGCTGAAAAAATGCAATTTTTGTGTTTGAAAAATTGTATGCAGTACATAATAATGTGTGTAGAGAACTAAATCATTTTATAGTGAATATTTTGTGTACACAATTGTGTGTAATTGTTTTTAAGAGGACATGGTAAACACGGAGAAGGAAAGGTAACTCTTACTAAAATTTGCTACTCTCAAAAGCAGAATAAAGAGGGAAAATTGAAAATTCTTATTCTAAAATCAATTACAAATATTTTAATTGTTAACAAATAGAAACTGGCAACAGATAAATAATTTAAATCATTAAGTTTTCTTTCTTTGTCGGTCAACAATGACATCGGTTTTCGAATCGCGTAAAAAAAATTAAAAAAAAAACTTTGCCACATTTGCTAAAAAAACTTTATAATTCGTGTTCCATACAACATGGAAGTGTCAAACACATTTTATTAGACGCATGTTTCCTTCTTTTGGTAATATTGTTTTAAATTTTGAAGAATGTTTTTACTTTAAAAATCCTGAAATACGTTTTATAGGTTTTTTACAAATATATTCGTTAATTGATGTCACGTAAAGACGCAAGCTAGCTAAGAACTATACTCATCCCCCCCCCCAAAAAAAAACAAAAACAAAATCGGACGATCCGTTTAGGCGCTAGAGTGGCACAGACATATACACATATACGTTAAATTTATAACCCCCTTCCTTGATGCGTGGGGGGTAAAAAAAACGTTATATAATTGTCAGAGACGCGCCGATGGTAGGTCACTGTGAATTCCCCAAAAATGCCTGATTCGGCAAATCTGGAGACATTGCAATATTTTTTCGTAAAGATGTCTCATGAATCTCTTCGTTTAGATGATGGTGAGGATTTTAAGACATTCGATAAAATTTAAAGTCTCATGTTTTAAAATGTTTAAACTCATGTTGATAATTTCTTCCTTCCCAAAAATTTAGCTCTGAGCCCCCTCACGCTTGGCAGTAATAAATAAACATGAATTAATGAATTAATAATTGCAAAACACATACTTACTGACACGGTTTAAAGACATCAAGAGTAAAAAAATCACAAATAATTATATTTCACCATTTTCTTTAGCGCGGCTTTTATTTTTTAAATTAATTTATGTATTATTTGTTTCTTTGTGCGTGTGGGCGGTTTAATTCTAAAACGTTTTTCACTTTGCCAAAGCTATATTTTCAAGATTGTTAAAATTGAAGTTATTGATAATTATCAACTTTGACAAGAAAAGTTATTGAATTAAATCGAACATAACACCACCTTCTCTTCGATTGTTTTTTTAATGCTCAACGGATAGTTGAATTTTTCTTCTCTGTATACACACAAGAGAGCGCAGCGCATGTTTTTTTTTTTTTTTTTTTTTTAAATCCAACGAACTGTTTAATTTTTTTTCTTCCGTTATATGCGTCGGACCTAGGATGGCTTAACAGATAATCTGGGCCTGAGTTTGATATATGTTAGACAGTTTAAACCTATAATGACCTATGAATAATAAAATAACTCGAACAGTTTAGCATAGATGGCGCCACTACAAATAATGAATGTGCTTTTAAAAAATACTTCTTACTAAGTTACTCGATTTTTGTAAAAGAATATTTTTTTCTTCATATAGATACAAAACAAACATACAAAACCAGCATTAATAATGTCAAGATTTGTTACGAATCTAGGTAAGTTAAATGTGATAATTATTCAAAAGTTACGAAAGTAGAGACGTACGATAAATGTGTAATTAATAATAATAAAAATATCAAATAAAAAGAACTTTACTAATTAATATTACAATTTTCATGTGTTACATTTAATCTAGGATAATTGAAAAAATAACTAAAATTTAACCTGCTTGTAGGAAAAAACTAGAAAAACTGAAAAACTCAGTTTCTTTGATTAAGAATTTAAATTCCGAAGCAGAGTTAGAAAGTCTGTGTGTGCAGTAAATTTTTTGTGTGCATATTTCAAGAGATTTAAATTACAAAAAGAAAAAAAAAACAACTTTGCCTTGGTAAAATTAAACTTGACTCTCATGCGAAAAGTTAAAAGTATAAAAACAATATTAAAAATGCATAAATAGCACAATTGCACGATCCGGGTTCACGGGAGCCACATTATTAACGAGAACGAAAAAAATAAAACAAGGTTTATCAATGACTTAAAAATTCTAAAAGTCTGAGTAGTAGTACAAAAAAATATTAGCTAATTTAATTTTTTTATAACATTTTTCTTTTATTGAAATAACCCTTCATAAATGAGAGAAATATTGTTCACTTAATTTAGAAAAATGGATGGATATGTTTTCTTTTTTTTTCTGAAAAGAAGTTCAATAATAATAATATTATTAATATGGATGAAGCATTTTAAATTCATGTGAAGGAAATCCGTTATTGTAATAAGTAAATAAAATAAAGTTAAGAAATACCAGAATAAATAAAAATATAATTAAAAAAAACTTCATATAAATGTAACTACATATCTTTAGAGATGGAATTAGCAATTTCAATTCAGAATGCTCTAAATCAAGACCAAGTAAATATAAAACGTAAAACAAAGTGCTTGCATTCAACACGTTTTTTAAAAAAATTTAATTCCATTTAACTATTTACTTTATTTTCTCTACTTTAAAACTCTATAATGTTTGCATTAAATAAACTGCATCTTTGTCAGTAGATGGTAGCACCATCGATTTTGAACTTCGGGTCCAAATGCTCTAGATGCGAGATCGGAAAGAAAAAAACGAAATTGATTCTGTTGATAAACTGAAATATCAGTTCTGATTTTGGTAAAAGATATTTTCTATAATACAGCTTTAGAATAAACATCTTGGTCAAACGAAAATGAAGTTTAATGCTTCATTTAAATACTCAGCCATAATTTTTGCAATAAAATTATTTGAAATTACCTTCCTTAATGTTGATGCAAAGAACGTAAATTCTTCGGAAATAGTCATTATGATGAATTATGCATAACACCTTCTGAGGGGAAATGAAGCAGGTAACAAGCGTTTAACCCATTAATGCCTGACATTTTTTCCCCAAAGATATTTTGTATACTGGTTACAAACAGTGTTTAATTGGACAGGAAAAAAAATTTAAAAAATATTATGTAAAAAATAATTGTTTTATTAAGGAAAGAAAAATTGCGCCTTAAAAGTTACGATAGACCCCAGAGGGAACATACTTTTTTACTAATTTTTTTTTCTGCCTACGATATAATATTTAAAAAGACATTTTATAAGGAGAAATAAAATCATCTATTAACATAAACTGGGAAGCTGGGAATAACTTTGAAAACTTAGCTGTTTTTCTTGAGATTATGAAGGATGTAATTTTTGATAAAGATCATAGTAAAACTGCTATAGAGCACTTTACAATGGTTATGTGCTGCAATTTGTTAATAACAAATTGAAACAATACCAAGGTACTAATTAAACACTATTATTTGGTTAAAATTTTCATTTGGGGAAATTCAGACACTTTTTTGGACCGTCCCTAAAAAGGGACGGTAGGCAGTAGGCATTAATGGGTTAAAATTATATGTGAGCATAGAGTAAGCGTTTTTAAACTGTACTAACTTTTGCAGAGTGCTTTTGCTTATATAAGATTTGCATTAATTTTTCGATAGTAATGAAAAATATAAATATTTTGCTTTTTTAATTCGATAACCTGTCATTTTTCTGAACGAGTTCCAATCTCTTTTTTTGAACGGTCCCTTTAAATTTTAATTAGCATGTGTGAATTTTCATGCTTAAACATTTATTTATGACTAATTTATAGGGTTCGTGAATATCTTTCCTCAAAGAACGAAAAGTATATTCGGGCTGTTTTGAAATTATACAGTTGTAACTGATTTTCGACACAACGAAATCTTCGAAACTGTGTAATTCCTAGAAAGAATTGAAATCCAAAATACACACAAAGGAGCAAAGTTAATCGAAACATTTGGAAAAAAAATACGCACTAGGTGTTCAAATTTCACCATTTCTGACGCTTAATAGCAAGAAAACTTGTGGATTTTTTGGGGGCATTAGTATTGAAAATTTATGCAGCAACAGAAATGAACCTTATATTTGAAATTATTTTTACTGAGAATACCAACGTCATTCTGCAGTAAAGTATCGTTTACACATCTTTCAACTGACTGACGTGTAACAATATATGAAGGAAAACTATGTGTATTTGTGTATTCAAATTATGGACAAATAACTTTGATTTTTACAATTTTTCTCCTACGAATGCAAACTTTCGCAAATACAGCAATTGAATGCTTTAATAAAGTTTTTTTAATGCAAATAAAATAAATCAGTCTGTAATAGTTCTATGCTGAAGCGATAGATTTAGGGTAAAACGTTTATGTGAAATAAATTATAGTTTTATTGTATATCTTAAATGCTTATTATGCCTAACATATCTCCATTTATTAATGTAATTATATCAATAATATGTCTACATTTACATGCCGGTGTTTGATTGAAAAATATGTCATTGTCGTCTAGCATGCTGATTACCTTTTCACACTGCGTTATAAGTTAAACTAGTTACGCGAAAGTGATTTTCACCAGTGCTTTAACAAAATAGGCCCCTGCCATCTAGATTTAATCGTCCATAGCTGATCTTAGTCCTTCCTCAATCTAAACCAACAAAGGTAGGCAAACAGAAATTCGAATTTCGGGGAGAGGAAAACGCCTTATAACTGATATTTCGCAAAGCATAAATGATGTTATAGATAAGTATCTTTGTGCATAAAAATAAAAGCAATAACAACTAATTTTCACACTACACACAGCCCATTAGGGCCCGTTTATACACTGTAAATTTGGCGCAGTATAGCCTATTAAGGCTCTTGGGCCAAGAAAATCAATACAACCAACCAATATACACTGTAAAAAATTAATGTTTTTACAGTATAATGCAGTTAAGTTTATAGTAATAAGGCGTAAAAATTGATAATTTTACAGTAATAAACTGTAAAATTACTAACTTTATAGTACTAAACTGTAATATTGCTAATTTTACAGTAATAAACCGTAAACTTGCTAATTTTAGTTTATTGCCGTGCATTTTACAGTTTTAAAGTGGAACCTCTGCTGCCAGTATTATACTGTATAAACAACAGTTCATTTTTTGCAGTGTAGGGTAGCTAAACATTCACAGCACTACATTACGTTTCCAAAAAGAACGTACAAGGACATGTGAGCGAAAATACATCCATGCCCGAGCCGGGATTGGAACCCTAAACCTCCCATCAGCACTCTAACCCCCTGATCACTAGAAATAGGGGCCAGCATCAAAAACGGTGCATATTGGCATTGAAATGAATCGAAATATGAAAGAGGCGTATAAATGTAACAGACGTATATACGAGAAGCGTATAATTGATGTTATACTGTATTACGTCTGTAACAGACGTAAATAATAGACGTATATACGAGAAGCGTATAATTGATGTTATACTGTATTACACGCAGAAACCTTTAGAAACTAACGCATCTGTATCTATGTATCTATATGCACAAACAGTGAACTCTCACTTGTGCGCTTGACCTAGGGACCAACAGAAAAAGGCGTATAAGTGAGGGAGACGTATAAGTGAACAAGCCTATTTAAAGGACTAAAACACAACATAGGTTCTAATGAGAGAATGAATAAGTATGTTTCTATAGAAAAGGAACATATTACTACAGTTTGGCAATTACTGTAACGTAACTATAATGATTAAGAGAAAACAAAAGTTGTAGCATACCTAATTACAAACTGTTCCCTTTAAAACGATGCATAATAGATAATTGTCCCTCTACGAAATTTAGTTCATGCGGAAAAAATGCCTTCTGTAAGCAATAAAGGCGAAAGATTAAAGAGGAAAGTGAAGAAAAATGCTTATTTTTCAAAGAAAATAAATAAATTTTTATACATTTTAGCGAAAATTCGGCGCATATGTGATATATTTATCTTTAGAGCGACGCATAAACGAACGATACTATCATTATTTTGCTGTGGAATGTACTGGGACCATTCAAAATCGTCGTATAAGTGAAAAAGGCGCAAAAATGAAGCGGCGTATAAGTGAGAGTTCACTGTATAAATTTATTGCGATCATGTGCATAAAATATCTTTTAACGAAAACCAAAAATAACAATCCAATCGCAAAATGCAGAGTAAAAACAAAATACTAACGCAGGGAAGTAGCGAGCATACTAGCGACTGATGACTTGTCTTTTAATTAAGATAATGAAGAAAAACTTCAAGAAAGTAGTAGTTCTGTTTGGTATCAAACTATATTGTAATGAGCTTTACTCTCTCCAGAAAGATCTCAGTTACATTGATTAGCAGGGAAAGATCCATATTTTTTTCCCGCGATAAGTAATCACATTATTAGTCTTAAACCTGGTTTTCTTCAGTCAACTGAGTCTTTTTCTCCGATAATCTTTGGATGAAACGTACTCGAAGCAAGTTCCAAACATATGCGTTCTAAATTTTCTGAGTAGAACTCTATAGAATTGCGCAAATACGCACACATGTATGTTACTATGGGGATACAATTTTTCTTTCTTACCTAGAAAAAGCGAGCAAACTGAAATTAATTATTTTTCAGCCTTCGTGTATTAATTGTTTATGGACAAATTTCGATTGTTTTTTTATGCACATAGCTAAAAAGTAGTTCTAACATTAGAGCCAAATGAAAAGAGAACTTCACTTTTCTCCTGCTTACAAAATATGAGCTGTACTCTTTCTTTTATGTATACACTCAGTCCCGGTAGTAGAGAAACATCTGAAATGTAACTCTTGAGATATACAAACTATTTCTGAATTGGAAAGATATTTTTCCAGTGTGATCAGTGCTCATTTATGTTTAGTTCTAACTTATAACGCGTATTTTGATATCTAATGATAGTTTATCTTTTAGTTTGTTTTTCAACTAGCACCGCAGACTGTGTAAAAAAAATGCTACCGGGCACACAGTTAAGTTGTTAATATAGTTAATATAGTTTAAATTAACTTATAGAACGTATTAACAGAGTGAGAAAATAAATAAGGGATGTAGATATATTTTGAGATTTTTTTCAAAGTTCTCGTTTAAGTCCCAATTTATGTACCCAACTCTTCACTTCACCTTCGATAGTAATCACTTAAAAAAAAGAATCACGTTATTTTTTCTGTTGTTGTTCGAATATAAGCATCGTAAGCATTACTTTTTTGGCTTTCCTGTTCTTTGTCATAATGTGTCGTGTTAATTTTTCTGTTTTGACTGTTTAACTGAATAGAAAATAATGAAAAAGTCCTATTCTAGGTGTTTCAGAATTTACTTTTTCGCTTCGTTCTTTTTTTTTTTAAACTATAAAAGTAGATCTATATTTTTGAGCCAGAAGGATGATATATTGGTTTCTATTCTGGTGAAAAACACATGGCTTTCTGCAACAAATTTCGAAAAGATATTATCACACCGTAATAAGATGTTTTTGAATACTTCTGAAGACTTTTATAGTCTTTCGTAAGGGTAGAAGCCAGCAGATTCGGCCTTACAAGTGGACGTCAAAGAATACTTTTAATGAAAACATTATGGGGGGATATTTTTGATAATATAATCACAATGCGTAACAATATAATAAAATGTTTGAAAAAACGTTTTTTTTTTTGAGCCATGCGTTGTATAATGCTGTCTTACTTTTAAAACTACTCAAATCCACATGTTAATTTCGTAGAAAGTCACATCTCAGAAAATTGACCATCATTTTCCCCCTCAAATATTCCTTCAAGAATACTACTTTGCCTTAACCCATACATGCCCAAGTTTTTTACCAATTTTTTTCACGTTTTATCTGTTTAAAACTCTTACTTGGAGTGGTTTACATACATTTTAGGCGTACAATAGATCGCCGTTGCCATATTTATTAAGTTATTTAACGTCATGTTAATGGGACACTGGGCAGATATGTGAGCAAAATACGACCTTACTTGACTTTACTTTTGCAAATTAACATTAAAAAAGGCATCTATGATCAGTTTTAAGCAAATCATTTTAAAATAGTTTAGTTTTATGAAAAATAAGTTCGCAAAAACCACTTGCTTTCTGTGGCTACCCATGCTGGATCGTTGCTTGACTGATTTGTCTGAAAATAGCTGTCAATAAATAAACTCTGATATCCAATTAGTGGTTCTATCTGGTTTTCTCAAGAAGAAGGACTATTTAATTTGTGAAAAACAGCTTTAGTAAAATGATATACCCATTACAGGTTTTTGTATGCAGTAACTAACAAGCGTCCCGTTTTTAGGCTACTGGGCATAAATGGATTAATATGACTAGTACGGTTTCTAATGTTACAAGGGAAAATAAAAGTCAAATGGTTTAAAAGAAAATCAATAGTTTTGTCGCACTAGAAAATTCAAAATTTCAGGCATGAGCCCTTTTTTAAATAAACAATTTAATTGGTTTTATTGTACTTACTAGGACGTTTTATGTACGTCTCTGTGTGTAAAACTAAACATTTCTGAAAGTTATAGTTTCTTCCTCTGATAAAAATTAAAAATGTTAGCCCTTTTATCTAAAATCTCTTTTGCAGCAAATTTTCGCATTTGGTTGACAAGTTAAGTAGTTTTTAAACCGACCAAATTTGAAGGTGTCAGCTGAAAATATACTGCATAGTATTAAAGCCAAATGCTATGAAATTCTAGTTTAGTCTTCAGATATCGAACACTCCTCTTTCTAGGAAAAGGTAATTATGAAGCTTTGCACTGATTTTCCGCAATTATTTACGTAAGGCAGCAACACATATTTATCTTGCGGAGTTGCTGCAATCTGAGCCGATTCGATTGACAAGTTAACTCTCGGACATGGATTGGATGTAGGAAATAGGAGAAAGAATTACAATTTAGGGGAAGTTTTGATATGCTAAGAAATATTAATTGCAATTTGCAAGTAAGCAATATAAAATTAAAAGATGTGGGAGTTGTTGGCAATATATTTCTTTCCTGGAAGCGTTCTTGTGTGAATTTTTACTTTTGGCTGCAGATAGTGAGTATTTCAAATAAAGGAAAAGCTCAATAAAATTTTATTTGCGTCAGTTTGATGTAAGCTTATGTCTATATTATGCCTGTCAAAGGGATGTTTGAATTTAGCGGATATGAGCTAAATATAGATTTGTGCTCACAATTGCTCTGATAAATTCTTGCCGAGTTACAAATGTGTGTTATTCATGTGAAAATAATGTCTGTTATTTTTTTTTTTTTTTGTCAAGTCTTGATGGTAAAGGTTTTCAAATCGGATAGTATTTAGTTGTCCAGTGAATTTCTTTAATAGGCATATAATTTAGGTTATTCAAACTATTTTATTTAAACAACACTTTTGTCACATAATGAACAGTTTTAATTTACATTTTCAGCATTATATTTCTTAAAACACTTTTATATACCTGATTAAAACTATTACTTTATGTAATTTGGATTATCTAAAATTACATTCGTAGAAAAAATTACAATTGTAAAAGGAATGTATGTTGCCTAAACATTTTTCTAATTTAATAATAAAATGTGAAATATTTCCTAAGCAAATAATAAAGTTTTATTAATATTTGTAATAAAAAAAATCACAGCTTTATGACCTCACTTAAAAAAAATGACCTATTGTCATTTGACAAATTTTAGTTGAAACGGATGTATTCGGGTTGCATCAATCATACATATTATTTGAGCCACGATCAGGCTGTTGTTGTTTGAATTGTAGGAATAGGCGATCAAAATAAGCTCGCCAAACGCTTTATATAGACTGTTTTGCAGATGCTGAACGAGAATAAAGCACATGCTAAGAAATCCTAACGTACTCATTCATTTTCCAAGTTCAAATTTAACCTGGTTTCGGGTTTAAAAGCTGTACAGTGTTTTTGCAAATAGATCAACAACTGTTACCCTGTATAATTCAATAGTCAACTACATTGATCCATTTTATGACTACATTTTGCTTGAGAAGAAATCAAATTAAAACTCAAACAATTTTAAAAAATATATAAAATTGAATTAAAATGAATAAAATGAAATTTCACACTTTTTAAGACTCAATATTTTTTATTTTCGTGAAAAAGCACTCAAAGGGTACATATTTTCGTTTTAAATAACTACATATTCAGTACTTGTTGGTGAAAAAGTTCTGTAAAGAGAAAATGTTGAAATTTTAAAGAACAAGTTATTTTTTTCTCTTTATGGCTAAAAATATGTTTATTTCTACAAAACTAGTTTATGGAACTTTCAAGACTACTTTCGGCTTTTTTAAGGCCCTTCCCTTCCTTCCCACAAACGTTTTCTTTTTTTTCTTTCTTAGCTTTTCTCCCCCCCCCCTTTTTTTTTGTTGACTCCTGTAAGCTAATTTGTAGGGGAAAATGGAGGAAAAAACTGGTATGTTTTATCAAAAATGTCCCAATACAACTGGCTTCAGTTTCAATGTGGCAGCTTTAACATGCGAACAATATTTCCTATTTTGAAGCTAGTAAAAAGCTCAACTAAAATGCGTTATCATATTTTTATTCAGTATATTTATTGTCCCCCTTTCTGGGCGGTTTTTCTGCTATCGTATTGCTCTATTGAGTACATAGTTCCAACTTGCTGAAGAATTCATGAAAATTGGTAATATTTTTCTTGTAATTTAATGTCTGCTTATTTTGTTCTTCTTTTTTTTGGGGGGGGGGGCGTAATCCCCCTCTTGAAGGAAATTATCATAAATTACGGTCTAATGATTTTTTACTATTGCGTTTCAGTTGTAGTACTGAAGTACAATTTTGTGAATAAGAGAAACTTAGTTTTATGCATCATATTTGTCAGTTTCAAACGTATGGTTTTTGATAATAAATAAAGAGCTATAGTGCAGTTGACCAACGCTTACATAAATCTTGTTTGTTCTAAATATTCTTGATTCAATAAAGTGGCTAATTTAATAAAGCTGGATAAAGTTCGGTTTTGAAGATTTGATACATTAAAGTAGCTGATTCAACTAGCCACTGATTCAATTAACCGGCGGTCACTGCATAACAGTCACAGGCAGTATCTTTGAGCCAGTCCGGAAAACATTGCAAGTCCTTATATTTTTTACATATAGCATGTTTTAAATCACACAGAGCTGATATCGCCCGAGGATTGCTACTGCTAACTTCATATTTTTTAACTTTTTTTTTAAATAAAAGAAGTAGAAGTGTGCGCAAAACTATCCGCGCTGATTCAAAGATGCCGTGAATGACTGTATGTAGACATTGTGTACATAATTGTGTGTTTTCCAAATCAAAGCCTTCTACTGATTACTTTTAGCACTTTGTAATAATTCGGATAAATAACTTTTACGTTGGTACTTTTTACGTATGGATACGTATAGATAGTACCTTTTAATAATTCGGTACTTTTTAATAATTCGGAAAGAGTAAAATATTCGTTATTTAACTCTTTCATAGTAGTTGAAGTGTTTTTTTAATAAAAATTACGCGTATAGAAATGTTTTTAATTTATTTTCTTAATACCTAGGAAACTCTGTGAAGCGTCTTGCAAATACCAAACTTATTTTTGAATCATATGTATTAAGAGTGCAGGTTACTCGAGAGCAAATCTTTTTAACAAGATCAATATGAGAGCTTATTGTGACATTTAAAAATATTAAAGATATGAGTCAGCAAGTTTTTTAACTATGGTTCAAAGATACTTTTGTACAATTTAATGTTGCATTATTGCAAAGCAAGCTTTGTTTATTTGCATCTAAAATAGTTCAATTGCGAAGGAAAAATTAGTGTGATAAGTGGGTAAAATGCGATCTAAACCTACTTTGTACAGGGTGTTTCAAACATTTCCTGACTTTTAAGAGTGGCAGGTTGCACCCTAATTACACGAAACCGTATTGAAATGCAGATTCTGAATTGTTTTCCTGAAGGTGATGCAAAAAATAAATGTTTTTATAGTATAATACAGTTAATTTTTTAGTAATGAACTAAAAATTGTAAATTTTACAGTAACAAACTAAAAGTCCCAATTTTACAAATTGCTACTGTTCATTTTACAATTTTAAACTGGAAGCTTTGCTGCCAATATTATACAGTTGTTTTTACAGTAAAATACAGCTAATTTTATGGTAATAAACTGTAAAATTGCTACTTTTACAATTATTAAGTGTAAAATTGCTAACTTTACAGTTTATTACTGCGCCTTTTACAGTCTTAAATTAAACCTTTGTTTTCAGTATTATACTGTAAAAGCAACAGTTTATTTTTGCAGTGCATGACGATAACGAGAGCACAAAATTTTTTTTTTAAATAATACATGGGGAAAAAAAAAAGTAAACGTGTCAAAGTGGTCGAAGTTTTTTCTACCGGCTATAATGCACACCGCACATTTTCGACTCACGGTGCTCTAACAGTCCGGATTTCTCCTGGCATATTTCGAACTTCACCGCGTCGGAAAAGCATTTCCGACCCCGCATTGATTTGATTCCGAGTTCTCAGATGCATCCTATCCCTCTTAGGAGTTCTGAAACATTTACCCGGGACACCCTGTATATATTGCGTGTTAAATACCTCAAGTTGGTAACTGTAGTTCAAACTTTTTCGTACTGCTCAAGGAAAGTTTAACAAATTAATGCTTTTCCACAATTTTATGGGAATGGGAAGACTTGTTTAAAATGTTATTATCAGGGACGTCATTTCAAGTTTTTAAAGGAGTGGGGCAAAGGGTCCAAACACAATGCAATTTTACAGGAAAACATCAAAAGCCACGCCCATTTATAGGTAAATACATTGATTTCTCGGGGGGGGGGGAATAAATGTTTTTATAGTATAATACCGCTAA
The DNA here is from genome assembly GCA_038373865.1 of Uloborus plumipes. Taxonomy (NCBI): domain Eukaryota; kingdom Metazoa; phylum Arthropoda; class Arachnida; order Araneae; family Uloboridae; genus Uloborus; species Uloborus plumipes. The sequence goes on from JAXGGA010000002.1 coordinate 442,625, forward strand.
TTTTATAGTAATGAACTAAAAATTGTAAATTTTACAGTAACAAACTAAAACCCCCAATTTTACGAATGGTTTACAGTTTTAAACTGGAAGCTTTGCTGCCAGTATTATACTGTTGTTTTTACAGTAAAATACAGCTAATTTTATGGTAATAAACTGTAAAATTGCTACTATTACAATAATTAAGTGTAAAATTGCTAAAAATTGTAAATTTTACAGTAACTGCCCCCCCCCCCTAAATGACGGGCCTGGTTTTTACACTAGCACTAGTAAATTGAATTTAATTATAATTATGTCTCCTTTAAAACACATTTTTCAACAAAAGTAAACATTCTATATTTCCGAATTTGCTTTTAGCTCAGTCGTAATATATAATCAATGATATGATAGCTGTGCAGGTACAATAGTATTAATGAATGAAATCATTTGAGGTTATGTTAATTTCCCGCCCCAAACCCGAAATAAACACAACCGTTTTTCCGTTAAGTACGATATGCAAGCATAATTTCCCTTAAGAGTTTATTAGCTGATTGTTTTTCCTTTCATTTTTCACACTTTAATGTCATAATTGAAGACAAATAATTGAAATAATCAAATCCTGTCGTTTATAATAGAAAAACGTATTACTTTTACTCATTAGACTTTTTCTGGCAAAAGTATAATAATGATGATAATAATAATGAAAAGTGCCCTATTTTTTTCTTGGTTCGCTTTTAACTATTATATAAATACAGACATATATTGAAAACCATAGATTTTCTTTTTCTTTTTTGCATTTTCTTTGAATGTGTTTCTTATATTCATTTTAGTTTATGTTTTATACTTTTGACCAAAATTTCTCCTTATCACTTAATTGCAATTTGTGTAAAACTTTTTTGATGCTTTAGTTTTTAAAAATATATTCCTGAATTTTAGTTCTATATTACGTCCGTACCGAAGTTTACAGCAGATTGGCTTCTTATTTGTAAAGTAAAAACTGCTGTTAAAAATATTATGCGCTGGAGAATATTTCAGCAAAAACGCGTTAAGTAATTACTATTATTTTTTTTAATGATGTCCCACTTTAAAATTTAATTTTTTCACACATTATCGCACACAATACTGTTTTGTATTGAATTTTACAGGAAAATTTTACTAAATGATCGTTAAAACTCAATTAAATTATTAACAGATTAAAGTAAATAACACTCATTGCGAACTACACACATCGAACATGCATATTCTTAAATTCTCATTTCCGTTAGACGCAAATACTTGCGTGTACAAAATATTTCGATGCTTTCCTTTCTTAAAAAGGACTTGTTATTTTTAAAAATACAATTTTGCCACACACTGTGACACAAAACACGATATTTATTGAATTTTCTACGATAGTTTATTCAATGTATATTAACATTTAACTTTTAAGAACTAAACGCATTTAAATAAATATAAGTTATCCAAAAGTTACATACGCCAAAAACGTGTTAAGTTAAACTCCCATTTCTAAGGAAGCAAATAATTGCACGCTCATTACAGTCGAGTCTCGATAACAAGAAGTTTAAAGGGATTGGCTAAAAGCTTCGAGTTATGGATAGTTCGAGTTTTAGGATGTTTCCACAGCCTTCTCAAGTGTCTGCACTGTTAAACTACAGGTTTCAGAAGGCACTTTTAAGGTTGAAACGCTGTAGCACCAGCGCCCCCCCCCCTGAGGGGGACCACTTGACTTCCTATGGCACCCTTGAAAGTGCCATTTCGCTCCTTAGGGTGCCATGGGTTATCCATGGGGTACCATAAGACACCCATAGTGTGCCACATGGAGCCAAATGGCACATTCAAGGGTGCCATAGGGAGTTTAGTGGAACCCCTCAGGGGGTGCCGCTTTTGCTACAACGTTGTAGCACCAGCGGCACCCCCTGAGAGGGAATACTTGATTCCCTATGGCACCATTGAAAGTGCCATTTGGTTCCTTTAGGTGCCATGGGTTACCCATGGGGTACCACAAGATACCCATAGGGAGCCACATGGAGCCAAATGGCACCTTCAAGGGTGCCATAGGGAGTCAAGTGGAACCCCTCAGAGGGGGGTTCCTACAACGTTTCATCCTTAAAGGTGTCTTTAGCAACCTGTAGTTTTAACAGCGTGGGAACCCAATCAAACTTCGAGATAAAGCAACATTCGAGTTATAAGGCTTCGAATTATCAAGACTCGACTGCATTAGTTGAATGTGATCTGCATACTAGTGATTTTGTTTCTTAGCTCGAGTTTATAAATTTGTATAACTCAACAACGGTAAGATCAAATTTACGCACTGAACTATTACTTTAGAAATTCTGTGATAGGATATTAATTGAATGTTCAAGAGTAACATGAGGAAGAAAAGTGCTTTTAATATTGATATATTCAGTGTATTGTAATGGTTATAAATGATAAAATGTTGTCCTATGGAACTATTGAAGTTCTGAAATGAAACGGCTGTTCCTTTTCTGTTTCAGAAGATGGAGATGAGGTGACGTTAATGTACGCGAAGCATGAGGTAAGAAAAATTCCATTCTTTATTTATTTCTTTACTTACGAAAAAATGTTTTTATACATTAGTTATTAGAAAATGCCTAAAAGTTTTGATAACAAGTTTTGCAAAATTAAACTACACATTTCTGAGAGGACTACTGTAAGAACTATTGAACAGGCAATAATGAAATTTAAGAAGTGTTATAAAAACACGATCAGAATTCTTCTTAGACTCGTCAGTGAAAGACTCATTAAAAAAAAAAAAAAGCAGTACCAGCAAAAATATTTTTTCTCAATCACGTGAGAGTATTTGAAAATTACCGTTTGTGCAATATAATGCTCCTTCCCGCATCGTCAACTATTTAAAGCAAGTGGTTATCTAGCAAACATTAATCTGCAATCATTATACTAGTCATAAGTTTCACGATTCTAATGGTGTTTTAATATACAGGGTGTCCACTCCAATCGTGGACCAATAGCTAATTTCTAAACCGTTAGAGATAAGCATATAGTTTATTTGGGAAAAAATCTCAAAATTACGAAAGGAATTTTGGGTCTATTCAATGTTTTTCAAAAAATCAAATTTTGAAAGAGTTACGAAATTTAAATTTTTATACAGCCCCCCAGTCCTATCAATCATATTTAGTAAAACATTCTTGACACTGTAACGTTTAAAACTAAAAAAAAATCACTCTTCTACCACAAAAATTGACCGAGTTATGACGTTTTGAAAAATCAAGATTTTGCATTGTTTCATGACGTCATCGAGAGATCGCTTAAGGGACCGTATGCGAAATCCTTCAAAATCTTAATTTTTCAAAACGTCATAACTCGGTCAATTTTTGTGGTAGAAGAGTGATTTTTTTTTAGTTTTAAACGTTACAGTGTCAAGAATGTTTTACTAAATATGATTGATAGGACTGGGGGGCTGTATAAAAATTTAAATTTCGTAACTCTTTCAAAATTTGATTTTTTGAAAAACATTGAACGGACCCAAAATTCCTTTCGTAATTTGGAGATTTTTTCCTAAATAAACTATATGCTTATCTCTAACGGTTTAGAAATTAGCCATTGGTCCACGATTGGAGTGGACACTCTGTATATACCATGAAGTTAGGTAAATCTTGAACTAATTTCAAAGTGAAAGGCTGACCACATTTTGATTTTTTTTTTTTTTTTTTTTTTAATGTCGTTCAAGAAAACGGTTCCCAATACAGGTCTTTTTTTTTTGGATGCTAGCTGAATACGCTGTAATTCTGTAAAATTAGCCTAAAGAAGCGTGTTTGTATAAAAAACTGCATGATAGTTAGCTGCGAAGTTTACAAAATTGCTTAATTTAGCTATACTAAAGAATATGCTTAAAAAGAATTATTTTTGCTAATGTTCAGTGCTCGGAGATAATTGTTGATCGGAAAATGTCGACTTGAGAAAAATAAAGTTATGACCCTCTTTCGTAGTTTTTGTAAGTCAAAAAAGATTTTTTTTTTTTTTTGAGAAAAGCAAAAATACGCGTCGTTAATTTTTTTTTAGGACAAAGTACGATAAAAATCTGAGCATCTACAAAAATGATGTGTATTTTATTTCTCCATTTATGGTCGACTCTTAGAAAATCCTACAATGTTCTTGGTAATGATGGAATTTTTATAATTTCACGTCTGAGGTTTAAGCTGGATTTTACCTCATTATTTTATGCTAATTTAATATAATTAACTGTTTTGTTTATTTTATTATATATTTGTATTGATTAAATAAGTTTTTTTCCCTGTAAACCATTTCAAAATGTTAAGCCATTGGATGCATAAATTACTCTTGTTTGGATCGTCGCTTGCATTCAGAGATTTTTATTTGAGGAAAGAACAGCAAGCAATATTTTTTTTTTCAATTGCAATATGAGTGTCCGTGAATTTAATTTGATCTAAATTGAGTCCCTATAACGGACTTGTTATAATGCTGCATTTTAATTTAGAAGTGAACGAAACATACTCCTTTATTGCAAATAAATAGCTGTAAAAATGTAACATAGAAGTTGAAATTTCACCCATGAAAGTATCTGACAAAATTTCAGAGGTTCTGCGTCAATATAGAAAAATAAAAGCGTAGTGGAAATTAATGTTTAACCCTTTATGCCCCGATGGGACTCAGAAGTCCCGCTTATATTAATTTAATATTATGAATCCCATATGGCTGTAATCATACTGAAGCTTTTAAGTACTACTCCTTGTACTTCGTTGAGAGGTCGACAGATGGTACCTGCGGTTAGAAACAGTTTTCTTAAGGACCCTAAGGCATAGGGGGCCTTAGACCCTACTTATTTTCAAAGTTTTTGTAAATAATTTGGGACATAATGGTTTAACTGTATCGTCAAGCTGAAAGTCCTTTTATTTTATCGTTACATTTTCTGTTGGTGATAAAACTACAGAAAACTGTATGAAATCCAAGTAGTATGTGCATTCAATGTGTATTATTAATCTTACTATCTGCGCAAAAATTACTACTGAAATGGACTACCTTTCATCCAGCAAAATATAATATGAAATTACTTCACTCGGCAATTTACTAGTCTGACGTTTGAGTTCAGAGTTGAACCAAAATTTCAGTTATAGTAGGAAATCGCTCATCGAAATTGTTTTAATGGAAGCAGAAGAACTGAGCCTCATGTAGTAGGTTCATGGATTAACCTGGATCTTGAAGAAACCTTAAACCTATATTTTGAACAGTGTTGGTTGTGGAAACATAGATTTATTTTGCTAATTATAGGGTTTTTTTATTGATTTATTTTGTTTTAAACATGGTCTACCCGTACTTTTAGAAGTAACTTTTTTTAATGAAAATTATTCCATCATTTTCTCGGGATACTTTTCCCAATTCAAGAGTTCTGAGTATTTTGTTATGCAGTCCTCTCAAAAAAGTGAAGTGAAGTGTTATATTTATCGTATTTTGCATTATTATTTATTTGTTCATAAATTATTAGGGCTGTTCTAATAAAAAGGTACCAAACGTTAGAGCTGGCATGAATGGAAACTTTATTAAAATTATTCAACATAAGCTTGGGCACAAAGATCCCACTGATTAAGTACCTTAGGATTCCTTTTTCTCAGAAATTCGGTGGCCGAGGTGAGAATCAGTATTTCAGTGCCCGTGAGTTTGTAGTCCAAAATGAAGTGTTTCTATCGTGGACGCCTTTTGAAAGAACCAAACACACATACATCACAGGGTGACATGTCAGGGTTGTGGGGCGGATGGTTAAGCCGCTTCCACTTGAACATGACCGGTGCTGCGTGGGTAACCTTTTAAGGCTACAGTGGACACAAAAATGTTTTTTTTTTTTTTTTTTTCAGTTATTGATTTATGTGTCTAAAAATTTGTGTGCTTTTATATTTATTACATCTAAGAAATATAAAAAAAAAGTTGGTGCAAAAAACAATAAATACTTTTTTTTAATTTAAAATTTTAATTTTTTTAACAAAATTTCAAAATGCTCTATGCGTCACAATTTTTTGTTCAAACTTTGAATTTCCACTTAAGTTCCAATCATTAGGCATGATTGCATTAATATATGCATTACATGTAATGTTTTATGAGATAGTTTTTAAATATGGCTGAAGTAGAAAATTTATATGACTTTTTCAGCTTCTTCACAAAGTTTTAGACATGTATATCAATAATTGAAAAAAAAAAAAAAACATTTTTGTGTCCACTGTAGCCTTAAACGCGTGGAAAGCGGAAACTTTATTTTTTCACTGACTTGGGTGATACACAGTCTTCCCCGTACATGGTCGCCATTCGGCGATGAATATCGGCAGGTTTATCATCTTCCTCTCTCAGAAATCGGATAAATCATCGCTGTTCCTATACTGTCAAATTTTTTGACATGAATACCATCCTGTCCTCACACGCACTTTCGTGTCAAGTGGACGGCGCTCGTTGTAAGAACCTCTGATCTCGCCTGCGCAAGCGAATGTCTGATCATATTCCGATTCACCCTGGATACTCAAATCGCGTCTCTAAATATCTCACTATGTTCTACTATAACGGCATAAGAAATTTGTTAACGGTTATATTTTCATGAAGTTTGGTACCTTTTCAGTTGAACACCCCTTATACAATTGTATTAGTAAATTAGCAGATTATACGTTTGCCGAAACAGATCTCGTTTCATTTGGTTGCTATCCATTCCCGTCGAGCACGATACTACTTCTTAACAGAGCCGACAGTGTGAAAGCCCTAATCCTGATCTTGTTTCCTGCCGTATCACCTCTATCTGGGGAGATGTTGAGTGATGCCACTAAATAAGATACACGTTCATTTCTAATTGAAGGGGCAAGTGAATAAAGGTGATATGTGACATTTTTTTTTAATTTCTAGAAAAAGCTTTAAAAATTTTTTTTTTTTTTTTAAGGATTTCTCTCAACGGGTAAAACGGGGTCAAATTCCTAGTTAATAACCATTTCTGTGGCTAAGGGGACATGATACTGATGGACTTATCACCTTCATCCAGGGTAAAAAGTTCCGTTTTAAAAATTTTCTCATATCACCTTTATCCACTTGCCCCTTCAATTATACAATAACTTGACAGCCTAGCGATACGTTTATGACACGCTTTAGTCACACGGTCCTCATGGTAGGGCTCTCAATAACCATTTTCAAGTGGACTACGATCGACCAAGAATAACATAGGCGTCACAGATTATCCTCCACCACATTATCACTTTCTCTGGACTGCTCAGTCTCCTGATTCGTCACAGATCAAGTGTATCTGGATTGCTCTTGAGATGGTGAGTTGGGCAGGGCAGCCAAAGTGTGAAAGCCCGAATCCTGATCTTGCTTCCTGCGTTGTAGGGGAGACTGGGTACGGTTGTGACAATTTTCATTTGCTTCCCCATAGATCCCTTAGCAATGCCTGTGAGCTGGTTTAAAGTTGTTTTTATGTTAAAGTGTTTATTTGCCTGCTTATAAACACTAAAATTTTCTCCCTAAGTACAATAGTTAACTCACAGTACCAAATTAAACAAAAAAGGAAAACATGTCACAACCGGCCCCACCCTAGGGGCGGTTGTGACAGTGCTTGGGGTCGGTTGTGACAAGTTCAAAAATACAGCAAAACAGTCTAGATAACTTTTAATTTCAAGTAATATCAAATGTAATTCAACATAACCTTCATCTGGGAAAATTTAACATTTAACAATGTGTCTCGTTCAGTTGAAGTAGCCTTATACCAAGTCTTACAAAAATATCAGGTTTTTGGAATTTCGTAACATCTGTTTTGGCAACATTATGCACATCCTGTGGGTCATAACCGTGTCTGTTCATAACAATTCTCAAGTATCAAAGAAAGATTCCACATTTATTTGTTTTATTGAAGCTTGTTACTGTTGAAAGGCTAGTTGCATGAGCTACACGAACAGACGTGAAACATTTCTATTCATAAATGAACGGAACCATTTCTCAGTAGCCATTTTAATCTCATATCTGCTTTCAGAGTATATGTAAGCTCAAAAGCACTTTATTATGAGCAATATAACCTATGCACACGTTGTTTTCATTGTGACAGCGCCGGCCGGCTCCATGTGTTTGCGAATGAATGTTTCGTAGCACAAGACTTACGATTAACGTTGCATTTCCAAAGATGTCCGAAAGAAAAAAAAGTTTCACTTTTTGATAATTTTTTTTACATTTCATTAGGTCACACTGCCCTATTTCTGTCTTCTCCAAGCGTATTATGGGCATCAAATATGATAAAAACATGTTTTACTCGTGTCACAACCGTCCCCACTCAATTTGTCACAACCGACCCCAACCCACTACTTTTGAAAACAGCAATCGCCATGGCAATACAAAATAGCCTACATAAAAAGTAATCACTGCTATTTCACTATTAAGGTTCACTACTAACGGGGAGAAAACTTTCATTTCTCTATCTGTACCCATTCAACAGGAATTACTAAAAGACATCGAACAAAAAAACTTACTTTTGACTGTTAAAAAGTAACCAACCCCTCTGCTAGCGTTAATGTCGCTCGATGGCTACCGCAATGCTTTGACACACATTCAGACAAACATGCTGATACTCTCTCTCTTTGCTTCAACCAGGTATTAATTATGGTTTAGCTAATATGACGACTGTCACAACCGCCCCGCGTCACAACCGTCCCCAGTCTCCCCTACTGCACCTACACCTGGCGAGATGTTGAGGGATGCCACCAAATAAGATACACGTTCATTTCTAATTGTACAATAACTTGACAGTCTAGCGATATGTTTATGTCGCGCTTTAGTCACACGGTCCACATGGCAGGGCAAGGGCTCTCGATAACCATTTTCAAGTGGACTGCGATGGATTAAGCATAGCATAGGCATCACATGTTTTCCTCCACCACATTATCACCTTCTCTGGACTACTCAGTCTCCTGATTTGTCTTAGATCAAGCGTATCTGAATTGCTCTTTGGATGATAAGTTGGTCAGCCCACGAATTTGGTCGAGGTAGTGGTGCGTTTACAACAGCGGTCGGCAACCTTAATTAACTGAAGATGTGCTTTTCAAGTTTGGTTAACACAAAGATCGACTGGTTAGGAGGTGGGGGGGGGCTGTTGATGCATAAAATATAGACTTAAATAACAAAGGTACATGCACGGTTAAGTTCAGACTGTGCTGACTTCAAATTTTAGGTTAACTCTTTTCAAAATAGACTTTTAGTTATTAAACAGTTATACATTAATATGCTAAAACAGTGTTATGTGAGCACTACTAACTGATATTAAAGTATTTTCCGCACAAGTATATCAGTTGTTTTAGAATTGATAAAGTAATGACTATAAAAATTCCACTAATTTTAGAAAGTTAAGAAGATTTTTAAGCAAATTTCGATTTTGACATTAAACTCGTGCTGCAAAATATTAAAAAAAAATAATAACAAAATGATCGACTCTATCTCTAACTCCTATAATTTTAAATCCATCAACTCTGACTCATTTGCCTAAATATTAGTTCGAATACGACTCTGGGCCGGCAGCTTTATGGAATAAACTTAACTTTTTTAATTTATAATATTTATTCTTGGTATTCTGACTATTAAACACACATAGCAAAATCCAAAATACTGCTGCGATCAACTAAAAATGGGCTCGAGATCGATAGGGTTGCCGACCTGTGTAACAAGATGATGTAGGGCTATCGTACGAGACATTCATGCCTCATGTATCCTCGCTAGAGGTGATTTAGCAGATTACTGAAACCTCCATTCGCTTAGGGTTTTTGTAAATAACCATATTGTTTTTATTTTGTAATTACTTTGCCATATCAATGTCCTTCTTGCATTTGTGGAATTAAAAAAAAAACTTATTTCTAATGACTGACGTAATTGGCAGTTAGTTTAATTGATTTAAACCGATGAAAATCGTGTATATGGTATCATTTTCCAAAAAAGGGAATTTAAAACCTTTCCTTCGGTGCGATTTTTTTTTCTTTCTATTTTTGAGAGCGTTGTGTCATTGAAAAGATGAAAACCCAAGGTGTTAAAACTATTATATGCAAATTAACTCTGCACGTGATTTTCGTATATAACTGTAACCGCTTTAGTTGCGGCTCTACTACTTCTGCTAGTTTTTTGTTTCCTGAATTGAATGATGCTGCCTATGTAATGCATCAACGCAAGTATGTTTCCATGAAGTATCTGTACTATGAGAAGAATAGAAATAAAGAAACTTGAAATAATTGAAATCTTATCTTTAATAAGATTGAGTACTTAGAACCTTGTACGAAAATAAGTAACTTTCTACACAAGGTATAGTGAAAAGCAATATGTTTCAAAGTTTTAAATTATTTTGTTTACAATTTTCAAATTTTAATTTTCTCGAATTTTTGTGTCTTCCCAAATAATTATTTAACTAAATATCCTTCTTGTCATCCAGCTAGTTTTCTTCTTCTATTAATATTGCTCATAAATATCACCTAACTGAGTTAAAACGAATTTCAATGAAAATATATTTCATTATTAAATGCTCATGAAAATGTATCGTGGCAATTGCTTTACTTGAAGCTCTGAAAACAAATATGTAATTTAAGCAGTGAGGCTTTTTAAAACTTTTCGTGTATTGAATATTTGCTTAAAATGAATAATTTAAGGGAAAAAATGCGTTTCAAATACTGCGAAGATTTCCTTTTAGATAATACCCAGTGGAGTTCCCGAATTTTTAAAACTCTTGCTGTAAATATTAAAAATAATCTCACTTTTGATTTAAAAATATGTAGAAAAACATGAGAGGCATTGGGTAGATATTTGATTGTGATTAATTCGTCCTTTTTATCAACAGTTGCTTTCATTTGGATAGGAATAGATTATTTTTTATGACTTCTAAAAGCGAAAAATATTTTGCAACAGTGTTAATGAGTTTAATTTAAGAAAGAAAATGTTCTAATCAGAGATATTGTTTAAATAAATCGATATATACAACAATAAGCCAATAAAAATTTGTCTTTAAATGCGATGTACTGCTCGGTTATATTTAAATTTGATGTAGAATTAGAGACCTTTTTAAGCATTATATACCTAGGGATTAACAGTAAATAGTTTGTGCAAAAAATTGTAAAGTTTATAGCTGTTTGAAATTTTTTAAAAGGCTAATTATACATATACTATATGTATAGATATATGAGACCTCAGGAAAATGACTTGCTTATTTTTATAAGCTTTACTTTTAACAATTCGCAGTTGCAAAACATCAGCAATATCCTTTAAAAGAGAGCTTAGGTTTAATACTATGCATCTATGTAATGAGTACAGAAATGATAATCGTCATTCCACCCTTTCGAAATAAAATATTTAATTAATTTATTTTTTTACTTCGATTTTCGAAGCTATGTTGTAAAACTGCGTGGTTTTATCAATAGAGCTATTTCGAACAAATCTAAGATGGTCCTTCTGCCTTTATATAGAAGTTTGGTTAGACCTCACACTAATAATACATACATACAATAATAATAATAATTTATTTATTTCAAGCGTACATCATGAACAATTAAAAACACAAACTGTAACACCTACAGGAAAAATTAAATATATTTATCTGAAAACCCAACAGATCTGAAAAAAGTTTTTAGCTGCAGAAACTGGAAAAAATGCAGATTCTGAGTGTGTGTTTTGTGTGGGGGGAGGGGGGGGGGAATGATTTTTACAATGTTGGAGACACATTCAAAAATATGAAGTTAAAAATACAAGACAACGTGTCTACAAGTACAAATAAAAGGTTAAAATAGAGTTAGAAAACTCTAGCAGATAGCTATTTCGGGGCTATTATGAATGAAGCCCCATCATCAGTGTAAAAAGATGATGGTTCACTGACACCAGTCAAGTGAACTAGGAATGCGAGAAACGTGAGGGTAAATAAACAGAACAGGAAGAGTAGGTACGCAGAAACTATTACATCAAGGGTTGGACACCACAACTGCGCAACAAAAAATTACGTCACAGACGAAAAAGTTTTTAAATAAGAGATTTCCAAATGTTCGGGAAAGGAGGGGTGCTAGACAGATCATTGACAACTAAATCTGAATTTTTCCAGATATAATAGGATTCCCAAAAATCTAAATCAAAAATCGAAGAACAACTATGGATAATTTTTGCAGAGGAAAAATCAAAAATATGGCCACATGACCAACAATGTTGGGCAATGGAAGAGCGTTTGAAATCCTGTTTTTTAACACAATTTTCATGTTCTTTAACACGGAATTTTAAAGCGCGTCGTGTCTGTCCTATATATGTTAATTTACATTGGCATGAAATATTATAAATACCCCATCTATCAAGACCCTGAACAGGATGTTTGAGTTGCGAAAATTGTAATTTGTTCACTGGAGAAAAGGCGACCGAAAAATTGAACGTTTTTAAAATTCTGGCAATCTGAAAGCTGATTCTGGGAAAATATGGTAAAACAACGGTGTTGGAATAGTTCTCACAATTAGGTGTTTGATTTCGACCAGTAGGATTGCTTAATTTCTTATAAATGTTATCTATGACACTGACTGTGAACCCCCGGTCCATAGCAATGCTTTTCAAATAATTAAGCTCAGCAGAAAGTAAACTAGAATTGGAACAAATGGACAAAGCACGGGAAACAAAAGTTCTAAAAACAGCTAATTTTTGTTTGGGGGGATGAGCAGATAATTTATGCGGCGGAAGAGTAACGGCAAAGGGTTTGCGAAAAACAGTAGTGTCGATAGTATTATCTTGACGAGTGATGGAAACATCCAGAAAAGAGAGATGACAGTCAGATTCAACTTCTATAGTGAATTGGATGTGCGGGTCTATGGAATTTAACACAGATAAAAGATTGTCATGGTCACGGAGAGACGAGTCCAAAAAAACAAACACATCGTCAACATACCTTACGTAAAAATCGAACTGTAAAACACTAAATAATTTGACCTCGAAATAATGCATATAAATATCGCTTAAAATTGGACTAAGAGGGTTGCCCATCGAAAGACCATCAGACGTACGGAAAAAATTATTATCAAAAATAAAGGTGTTTTGTTCCAAGCAGGCGCGAGTTAAGTTACTTTAAGTTACTTAAGTTTACTTAAGTTAAGTTACTTAAGTAAGTTACTTAAGTTAAGTTACTTAAGTTACTTACTTAAGTTAAGTTAATTAAGTTTGCAGGCGCGAGTTATTTTTAACTTCATCAATTGTACAAAGTTTTCGACTGCTTTTCTTACAAATTCAAAAATATATTCAGGTCTAGGTATTAAAATCACCGATCGAGCCTTAATTGCCGTTTTAAAGTTCATGGTTGAAGCCTTAACAGAAGTTCTATATTCGTGAATGACATTAAACAGCACATAATCATATGCCTTTGAATTATGAATTCCAGTATGCGTTACTTCATTTAATATTTAGCCATAAAGCTTTTAATAAACGCACGCTTTGAAGAGTCATGCATATTAATATGAAATGAAGTCGTGTATCAATGATCTTTCTGCATTTTCTGTATAAATTATATTGCCCCGATTCTTTACGGGTTGTTATGTCATTATGATAAAGAATCCTAATACAAACTTGCTTCTGTGTGTCTTGATCGGTTCCGGGTATAAATAATGTGAATAAATTACTAATACAAGTTTAGTGAACTGGAGTCATAATTTTACTAAATCTTTTATTGTTGGATAATTTAAGAGCAATTTAGGTTCCATTACGTAGGGTTTGGTTCAAAAACACGAATAAATAGGTTTTACTAAGGACATATTTTATTTGTTTTGCACGTTTTTACGCAGAAATTTCTAACTAAATACTTTTTGGTAAAATATGAAATGATTGTGCAATTAAAAAGAAAAAATGAGTTGTCTTCGCGGTTTTTTTTTTTTTTTTTTTTTTGTAAAATTATTGCAAATCAATCAATACGTCCTCTTTTCAACCATCTTCTGTAATCTCTCTCCCAAAGCATTGGGAAAAATCATGGATTTTTTTCAAAATCCCGAATCTAGTAATTAGCTTAAATTTGTAAAGCATAACTAAAATCTTACTTTGCATTGTTTAAAACCATGTATTTTCTTTTGTGCCAAAAAAGAAAAATAAATTTACTGAAAGAAATAGCTAAGCGGAATTCGAAGTATGTGTATTTAAGTGTTGTTTTGAGCTTCAGATGAAAGTTAGTCGTATAGATCTGTTAAGGAAACAATAAAATAGAAACTTTCAACCGAAACATATTTATATTGAAGCTATACATTAGAAATAAGAGGATTCTTATTTTTCTGATACGTATCTTTTTAAAGGTGAGAACTTGATCTCAAAAAATCTAACGTTGTTAATCTAAATACAAATTAAGACATATTTCTCTTGTCTTAACTTTTCAAATATATTTCCTTCCTATTTATACCCTTCAAAATACTTGCAGCGTAATAATTTCATTTTAAAGAAAAACCAATCCTTCAAACTAGAAACCTTTAAAGTTACGAAATCATAGAGAACCAACAGTTCAAGAGCTATAAATTGATAAGATTTTCTCATCCTCAGAAAGAAAACGGAAGAGGAAAAATAAAACAGAGACAAAGTGAATTCTTTTAGCCGGTCACGTTACTGAAATTTCCTCCGTGAACGCCAGACACCTTCCTACTTGGATAAATATTAAGATGATGGTTTAACCTCAGTATGAAAGTAACTAGTTGGGCTATTTGATACTTCATTTTCTTCTTCTTCGTGGAAGCGATCAAGCATTCGAGTCATGGCTCATACAACCAATGGAATTAAATTAACAGAGTGTAACGATACATTATAACAAAAAGGTAAATCAATCTTGCGAGGTAAATAGTTTGAAGATTTCAAGAAGGGGAAAAATAAGAATGTAATACATTTTCAAAGTAAGAAGTGATATATATATATATGAATGAGGGTGAATATCAGGAAAAGTGCCAATTTGACCATGGAAATTTTCGATTTTTAAAGATACTCAGAAAGTAAAATTCAGAGAGTATTTCAAATACACATTAGTACCTTTTTTTTTAATTGGGGGCATGGTCAAGGTGAACATTTACCCCCATTTTAGGGGGGGGGGATCTTTGAGCGTTACTGACATGATGAGAATGCTACCGATCTGACAAATATTACAGATTTTACACTTAGTGCACAAAAGTAAACACATTCACTACCTTTCATGTTTAAAAAGAAAATAATAATTACTTAGAATATAATAACACTTACACTCCCTGAACGCTTTTTTGTTTCATAAATAAAATTAGAGACTAGTTAAAAGTTAGTTAAAGTTTAAAGTAGTGCGACAAAGTTTTTTTCAAACAGATAAATAGGTTAATAGTTTAAAAATCAGAATAAAATAAAATTCTTAGCGCAATCTTTAAAAACGAAATTAAATCAAGACAGTCAGAGTTTGGCGGGGGAGGGGATTTGCACTAAACTGTTCGTAAGTTTTCCTTTTTAAAACAAAATCATATTTTTGGGTGCAGTAGTTCCGAACGAAGGTCTGAATATTGATGTAAAAGAAAAGAGGGTGAAAAATGGCAATAATTTTTCTTGAAAACTCAAATTTGGCGAAAAAATTATTGTTTTTGAAGCATTTAAAAAAACAATAAATAAACTGCTTCCAATAAAGGCAAATTTGGCAGGAAAAACGATGCACTTGAAATTATCTTCGTTCTTTAAAACTCAACTCATAACACGAAGTAAGAATTTCGAAAAAACATTGGTAACGCACGCATCAGTTTCGTAACAAATATCTTCTACTTCGGCGCTGCGACATGACAAATTTCCCGTAATATTATAGCTGAACATCCCTTATTGAAGATTCAAAACTAAAAAAAACCTTATTATGTCCAAGGCAATAGGTTTCTTTGTGCAAAAATAGATTGAAATATTAATTTATTTTGTGTCTTAATTTCCGCTGCCGACATGAGACCTTATTTAGTAGAAATAAAAAAGTCAAGATTGAAAAAAATCTTACCTGTAATTCAATGCAGCCGAAGGGAAAATTTTCTATCGGAACTGAAACATCACATATTAGAGCGTCACCCAGCATAATTTTTTGTGCCAAAAAATGTTTTGTCTAGATTTTATCATTCCGGAAGTTGGCTCACTCGTCATGTTATGAAAACTAGTGACAAACAGAAATTGCTTTTTTTTATCGATCTAAATTCATTTTATCTTTAACACAAGAGTTAATCGTCATTTTTGAACATAAAACACGTTATTTCCTTTTGTATTTGTTTCTGCTGCGATGTTTTATAATCCACAGGATTTTTTTTGAACTTTGCGATTCGAATGTGCGACGCGCTGCCGACATGACATTGATGCAATAAAAAGTGTTCAATTGTCACAAATTAAATTAAAACCTGAAAATTTTGTCATTTATTGTATGTGCGACGCAGTTTACAGTATGAGAAAAGAAAAATCTTTGGGTTTAATTTGGAAGTGCTTGAGAAATTCATTTGTGTCTTAAATTAGCAATTTTCCTGATATTCAAACATATATATATATATATATATATATATATATATATATATATATATATATATATATATATATATATATATATATATATATATATAATATATATATATATATATATATATATATATATATATATATATATATATATATATATATATATATATATATATATATATATAAACTATGTTTTGGCTATTTTTTTCTTAATGGGCCTGGAGGATGTACAGACTCTCCTGTTTAACATTTTCCCTAAAAAAAGTGTCTGATTTATAATAATAAACAGTAATTATTGGCATTTTATAACTGTCATTTCTTTCAAAAATTTAACTATACCAAAAGTCATGTGAGTTTAGTTTGTGTTGCAAGCCATTTAATATCTGGATCAGAATAATATTCAAATGATCCAAAATACCTTTAAAAATTGCATTTTTGAGACATAATTTCCCCACAATGTTAAATTTATAGCAAGTATTAGAGAATTTTTGAGGATTTGGATTAGGTAAACTATAAATGGTATTATGGACGAAACTTTTCTTAGTAAATTAACAAAAAATGGAAAATAAAATTTGCATACGATGAAAAAAAAAACTTATGTGATTTCTATTATTTATATGATTAGAGATAAGCGTATTGAGTGTATTATTGAACGCTGAAGTTGTTTAAAAAAACAGTAAAGAAAAAACAATACAATTTAGTGGAATTTGAGATAAATTTTTTATAAGCTGCTTAGTTGCGCTATTTCGAATCTACCAAAAACCATTTTAACGCAAGCGGCTTAATCGAAGTCAGATCATAAAGTAAACCGATTTGACAACTCTCGGATTATATAACACTAGCCATGTGATAAAGAGTTATGAAATTGAAATGTAACACTTCAAATAGAAACTCAAGAAAGAGTGAGAACAGTTATGAATAGCTACTTTTACGCTGATAAATTCTGATATTTTGAAAGAATTATAAAAATTAATTGTAAATTTACAAATTATAGCTCTATGGGGTAGTTACGTACAGGGTGTCCACTCCAATCGTGGACCAATAGCTAATTTCTAAACCGTTACAGATAAGCATATAGTTCATTTAGGAAAAAATCTCCAAATTACGAAAGGAATTTTGGGTCTATTCAATGTTTTTCAAAAAATCAAATTTTGAAAGAGTTACGAAATTTAACTTTTTATACAGCCCCCCAGTCCTATCAATCATATTTAGTAAAACATTCTTGACACTGTAACGTTTAAAACTAAAAAAAAATTACTGCTCTACGACAAAAATTGACTGAGTTATGACGTTTTGAAAAATCAAGATTTTGAAGGATTTCGCATACGGTCCCTTAAGCGATCTCTCGATGACGTCATGTAACAATGCAAAATCTTGATTTTTCAAAACATCATAACTCGGTCAATTTTTGTGGTAGAAGAGTGATTTTTTTTTAGTTTTAAACGTTACAGTGTCAAGAATGTTTTACTAAATATGATTGATAGGACTGGGGGGCTGTATAAAAATTTAAATTTCGTAACTCTTTCAAAATTTGATTTTTTGAAAAACATTGAATAGACCAAAAATTCCTTTCTTAATTTGGAGATTTTTTCCTAAATGAACTATATGCTTATCTCTAACGGTTTAGAAATTAGCTATTGGTCCACGATTGGAGTGGACACCCTGTATATATAAATAGAAAGAGGCTCTGTTTACTTTATTTTGGAAATTTGTATTTTTATATTTTGTTTTTTAATGACATATTCGCATTTCTAAACGGGATTTTTTAGAAGAAATATGTTTTCAAGTTGGAGGAGGATGCATATTTTTGGGAAACACTTCATTTGTTCAAATAGGAATTTTTAGTGGCCAATGTCCGTATCGCAATGATATTTTTAATGGATCTTTTGACTGCGATTTTGGATTTTTTTAATCTTAAAAACCGTTTTTCGCTGTACCTTTTTCCGTATCTGGTTGGGTATTTTCAATCGAGCCCTCGACGTTAACTGAAAGACTGTAGCGGAGGGTTTTTTTTTTCTTTGTCCTCATTCTAAAGGAGATTTTTAAGAGTTCTTGTCCTATTAAATAGAAATGCTTCAAGAGTACGAAGGATGTTCAATAAGGAATGATCACAAATTCATGAAATATAATTATGTAAACTGATTCTCTAACTGACCCGCAGTGAACTAACCCGCCATTTTTTAAATGCTGTCAGGTCTTGATAACTCGAATAGAAAGACTGGAAAAAAGCTTCGAGCTTTTGGTATTTCGACCTAAAGGAAGTTCCCACTGCCTTCTTAAGAGGTTTTGACCGAGATAAAGGTATGTTCGAGTTATAAGGCTTCGAATTATCCAGACTACGACTGTAGTCCCTATTGCACGAAATAAATTTGTTATATATTTTCCACTTGCCTTCAAAGACATGATGAAGGCCCTTTTTTACAATTCCTCTAAACAAACATTCTTTCGGACATTTTGGTTGGCACATTTGGAGAAAAATTGCCAGTTTTGTCTTCAAACTAACTGTCGTAGGCGGCAAACGGGAGTTGGTGAGGGAAGCGAGAAGATATCAGAATTCACTAGTTATTTTATTTAGAATTTCTTTTTAATTTCATTATCGTTGAAGTTAACGTACAAAAAATACAGTTGATTGTAATATTAAAAGAACAAAAAAGTTCTAAGTTTTCTACACTGTCTTATTAAAATTTCTATTGCTATGTCTGACTTGTGTGACTTTTACTGAACAAATTGCCTAATATTGTAGTAATATAATTTACCCACATAACATGTAGTAGTCATTTTACAAATGTGGACATGTTCAAAGTCAAACTTAAGTTTCCGTGTTCCAATGACAGCTGTTTTTCAATGCCTCTTTTATCCGGAATTTTCCATTTACCGAAGTGCATATGTACGGTCTCAGTCACTTCGGATGTTCGAAGTTCTACTGCGCCTTTATTGGGTGTTTGCTTTTCTCTCGTACCTTGAAGATCTTGTCACTGCAGGTCTGGAACGCAGCTCTTATGCAATGTGAGGACCTTATTTATTTATTTACAAAGAGAACAGATTTTTTAAATATAGAAGTGGGACAAGCGAGGCTGATATTCTGGTTTTATACCGAAAAATAAGTGAAAAAAAAACGCGTGGAAAATCCCCTTTAGAAATAAAGAAACTTTTTGATCGTTTAAAAATGTTTGGAGGGGCTTCATGAGCATTTCTGCTTGCTACACATGTAACTTATTTTGAAGATTTTCTCCCTCCCTCTGTTTCCCTTCAGAGGAATTTTTTCGCGGTTAAGGCAGGTTCCTGCTTTAGAAGGAAAAAAATATCGATTTTTGATGTTTTTTTTATTATTATAGAAAATAAAAAAATATAATTTATTAAATGTCTGAGCATGGGAAAAACATTTTTTAGAGAAAAATACTCATATATAAATGATTTCTATGCACATTCATGTAAATGCTGTTTTCATTCAGTAGGACAGAGGGAGCTCGTAATTTTCATCTGAAAAAAAAAAAATCTTTCATATATGTTTCTTCTACACAAATAAATTAAAAAGTTATGAAATTTGAATGTTTTTTCATGTTTAAAAAAAACATTTAAACTTACTAAAAAAATTGTGAAGGAATTTTTTTCAGGAATGCTTTTAGTCCAAATAAAAAATAAAACAATACTGAACTTAACAAGCCTTGGTTTGTTTTGATTGATCACCTAGTTTTTTACAATCACACAAGCCAGTTCGGAAAAATCGTAAAAACGAAAACTCAAAAAAAAATGGGCTTTGAAGTTTTCTTTAAAAAAAATAGCACGTTCGCGAATTCAAAATATTGTTCAGAATGATTGTCAAATCGTTTTGAATGTTGCAGTTTTTGAGGTATATAGTTCAGAGTTATTCGTCTTATACTTGCTCGATACCCCATTATGTTCATTGCTGTATACCTGGGAATATTTTGAACTAGTCTATATAATTTTGTGTACGCATTCTTAGATATATAAGGATTATATTTAAGCAGTAAAAAAAATCGTTTTTTGAGCGTACTAAAGCAGAATCTCGCTTTAACATATTGCTCGTTTCCCGTTCAAATATGCCTGATGGCTATGAAACAGTAAGAAACGCAAAAAGGGGGGGAGGGGACAGTTGATAAAACTGGAAGGAGGGGGGGGGGAGGTTGGTCAATGTTTGGACTCGGGAGGTAATTTTGCTTAAGATTTGGCGAAAACTGCCAAAAGCATTTTGCACGATTCACAATACCAATAGTGTCACTGTAAATTAGGTTTTTCCTTTAAAGTAGTGTTATTGCTAAGAAACAAAATCTCAAGAGTCATTATAGCAAGAATTTTTGTGAAAGTCTTCAAAATCAGTAACAATTTGAACGTAAGTGTAATGTTTTGCCCACAACTGCCTTTTCGGGGGTTGGGGAGGGGGGATATTTAGTTTATAAACTATTAGAAGGATTTTTTTTTCATTAAAAAAAAATGTATTAAACTTTTTAAAGATAACTTTATTCCTAATAAAAAGCTTTAAAGCCAAAATATTTATTTTGAGTTTTACATATAAATAAGTAATATATAATAGTATCATCATCAGTGGGTTATATGAAGAAGTGTTTTTTTAGTAACTAAAAGGAATCGTGATAGTGGTATCTACAAAGCAAAAAAAGGAAAAAAAAAAAAATCCATTAAAAGTAGGACTTGCGTACGTCTAATAAATACTGTACGATCTAAGGCAAAATTTCCCTGAGAAATGATACAAAAGATAAGGGTTAATGCTACATCGGACGTACAGGAAGATGTTAGCTGCTAGAAGAAAAATAAAAGACCCCCTCTCTGTGAAACTTACTATCCTTTTTGCAACTAATGGAGCTTATTTGTCGAGAAAATATTACTACATGTCTATCACCGTTGAAACTTTCGGAGAGAACAATGTTTTTCTAAATAAATTTTCTTTAAGCGTCAACAAACTTGGGAAGAAAGAGTATATTCAGGCTCACTGACTTCAAGTGAAAATAGTCTATATTTTTATATGAAAAATATTAAAACCAATTTAGAGAAATGTTTATATATATATATATATATATATATATATATATATATATATATATATATATATATATATATATATACACTGGCGGAAAAAAAATTCCAACACCAAGAAAGACTTGTGCTAGATAAACGAAATTTGGTAGGCGTGTTTATACAACTGAAAGATGACATCGATTGAAATTTCGTGTTCCGCGCATAAGTGTGGCGCAGCTGGCGTCACTCAGAACATGCAAATAAGGCTTGTTTTAAAAGCGTGTTGTGAAGCTTGTGTGTATTATTTTTCCATGAAATTTGACGAATTGCGTTCATGTTAGCCAGGAATGCCTTTAAGAAGACGAAGAAGCCATTATCAACAGCTCACCGAGTTTGAACGATGTCGTACAATTTGGCTGCGAGAAGGTGGATTTTCATTTCGCGATATTGCACAAAGACTTGGGTGGGAATGTTTCCACCATGCATGATTATTGGAAGCTATGGGCAAGGGATGGTACTACCTCAAGAAGATCGAGTTCCGAGCTGCCACGTGGCACGACTGAGAAGGAAGATCGCCGAATCTTGCGTACGGCTGTGGCGCATCGCACTGCATCTGCGGCTGACATTCGAGCTGCAGTTGGTACCGTCGTGGCCCAAGGAACGGTAAGAAACTGTTTACTTCAAGGACAGCTCCGAGCCAGGCAGCCTGTAGCCGGTATTCCATTGACTGCAAACCATTGCCTTTTCCAACGGAAGTGGTGCCACGACAGAGCTCACTGGAGGTCGGAGTGGAGATCTGTTGTAATTTTTGATGAAAACAGATATTGAATTAGTGCCAGTGGTGGCTGTATATTGGTCAGAAGGAGGCCAGGGGACCGCCTGCATCCAAGCGGTTTACGGCCTAGACACACGGCACTCACACCTGGAGTTATGGTCTCTGGAGCAATTTCCTACGACAGCAGGGGGATTCTTGTGGTTATCCCAAACTCACTGACTGAAAATTTGTCGTCATTCTGTTAATTTAACCAGTAGTACAACCCTTCATGAGTAGCATTGAAGGGGGCGTTTTACAGCCGGATAACGCTCGCCCTCACATCGCTGCTGTAACGCAATGTGCTCTACAGAGTGCTGACATGTTACCATGACCTGCAAAATCACCAGGTCTGTCTCCAATTGATAACGTATGGGATATCATTGGACGGCACCTCGGGCATCATCCACAGTCAGCAATGACGGTCCTATTATTGACACAACAAGTGCAACAAGCATGGTACTCCATACCACAAAGTGACATTCGGCACCTGTATGACATAATGCATGCACGCTTGCAGGCTTGCCTTCAAAATTATGGAGGTTACACCCTCTATTAAATTAACATAATTTCACATTTGCACAGCATTTTCTTGAGCTTAAATTAGCCAGTGATCTTGTACATTTAATCAATTAAACATGTTAACTAGACAATTGCATTACCCAAATTTCATTACTCTACGGCAATTTTTTCTTGGTGTTGGGATTTTTTTTTCCGCCAGTGTATATATATATATATATATATATATATATATATATATATATATATATATATATATATATATATATATATATATATATATATTTATGTATTTATTTATTTATTACTTAAATTTAAATGTTAATCGCTAAAAGGAAAGAAAATATGAAAATTTTTTATAAATCATGATGAGTCCACTAATTATAGTTAACGCAATAGTTATTAGTCATCCACTTTACCCATAATAAACGAAATTCTCCAGAATTAGAAGTGAATGTTATAAAATACTAGCTGACCCGGCAAACGTTGTTTTGCCATATAAATAATTTCCTACTAATTTCTAGTGTAGACAAAAATAGCTTACTTATTGTAAGTCTCTGAACTTGCCATTTAAAATCCTGGCTTCGATCACGTTTTTCATTAATTTCTGAATGACTAATCGCGTACCGTTGCACAGCCGGGGCGGGTTCAAATTACGAAGCAAGATAATTGGAGATCCAACCTTTATTTTTTAAAAATTTGTCACTTTAATGGTCGTTCATCCCCCCCCCCCTCTCGCAGTGAAAAAACACACAGCAGATTTTGCCTAATAACTCAACACTCATGGTGTTGATACATTTTATTTGGTTGTAATGATGTTTTTTGGTCACAGCCAATATGAAAATCACAAAAAATAGTTACTTTAGTTGTTATAGTAAAGGACATTACAATCATTAAAATCATTCAAAAAAAAAAACCATGCAGCTGTTCGAAAAAATCCTTGCGGGCCTGGATTCGATCTCATTCCATCAGGAACTTCAACCTGACGCGCATAACCACTTGACCATCGGGTCGCTCATTGAAGTAAGGATTTACGATAACACATATTGTTTTAAATGACATGAAATGTTAGTTTTTCGATAATAACTTTTTTTCTAGTGAACAAATATCGTCATATGAGTACGTGGTACCTAAGTTACACCATCTCCTATCGATTAAAAAAAATCGTCCAAATCGGTTCAGTAGATCAGATGTTATGTGCGAACAAAAAAAAAAAAAAATAGGGGTGGACTACCCCTAACATTTAGGGGGATGAAAAATAGATGTTGGCCGATTCTCATAGATACTGGATAAGCACAAAAAATTTCATCAAAATCGATCAAGCCGTTTCGGAGGAGTATGGCAACGAAAACTGTGACACGAGAATTTTATATATTAGATTAGAATATTGAAGAAACATAGCATATTTCATAAAATAGTAATTCTGTGATAACGGAAATGCAGACCAAGTAAAAGAACACAATACAGGAGGATTTATCCGTGTTTTTGCTATAATCCTGTGTAATGTTGCTAAAACTTATCATGCTTCTTGAAACAAAAAGTGTAACCAAATTTATGCAGTGTGGTAGGGGACTGTGGGGCAGAGTGAAATATTTAAGATAACTTACAATTTTTAAATCATTTTAAAAATTAGCTACATTACACCGGATTATAGCAAAAAACACGGATACATCCTCATGTTATTGTGTTCTTTTACTTAGTCTGAATATCCGTTATCACAGAATTACTATTTTATGAAATATGCTATGTTTCTTCAATATTCAAATATTTTGTACTCTAACATTCACTTCTTATTCTGGAGAATTTCGTTTATTATGGGTAAAGTGGATGACAAATAACTATTACGTTAACTATAATTAGTGGACTCATCATGATTTATGAAATTTTTCAATATTTTATTTCCTTTTAGCGATTAACATTTAAATTCAAGTAATATATTTAATCAAATCTGAAATTTAATTTG
The DNA here is from genome assembly GCA_038373865.1 of Uloborus plumipes. Lineage (NCBI taxonomy): Eukaryota > Metazoa > Arthropoda > Arachnida > Araneae > Uloboridae > Uloborus > Uloborus plumipes. The sequence goes on from JAXGGA010000002.1 coordinate 467,341, forward strand.
AAAATAACGAAGCGTAAAAAGGGAACAATGCGTTTCATGATAGAGAATGTATTGAAACGTTATTTTCCCTTTTTTGGCAGGAAATTTGCACCGTTAATAAAAGTAGAAAATTAACACTTTACCTCATTCAAGACAAAGTTCGATTTAAGTATTTCTCGAATGAAATCTTTCCTATTTCATTAGCGAAATGTTTTTCTTTAAAAGAATTCAAAATATAATAATAAAAAGTAAAATTGAATAAATGAATTAAATAATTAATGATCGAAAAAATGTATTTATGGATGAATTAGTGAACTAGTTAAAGAATGAATGTGTAAAAATTAATTAATGAATGAATAATTTAGAAAAAATGTTTAAATGAAATGGATAAACAATGAATGAAAAAATATTTTTTTCCCTTTGTCCGCCATATCCTTCACAGAGTGTACTGCACATATTTGAAAAGTTAATAACAAGAATTTTATTATCTTATAATAAACATTCTTTTTTGATACACAACAATTGGTACAACTTTGATAATACAATCCAAGTTTTAAAAGTGATTTTTATTATATTAAGTATCTTCATTTTCCTACGTAACTATGTTCTTACTGGAATTAGCTACATGTTTCATAGTGCAAATAAAGTATTTTCAAATAGTAGGGATTAGAAGTAAACATTTTTACCAGATCACTCTGCTCTGCTATCTCATATTGTCCCAAAATCCTACATTAGTGAAAAATGTTTGTGGGATTCTCTCAATTCTCTCCGACTCTTTAAAAAACAACTCATTCCATGAAAATTTGACCTGAATGTTCGCTTTTGAAAATTTAAAACGGAGATTTAGCTGTTTTGATACTAAAAGTCTAATTTATACCTATTTAAATTTATCATGTTTCAACTACTCTGTTAGTTTTAGAAGGCGCTCTAAGATGAGAAGACTACGTTTTAAGGAATACATTATGAGCTTTCTTGCTTAGTTGATGATATAGCAATGAATATAACTCTTCCAAACTGTTATTTTACCATTTTCTTACAATAAAATTATCTTTTATTTTGCATACTATTTGATGCCAGAAGTCGTAGACATATAGTCTATTCTGCGATATTTCAGATTTTGTTGTTTTGGAAAATTATAAAAATTACGCACTTTTAGCTATTTGAATTAATACTATTTAATTCATTTCGAAACTGTCAAAACCCTTTTCACCATCTTCAGTGCTATGCATAAAAGTTTTAGTTAGTCGTAAAATCTCCAGATAGATTTCCAAGATTTGGTTTACAGTTATCAAATAACTGTTCCCCTCAGCTAGTTTTATTAGGGACGTCAACAGCGCAGTCTAACAAGTGTCAAACTTTAGTACAGGTAGCCATTACTTGAACTAATAAGACTCTAATGGGAACTGAGAAATTCCCGTTCTCGGAACAGTGATCTTTGTGACGTCAGCTGTTGTCGATAGTAAGTGATGTTAAGATGTGCTACGGGTGATATGACGCGATTAAGGGACATCTTTTGATGTTAGATTGTTATTTTGAGTACATTATAACGTGAATCCTCGTTCAGGGTATCTAAAATGGGAAAGTTCAGAAAAGGAAGTTAAATTTCAAAACCTGAATAAGGTATTTGTTATTTTTCATTTTAAATCCATGAAATAAATAACTTCATAAATAAATAAAAACAACATGGAACTATCCATCGAAGTTACCAATTATAGTATAAATGAACTAAAAATTATTGACATTCCACTATATTGTAAAATATTTGGATTTTGCAAATACTTAGTATATATGAGACCAAAAAGTACATAAATATTAAATTTGATGCTGAAAATGGTTTAATTAGTAATAAATTAAAATTTTGAAATCGGTATTGTCATTCTGAAGATTGTTTTCACTTTACAAAAAAAAGTTACGTAATTTCTAAATAAATTTGAAACGCCTGACCGCACTGCAACTATGATGATCACCTGAAACGAACCCAAAATACATGCATCTAAAATATATATAATGCGCAGAAAGAAGCTCTTATGGGTCATTCCATTTTAAATCAACAAATGGGGTGCGCATCACCATTTTTGATTTTGATGAAAATTTGCATGTGCATTCCTTTTATTTCCCAGACCTCAAAAAAATAGTTATTTTATTTTAGAAAAATTTACCCTTTGATATATAGGCCATTTTTGTTGTTGGCAACAGCAAAAATGGGGCATTTTGATGCTTTGCCTTATAAACTATAACTTTTTTTCTATCGAAGATTTTGAGCTCAAACATAGCTCATTGGAAAGCTAAGAAAGAGATCTTTTTATATATGATATCAATAAATTTCAGACTTAAAAAAAATACTTAGTTTTTCCAGGTCAAAGTTTGCGACGAAAATCTCATTTTTTACTACTTTTGAAAATTAAAAAACCCATGAAGGGTTTAGAATAACAAGCCCTATGTTTTATCATATATTCATATGCATGGTTACTTTAAAAAAAATTGGCTTGTTACTCTGCCCCCTTAAAAAAAATCCAGTTTTCAACGCTAAAAAAATGCATGTGGGGGAGAAGGTAAAAATAATTTTACTTATGGAATCTTAAGTACTTTTTACCAGCTTTCTAATGAAACAAAAGTTGATTTGTTATTCAAAGGCGCTTGGCAGATATAAGGGTCTGAATTTTCAAAAAAGCACAGAAACGACAATTATTTTCATACTTTTAATTTTTTTTATTTAAATGTAGTAATATATACCTTATTCTTTGCTTTAAATGCAATAAAAGACTAAGAAGAGTTGTGAAGTAATTTATTTAAATTTGGCCACTTTAAAAAATACCACTCTACTTTTACACCCTAGTCCTCTTCATGGCGGCTCAAGTAAATGAAGTTCTTCCTGTTTTTGTATTGTGCAGCAAAACCCACCTGAAAAATAGGTTAATTTTGAAACTAAAAGGTGGTCCGCCTTCAGTTTTCTAACAAGGATATTTTGAAAACCATAGAATGTGGTAGTGTTGTATCCAGGTAATCACTTACCAAAACTATTCAGCTTGTTCAAATCCATCTTTTTGCCAATTTTCAACAAAAGAATAAAGTGTGGATTAATCTCTCGACCAGTGATAGGTCTGAATAGTTCTGTTGTAGGTGGTAAACAGATATTTACAAATCAGACAAATTTAGTGATACTCTTTATCCCCAGGTGTTAAAAATATTAAATTGTCTTATTAAAATTTAAATAAATTACTTCATAACTCTTCTTAGTCTTTTCGTATCATTTAAAGCAAACAATAAGGTATATATTACTACATTTAAATTTAAAAAAAGATAAAAAAGTATGAAAATAATTATGTTGTTTCTGAGCAATTATTTGAAAATTCAGACCCTTATATCTGCCAAGCGCCTTTGAATAACATAGCAACTTTTGTTTCATTGGAAAGGTGGTAAAAAGTACTTTAGATTCAACAAGTAAAATAATATTTACCTTTCCCCCTATAAATGTAGCTTTATCAATTAAAATATAGACATTGTTGTATGTTTTAAATCTTATTTCAGCAAGAAAATCATGAGACAACACTCTCTGTTCTCTCACGACTGTCTTGTTTTGTGTATCGAACATTTTTTGCGCTGATGAAATGGCTCCAGTGTGGGCCTGAAATAGCTAAATACTGTTTGTTTCTTGACAACTTGTGCTTTATTTACGTTAATTTTTCATTTCAAACATAGTTGGGATATTACATAACATTGAAGTATTTGCTAGTGACTAGTCTCTCAAGTAACAAGCGCGAATAATAAAATGGCTACTATGCCACAATCATATTGCTTAATAATAACATAACATATGTGGAAAGTAAGGCAATTAGAAAACATATTCTACTATATTTATGTAAGTTTAACTATCCGAACTACTTAACGAGCTTTGATTTGTTAACACTTTATGGAAGTTGAGTGATTCATACTTCTAAAATAATGCACTATAGTGTTTAAATGCGATAGCATACTATAAAGAAACATGCGAGCAATGAAAATTGACGTTTTAATAAATTGCATCAATTATTTTTCTTAATCCAGCCTTAATCAAACAAACAGAGCACTAGTCGATAAAAGATCTTAATAAAAGGGGTAAACGCAATCTGTGAAAACCGATGAAACAACATGTATAGTAATATTCAAAAAACTGTTCGAAACAAGACAAATAATCATATGTTTATTTAGTTTTTTTTTTCTCAATTTGAAGATAATTGTATCGTTAGACTTCATATTTCTAAGAAAAAAAAAATAAAATAATAAATTTTTAAAAATCTCCTTTTCTAAACATTTGCAACACTTGAGGACTAGTGAAAGCAGAATCTGCTGAATAACTAATTTAGCACTCTTGATTATTGAAAATATGTCTGACGTTATGATTTTTTCAATAAGTCAAAAAAACACTTCTCTTATCTAGTTAAGATTTCTTTAATTAGTATTTCCTAATTCATTCATAAGAAATGTTCCTTTGTGTAAATTATTTATAGTAAACTTTTTGCGGAAAAAATAACTAAATGAAAAATGCTTTTAAATGAGTATTGCTAGGGATTTTATTTTGTAGAAAAAAAAAACTTGTTTTATAATAATGGTTTGTTAGGGATATTTTTCTAATACATTTTCTGTTTACATCATTAAAATGATTTGCACAACATTAATTTAAAACAACATTGTTTTCTAGAAAGATGAATATAATTAGATGGAAATATCTTATTTAAATTATATTCAAACATAAAACTATTATTATATCACATACACTACTTGCCAGCCGTCAAAAAAAAAAAAAAAAAAAAAAAAATCTAACGAATCATGGAAGCAGTCTCACAAAAGCGGCGTCTTAAATCGAATATAATTAGATGGAAATATCTAATTTAAATTGAATCGTTTATTTCGAAAAGGTAACATCTCTATTTTGATCTCCTCTGTCTCTTTAGAAAATCAAACAGCGCACGGTTACATTTTTGAATGTCATAATCAATGGTTATTTGGTAAATTATTGCAGTAATTGTGTACTTTACTAAAGGCATTTTTTCATTGACTATGACATTCAAAAATATAACCGTGCGCTGTTTAATTTTCTAAAGAGACAGAGGAGATCAAAATAGAGATGTTACCTTTTCGAAATAAACGATTCAATTATATTCAGGCATAAAACTATTAATATATTACACATACACTACTTGCCAGCCGTCAAAAAAAAAAAAACAAAAAAACAATTTCTAACGAATCAAGGAAGCAGTCTCACAAAAGCGGCGTCTTAAATCGGGTAAAACTCAAAGTTACGCCGCTTTAGTTTTGAGTGAAGTTTGACGATTAAATTCAGCGGAAGTTGTGTGAATGAAACTTATTTCACAGAACTCTGGCGTTCCAAGTACATGAAAACGAAAAATTCCCATCGTGCAGATGGCGGAGAAGGCCGTACTTGATCATCGAAAAGCTGATCAATATTTCCAGGGCTTGATATGCGCGTTAAAGCCATATAATCGTGGTAGTGATGTATCACACGTGCTTAGTGTAGAATACAGGCATCGTATAGAAATCCAAGCGTGCTGGAACGTAGGAGATTGGTCTAGTAATTAGGTTGGCGTTATTTATGGAGAAAGGAATACGTTATGAATGCCCTACTAGCTTGAATAGATTTAGAGGCTGGAGGAATACGGCCTTTGCTTCGTGTGGCAAATTATCTTGAGCAGTTTCACTTTGAAGCAGCAGCAGAGAAGTAACAATTTAAGGGGCAAGTGAATAAAGGTGATATGTGACATTTTTTGAAAAATTTACTTTTTACCATGGATGCATGATAAGGTAATTTTTTTTAAAGCTTTTCTAGAAATTTAAAAAAAAATGTCAAATATCACCTTTATTCACTTGCCCTTTCAATTGTGTTTGTGAGTTAACACAATTGAACACACACTAATTTGATTTTGTGTAAACCGGCGAAATTCAAATCTCACATATCACCTGTATCCACTTACCCCTTAAATTTGAAGAATATTAATTAGATTGTTTCTAACAAATAAAAGTTGAAATTGAGCATAATCTGTGCGTGGTTTTTATTCTTTTTGTTTCATTTGTGTGCATTATGGTCGGGCACAGTTTGCCATATTGTGTTTGTAGGGATATTGTTCGCACAAAAGTTAAAAGAAATACTACAAGTTTGGACTTGAGTAAATGTAATTTTACAAAATTTTTGCAGATGGACTTGGAACTAACTGTATTGTTGGCAAATTCGTGAAAAGTATTTTATAAGAAATTTAAATAATATTGTCTTAGCCACCTATGGGAAAGAATTTGCTCAGGTCAGAAAATCAAATTTGATCAACGGATAAGTACCAAGTAGGCTTGTTTGCTTGTTTAATTGCGAGCTGAAATTGTTGTATTTTTTTAATCAGGCAAAAAAAATAAATAATACATGGTGCATTGATCTGAGATACTAAATATTGGTAATAATAATTAATAATGGGTAGCATTGTCACGCGTTGAAAACATGCATACGGTAAGAATTTCGTTGTAAATTGCCAATAGTCAAGAAATTTAAAGTGTTTGAATGAATCTACACCTGCTTCATGTAACAAGATTAAAAAAAAAGGAAAAACCCTAAAGTTAACCGCTTTCAAAACAATCGTAAATATCTAAAACCAATATTACCATAACGAGTATCAAAATTCTTTCGTCCATTTTAACTTTGATTGCTTTATACATTATAAAATCTATATGTTGTTTTCTGTTCGTTACCGTTGTGTGTGTCACCGTCATTTAATAACTTAACGCATTAAAATTCGATCCTTTTTTCACATGAATATTCTTCCTCATTTTTCTTATATCATTTGTAATTTGTAAACAATACGTATTTTTACTTTTGCTTAATTTTTAATTATAAACTTTTTTGAATGACATTGCTTTAAAAAAAACTATGGGGTTCCACCCCTTCCCGCTTCTAAGACCACCCCTGTCGCCACCCCGTTTTTCTTCAGAGATATGCTGCGGTGAGCCCCAGAGGCGCCCCCTCGCCGTTAGTGACTCGGTGATACTTTGCGGTACCCCGGTCAAATTTTGCGGTAAGAGTAGCAAATTCTTTCCAAGTTTGACTATCGAATCGGGTCTAGGACGCCAAATTTCGCTCAAAACCAACTGAAGATTTTAGTAATATATTTATCAATTTTTTCTCCAACCGTACCAGTTTTGGCCTTGGAGACTTTGACAGTCCGGTGGATGTAGGGGTGCAGATGCACATACACACACACTGATGCACATAGACAGAAGCGCACAGATTTTAATCTTATAGATTACGGCCTTTATCTAGAATAGACAATGTACACCTTTTCTTGCTTAAGCTTTGTCTTTGATTTCTCGTATAATCAACAGTGGCTGTTTTGCTGAAGAAATAATGCTAAAAATACCTGATTATTATTACAAAACTTTTAAGAGTTAATAAAGTAATGAATATGTTATAAAACCGCGGTTACAGAAATTCTGTCGACAAAATGTTGCGAAACGTGGTTCTCAGATACTCCTCTAAAAGAAATGTGGATCTTAAAATTTTAAAGCAGTATACATTTTCTCATAATACTTTTTCTGACAACATATTTACTGAGAAAGCTTTCCATTTATCAAATATTTATTTTTACCTCATTACTTTATCTAATCGAAGAGATTGGAAGGTGTGTTTCGAAATAATGGGCTTTAGATTAATATTCTCAGTAATGCTATGAATTGCGAATTTTATGCTGCACTAAATTTCAAAAGCTTACAAGAAGCATTACTAACAGCATTCCCAGTTCTGGGAAGTTTATAAGAAGGTATTTTTAACTGCAAAATTAGTTGAAATTAAATGTGCTTAAAGCTTAAAAAAAATGTATTCGGGATGATTTCAAGCTTCAATAGAAGATCAAGACTTCTTGGTTCTTCAAGATAATTTAGTTATTTTAATTCCATGTGTCAAGACTGTTCATTCTTCAAGGAACACTTTACTAGTTCACTTAATTAAAATTATTTATTTACAATATGTACATTTCATAAAGAATGGCTTCCAAGATTGCTCAGAACAAAAAAAAGCGAACAAATTTCAAGCGTTCAGGTTTCAAGAATGACAAAATCATGGAATTCCAAACGATTATATTTTTCGTCGGCTTCTTTCAAATGCTGCCAAACCAAAACTTGAAACAAAAAGCTTAACTAAAAATAAAGAAAAGATATGCAAATAGAACTAAAAATTAAATATTCAACAAAGCTTTAAAAAAGAAATGCTCAATATATTTTTGCAAAGACAAAGTCGGAACATTTAGCGTCCAATACCAGTTTAATCCATTTTTAACCCTTGAAGCAACAAGGAAGGGAGTTTTGAGTTTAACGTTCCTGTGTATCTGTCTGTGGCACCGTCGGTCTAATTGGATGGACCGAATTTGGAAAAAAAAATTGGTTTGAAAGGTATGATCCATAGTGCTTTTAGCTACGTCTCGCCTTCGGATGACATTAAGAGCAAGAATCTGAGAGAGTGTCACGCCTGTGATTCATGATGTCTCAGATTTTTTTCCAAAAAATTACCAAATGTTTATTATCTTATTGAAAGACGAAATCCAGAGTGTTTTGTTCTAAAGTTGAGTTTTTTAGTTTTAATGGATCCCCAAAGGTGAAGATGCGCATAAAAAATTAAGCGGATTTTCAAGACATGGAAGTTGCTGTAAGCCAAAACTCTTACCAGGATTTGTTGAACTCCAATTTTCTTTTTGTATATGAAGCACAGAAGGTTCAAACTTTACAAAATAAATGTCAAATTTGAGTCAAGTTGTTGCCGTAAGGTCAGTGAAGGCCCTCAAAACAAATCATTTTTGACGTTTTTCAGCAGTTTTGAGGTCCGAAAACAGCTTGTACATTTCAGTTGGCACGGCAAAAGTAGTGTCATTTGAAAGACCAGTATAAACACTTTAAAATAATGTATAAACAACCGAGGAAAGTTCAACGTGCTTTTAGTTGCGTAAAGCCGAAATATGAAAAATGTCATATTTTACCGATATTCAAATGGTCATAACTTCCTCTGCCAATAACATATTGAAATATTTTTTTGCCAATGGCATACTCTATTCTTTGTCTTAACAGAACGGTTGAGTCCTTTGAGGCGAAATGTTAAAATTTTTTTTACAAAAAATGTTACAATTTTTTTAAAAAAAAAATTATTTTTGCCTGTGCATTTTTTGTAAAAACAAATTAAGCATTTCGCCTCAAAGGACTCAACTGTTCTGTTAAGACAAAGAATAGAGTATGACATTGGCAAAAAAAAATTTCAATATGTTGTTGGCAGAGGAAGTTATGACCGTTTGAATATCGGTAAAATATGACATTTTTCATATTTCGGCCTTACGCAACTAAAAGCACGTTGAACTTTCATCGGTTGTTTATACATTATTTTAAAGTGCTTACACTGCTGTTTCAAACGACACTAATTTTGCCGTGCCAACTGAAATGTACAAGCTGTTTTTGGACCTCAAATCTGCTGAAAAATATCAAAAATGCCTTGTTTTGAGCAACAACTTCTGTATTCCATATACAAAAAGGAAATTGGAGTTCAACAAATCCTGGTAAGAGTTTTGGCTCACAGCAACTTCCATGTCTTGAAAATCCGCTTAATTTTTGAGGCCGCACCTTCACCTTTAGGGGTCCATAAAAACTAAATAACTCAACTTTAGAACAAAACATTCTGGATTTGGTCTTTTAAGAAGATAAAAAACATTTGGTAAATTAATCTGAGATGTCATGAATTACCTCATAATGCTAGGCGTGACAGTTTCTCAGATTCTTGATCTTGATTATCAAAGATACTAATTAAAAACCTCTAAAATATTTTTTTAGATTTTTGAAATCAAAACATACTGGAAAATTTAAAACAATAATACTAAAAGAAATAAATAAAAATTATGCTTCTGATATTATGAGTCTGGAACTTCTATGCAAAATAGAACTCGAATTATAACGTTTTTTAGCAAATACGGCTAAGGCAAGATTGCAAGCCGATGTCATTGTTGGCAGACGAAGGAAGAAAACTCAATAATTTAAAATATTTATCTGTTGCCAGTTTCTATTTGTTAACCACTTAAATATTTGTAAATGATTTTAATGTAAGAATTTTCAGTTTTCCTTCTTTATTTTGCTTTTCTGACTAGAAAATGTTACTTATAAAGAATTTCTTTACTTTTCCGTGTTTACCATGTCCTATCGAAAACAATTACATATATTTAGATTTAAAATGCTTTATGACCAGAGAACATTCTACTATGAGATTGGCAATCAGATTCGGGCTGTTTAATTTTTTAATTTAATTTTAGTACTTGTTAAATGTTTTCCAGGAAAATCATTTAGCGCTCTACCTGCTTCGTTTTCAAAAAAAAAAAAGAAAAATTATTTTCGTTAAAATAATGTACGACGTTATTTTTGCTTCATTTTTAAATTATCATTACTGTCTGATTATGTGATTATTAACTGATAAAATAAATTGGACTAAGTCAGTTTTGAAAAAAAAATGGCTTTTTAATATTAAAATAAATTTTTGCCTTCAAACTAGTTAAACTCATATGATTTCTCACTTGTATGCGACATAACGGCCTGTAAAATAAAACGTGACATGATACAATATGATTTTTTTACAATAATATTGTTGATGTTCCATATAATTTTTCTTAAAGTGAAATTATGGTAAAAGCAGGGATTCAGCTGGTTTCGACACAAAACGATTTTATTTCATCAGTTTTCAATCTGATTGAGAGAGATTCGTTCCAAATATCTTTATTGCGTAATAGTATAGACAAAGAAAATGATACTAGTTGTATACGAGGGTTTTTTATATAGGGGGGTTTTATAGTAAGCTAAGCCCAGGTTGCCTACGAATTTATTCAGGAATTGCCAAAATAAATGCATTGTAAGGGGCAAAGATACAGATTACTTCTCTACATAGTTACCACACATATCGAGGTATGTGAAACATCCATCGAAACTGGCGTGGAAAAAAATCAGTCAAGTTTTTAAACCACAGGCTTGCTGAACTACAGCATCGGTTCAGAAACGCCAATATCTCCAGTGTAACTGCAAATGTCCGAAGAGACACAACTGCAAAACAAATTGAAAATGTTAATGAAACAAACATTGAAAGCAAAGAAAAATGTATGCCATTTTCAATACAATACATGCCATTACTTGGTTTTGAATATGACACCATACTGATGGTGGCCATCAGGATTAGCGTTTTTCTCCAGACGTCGAATAAAAGCTTCCACGACGCAATTCAGGACGTTTAATGTGATCTCCTGCACAGCTGTATGCATAATTTACTTAAATTCAGCCACGGTATGAGGACAAGTACTTAAGTTTAGTCCCGTTTATATTTTACTATTCATTACGCCGGTCCCTGTATATCAATCCACATTTTAGCAAGAGTATGAAAACATATTATGAAAAAAAATCTTTTGAGAACCTATGGGTTCTCAAAAGCTGGTTTTAATTCTAAACGCTTCAAATATAATAGACTTTTTATAAGCTTTTTTTTTCTAAAACTGAAAGATTATACTAAGGAATATCATTGCAATTAAATAATTCCAACTTAGAAAGTAGGTTAAATTTGCAATATTTTAAAGGTATATTTTAATTTAGTAACGATTTTTAAAAATGAGTTTTTTTGGAGGAAATTTTTTTCAGTTTTGTCTACAGAGAAACAAAAGAAATACAATGATTTAGTGTGTAGGTGGGATAATTGATGCAACTTACGAAATAACTCAAAACGTCGTTGCAGTTAAGAGAAGGTACCGATGAATGCTCTTAGAATTAAAACGAAAATATACACCCTTTCGACCCAAACCGATTTAGATAAGACATTTAATATCACTAAACCGCAATCTAGATCTTCAGAATAATTTTATATGATTAAAGATGTGCTTGCTATGTTCTTTTTGTTTTTAATCCTTCTCTAAGATGAAAATAATTTCAGAAACCTTTTCCTCTTTTAGCTCTAAGAATCCAATTACCATTCTCTTCTTTAACAGAACTTACGCAATGCTTCATGATTAAAATAGAACTCAACACCCATTTTGGTATAAATTTATAAAAACTGCAATCAATGCTTTAAAGAAAGAGAAAAGCTCTAAACTTTGATTGTAGTCAACAATTACTTTTCACCACATGTAAAATATTTTGATACAATTTTTGTCAAACCATCACATAATGCAATAGAACGAAAAATAGCAGGTTGTCATATACTTATTTCCGAAATTTTTAATTATATGCACACACCTTTTTATATTACATCACAGTCGATAGACATTGTTTTTGTTCTCATCAGTGCAAAGAGTAGAGTTTGAGACTTGCAAACAAAATCGAGGGGTCAAGATTTTGATTTCCTTCATCCTGTGTTATATTTGGACTATTAAAAAAATAGGCACGTGCGCCTGTATCTATCTATCTATCTATCTATCGATATATCTATCTATATATATATATATTAGGAATGAACGGATGAAAAAATTGACCTATTACCGATTAATCTACTGCTGATAATCGCCAAGCAGATTAATGATCATGGGGATTAATTTTAATACGTCCAATTTCATTATAACTTTTTTTCTTTCACTTCTCCGACTTAAAAATATTTACTAATTTATTTCTGAAAAAAAATGTATTTTTCTCCATTTTCCTAATTTCTTTAAAATAATTTTAAAAAATCATGTCATTTAAATATCTAGTTCCAGAATTAAAATTATATTGCGCTGTTTCTTAAGCAAAAATGCCTCATTACTTTGGTTTTGAGAAACATGCTTTAAAATCAACATAAGTTCATTACTTAACCGTTTTTGGTCAATTAATGACATTGATAGCATTTTAATCAGCCTATAATTGACCACTTCGTAATGCCAGCATAAACGGTGAACTGAAAATATATCTTTTTATTGAATTAGAATAAACATGGATGATCAGTTTTTCTTAGAAAGTGAACCAGTGGAGTTCAATTTAACTTTGAGAAATATGATTAAATATTTCATCTCATAACAACTTTTATAAGTAAAAAAATTTTTTTTTATTTATTGATGGTTTTATGGGTACCGTGCAAACCTCCAATCAAAACTTTAGTTACAACTCTAAATTATAACAGAGAGTTCCACGGGATGCTGGGAAATGGTCAGATAAAGAACATTTATTGTCTTTATCTGACATTGTATTATTTGATAGTGTATTATTATAATCTTTTGTCGTAAGACCTTCCTCGCATTTGCGCATGCCTGGGGTCTACTGTGATTTTCCCAAAACGGGGGAAATGCAAAGCATTATTCAACCAGGAAGTAAAAACTGAAAGCACCGGCAAGTGCCGGTCCTTACCTATCACCCCTTTTTCAAATGGAAGCTTTCACGACTGCCAGGCGCAACTTTCGAGGTTGGGCAGAACTTATTTATTCATGTTTTGTACATATTTGTACTCCTGGGGTAAATAATTACTGCTCTAGGTCAACTGCTGGTGAATCACCCTATGTGTGTAATGAAACGTTTTTTTCTTCATTTGAGGTAGGACATTAATTAATTGATTTTACAGTAAATACCTAATTGTAAACTTAGTTTAAGGCTAGATTAGTTTGAAAGGATTACCCTCTCATCTGTAAGCCTATCATATTTGTGTATAAAGTATAACTTGTAAGCATTTTTTTTCTTTTAGTATGTTATTTTACGGAGAATCTATTTCTTCTGAATCAGCTTCAAAAATATTTTTCTCTTCCGTTATTTTACAGTAATAGTTTACATTTACTTGAATACACATTTAACAATATTTTAATTATTTATTTTAAAATAATATTTACTTTCAATTGTCTTCGTTGACTGAAAATCTTGCATGGGACTACATTTTTCGCATTTTGCAAGTGATAACTTCATACTAAAAAGAAAGTAGCTGCAAATAAAAATTTTCATGTTATATTTGTTAAAAAATATTGAAGTTGTATTTAGTTACATCTTTGTGCAAAGTATATAACAACGGTTTTAAAATTGCAGGTCAGCAGCCTGATATGTGTCGTTCAATTAGCTTTTGATGGTTTATGGCTTTCTAATGTCGTGCTTAGTTATTGTATTTAGTTCTATCAGGCAAGCGATCCTGGGGCTCATGTGGTTTTCGAACATCTCAAAAATGCTTGTGGGCAATGCCAGATCTAGCGAAAGAGCGAATTGGATATTTTCTCCTATTAGTAACTGCTTAGGGTGTGGTAAATTCAAATGTTGGACTAATGTTGGAATCCAGATTCGGCAACTACCCGTAGAGAAGATAAAGCGAGCCAAAAATTACGGTTTTAGTCCCTAAATTTCAAAATGTTTCGTGAAAAACAATCCGATCCGCACGAACCTCCCAAAAATTTAAAAAAAAAAGAAGCTTGAAAATTTATTTTTAGGCTCGAATTTCAAATTTCCCAGAAAATAGACACGCCATTTCGTCAATTTTGTAGCTAAATAAAACCTAAAAATGTTTCCGTAAACTCTTTTTCACAAGCAATGTCTGGTTGGGAATCTCTCTCCTCCGCTGTGTGAAATATCGCCAAGAATTGTTCCCCTATTATATATTTTCAAAATATGCTGTTCATAGTCCTATAATTGACTTACGAGATCATGCTTAAACATTAAGTGTATATATATATATATATATATATATATATATATATATATATATATATATATATATATATATATATATATATATATATATATATGAGCTAATATTTAGAAAAGTGCCAATTTGAGTCCCAAGTGAATTTTCACTAGTATTTCAATAACTAGTTAAAAAATTAATTTTCCCTAGAAAGAAGATAAGTTTTGCTTTCATTTCATCTAATAACATCAGAAAAAAAATTCTTTTTTTCTTCAGAAAATATTGTTTTTATACATCAAAAATCAGATCGGTAACGTGTCCCAAGTAACAAAGCTTAGCATTCAAACAGGTCATGCGCACTTTCTAACTTCCCAAAAAAACGCACTTGCACAAGAAACGATTCTATTTTTACCCCTTTGTTAATATTTTACTTCATTTTTGTTTTAATCGATTCCTGATTTTCTAGCCGATGCGAAATAAGCGTGTCCCAAGTTCCGCCGTCAGAGTGGTAACAATAACTTCCGATCTATGTTTAGGCTCCCAAAATCATTTCATGCACCTATACCACGTGATACTGAGTACCTGGTGGGATGTTTTATCGAATCGTAATTAAAAATTTGCATTTCTGCATCTAAAATTGTAGGTAAGATTTTTTAAAGTGATTTTTTAAAATGTGTGTCATTTGAGTCATCAGATCGGTAACACGCTCTAAAATGCGCAGTTTTTATTATTTTAAAAATTATTTTATATATAAGTATAGTTCTTTATTACAAATGAAAAAATCACGTGTTTGATTTTAGTTTAGTGCGATCGACTCGGAAATAAAAAAAAAACTTTGTCAGTTTGTCAGATCGGTAACAGTCAGAGCGGTAACATTGAAAAACAGCGAATATGTTACAGAACTAACTCACACGTTTCAGAATTATAAAAAGCAAAAATCATAGGTTTTAGCCATATATATTGAATATTTTTGTTCTTAAAAAATGAAAAGCAATGAGTTTTAGTACAATTGCTTCCTTTGTGGTTTGTATGACCTAACAATAGAAGTTAGTAAAATAAGAAAAATTGACACTGCAGAAATTACGTTAATTAATTATTATTATTTTATTTATTTATTTTTATTTATTTATTTATTATTATTATTATTATTATTTTTTTGGTGCTTCAATTTCTCATAACTTCGCTAAATAACTAGATAGTAGCTAGCATGCTAAATTTGAATTTCTGATCAAGAAATTAAATTTCCTGCAACTAATTAAAGAAAAGCAAGCAGCAGAGTTGTGTGTTGAAAAAGTTGAAGTTGTGTGTTGTTTCAAAACAAAACAAATGTTTTATTAGCTTGGATTTGGTAATCTCATAATTTATTTTATCTAAAAACCTTATCGCTCATTTTTATTTCCAAGAAATGCTTTTTTATAATGAAATTCGATTTTTTTGCCTAATATATATTTTTTAATATAATTATCTTAATTCTATGTTAAAAATGCAAGGAAATGATATCATATTTAGAGATGTTAACGAAGACTGAAAGCATAAACTCAAATATGTAGCTCATATTAACATCAGATCTGTAACATTCATCAGATCTGTAACGGCTTAAAAGTGAGTAATCTAAGGAGGGGGTAAATAACTTCCTTGACCTCCCCCTTTTATTTTCTTGCATTTAGACCCAATTTAGACTTAAAATCCAATATTAGTTTTTTTCTGCAAAAAATTTTTTTTTTCAGAAAACTCCAACTTCAAATTGGCACTTTTCTAAATATTGGCTCATGTATATATATATATATATATATATATATATATATATATATATATATATATATATATATTATATATATATATATATATATATATATATATATATATATATATATAATATATATATATATATATATATATTATATATATATATATATTATATATATATATATATATATATATATATATATATATATATATATATATATATATATAATATATATATATATATATATATATATATATATATATATATATATATATATATATATATATATATATATATATATATTATATATATATATATATATATATATATATATATAGAGAGAGAGAGAGAGAGAGAGAGAGAGAGAGAGAGAGAGAGAGAGAGAGAGAGAGAGAGAGAGAGAGAGAGAGAGAGAGAGAGATAGATAGATAGATAGATAGATAGATAGATAGATAGATAGATAGATAGATAGATAGATAGATAGATAGATAGATAGATAGATAGATAGATAGATAGATATTAGTCCGATTACGTCCGTTTCGCTAATTTTAATGGATTTTTGAACCAGTTTTTAATAAATCCGTTTTGCTTTAGTAATTTTTAAGTAGTCTTCATACAAAGCTTTATTTTAAAAATTTCGCAATTTTACGATTTTGAAATATGTAGTATAATCTTATTTACTAGTAATATATAACTTTTTAGATTGATTTTACATAGTCATATGCATCTTAGTTATCGTACACTTTCACGAGTTTTGAACCTGCATTACAGACATTTCATTTTTGCTTCGAAATTTTGGATGCGCCACAGAAATATCTAAAGCTTTTTTTCCAATAATTACGCTAATTACTGAGTTTCTCTTGCAAAACCGTAAAATATGTCAACACGCAAAATTTCATCTTCTGCGAATGAACTTTCACTTCTTTTGTAGTTCCTGCTAACATCATTACCATTCGGCTATTTAGATTCCATTCTATGATTTCCGAAATAAGAGTAGTTTTCCTTTATTAACACATAACTCTCCCATGTCTCAACTGCTGTAAACACTAATTTGAAAGTCAACACCTTTAATTACGAGACCCATTTGTCGTTTTGGGTTAGAGAACTCACCCCATTCATTTAAAGCCGTTTCACGAATTAAACTGCTAATCCCTTGTAGGTTCATATAACGGCGAGTGAAAGTAAATTGATGTGAATAAATTTGCCGATGTATTAAGATAAAAATTAGTTTGTTCCGTCTTAATAATTCACCTTTAAAATGGTTGTTTCAATGTCATGTAAATTTTTGTGCCATTAAGTTTGTCAACAAGCGTTTTAATAAAGTTGTAAAAAGTTTTTAAAACTTCAAGAACATCCATAGATCTTGGAAATATGTATGGTAAATTTAAAGTGGAAGTTTTTTGCTTGAGAGTGTTTAGAACTGAGATGACCTTTTTTTTGACACACACACATTATATACACTATGCAATATGTTACACTGTAACTGCAACACCAAGAGGGGGTGGCAGGAAAGTAATGATACTTGGGAAACAAAGAGAGAACAGCTATGAACAATAGATGATCTTTATTGGAAAATGATATTCATAATACAAAGCGAGAATAGTATCGAATCACTATGTCGTAAGACCACCGTAGAAGACGAAAGTAACAGGTCTAGTCACAAGGTATTACGTCTAGGTACTGAGCAAATGCGAGTACAGATGGCGACATGAGGAATGACTATCTATTTTCTGTCAACCATTTTCTACCCTATGTCCTCTGCTCGCAGCGGTGGCCAGCAACCGTGGCTAATCGCAACTCAAACGTTCTCAACTGGTGCAAGTTTAATAGATGCCAGTAGGCCAGTGACCGATAAAGCAGTTGTGTAATTTGCAGAACACTTTGTCTAATGCGAGCAGTGTGAGGTCGGACATTATCTTGACAATGAAGGGAATTGGGCACTTCCTGAAAGTAAGGGAGTATTACCTACCGCAACACATCATCTGCTTTTTCGATCATTTTCTGTACCGAATTTTATGAAAAAATATGAATTATACTAACATCTCATCTTTATGATTGAAATCAATAAATAAATTCTAGATAATAGGATTGCGACTGAGAACCATGAATACGGAACTGCTTTCTCTATTGGAAGATGAGAAAAAGCAGTTGGAAGTCATGGAAAGGGGGGTAATTCATTTTCAATGGAGTGTCATATTTTCACCCCGGGGGTTATGAAAATATACATCATTGAGTATGGGTGCAACTTCGTTTTTACTGAAGGAACTATTCTGGCTTCGTCATTATGCTAGTCGTGATAGTGCTATTCTTTAAACCTCTTTCAAGGATGCCACTATGGCTTTTCCTCTAGAGCTATCAACAGCGGCACAAGCTTTTCACTCCAAAAAGAATGCCGACTGCAAGCCTGTCATTTAAAGGAGTCAATTGCTCCCTCACTTGACTTTGGGTCATGTATTTACATGAAAGTGGGTATAGTTTTGCCTTTCTTTGGTAAAATGTGCCTTATGTATACACCTTTACCTCCCCCCCTGAAAAAATTCGAAATGACGGTCCTGAAAAACTAACTTTAGTGTAGTAGTTAAAGTTTTAAACTTTAACTACAGAACTAAAATTACAAGAGATTTATCCATCGTTGTTTATCCACTGTTGCGGGGAAAATGCATCTCTAGGGCATTTTGAAGAAAGTTGATTGACGTCACTGCTCGTTAAAAACCTCTAATAACAATACTTACATTACAAAATGCATTACATGCTTCTTATACATTATTACGAATTTAAAAACTTTCAAAAACAACATATATTATATAAATGGTCAAAGCTTAGATAAATTGCAACTGTTTAAAATTAATTACTGTTTAAGTTTTTTGTTCATTTCCTCATTTAATGAGTAGATAACCTTCTAAAAAGCTCTGCATTGATCTACGTTTGATATATTAGCATTACTCTGTTTTTTCGCAACCTTACTTAGTGATTCAGTATCTCGTTGAAATGATCGATTAGACAGTAATTTAGAAATTCATGGGACATTTCAATTTCAGAAATAATGATATCCAAACGATAAGCACTTGAATGTCATGAAGTCCATCCTCCATAAAACGCGATAAACGCTTCAAAATGGTTGAGAAGTTCTGCGTTATAGACCTTTTGATCCTGCCCATATTAGTTTAGCGGATTAGTAATGATTGTGCGAAAACTTTGACTTGTTGAATCAAGTATCATGACGAATCTGAGAGAATAATGCATGTGACAGTTATCCCACGCTTCAGATTATTCTGAAATATATTAGTCTCGTCAGTATATTATCGTGCCTACGATCTGTCAGGCCGCGCACTCCTTTTGAAATATTTGAACGCTTAAATAATGGCTATATTCTAATGATGGTTCCGTTTAAGTTTGGCTGCAGTACTTTTAAAAATGTTGTTCCACTATATAGAAAACTTGATTTGTAAATCGTGGAAGTCACTTTCGTTTTAGTATGGATTCAATTGGAATATTTAAAAAAAGTTCAGCAACACAGTGTGTATTTTACAGATATTTTATTTATCTTGATAGAGAGAAAGAGAGCCGGTGTTTGAACGCAGCTATTAACACGAAAAATTTTAATAAACTTTTGAAGTAAACGTTGTTAAACCTGTTTTTACACTATAATGCATTTTTACACTGTAAGAATAACATGCAATCCATCGCCAACTCGGCTATTCCGACACGTCCCAGACTATTTCAGGGAGACGCTCAGAACTTTCGCCAGTTTCCTGTAAAAACTAAGTACCTTTGCAAAAACGTTTCTTGAATTGCTACAAATAGCATGAATGTAGACTTCTCACTGCTGTGAAAAATGTTTTTAAGTGTCAAAATTTACTGAGCATTTTTATTGAGTGTTTCACCTTCCGCCCATTTACGGCCCTGCCTAAATTGAATGAAAGCAAAATGCACTCACTTTCTGGATACTGTAGTTTTGAGGGAATTACATGTGAATAAGTGCTTAAGTATTTGCTTGTAATTCTGCCTTAGCTTCAGACATATTTGCTAAAATGCTCTAGCAGCCTTTCTGGTAAATCAAGAGCGTGCTAAGCCACTACAAAAATATTTTATGTCTTCATGGAAAGTTCTTGACTTTTTCCAAAAAGGTGACTGGCTTTTATTGAGAAGGTTTCTAAATTCTTCAGAAAGAGTCCAGTTTAACTTTAGGAAGATTGCTGACTTTTAGCGTGAAGTTTTCCTGATATATGTTACTCTCAGAAACTAGGATAGTTAACTGCCCATTAGTTTCGAGGAACGTTTCAGATTTTTGTTGCAGTGGTCTAAAGTCACAAGACTTAAATTTCTCTAGAATCGTGTAGGATGAGTTTGAACCATAAGGGTTAACTTTGTAGCACTTCATATTCTTGGTGGGGTCAGTTGGGATAAAAGAAAACATAGGGCAATGAGGAACAAGCTCTTATTACCCTAATTTTTGAAACGAAACGCTAGGTGAATGAAAATTAGGCAACATATAAAACAGAATTTGAGAGTTCCGCGTTTTTCTAAACACTTTTGTCGGCGTCATCATTCTCTGAAGTTTACACCAAGAAAAAAGTTGTTTATTGCTTAGCAAATTTACATTTTTCTCTTCAACACGTCTACTAATGAAAAGTTGTTGGTTTCTTCTAGTTTTATTTTAATTGTGGAAAATTGCTGAATACATTTATTAATGAGTTTCACTTTCTCAGCTATTGCTGATGCACAATTTAGATGTTTCCAGTTACTTTATCAAAACTCTACTCTAGGGGGTGACCGGAAGCAAGTAAGCTTTCACTGTTTTGCATTACAAGTTGAGGGAAATTACTTTTGCGCTAATTTTACATTAATTCAGAGTGTTATTATTTTTTCTTTTGACATATTTTCGGCTAACAGTTGGTTCATCTGGACCTTGGGAAAAAAGGAAACTGGTTTCCATTAGCTACCAAACAGTCATCAAGGCTGACTTTTTACGTCTAATTACTTTATAAGAGTGTGATCTTCAACACAGTGCTCAAAATGTTGTCTTAACCCTCGTGGGTTCCTTGGGGTCATATGTGACCCCAATGCAATTTCTGTTTAATGTATTTTGTTAATCAACCATTTGTTTTTAATGGCATTTGTGGCTTTTATTCTTCTAGTTTTCTATTCAAAATAATGCTATTATTGTGTTTTATTTTTCCCGAATTGCATTTTTTGCACACAAGGCCCTTGAGGTCACTTCCCCAGAAGGCCAAAAAAAGAGGACGTTGCAACTTTTGTCCAAGTGAACTGGACAGAAAATGCATTGAAAAATGTCATAAGTGTTTGAAATTCACTTGCAAAAATCATGTTTTTTCAGGTCTGTAACAGATGTAAATAAATCTACAGTTATTGCAAGTTTTGCTCTAAAATTATAATTTTAATTCATAAACTAAATTTTACTTTAATTGTATCTTTTTATTTTTTGTTTTTTTAGCATTAAAAAGTGTGTGAACTTAAATAATGCATGTAACATTCAATAATTATAATGAATTAATTAAAGGAAGCATCGGGGTCGTTTATGACCCCAAGGGTCTTGAGTGTAACTGAAATGGGAGGGATCCACGAGGGTTAATTCGTCTGAAAAAAATCTTTTATCGACGACACACTACTTCCTTTCGGGTGAAAATTTTTTAGTAGATGCAATGAGTGTTAAAATAGGGCTTAGAGTGAGCAAGATAAGCATTCAAATATTTACACCCCTAGTTTGCCACGGAAACAATGCAAACAAATGTTTTACAATGATTCATTTTCTAAATAAGGCCTATTTTAATATCATTCAGTGGATTTTTCGCAAAATATCGCCAATAGCGCCAAATTAAACCAAAAATCAAAAAATCATTTTTCGCCAAATTTGTCACCAACTTGGTGGTATGTCGCCAAGTTGGCGTCAAACACTTAGCGAATAAAAGCTTGGCGATATATCGCGAAGTGGTCTCGCCAGTTAATATAATTTTAGTCTGCATTGAAAATAACGCTGATTTATCCCCAAAAAGGGGTAAAAAACCTTTGGGTATATTCGAATGCAACCACAAGGGGAAGTGCACAGCTAGACCCCCTCAGAGTCTACATGCCAAACTAGAAGCTTCTACGGCACACAGTTTTGCGACAAACATACACCCTTGTGCAAATTAATTGAAACAAACTAAAAAAATCGAAAAACTTAAGAAGTAATGCCATTATTTAAATGTATCTACAGCCAAAAGATTTTAGTGCATAATATGATCTTCACGGCTCTTTATTAACATTTGGACGCAATTTGGCATGAAATCCTCTAATTTTCTATTCATCTCTACTAATAATAAAGCTGAAGGTTTGTCTTTCTTTCTTTATTTCTGTCTGTCTGTTACGTGCGTAGCGCCAAAACCGTTAGGTCGATTTTCATGAAATTTGGTACAAAATTAGTTTGTAGCATGTAGTTTTGCACTCGAAGCGATTTTTCGAAAATTCCATTTCGTTCTTTTTCTATTCGAATTCTTAGCGGAAATTCGATAAAATAGGGAAGAAATATTTCATACACATTTTCAAGTCTTATGTCATTCGAAAGCTTGAAATTTTCTGCTACAAAATGATGTCTTTTCGAAGTTTCTACGATCTGCAGGAGAGCTGTAACAATTGTTTTTAGAATCCCGAAATTCAAGGCTTACCTTCAGCAAAGCAAGCCAAACGATTCTAAAATGGCTTTGCTCGCGAATAAAATTTGTTTGAAAATAGAGATGAAATGAATTATTTTATCAACGGAAATCAACTTTTCATGTTGTTACATGTACGATTTATTTCGTTCTTTTCCTTATATTTAAAATGTTTGTTTTGTAACAAGGCAAACTCAAGCTTATTAATTAGTCAATGAATATAAACGTGAGATGCACTGCAAAAATGAGACAATCAGTCCTTAAAATAAGGATACCATTCCAAATTTATCGTCTGCAAAACATATTTTACTTCATTATTAATTTATTTCAATATAAATTGCAGCAAATGGCATGAGTGAACGAATTTAGCTTTTAATTTATCGTTTGCTGGTTGATCTTTGTCGATGTTTATTGTTTTTATTATCATTGTGAAGAATAATAGACGAAATTTCTATGACTATTACTTAAAATTTTTAGGATCAGTTGAGTTTAAAAGAAAAAAGTGCTCCAAATATATTTTTGCAATGTGATTATTTATTGTTGGACTGTAATTTGCAGCAATAATTGCATTTAATAAATAATGAAAGACAATATTAAAAGTTAATTTTTTGGCGACTTTTTTACAATTTGGCATTCAATTCTATTTCAGTATATTTACTTCTATCTTATTGCGATATTGCAACGTTCTTTCTAAAGTATGTCATTTCGGAAAATGTATTCTTTTGTTTTTGAAGTTAGGAAAGAAAACTTTCTTCTTCTTTTAAACTTTGGTAAATTTCTGTTGGATTCTAAGAGCAACAAAATTGTTCTTATTTTCTCTTTTGGCTTATTTTTGTGCACCTCTCCTTGGGGTTGCATTCGAATCTCCCCAAAGGGCTGAATTACTCCTTTTATGGGGGTAATCAGGGCTTTCAATGCAGACCAAAGTGATATGAATTGGCGCGACCACTTGGCGATATCTCGCCAAGCTTTTGGTCACCAAGTGTTTGACGCCAATTTGGCGACATATCGCCAAGTTGGCAATAAATTTAGCGAAAAAAAATTTTTTTTGGGTTCAATTTGGCGCTATTGGCGATATTTTGCGAAAAATCCACTGAATGATGTTAAAATCGGCCATATTTAGGAGATTAATCATCGTAAAACATTTTTTTGCATTGTTTTGTGGCAAACTGGGGATGTAAATGTTTGAATTGTTATCTTTCTCGCACTCCAAGCACTATTTTAGCAGTAAAGGCATCTACTAAGAAATTTACATGCATCATACCCTAAACCGGCTGGAAAGAACAAACCCCGTCGTACTGCTGCACTAGTTTTTCGAGGGTCTTTTTGACTTTGCATAAGTAGAAAATAGTCTTCTCTTGGTGCTGTTTTCAATTTTCGACCATATTGACCTCGCCACTTTAGAGATATGATTCCCGTTTCTCCATTTTGTTTTATAATACGGCTCACAGTAACAATGCTAATATCCACTGTCTTCAAAATCCCTCTATAAATCTTTGGTGTATGTAACAGCAATTTTTGTACCCTTTAGTGGTGTCATATCCATTGCCGATGGCAGTGAAATCTCAATTAACATAATCATAGGTGCAGTTTCCATCTGCAGAAATTCATGCACATGGCTCTCAGAACCCCCTCTGATTGGTGAACATTGATGATAGGGAAAGGATTTATTAGTCACATCCATATTTTTACGAATTTTAGTATAACTGGTAAAGAATACTAGGAATGATTTTAAAATTAAAGAAAAAAAAAACTTTGTTGCAATTAATTTGCACAAGAGTTGTACAATGTGCATATATACGCAAATACGTGCATACAGACGTCACGAGAAAAGTCGTCGTAATTAACTCGGGAGTGATCGAAAAGGATTTTTCAGCTGGTTATATGTTGGTAGGTACATATGCTGACAGGTCGAAAAAAATATGCAACATTCATTCGGGGGTGAGCAAAATCAAAATTTGAACGATTTCTTTTTTGCGATCACAATACATCCTTTACTACGTAAAAGGAAGTAAAAAGGGAAAGGATCTAAAATTGAATCATTAAAATTCTGCTTCGTTTTACCCCGTTGCTTACGAGAAAAGCTTTTGTTACAACATACGTTATTTGTTCCTCTGAAAATAAAAACTATTAATACTACAGCTCGTTCGTAGAATAGCTAGACTAGATGCAACAAAGAATTGCGTCATTTGGCTTCATCAATCACGTGCTTGGCTTGGACCAGAATAAATTGGTTCCCAACAGACGGCGAATGCGAATCCTATAGGTTAACTTTTTTCCCTTGGAGAGGAAATCCTCAAAAGTAGCATAGCGGCAAACCTTCACCCATCTTGTTTGTCTACTTTCAGTCTAGCTTTTCCACGAATGGACTTTAAATGCTCAAAAATGGCTCACTGTGGTTCCTATTCTGTTTACTTTTGTTTTGGGAAAACAAGGATTCACCATATTGCCACCAGAGGCAGACTTGCCTAGCCATTTGTATCGAAGGTTTTCTCGTGAACGACAGACAGTGACTTAAGAAACTTTTAAGATACAATGCTGTACTCTACTTGCAAGGTTACAATGCTGTACTTTGCTTGCAAGGTTACAGTGCTGTACTCTGCTTGCAAGGTTACAATATCAGTTTCTTCAGATTGCGATTTTTCGGTTTTGGAAAACAATGTAGTACTGAAGGAGTTTTCCTGCAGTGTGATGCTAGTAGATACAATCTGTCCAGTTAAATTATGTGCATGCCTATCTCTCTCTTGCATTATCTTGCCAAAACGGCTGGGAATACTTGCGGGGTTTTTTCACAACTTGGTACAACCACTATAATCATTTGAAGTTTGCATGATTTATTGTTTTTTAAAGTGCTCAATAAAATATTTCTTAAGGTAATTTGCGAAAGATCTCGCATTTAAAATGTATTTGATTATTTTTTTTATCTAAAAAAAATAAATAAACGGATCTTGAGGTACATTACTTAAACAACGCATTCACAAATAAACATTTCAACTAAGTTGATTTATTTCTAACTTTTTCTTTCCAAAGGTATCCTTTTTTCATTTTTTTAAATGTTTGCTGTCTAAAGTTACGAATATAAAACCTGACGGAGTTTAGAGAAATGTTGTTATCAATAAGCACTTATGCTTTGGTTACAAAAGACGCTATTTGCAATAACAGTTTTTGTTCAGTATATTCTCTCTTTCAAGTCCGACGTTTTTAAAATGTAACTCTTATGGAATCAAACAATTTTTGATTTAATCAGCTTTTGGAAAGCGTTTAACACATGCTTAATTTCTTTGTTCCGTTCCAAAAGAAAAATTTCTTCTCAGAACGAAAGTTCTAAAATAGTTTTTTATACTTATTATTTCTTGGATTTTCAATGTTCTCTTTTTTTCTGAATGTTCTGCTTTTTATTCTATTTGTTCATCAACATCATTTCATCGATCTGCTATTTAACCAGCTTGACTTTTTTTCCAGCAATGCAAGAAAATTCGTTTTTAGCTCTTTAGTTCAAATATTTTTTCCCTATTGTCTTGTTTTTCTTTTCTAAAAATGTGATTTAAGTAAACCTATTCACTTTATCTGAACAAAAAAAAGGTTTTCTTTCACTTATGAGTATTTTTTTTTTATATAAATTCAGTTCCACAATCTTTTATTTTGTCATCTTCCTCTATTTTTAGACTTTTCCGTCAGCAAGATCCGTTTGAAAAATGTCGGCTTTAGTTCACATACAATAATTATGGTTCAGAACACTATTAAAAAATAAAAGGAGTTTATTTTTATTATTTATTATATATTTTTGAAAGAAATCTTTGTCTATATTTACTCGTTTTTCTTCACTTCCTTTTTCTTTCTCTGTTTTTTTTTTTCAAATTTCTTTGATTTTATTTTAATAATTTTTACACACAATATTTTGCAGCGCAATTGACAGTAAAGTGTGCCCATATTTCCATATTGTTTGTAGATTGTTCAATGTTCAGGATTATAAAAATTAAGTCGCAAAACAGTAGGTAAAATATATCCATAACTGCTTTTTTGTGTGAAGTAACTGCAAAATAAATTATAATAATAATAAGATTAATTGGTGAGACCAGATCCAGTAAATAGAAGGTTAAGTTAATACAAAGCTTCAGTTATCGCTTACATGTGTTAACTGAACTATGAGTTTAATAAGAAAGTAACTGACTCAGGCAGATTTGACCTACGTTCGTAGAAAACCAGTCTTTTTTTTTATTTGAAAGTTATTTTAAAGACATCGTTTTTCGTGCAGCAAATTAAATTTTAATAGTTTGCTTTTAGCTATCCTATACATTGTTTAACTAATTCTGCATTTCTTAAATTTAATCTATGAACTTTCCTAAGAAAAAATGTTTATATTCACAGCTATTCTTTTGCCATTTTTACGTTGGAGTAATGGCATTGTTTGGTACAAATTGATACATCGAGCTTTAGGCTGCTTCAAATGTGTAATAATTCATCTCCCAAATTTTAAAGTGTTTTTTTCTTTTGCCAGAAATTTTTTTAAATGACCAAAAATGTCGAATGAGGAAAACTCTTTTTGAAACAATTGAAAGAGCGTACTTCGTAGAAGATAAGCACACTTATGCTTGTATTAGCTATAAATCAGATTTACATTAAACATGCATCTCTTATTAATTCTTCAATTATTTTATTAGACTCGTGTTTCAAAACAACTCTTAAAATCTCCATTTCTTGCTTATTTCGTCCGCATAACAAATTATTCATTTATGTATCAACATGACCTATGTTGACGGGTAAAGTTCATACATTTGGAGAGAAAAAAAGTTTTCTTTTTTGTAAAAAAAATTGTGTCAACAAAGGTTTTGAAATCATTATTTGATAGGAAAATAATGACAGTATCACGCATGAAATTTTATTTTGGTTCGAAACATTAGCAACGAAAATTAGAAAAATTAAATGTAAAAAGTGTATCAACTATTCCCAACCTCCTCACCCCCAAGTAGAAAATAAAATTAAAATAAGTAAATAAATAAATAAAAAATAAATAAGTAAATGAACAATGTGTGTGAGGACTTTGTTTGCTACCAGTCATCAACTATGATTAAGGAGCAAACGTTTAAGTATTTGCGGAAAAGTATTTATCATTAAAAAAGTTTAGTAGAGCAGTAATATTTAACTCAATGTATTTTTAAATTCTCTTACCAGTTCTAATTTACTTCGCACGTGGTGTGAAGTGCCGAATACCAAACGTCGGCTCGTGTACATATTGAAGTTTTAGCATTGACTGCATAATAAATGCACACAATATTATACTATTACTCCATATGGTTTAATATTCATAGTGTTACACAATATTTTAGCATACTGGCTCATTTTTAAATTATTTTTACTACTTAAAGTACTTTTGGTGTGTAATTTTAGTACCAGAAAGGAAGACATTTCTTTTTTTTTTTTTCATTTCAAATAAGTAATTTGAAGCATTATTTGGAATATGAAAAGCATGTTCTACAGTAAAGTCGATGTTTATTATACAACCAACTAACATGATCAAATATTAAATCACAGAATAATTTAACTAGAAATTAGCTACTAGTACCTTAATATTGTAATAGATATCTGAATAGTGAATATTCTTAATTTAAAAATTTTGAAGTTAATTTAAATTCTTTAGTCATGAACATGGTTTTTTTATTTAGCATTCAGTATTTCTTTTTTAATTCAAATATTTAATACGCTTAATTTTTGAACTATTTAATTCAAAAAAAAATATTAATTAAAAATAAGCATTTTCTTCTAAGTAATGCCATTTTACCATGCACGATACACTTTTTTCACAGTGGATAGCAAACAGTTTGCAAACTTAGCTGCTTTGGAAAGGCTACCTTCCTTATCCCCAAAGCGAATGATCAACGATTATATCTTTTTGAACGTCGGATAAATAGCTCCGTTACTACATAACAGCAAAAATTGGATTATTTTCCGAATGGCCCTAACACATTTAATACATCCACCGAATTTGCTGATGACACGTGTCCCTCGGTATTTGTTATTAAACGTAAGCGTAACGGACTGTGTACTATTTTTTGTTTATGTGTCCCCGCAAAGCTTTTTGACGATAGGACATATTGAAAAAAAAAGAAGAAAAGAAACGAAAAGATGAGTAGATAAAATCGGGAATTTTATTCGAAACAGAAAATGTTTTGGTCCTTAAGGAATCGGATAATGTTATTTGATGGTTCTCAATTTTTTTTCACATATTTTACACCCCCCCCCCTTTCATTACTTTTCCACGTTATGAACTGTTCAAAATCGACAATTATTAAACGTAAACGTAACGGACTGCGTACTATTTTTCGTTTATATGTCCACGCACAGCTTTTCAACGATAGGACATGTTGAAAAAAAAAAAGAAAAGAAAAGAAACGAACGGATGAGTAGATAAAATCGGGACTTTTAATCGAAACAGAAAATGTGTTGGCCCTTAAAGAATCAGATAATGTTACTTGATGATTCTCAATTTTTTTCACATATTTTACCACCCATTTCATAACTTTTTCACATTATGAACTGTTCAAAATCGACAAAATAAAAGGGATTTTCGATTCACCTTAATATACATGTGTTTTTAAATATAAACCTATTAAGAATATTTTTGCTAAGACCAATGCGTGCTCCTTAACTTCATATCGTCTTGCACACC
This sequence comes from Uloborus plumipes, assembly GCA_038373865.1. Taxonomy (NCBI): domain Eukaryota; kingdom Metazoa; phylum Arthropoda; class Arachnida; order Araneae; family Uloboridae; genus Uloborus; species Uloborus plumipes. The sequence continues at coordinate 496,980 of JAXGGA010000002.1, forward strand.
AACATTAAATTTTTTTTGAGTTACAACTATATGGTTCTTATTTGGACAATATACTATAGAAGCAGTCGATAAAGTTTTTTCAGTAAAAACATTTGAGATATTGACCCAAATTATTTTTTTCCACAAAAGCTATAAATTACGTAACTAACATTATCTTATAACTTGTCACAGTGCAACTTTCTTTCGCTTAATATCTGGAAACGAAGTATTTATTACATAAAACTGGGGCATTGTTTACTAAATAACTCCTCAGAGAGCATGAATAACAAAAGGGCTTGATAAATGGGCCATGAACAATACTATATATGACGGCAGTTTTCCGCGGTTCAAGGTGTTGCATTTCGTAAACCAATTTTCATATCAGCGAGCACTTACTTTAAATGTGATAGCCCGCTTTCTTATAATTATTGACGTCAAAACATGTCAATCTGAAGATCCACTTTCGATATCAGATCCCCACGAGGGAAAAGCTTTTATTCTGGTTAATCAAGGTTGGAAGTACGTGTCCTACTTTTCCGTTTTCTTTCAAACAATCACAGTACCATACTTCTTTTATATAAAATGTAATATTATGATCCGTCCAAAATAATTGACATTTGTTCATTGTTTAAAAAACATGGAGGGGGCAGTGGAATGTTGGATTAAACAAGTTGTAACAGCATTAGTACATGTCTTTATAAATCTTTACAGAATATCTAATTAACACATTCACAAATTCGCAATATAGTAACGCGATATGCATTGCTCAAAAAAATTGGTGCAAACTCAAAAGTTTCTTCGGTGTTGGCTTGCTCCTTCTATTTCGTTGAGCAATGTATTATTACAACATATGTCGACAATAATTATAAAAACAGCTAGTGTGTAAAACGTCAAATTGATGGGCTTGGAAGATGAAGGGGTTATGTGTCAAAACCGAAATTGCGAGTAATCAAAATTCAAAGTTTTATTGCTACAGCTTTTTTGTTTTCTGGTTTGTCGTTAAGTTAGCGTATTAAGTTTGTCTTATGACTTTTTCATGCGCCAAGTTTTATTTACTTACCTGTATCCATTGCTGACCATTGTCCAGAGTGTACTTTCAAAAAATGAAACATAGCTCCATTCATCCTCCAAACCCTTCAATTATGAAAGCATTTCCTCCAGGAAAGTACGACAGTGTATGCTTAGCAAACGTTCTGGCGAAACATAAGGATCTACCAGAAAACCAACAACCTTACCTACATACATCATAACTGAAAGTCTCTCCTGGTATATAAGCGGAGAACTTAACGATGTGGATCGCTTTTCGCTTAAAACGTTCTTTCCAACTGTTAAAAATGCATTCTCTTGGATGCGAGACGTTATCAGAGAATAAGGCAGGGATTCAAGTGAAACAGGCCATCGCAAATTACAATTGCTACTGGAAATGAATTACATTAGAACATTTCTTGATAAAAACACCGTGACGTCAGCGTGACGTTTGCCTATGAAAAACGAGCTAGATAAAACGTCATAGCCTACTTGGCGAATAAGAGGAGATCGCTGAGTGCTTGTGAGCTCTTATTGGCTCCACCAGTAGTGACGTCATGCCAAGTTAAGTTGATGATAATGTAATTCACTTCCAGTAGCGATTGCAATTCGAAGCGATCGCAGTACTGTTTCACTTGAATCCCTGCCTAACTCTAACGTCCTAATTATCCACATTATTCGACTTTCGGTTGGACGCTTGAACTTTAGATTGACGTCTTATTGTTGCTTACGGCTAGATACAGATGAAAGATGGATAGAGATAGTTAGTGGTAATTTTCTATGCCGCCAACAAGAAACTGGTTTTAATCATGTGATGTATATTAATCGCGGAAGAATATAGAATATATTTTTAAGCAAGAAAATTTGTGATACGATAAAATTGTCTCTAATTCTTTTGCATTTGGGTGGAAAGGAAAATCGGTCTTGAGACTATTAATAACATTGCATTAGAAGGAATATAACTTAACAATATCTTAGTTATTTTCAATTTCATAGATTTTATAGCTAAAACAGAATTAGAAAGCTATTTTATCTCTTGGTGAGAAACGTTTTGTGTTACCGCAATTAATTGTTGCAGCTAAACTTTTATGACGATATTTGCTGACTTTGAGGGGACGTGAATCTGCTGATAGCTCCCAAAATGGTACCACAACTTAAGTCTTAAACCTTTTTTTTTGGTTGTGAAGACGGGGGGGGGGGGGGGCTCTTTCTAGAAAAATTTCTTTAATTGAAGTTTCAAAAATGCAAGTTTAGAACTTTTTTGGTGTGGTTAAGGGAAGCGCTTCGATTGCTCTCCCAGCCAAAACTTTTCAAGAAGAAAAAAAAACACTACTTTGGGATACTGCATACGATGTTTACATGACTTAAGGGTGCCGGGGAATAAGGGAATTTTATGATACTAAAAAATAATTAAACAGTGTATCTGGTATAAAGTTAAAACTTCACTGCATGGTGTGCCTCATCTGGCACACACCAAAAAAAACCTCATATATTCTTATGATATTTAAATGCAGTTAAACTGAGTTTTGCGCTCCTTCTGGAACATTGCTATAACAGTTTAGTGTGATGTTTATGCACTAGTTAGTTGCACTAGTCTAGCTATTACAGTTCTTGCTTTTGAAAAAAAGAGTGTCTGCATTTCCGTTAGAAGTGTGCTTAGTCATTATTTTCTTTGTTCTAAAAATGTTTAAATACACTTAGTGGCAAATTTGTTTATACCACATATGGCACAAAACACATTGTAGATTATTACACTTATCGGTATACAAATCATATGTTATGTGCTTTGTGCCATATGTAGAACAAACAATTAAAACATAATTTTTGGTGCACATTTTTAAGATTAATTATATTCTTCATTTTTCCTGAACTCAGAGCTATTAAAAGGTAACATATGATTTTTTTCATGAAAATATAAAAAATCGTGCAGTGAAATGTTAAAGAGGAGGGTTGAGGGAGAGAGAGAGATTACATGTTTCTTTTTTTCTTCTTCTTCTTCTTCAAAATTAGTTTCCAAAACGCAAATTAAGGTCACCTTTAATGAATTTATGGCAGTGAAATCAGGTGTCTTCCATCGAAAAGTTTTTGAAGCTACAGCATTAAAAGCTCTAAACGAAAATTTACAGAAACGGAAATTATATTAATATTTCATTTGACAAGGAGAGATGATGCTATAAATTATAGTTTCGGTACATGTATTTTGCTATGAAATAAGACGTCATCGTTCATCAAAAACTTGTTCTCCCAGTTGTTTTAATTAGATTCATATCAAATTGTCAAGAGCAGAAAGATCTATTATTAATAATGGCATCACATGACAGCTCAATTTTGTAGAAAACTTTATCATTGACTTTAAATATATATGTATATATATATATATATATATATATATATATATATATATATATATATATATATATATATTCTGACTTGGGCTTCAAATTTTATAACATGAAATTCTTGTTTATGTTCTTAAAAAATATATAACTCAAAATAAACTATATTTTGCAAATACTTAAAACTCTTTAAATGAAATGTTTTTTCTCGCTTGAGTATGTGCCTTGATTTTCATAATGAAATAACAACTTAGTGTTCGGTTGCGTTATTTGCACGAGATATTATTAAGGTTTTCCGGTAACAAAATGACTTTCCGTACAATATTGAATATTTTTCATCTGAAACTTTTAGAAACTAATAAGGAGAAAATAAAATTCCAATTTCTTGTTTGCTATTAATAGGCAGAAGCCTGTACAGAGGGTATGTATACGTTCATGTGTAATCTTAAAAGATTTTCGAGATGAGGAAAGATGAAAATTTGCAGCCTACCGTCTGCAAACGATCGGCAACGAATTTAACACACGAATTACAAAAATTTCAGTGTACATCACGTGACTAGTCTTGGAGAACTTTCCTACCGATTTCAAAGTGGGATAATATCCGGATCTTTTTCTACTCTAGTGCTGGCTGACAGCTGATAGAATCGTGTGCTGATAGGAGCGTAAGATAGAAAACGGTGGATTATCAGTTATATAGTAGGCAATCATCAAGTATTGATGCGTTTGCATCAGAAAAGCCTCGCAAGAACTCTTCCGTTTACGTTTTAACCCCTTTTTGAACTCTGTTTTCGCCATTAAAAAAGTTTAATTATATGCTTGCTTTTATTAAGATATACAGAGACTGTTCTAGGAAAAAATCACCAAGAATGTTTAATTTTTTAGTAAAAAATGATGAACTTTTAAGTTTTTAGATCTTTGTACATATTTTCTTAATCATCTATATACAATGTCTTCTTTCCTGATACTGATAGTGCAAAACAAAAATAAATACTTTAACTAGTGAAGTTAATTTACAAATGAGACATTAAGCTAAAACTGTTCTGTAACACTAAGAGTATTGAAACAAATGGAGTATAGTACCATATTCTATGCATTTAATGTAGGTTCAGTGTTAAAACTTATATGTGTGCAACAGCCGATATTTCGGCCATTTGTTGTTGCCTAACCCTTCATATTCTTCGCTTCAATCAAATCACGCTTCGTTCGTCGTGCCGAATATAAATGTGTATGTGATTTCTGAGTTTGATTCTAAAATTAAGCTCAATTACTACTGATGAAAATGGCGATTTACAGAAACGGAAATTTAATTATTTCATTTGACAGAGATAGATAACATAAATTACAAATTTTGTTTAATGTATTTGCTATGGAATGAAACGTCATCGTTCATCAAAAAGCTGTTATCTCTCCTAGTTGTTTTAATTAGATTCCTATCAAGTTGTCAAGAACAGAATGATATATTATTTATAATGGCAATACTCGGCAGCTTAATTTTGTAGAAAACTTTCCCGTAATAAATAAATAAATAAATAAATAAATATATATATATATATATATATATTTATATATATATATATATATATATATATATATATATATATATATATATATATATATATATATATATATATATATAACGTATTTCCCAGCACTAGCTGGCATACCGGATAATTCAAGGTTCCATTTCCAATAAAACAGAAGTAACTTCCCTCCTCAGTTTCAACCACAAAGTAAACGACTGAAAAGAAAAATGAATAAATAAATCCCCTAGCTAACTTCTTTTTCAAAATTAGAAGACAATTTAATTCTATGGAAATGAGAAGAATCGTGGTGGTTAGACGGTGCGTTATTCTGCCACAGTTAACTAATACTCTTTATGAAATTAATCTGTTTATTAATAGTAATAAAATGATCTATAAACATACTGCCGTGCTAAGCACAGTAGTCGTTTATGCTTTTGAGCTCAAAATAAGAAACTGCTGTTTAAAATTTTACTCCTCGATAGAATTCATTTAGATGTCACTTTTTCGGAAATTTCAGTTTAATATTTCCCTTTCACTAATGACCAAAAAGCAATGTATTTAGGTAGTGTACGTTACAAAGAATCCATTAATGACAATAATTCAATTATGATAAAATGTGAAGATACGACTTCTGTGCTCAACACATCATTATAGAACTTATATGAATTTTCAATGGAATATATATGTTACAGTATCTAACCTCAATTTTTTGGCATGCCGAAAAGCACCAGACATAAGGTTTTGAAAATCTAATGGCCCTCAAAATTTTCGGCATGTCGGCTAATTCGGGGTAAGACTACCTATGTATAGCATATCGATTGCATAACGGAATTACCAATATTGCTGAAATAACGCACAGCAATATCAGCAGGTATGATTTTCGTAAAGGTATTCCGAAAGAAAAGGTAAGAGCGAAACGATTTTTCTCCTTAAGTGGGACCGGAGGGAATAAAAGTTTCCAGCAGACACAATCCGGTAATAAGCAGTTTGGTCATGTTTAAGCAAGAAATGGTCCTTCTAATCATCGCAATAAAAGAGAGAGGAGAGAAAAAAAAGCGTAGTTATGACATCTGAGTGTCGCGTATAAAAGCCGGCTGGATGTAGTCCATGTTTACGAGAGCATCTGTAGCTGCATGAATGATTTTGGGCCGACGCCGTCCTATTGGCGGGATCCTCAGAGGTAGGAAGAGGCGGAGAGACGCTATTGATCTCCGCATCCTCTGCGTTTCGTCTCACTCTCTCTCCTGACTTCCATCACCTTGGCATCCCTCCGTACCTTGTGCACGTGCCGGATAGGGCCGGAGCTTTTATGGAGGTCGTGTCCGGCCAGGGCTGGCCCGAGGCCGGGCCTTGGCTCCGCGCCTCCCGCCTTGAGGAGGACGGCGGCTTTTACACACAATTTCTACAAACATACCTTTAGAGTCTGACGAAATCTTAATTCGATATTGATAATATATACACAGTTCGACAATGTTGATGTTTAGAAAAAATAGCATTTTATATAATCGTTAAAAGCACCAGCATTTCCAGAGATATTATATATAAATATATATATTATATATACCTATCTATATCGTTAGAAGTGCCTCGACCTTATATTTGAGACACGGAATTTATAATTATAGAGATTAGAAAATTATTTATACCCTAATATTAAAAAATGTTGGAGCAATTTTATCTGGTGGAATTTAATTCCGGTGAGCTTTCAAATGTTTAAAATTGGAGCATTTGACCAAAAGTCGCTCAAATATCTATATATTTTAAACTCATGTTGATCTTTAAATCTCAAATAATTTATAAAATCATCCCCCGAGAGATTTTTTAAAGTTTCGGAAAATCATACATTCCTCCTCGCCCGGTTGCCAAAGTGGTGAAAGCAGAGCCAAAACCTCCTCGAAAAGGGATACATCTGTTGTTGTTGTTGTCACGATGTCCGTCGACCATGTGGTGATTCTCCCGATGTCCGACATGGGACAGCGTCTTCAGGAGGAAGAAGCCATCAGCGACTCCTCTTCTCCTGAGGACGTCATCCTCTCGGTGGCTGAGATGGAACGGCGCCTGCAGGAGGAGGTGCTGAGCCGCGCCTTCTCAGCTCGGCCTGGCTCGGCACAGCCCGGCTCGGCTCAGCCTGGCTGCTCGACTGAGCAGCAGCAGGCCGAAGTGGTGCGGCTGCGGTGCCGGCGCCGCAGCTTTCCCGGATACCCGTCGGACGATTCCCTGATTTATTCTGTCTTACAGAGGCTGCCCATGAAGGACTTTGCGGCCGAAGTGCGAGCATCCATGGACGTCGATCAGTTCCTCAACCAAGCTGTGCTTCTTCTCGACGTGCAAGAGACTTCTGTCGAAGGAATCATCGACAAGATGCTCCACAAGGTAGGGCCCTTTTATTCCACATTTTCTATTTTTAAGTTTACTGTTTTTAATACTAGACGAAAAGAACTCTTCTTTAGCATCTTAAAAAACATTTGCGTAAACCACAAAAAAGAAAAAGAAAAAAAAGAAAATGATGTTCCGAAGGAAAGATACCCCAAACTACAATCTGATATCAGCAAAAAAAAAAAAATCTCTAAAATCCACTTCTGCCTTAATGTAGCATGCTCCTAAATGTTGGTTTTCGTTAAAAAATTATTTGAAAAAAAAAATAAATAAATAAAAACATTAGCCAGATTGTTGATTATTATCTTTCTTTTCAATAAAAAGAAAGCATGTGCGCAACTTCCTAAAGTCATGATTGTATGTTATTGGAAGAAAAAATGGCAGACATAAAATATGTAAAACAGAGAAATTTAATTTTATGACTAAATAAAACACAAGTGACCAATAAATACATAAATGGCGTTTTCATTTGTCATTTTATAGATAGCATCGCATTTATGTGTGCGTGTGCACCATGTATTTTACCCGCAAACTTAGACGGGTGCTGCTAGTTGTAGCACTTAGCATTTTCTTTAGAGCACGACAACCTCTATCCTTGCAATTTAAGCTATATCGTCAAGGAGTGCTTCAGTAAAGAATAAAGCACGAATTTTTACCAGTAACATTTTTCAATAACATGCATCTCTTTTCATGATTTAGTTAAAATTGAAAAAAAAAAAAAAAAAAAACGTTTTACGTTCATAGGAAAATCATGCAGAGAAGTAAAAAGCTTTAAACGCGAAGAATGCATTAAATTTGTGTAAAACTCAAAATAAACATGAAATAATTCTAACAAGCATTTCCAACAACCACACATGTTTCTTCCGTATATAAAAATAAATTCTTCACGAGTTACACTCATTTGCAAAGGACAATGCGTTCGTTGTCTATAGTCACATAAACGAACTATGACAAGACCACTTCCAACTAGGGCCAAAAACCAAAGCCTTTATGTACTAACAGCACCCTTTCTAGCTGAAACAAAGCCCCGAGAACACATAAGTCATAAAGACTTATCCTGTAAAGCTGATGCTGAATCTAGTGGGATTTTTAGCATTACTCCTGGCGAGAGGAAGGCCCATTCATTACAACCCTATGAAGGAACGTAAAGTAATCCGAATAAAATTTTGCAACAACCTATTGCACAAAAATTTTTGCTAAGCTCGATGCCATGTATAATTGAAGCTAAAAATCACGTAATAAAAGCACAAATTAGGTAGCAAGTACCGCACATAGCTATTTCAAGGCTACAATTGAGCCTCTTCCTCCCAGCTATTTGCTGTACTTTCTACCTAATTTATGCTTTACTTACGTTGATTTTTAACTTCGATTATAGTTAAGCACAAAGATTATTTCATCATTTTTCATTCGATGTCATGTACACAACGGGTTGAATTACTATGATGCGATTAATTGTATCATAGCTCTTTTGGAGAAGAACTAAAGTGAATTTGAATTTCAACTTTAATTCATAATCGAGGAAAGTAAGTGTGATGGTTTAAACACCAAAAGTTGAAGCTTGCAAAATACAGAAGAAAATCTATCTATGCAGATTGTGACGAATCCCGTTTTTCCACATTGCTAAAATATTACAAATTGAATTTTTAATTTTTAGTACCGCATTAAGGAGTGAATTTTATAAAATTTAACTTTCTTTTATATATATATTCCCTATAGTTACAAAATGATTGTCATTTGGTATTGGTATACAAGAAGGCATTTCAAAATGACAATAGTACTGTGACTTATAAATCCAAAAACTATTATTTAGTTTTTGAGGGTTTTTTTTTTTTTAATTCTTTATTTGAGCCTAATGCAATTTGGAAAATCTGCTCTTATCAAGCCTTAACTATCGAAAGAATTATCTAAATAATAGTCTCGACATCTGAAAGTACAACATTTGTGCTTGTTGGAGAGGGGATGGGTGCATTAGTACCATTTCTTCAAGTTTCAACATTAGTGTTTGCTTAGAGTTCTGAAACGTAACTTTATAAATCAGAATTTATTTATTTCCCGGCCCTAACGCTTCCAGTTTCAGTAAAATACGCTGTGAATGAATACTTGTTGAAAACGTTTTGGAATTTGAGTCAGCCGAAATAATGTATGTGACTATGTAGTACATTCTTTTTTGATATTCAATATGTACATAAACCAATGGAAGTATTTATTTTGGAATTATTTACGGAACTTGTTTATACACAATTTTAAAACTTAATAATTTTTTGGAATTTGTGTATGCATTAATTAAAAAAAAACATATCTGAACACTTCAAACTTGAAGATTAACCTATGGTGCAGAAAAAAGGGAATAAAGTGTCCATTTGTAATGGCACAGTAATATTAAAAAAATTGAAGTAAAACCCTCAAGATCTCTTATATACAGTGTCCAATTATTCTAGTGGCATTTTACATCACTGTACTTTACACTAATTGCTAGAAAATCTTTGAAATGTAAGCTACAATAAAAATATTAATCGTACAAAACATATAGATTAGCGAAACAATGAATGAACCAATGGAAATTTATCTTTAAGTAAACTATAATCTTAGTTTTTCCCCGTTTGTTCATCATTGTTAACTTTTTTGCTTCTTTTAATCATAAAGCGGAATCATAATTTTGAAAGAACGCTTGTTTCTCAAATAAAAAATTGGGGAAGTAATCCCGTAAAAAATAGTTCAGTGAATAAGTGAATAATCTCAGTTTCTCTAATGTTTACATTTTGATTGCAATGGGGATTTGGACCGGAAACAAATCATAACTCTTTCTCAGTTTCACAAGATAAGTGACTACAAGAAATATGGAATTTAAGCTTATTTTATCTTTCTATTAGCATTTTTTATAAATTTCCAATAAAAAAAGAAAGACACCATTCGTACCAAATTAGTAAGTGTACGTTCGAAATGAAGTTCAATTGGCATATTATTTGTGCTTCCATAACTTTGCATAAACTTAAAATATCAGAACAGATTCCTCAGTTATTAAATATTTTCACAAAGAGAAATATCGAATGTCTGTTTAATCATTATATTTCTCATCTTGCAAGTTATTTTTGCATCTATTACTTTGTATTACACTAAAAAATCAGAATGAAGTCCCCAATTATTTAATATTTTCATACAAAAAAAAATCGAATGTATACTTTATCATTATCTCTGTTATCTTAATTTGCGATGTTATTATATACACTAAAGTACATTTTCTCTTTAAACATATTTAGAGAATAAATACGATATACAGCGCATACAAAAATTTTTTGTTAGCATGCATTTTTATTTTCTGTCTGACTTTGTACACGTTTTTATTATGTGTTTGTTTCATGCTAACATAATTATGAAAAGTTCCGTTAAATGTTCAACGGCTTTGTAAGATGGTAAAGTTAGAAGTTACCACTTCAATTTAACATTTTTCTTTCTTTTAGCATTAATTATTTGCTCATGTATGACAAAATTATTACATTAAGCTTTAAAGCGTACTTGGAAAATTGATGACTTGTTTTTCTTTTAACGTGTAGATGTGTTCTATTATAAACAGAATAAAAGTAATTAAAAGTATTCTTCAACAATAATTAAAGCATAATAAATAAATAAACAACGCATGTATATGTTTTCATCCCAAAAGGAAATAAATCGCAGTGAGTCTAATTGACGCTTCGTTCCACACAAAAAAAAGGCACTCAAAGCGATTTTTCTAATTAAGTAAAACATAGGCTTGATAATCACTAAAACTAAAGGAGTAGAATCCAGAAAATAAATTTAAATACAGCAAGCAATGTATTGCGTTTCACACGTTTAGATAAACATATATTTTGTTCCAACGCATTACTTGAAAACTTATTTGCGTCATCTACTTTTACAGATCAACACATTAGGCATTTTACAAAAATAATCAATCAATAAATGATCTGGGGAAATAACGTTATATCGCAGTCTCTTCATTTAGATTTCATACAATTATATTTCATTTGTGCTTCAATGCATCATACTGGAGTTTCGATAGACATTCGTGTAAATAATTAACACTATTAAATTTCAAAAACAGGGAATTTTCTGAACAGACAACAGAAGGAATAATTAATGCGAATTAAATAGGAAGCAAAAAAGTAAAATGTATGCAGTGTTGGTTATTTGCATGAAGTTAACCACCTTGCAGTTTATGACGTGATATCTCGTCCACTTAACATGTATTCCTGCGACTGCCCAACCGCAGGGTGGTTAATTATGCTGAAGTATTTCTAGTTAATTTTGCTGTAACTAATGAATCAACTCATTAGTTTATAAAGAAAATAAAAAGAGCTTTTAAGCTCTTATTTTCTGTAATGTATGCAGTGTAAAATGAATGCAGTGTTGGTTATTTGCATGAAGTTAATTATGCTCAAGTATTTCTAGTTAATTTTGCTAAAACTAATGAATCAACTCATTAGTTCATAAAGAAAATAAAAAGAGCTTTTATTCAAAAAAAAAAAAAACACAATTTAAGGAAAACCAACCGGTGAATATACCTATAACCCATAAAAAGCAATTCTGAGGGTTCGTTAGCTACTTATCATATTCAATGCTGAACTCTAACAATGAGAAAGCTGAAAATGCTCTTTTAAGTAAATTGTTTTTTGAGCTCAGAGCTAAAGAAGCCACTGTGGTCTTTAAAGTTTGCTTTATTTCACGGCATTTTTTTTTTCAATTTGTGCACTATCTACGTTAGTTTTAGTTTTTATTTAACTAATAATGTAACGCAGTTTAGTTTTGAGTTATAGTTAGATTTTTTGTGTCAAAGACGTGAAGTTGAAAGACACTTAGAAAAATATTGTTTTACACCGAAACGTAATTTATCAAAAAGTAGGTCCAAAATTGGCGGAGAAAAATGTTTAGCGAATGAAAATGCTGCAAATAAGTTCAAAGAAAGAAAACTACGTTGATCGAATGCTATAGCCTTTCTTCCATAGCCGAAAATTCTCCTGCGTTTAAAATAAAAGGGAACATTTTTCAATGTGCTCAATTTACCCACGTCGCATGTTGCCTCACAACTAAATGAAGCATTGTACCTATTTTCCAATTTTTACTTCCAGTGCATATTGTTAAGTGTCCCGCTTTTTCCTTCTCTTGGTGAAAGTAAATATCAATATTTATTAGAATAAATTTTTTGCTTAAGAATCAACGAATTTTTTACTGTTAAATTTGATTTTTAGTTACGAGCGGTGACTCGCTGGTTTTTTTTTAATAGTATCAAGAACAGTTTATGGTTAGAATTTTGATAAGTTTGTTGCTGTGCTGTAATTGCTTTGCTTTCGTAAGCCTGGTATTTTTAATTTTGAGGGTATAAAGTTTTTTTGAAAATAATTTTGAATTAACGTGTTGAGCGTTTTTTTTTTTTTTTATTGGGAGGGGTTTGTGTTTGTTGTTTGTGTGTGTGTTGTTTGTTTTTTTTTGTGTTTGTGTTGGGGGGGGGTGTGTGTTTTTTTGGGGGTGGGGGAGGGGGAGGGACACGTGTGGGGGGGGGGGGGGGGGTTGTGTGTGGTGTGTTGGTGGTTGTGGGGGGGGGGGGGGGGGGGGGGGGGTGGGGGGGGGGGGGGGGGGGGGGGGGGGGGGGGGGGGGGGGGGGGGGGGGGGGGGGGGGGGGGGGGGGGGGGGGGGGGGGGGGGGGGGGGGGGGGGGGGGGGGGGGGGGGGGGGGGGGGGGGGGGGGGGGGGGGGGGGGGGGGGGGGGGGGGGGGGGGGGGGGGGGGGGGGGGGGGGGGGGGGGGGGGGGGGGGGGGGGGGGGGGGGGGGGGGGGGGGGGGGGGGGGGGGGGGGGGGGGGGGGGGGGGGGGGGGGGGGGGGGGGGGGGGGGGGGGGGGGGGGGTGGGGGGGGGGTGGGGGGGGGGGGGGGGGGGGTGGGGGGGGGGGGGGGGGGGTGGTGGGGGGGGTGGGGGGGGGGGGGGGGGGGGGGGTGGGGGGTGTGTGGGGGGGGGGGGGGGGGGTGGTGGGTGTGGGGGGGGTGGTGGGGGGGTGGGGGTGGGGGGGTGGGGGGGTGGGGGGTTGGGTGTGGGGGGGGGGGGGGGTGGGGTGGGTTGTGTGGGGGGTGGGGGGGTTGGTGGGGGTTGGTGGTTGGGGTTGGGGTGGTGGGGGGGTGGGGTGTGGGGGGGGGGGGGGGGGGGGTGTGTGGGTGGGGTTGTATGGGGGTGTTGGTGGGGTGGGGTGGGGTGGGGGGGGGTGGGGGGGGGGGGGGGGTTGTGGTGGTGGTTGGGGGGTGGGGTGTGGGGGTTGGGGGGGGGTGGGGGGTGGGGGGGTGGGGTGGTGGGGGGGGGGTGGGGGTGGGTGGGGGTGGGGGGGGGGTGGTTGGGGGGGGGGGGTGGGGGTTGGTGTGGGGGTTTGGGGGGGGGTGGGTGGGTGGGGGTGGGGGTGGGGGGTGTGTGGGGGTGTGTGTGGGGGGGGGGGGGGGGTGGGGGGGGTGGGGGGGTTGGGGTGGGGTGGGGGTGGTGTTGTGGGGGGTTGGGTTGTGGGGGGGGTGGGTGGGGGTGGGGGGGGTGGGGGGGGGGGGGGGGGGTGGGGTGGGGTTGGGGGGGGGGGTGGGGGTGGGGGGGGGGTGGGGTGGGGGGGGGGGGTGGGGTGGGTGGGTGGGGGGTGGGGTGTGGGGGGGTGGGGGGGGTGGGGGGTGGTGGTGGGGGTGGGTGGGGTGTTGGGGGGTGGGTGTGGGGTGGTTTGGGTGGGTGGGGGGGGGGGGTGTTGGGGGTGTGGGGGGGGGGGTTGGGTGGGGGGGTGGGGGGGGGTGGGGGGGGGTGGGGTGGGGGTGGTGGGGGGGGGGGGGGGTGGGGTTGGGGGTGGGGGGGGGGGGTGGGGGGGGGTGTTTGGGGGGGGGGGTTGTGGGTTTGTTGGGGGTGGGGGGGTGGGGGGGGGGGTGGGGGGGGGGGGGGGTTGTGAGTGGGTGTGGGGGGGTTGTGGGGTGGGTGTGGGGGTTTGTGGGGTGTGTGGGGGGTTGGGTTTGGGGGGTGGGGGTTGGGTGGTTTATGTGTTTTGGATTTGGGGATGGTGAGGGGGGTAGGGGTTTTGTGGAGGGGATGATAGTGGGTGATGGGGGGGGGTTGGGTTGGGGGGGGGGGGGGGGGTGGGTGGGTGGGGGGTGGTTGGGGGGTTTTATTATGATTTGGTATTTTTGACTTTTTAAAAAAGCTTTTACATACACTAGTGTCGATCTTTACCTATTTTTTGGATTATCCATCGCATTTGCTTATCCGCGGTTGCTGTGCCTCCTTATTCCGCGGACAATCCGGAGTGGACTGTATTTGGGTTACGCACGGGACAGGAAAGCAAAAGCTTATATTTCATTTAATATTTAACTTTCATTAAAAAGGGTTTTGGGTATAAATTTTGATGGGTGAATAAAAGTAAATCCAAAGCAGTTTCTGTTTTGCTCGAAAATTAAGCTTGGAAAACAAAAAAGACTATGTTTTTGGGTTACGCACGGGACATCCAATTATTGTTTTAAAAAATCCTTCTTTTTTAAAAAAAAATATGTTGATACTTATTTATTTTCCTTCCATCATTAAAAGATATACTATGTAGATATATTTAACGGCGAAAGAAAATTTAGTGTTATAATTTATTTCAAATTAGACAATAACATTAAAATATGTTAATTTTAAGGAGAAAATTGAAAAAACGTAATGCTGATTTTCCAGAATTGATTTCAAAATAAAAATTCTGTTAAAACAAGTGTTTTATCTTATTTCCTAACGTTTAACTAACATATTTTAATATTACATACATAAAAAACACAAATACGTATTTTAAAAATTGAGGTTCAGAAGGTTTACAGTGGAGAATGGTCCAAAAGAATAGACAAAATTTTTGAGTTTTTTTTTTTTTTTTTTCAAATAATTTGAAAATTTGGATTCTAAACCATAATGGCGTTTACCTCCTTCAGAAGTCACTTAGGTTCCTTAGTTTTATTTAATATGGTGTGTCTTGATGTGTAATATCCTCCTTTAAAGTTTTGCTTAAAAGTTCTGAATCACCCTATATGTAGGAAGTTCTACATATTTCAAGGGCAGTGACTGATTAGCTCAATAGTTAGCCAAAGAAAAAAAGCAACACCCTTTTCCATCCCAAATGCAATTTTTTGAAGTTAAAAACACTTCCAAAAGGATTGATTTAGAAGAAAAATAATATTACGGTGTTTACCAAAGCTCCATGTTGAATTTTTTCCTTTTAGCTAAAATATATTCCAACTTAAAAACTCCTGAAAATTTACGAATTTTAAAACTGCATGAATGTTTAGTTATGCTAAAAGTGTAATTTTAACGTGCGACAAGAATTGTGTACGATACAACGAAGTTTGAACTTAATAAGTGTAAATAACAAAAAGATGAATAAAAATTTAATTTTTCATTTTTTTCTCCAATTCAGTCATTGTAACGAACATCCATATACAATATACATCCTATGCTAGAATTGTTGATTTTATTGCACACGCCAAATGAAAAAGTTTTAAAAGCATGTTTTCTCTGAGAGAAACATTTTCTTTGAGCATGCATAATGTTCTAAAGCATCTAAAATAATTTAATTTATTATCATTTCACTCGTATCCATAATTGACTTAACTATTTTAAAAATTGATAGTTTACCTTTATTATTGTTATTGTTGTAATTGCTGCGTTCTTAGAGAAAACGAGCTATTATTAAAATTTGATGCTCGTAAAATTAAGAAAGTAAACGTAGTGAATCTAATAACACTATTTTGGTGCTTTCAAAAAAAAGGGTCTGAAATCGTAGGAAACAGAACACCTGTTAGCATTTCTACAAAACAAAATTCGAATTGGGTGGGAGTAAAAGCATGCTATTTTAATAAAATAAACTCAATTCCATTCGAGGGTTTTATTGTTATCAGTACTTGATTTTTTTTTAAGGAGCTGATAGAAAAATTCCAAAATTTCTAGGAGATAGTATTTTTAAACTGTTTGACGGAACTGTTTAAGTGCGAGATTTAATTTTTATGCTCTTACGTGTTTGTTTTTCCATTTACTTTAATTTTTAAATCGAGTTAGCAATTTCAGAAAACGATCACTGTATTTACTATAGACTAAAAGCACGCTTTTTATTGCTATTACATATGCAGTTGAAACGTGTATGCATATTTCTAGAACTTTTATGACTTTTTTTTCTTTTAAATTTACAATAAAAAGTGAAGTAATTTATGTGATTATCCTCAACGTTATAGCTATATAAACACATTCATGTTATGAAATATGAGTAAATCCGAGAAGCTGCCGCACACCTTTTATTTGTTGAAATTATTACAGGGATACCCCCCCCCAGGAGCAATTTTGTATCCCTCTCTATATTGCGAAGACTCATGCAGTTCACGCAGCCCCATTGGCTTCAGCCTCCACTAAAGAAAAAAAATCCCTAAATTCAACCCTCCTATTCACTCCCCCGATTCCGCAGTCTGCGCCATGATCTGGACCCCCTCCAGTTGACCAATTTTTTTGTATCAGCAGATAGAAAAGGTAGTTTGTTCATTCTCTTTCAACGAAATCATTTCCTCAACAAAATAATTGAAAGACCCCTCGGTTTAAAATTTTGCTGATACTCTCAAAAAGCTATTTCTAGAACTTCAATTTTGTAATTAATGTTTTTTTCTCACATTTTGGTCACGAATTATTTTTTTTAATCAGAGTATACATTTTTAAGTCGAGCTTTCAAAAAATTTGATTGTGAGGCAATAGATGAAATACTGTTTTTTCCTCAAAAATTAAAACAAAGAATCGTTGCTCTGCGTTGGAAATTAACTTGTCAATATATTTTCTTTCTCACCACCTAATGCCTAAAAGTATTGTGTTAAGCATTTTACAATTACTGAAGTTTCAAAATAAGATTGGTTACATTTTGTTATTGGTGTTTTGTGGGGTTCTGAATTTATGATTGTTAGATGGATAATTTGTGATTTACGGTTATTTCTCTCTAGGCATAAAAAGGAAACTTAATGGGCATCATTGCGCTATTTACTAAGCTGCTAAATGTTCAGTAGTTTAAAAACGCGTAGTTTGAGAATTATTGCAGAATTTTTCTTACCAGAAAGAATTAAAATGAGAGAACGAAATTTTGTTCAGAGCAAAGCAAGCCTATTTTTTTCTAGTAAACCAATATTGTAACATTTAAACTTAATAAATTTGAGAAAGTTTTTAACTTTATTTTAGAAAAAACTATGGGTGCTTCCTTGCTAATGAACTATTAGGCTTAATTTATGATATACAAAGCCCTCGACGGATTTAGATTACGCACTTAGAGCTTCAGCTAAATGATTTATTTTTTTCAAAAAAGGTGTGATTTGTTTCTTGGCGTGGGGGGAGGGGGGATTGTAGTACTGATTTCGATGGCATCTTTACCTTCTGGCTGTATATTTTCATGTTATGAGTGAGACTGTTAACATATTTGTGATATTTTTAGGAACAGTTGTCTTTGTTCTAATAGGAATTTTTTGAGCCAATGTATATGTAATTTGAATACGTTGTCTTTATTTATTTCTAATAGAGGAACTAGAGAACTTAATTTATTTCTAATACGATTTTAACGGTTGTCCTTACTCTAATAAAGGTGTAATGTAATAAACATAATTTAAAAAGATGTAAAGCTTAATTTTTCTTTTAATATTAAATGTTACAAAGTACCCCCTTACCTTGTGGCAAAGTATTCTGCAATAGGGTACTTTGTCGGATTAAAGATCGACACTATTTAAACGCATCGTATTAAGCACAAGTGTACAGCTGTTTTCAAAACTTCTGCATGCATTTATTACCCCAAATTACCTCTCCGGGATAAAATTTGTTCTCAGAGCACACCAGCTTTGAAGTATCTAAGTTGTTTTCCTTTATTATAGAGTATCTCATTTATTGACTTAGTTTTTTTTATGAAGAAACTGAGAATCAAACATATGTCGTTATTTTCTTAGACACGAAAAGAAACAAAACATAAACTCAACCTTATAATTATAAAAATATTTTTCTTCAAAAATACAGTTTTCGTTTGTTACTGGGTAAGAAGGAGAACAAAAATTGTCTTTTGAAGTGTGAAAAAATTATATATTTGCTCAAACAAATAATGTAAGAAATTTTAAGCATATACCTCCACATTTTAGCAAATATTAATATGGCGAAATGGGTCTAGACATTATCACATAATATCCTGACATCCATTTTGTGAGAGTGAAAACTGATATCTTGAATAGTTAAGTAAATTCATGCTGAAGTACGGGAAACATTTTGCCTCTTAAAAGCCTTTTTGTTTGAAAAGGAAAGATAAAATATAAAGATGTGGTAAATAAATGTTAAGAAAAAATGTATAGATGTCTGGGTTATTTTAAAACTTAGAGAAGATACATCCCCGGCTGGTAACCTAAAAAAACGGGTATAAGATGAATACGAAATAGAAAGAGCTAAATACTTGATCCATTAGAGTAAAATTACTTAACCAATATTTTAAAGAAATAGTTCAATTACAATTCTTTTGTCTTTTCATTTTTCACACCTTTTTTTGTAGCTCAATTATTTTTCGTGAAAGCTATTTAAATCGCTCTTAAGCACTTACGTGTTAACTGAAATTTATTCCATAGAAAAGAAAAGTGCACGATAAACGTTTTCTGCGTAATTCGACGTTATCGTGAGTCTTGGATATAAGTAGCTTTAAAAATTGTAAAAACTCCTGTATTACGTTCAATTATAAATTGAAGTAATTTTTGTTCTATTGTATTAAACAATTGTTCCAAACTTTTATATCTCATTAAACTACTTTGCTAATTTTTTAGCATGACATTTTCAGGAAATCGTAAAATAAATATTTTAATCATTAAATTATATAAAAGGTTTCTAAAAAATGAACAGTTATAACTTTAAGTGAAATTCTTCAGAATAGTTGAATAGAAAGAGTAGGTGTATATCATATTGAAATAGTGTCTTGTTCAGACACATTGTTTTGGTTTAAAATGTTAACCAATGTATTACATAATACATTCCTAGTCCTACAGTTGCCCGTGTAAGAATAAATTATGAAAAAATGATATTTTTTATATGAATTACAGTATGTTTAGACTTAAAAAAACATCGGTGTACTTTTGGTGCTTTGGAGTAGTCAAGAGTTTACACAAAAAAAAAAAAAAAAATCAGTCCCATTTAAGCTCTTTTTCACCCGCATTTTTTAAAAAATGAATTTGAGAAAATCTTAACCATTTTTTGAGCGCGATTCTGGAAAAATATCATTATGCTCATCTTTTCTGCCCCAAATATATCAGTTAACAAAGCTTTATTTTTTATAGATTATGAAGTAGAAAATTGTAAGATTTTTTTTGTGGGCGGGGAGTATAGGACAGGGGAGTTGGGGTGATGGAAAAGAAATCAGGCACGGCAATCAAAGTGTTTCGATTTCAAGTAAGAATGTTTTAATAGTTTAAGCTACGTTTTAACCACACAATAAAAACACAATATAAATTCCGCATGACAATTATGTTTTTTTAATAGGGTTGATTGAGAAAAATCTTCGCAGTTTTAAGTTTATTTTATATAAAATAGTGCACGGGTTTTATTTTTATCAAAAATGTATGTTCTTTTGAAATCAGTAAAAAATAGTTTGAAAAACTACTTTTGCCAAAAGAAGTAATTATTTGCAAAAACTTGCCTTTTGGCATCTCGGGGTAAATCACCCCAATCTCGGGTTAAAATTTTTTAAACTGGATCACGTTGGTTCGCTTTTCTACACTCCATGTTTTATCTTATTAAAAAAAAAAAAAAAAGCAGTTCAAATACTTATCATAAGTTTATTTTGACAATTTCGACATGTCTCCTCCTCCTAGATTTTATTTTCGAAAATGCTAAATTTACTAACGTCTAATATTAGTTCTTAATTATTTTTTAAACAGAAATTTGTAAAGTGAACCAATGTGCCTAGAGTCAGGGTGCGTGGATATACATGGCGAAGACATTTTAGCCAGACAACGCAAACAACTTCAACTATTTTATTAATAAATATTACCCACTAATGTAACTTATTTACATTATTATGTGTTTAGAGAGATAAACATAAAAAATTTTTAATCTAATAACTTTATTATGTGATAAAATATCTTTAATTAAAATAGCAATAAGTAATCACGGTTAATTTGTACATAAAGATTTTCAATTTTCATTAACGAAAGAAAATGTGTTAAATGGTATCTGTGAATATTAAACTTCGCTACTTCTCTGGAAGACACTAGATACTCGAAAAATATTTCATTATCATCTGACATCATTATCCCATTGCTTTTTCAGCCGCAAATTTTGCCCCATACATAACTAAATATTACTATGTCGCTACTTAAGCCTGAACCATCTATATTTTCGCAAGAATCAGCGCAACGTGGGTTTTTTTCTTGCTGTTATTACTAGATAATATTTTCCCTAATGCTTCTAAAGGTTTTATTTTCGTCCTTTTCTGAAAGTGAACAACATACTCCGGGTTCATGATCAGAAAAATTCTATCATTTTTTTTATTATGGCAACAATTAAAAAAACTACGAATAATTATGAACTAAAAAACGTTGTTTAGGAGAATTATTCAGTGAATTGTTCCAATACTGATGAATCGTTTAAAAAAAGTTGCTGACTTCCGAAATCTATGCATCACTTAAAATAACTTTCTTAAATAATATTTATTTAATGTAAAAACCACATGATTTCATTTTTGGATTTGTTGAACTGCAGGTACTATTAGTCGGTCATAAATTACAAAAAAAATACAAATAGTGTTAAAATATTGAGACTGGTGCAACGTGTCCCACGATCCAGCACAAAAGGGACCCTACATTTATTCCAGAAGAGAACTAAAACTTGGGAAGAAAAGTTAAGATCTGTAAATGACGAAAAACAAAAATCAATAAAAAGGTAATATATAGTTAAAAAGATTTAGCGAAAATGACCAGTAATGTATGGAAAAGTAAGAGCGATTAGTTTTAAATGCAATTTGTATTGAATAAGATTTAGAAATAAAAAATAATTAATTAATATGTAATCTTTTTCGAGTTAGATAACTACAATTTTATTTACACGACTTCATAATTTCATATTTTCTAATACTCTTCAAATCTTTTCTATTTCAAATGATGTTACGGAACTCATTTGCAAAGATTACATTAAGATTTATTGCAATATTTAAAATACACTTAAGAAAGAGCATTAAGTCATCAAAATAATTAAGAAAATTTCCTTTTGCGTATTGAGAAACAGCTTTTTGTAATTAATTAGTTTTCTTGAAACGTATTTAGAAGAAACAAAATCTCAAAGAGCCTTAGAATATGTATTTATCCTCGAAAACCTTTAGTTTGAGTGCACTTCAGTTGAAAGAATAATCTTTACACATATTATTTTTTCTTTCCTTAATTACTTAGATATTTTTGGTTACAAAATAATTATAGCAAATGCCTAATCAAATCTTATTTTCAGTTTTTCTCTTTAGTGAATATCATTTATACATTTTTTGGATTTACAGAACCTCCAATCTAATTTCTTTGTCGCATATAATTGATAAATTATATTTTTAAATATTATGATAATAAATTTATCATGCATTGTTTCTTCTGCTGAAGCAGCTTTTCCATATTTGTTAAATGCATTTCAACAATAAGAAAATATTGTGCTTGGTATTAAAAAAATCAAAAGCATTTTTTTATTTCTCAAACTCCGGATCAATTGATCATTAGGCAATGAGCTGGCCAATATCTTTCGACAACGCAATTTGGAATATTTAGTGCAGAACAATCGCCCAAGTATGCAACGTTCATGACTTGTCAAAAGTTATATAAAGTACAGATTAAAAAATCAGTCAGAGATGAAAAGGGTACAAAGAGATTTAGACTATTGAGTCCTGTTAAGAGTCTAAAATCGGCCAGATCAGTATCTCACAAAGAATTTAGGTGGGGCATAGCGCAGTTTTCTACAGGGTTTTCCCTGGAGAAGAATCAGATTGGAGAAGAGTCAGCTTGGAGTAGAATCAGCTTGGAGAAGAATCAGCTTGGAGAGCAAAACGAATTTGTGTAGATTCTTTTCATCTGCAGTTTATCAAAATTACAAGGTGAACGGCAAACGCCGTAGCAGATTTAGAGTTATCCAAGGTGCATCATAAGGAGGCTTGTTATGTTGCACTCCAAAAACAAATTGAAATTACATATTTTAGTGATAGTGATGATGCTTTGTTAAAAACTTTTAAAGGTGTTCCAAAATAACGATTTATAAGTTAGCACTAATGTAATTATTTCTTTTACAGGTGTTTAAAGAAACACTGCGCTTAAAAGAAAAATAGCCATCGTTTAATGAAAACTAGGTTATAAATTATATAACCTCCTCAGACCCGAAGAAATACCACCGCTCAAAAAAAAATATTTTTTACGGATATATTGTCGTTTTAGCCTCTAATAACATAAAAAGTTGAAGCAAAATTTTTTTTTATTTTTTTGATGGAAAAAATCGATGAACCCAATCGGGTACACATTGTTTGAAGCTCAAAACTACACACTAACAAGAGCTGCAGATTAGTTTTTCTTAAACTCAATTTAAAGCTTAAGACTTGCTTAACAAAATGAAACATTTAAATCTTAAAAATTCAAAGTGTAAAGGGAATTTTTACTTAAGTCTTATACCACAAGAAGGGCCAGCTTTCAGCAAGTTATCATCAGCCATTTTTATCTGAGAATAATTTTCTCAGAAATGTACCTATGCTGGAGTCTAGTGAACAATACTGAAAATAGAATGTCCTAAATAGATTTAAGTAACTTTTAAATGATTTGGAAAGAAAAAATATTTTTTTATGAATTTTTTTATGAATGTACCCAAATGGGTACATTAGGTCTGAAGAGGATAAAGAGGCACGTCATTGTATCATTGAAAATACGAAAAACAGCTACCAACAATTGCCAATATGAGGCTACTTGTGAACAAATTCACCCAAATCGCTAGTGTAGAATATAAAAACAGTATTTTACCACCATCAAGACCTGAAACTCCCGGTTCGTGTGAAATTGTTCACAAGTAATTTGATATTGGTCCTTGTTGGAAGCTGTTTTCCATATTTTTTTCAGATCAGCTGAATCATTTCTTCTTATACTTTAAAACCCAATTTTCAGGAAACAATGGCTATTATTCCTCCTAAAGACAGCATTTCTTTAAACACCTGTGAAAGAAATCAATGCTTTCTTAAAAATAGATCGTTATTTTTGTAACACCCGGTATATTTTAAAAAACTACTACCGATAGAAAAAAAATGTTATAGTTTATTGACATAATGTTGAGCTAATCAGTACAGATTTGTATTCCTTAGAGGATGAGTATTTTTAACTTAAAAATGAGCGTTTATTCCGAGAATCAAGTACAATATAGACTGGTCCGAAAGTGAACTTTAATTATGGGTGTTACTTGTTAACCATGTTTGTTACTCATTTACCTTGAGTCTAAAAATCATAAATATCGGAAAAAACCTTCCAAGAAGTATGTTTGTATTCACTATTAAAATACGTGTAAAGAAAAAAAAATATTTAAGTAGTTGGTACTATTCATCAAAATATTAATCTGTAGCACTGACCAGTCAATTATAGGGCCCATGAGAGGGCAAATACCCGCCCCCTCCTTGTTTTTCAATGTAATATGCTCTGGGTACATAAGATAACAACTGGGTAATATATATTACGTGCCTGATGCAACACATTTAAAAAAAAGGAGCAAAACTAATACACTAATCCCTATAAAATATGTGTTTAAATCCTGTCTAATGGATGACTAATTCTAGTAAAAATTGTAACACCCGAAAATATTGGTCAGTTATAAGAAAAGCAACATCAAAAAATAAGAAATATATTAAAAATAGGGTAAGAACTCTAAACATAATACAGAAGTATGAGTAACGCACAATCGAAAAAAAAAACTAAAAATGAACAAACACATTTAAAAAATAGTAACATGTATCAAACAATGAATTAATATAAATGCGGCTTATTATCAAATGAATGTAGTCAAATACGTGTTTATTGATGCAAAACTGCATGCAGTTGAACATATTGTTCCATAAGAATGTGTATGGAGAAGCCTAAAAAAGTATTTTTTGATTTACTAGAAAAAATATTTATTCACATGTCTTTTAAATGTGTAGGAATGAAAATAGTTATTCCAAAATCCACAGGGACACTTTTCTCCGACTGTTAAATTATGAGGTAGATAAAAGAAGAAGCGAATGCAATGCAGTATTTCTGAGTAACTCTTGAGACTCTAAAAAGAGTAATGGGACTGAAAATAAAATATTGAGTAGCGTTACATATTCTATAGTACTGGGTTAACTCAAATGATCCATTGGGTTTCAAAACAGGGTGATTACACAAATAATGAGCTGAAAAGACATTAAATAAGGATTTTTTAAAAAAATAACTTTATATAATAAGACAAAGTAAAATCCTTTCCAATTAAATAACTAACTTTTACGATGAATCAAATTAACAGTAAAATATGTGAAGGATTGTGGGGCAAAGTGAAATAGTTAAGATAACACGCCTGTTTCAAATTGAACAAATTGGAAATTTGTTCTGAAAATTAGTGTACATAAAAAAGAAATAATGTATTTTGAAATACAACTTGCTTTGAAATATTATTTCTTATTTTTAGCACTCATTTTACACCTTCAAAAAAGGTGGAAAATTTTCACCTCAAAAACCCATGGGGCAAAGTGAAACATACAGTATTTTTGTAATGAAACCCTTTCTAATTGATGAGTTACAGTAATTTTCATCTAATTAATGCTTAAATAAACAAAGGAATGAATCATTAATGAAGAAATAAACGTATAAATAAATAACAAATAAATGAATTACTTAATATATGATGAAAAGAAATGGTTGAATAATAGAGAATGAATAATAAAATAAGTGAATTAATGAAAAAAATAAGTGAATTAATAAGTAAAAGAATGTGAATAAATTAATAAATGAAGAAATACGAACGTGATTAAGTAAATAAAGGCATACGAAACCGAAATGAACTATTTCACTTTGTCCCGCGTGTACTTGACAAATTACATTGATCATTTTAAATACAAATATGCCTACTATGAACGAAATGAGGACTGCACTGGGCATCAGTAGATCTCAATTAATAGTTAAAATGATAATTCAAAAATTTTAAAATTTTATTATAAAAAGAAATAGTTTTGAAAAAACACTAATATTACAATAAAGGTATCAAAATTTGAAAAATACTTGTATATTTTTTTCTGCTTATCTTTGAAGCTATTTATTTATTGACACGAATCAACTATATGTCTAAGAATTTAGTTAACATATTGCTGAATAGTTGGCGCTTCAAACTGAAAATATTTTATAATTTCCCTTTGCCCCCGCTATTTCACTTTGCCCCACATTCTCTACTACAAAGTAAGGCAAGAAAGAAAAAAACTTTTTAATGCCTATCAAAAAAAAAACGATAAAACTCGTTTTGCAAATCAACTTTAAATATTTTAATTTTCTCATATTTCCTCTCACATCATTGAAATAGGATGTCTTACTGATTTTTTTTTTTTTTTTTTTTTTTTAAGGTTCTTCTTTTTACCGCGAAGCAAGTATATGCTACATTTTCTTCATTATTGCGTTAACAACCTGCATTCGATAATCTAACGCAGATTGGTATTGCGTTTCTCAATAACAGTATAAAGAAAGGAAATGTAATTAAAATACTAAGCACATACGATTCTAGGACATTAGGATGCAGTACATACATAACTACATAATCCTAATTTCGTATTGACACATAGTTCTCAACCTGACTTAGAGTTAAGGTAAAGTACCTTTGGGTTTTTTAATACCAAAATGGATCCCCTTACCTTTTCCAGTTATTTCAGCACCTCAGTACAATATACAGCATATTATATACTTATGATTTAAAATATTGCTATTATGTAGATTAGCAAAAGCTGTAGAAATAAAGTTAACTTTTATATACAAAAATACTATTGAACTTGTTTTGCTTTTTTAAACAGTTGTTGTTTCTCGAGCGCCTAATGTATGTGCAAAGATTTTTTAAAAAAATCCACGCAAAATAAATAAAATGACTTCTCATCTTTGTGCATATATGCAGGATCAACGATCTTTATTCATGATCTTTATTTCAGTACGATTAAAACCTCAGAGTAATAGAAAAAGAAGTCCTATAATCATTTTATTGTGGTATCCGAAAAAATCGTATTATTTAACATTTAAAAGCAATAAACTTAGCATTATATGTAGTAGTAATAATAGCTCCATTTGTTTATTGCTTATTACTTAAACGTAAAAAGACGCTTTGACTAACTTGAAACATAGTGAATAACTTAAACTGTTTTCTTCTCTTTTGCAATTTTCGAACATGAGGATCCAAATAGTGTATCAGAACGAAACAATTACACGGTTTCTTAATAGAGTACAATTGTATCACTATTTGTTCTGATTCTAAAGCTTGAATTCTACGACTCAATTACAGTAGCTTTGTAAATACAGAGTATGGCAATTGCGTATTGATTTTTCAGTTAAAAAAGAACGGAGTTTTGATTTTTAAACCAATAAAATATTTTAGAAGTTGCTAGTTAGAAGTTTTTTTTTTCTTTCATTTATCATGAAAATGCAGCAAAACAACACCCCCTCCACCTTCCTCATTTAGAAATAGATAATTGTTCTTATTTAAAACAACTTATTAATAATATTTTTGATTAAAATTCATGCTGACATTTTTGTACGCTTA
Organism: Uloborus plumipes; assembly: GCA_038373865.1. Taxonomy (NCBI): domain Eukaryota; kingdom Metazoa; phylum Arthropoda; class Arachnida; order Araneae; family Uloboridae; genus Uloborus; species Uloborus plumipes. The sequence goes on from JAXGGA010000002.1 coordinate 524,003, forward strand.
ACAACTGTATGCTAAAGTCTTAACTTCAAAAACTAATTTCACAAACATATCAAAACTTCATGAGAAAGTACACATAAATTAGTCTCCACAGCACTGAATTCCAATTGTAATTAGCTTCTGGACGTTTTGCTAAATATCGGGACGAAAATTTTCTTAAGTGATAATTCTGAGCTAATGTCACGTTCAAACATACTACTCAGAATTATTGAGGTTTTTTTATACATTTTCTCACGTCTTCGGTGATACTGAGCCCCATTGCAGTATTCCAACATATCTAATTGTACTTTTTAATTGCTCAAAATGTATGTGCTTATTTTTCTAAAATGTATTACTATTTTTAGGAGATGGGGGTAGTTGTATTTAGATCCATCTTTCTGAAGTTTTTCTTAAAATGATATTTTAATTGTTTGTATTCAGAATGTTATGCATTTCTGATCATTATATTTCGCAAAAAGTGTAGAAGTGTTTATTAACAATCTCGTGGCACATACTAACAACTAGCGTCTCGAATGTAAGCAACACATATCGTCAAAACGTGCATGCAATCGTGCAATAATTTTGCATTGACTTTTAAAATTCAAAAATATGCACTAATATATTTTTTCTTGCTGCAAAATTCATATTTTTTTTTAAAAAAATGCTTGATCTTTCTATTTTACTGTTTGTTATTAAATCAATAACCCTATATTGAAGTATTTCTATTTACCCTAATTTGAAAGATGATTATTGTTAGAGTAATAAATGCAATAAATCACAATGTGTTTCTCAAGACATCATCCAGTTAGTCATTGTCTTTCATCCTCTAATATTATTTCTTAAGACGAAAATATTCTTTCAACTCCTTAAGGTACTATTGTACAATATTTGAGGCATTCAATTTTTCCTATTTATTAACTTACTTTTTTTTAATCATTTTTTTTCTTTAAATATTGTTGATATTATTGTGTGATCATGTATTGCTGTTTGATACTTTAAATAGCGAAAAAATTGAAGTCACAAAAGCCCTGTGTCATGTGAAAAGCAAGATGGCTTTTTTTTTAATTATGCTCTTACGAATTATTAAGTTTTTTTTTCTTTTTTAACGAATATATTTGAGATACAAATATGCAAATAAGACTTGCTTCTCGTCAAATTTCAGCTTTTGGTGAAGATTAAAAAATACATATATAATTAAATGGTAAACTGAAACTGATTTTAAAAATCTCTCTCGAAATTGTTTGAAGCTGAAAAACAAAGATACTGTCATAATGAAAAATATATTTTTATTCAAAATAACTGGGAACGCTTTCTTTTAAAACTTTCAAAGAATTCTACGCTTGAGATGAAAAATCAAAACACACGACCGTTTCTGAATGATCGGAAGCGAGAAAATGACTCCGGGGATTTAAACTTCGTTTCAACTACATTCAAGTGTTTTTCGGGAACAATCGTGGAAGTACGGCAATCGATTTTTCAAGCTTTCGGTTATTGCCGAAGCTACTGATATCTTTAAAATATTTCGTTCAGCACATTGTAAAACTATGCTTTTGCAGATATTTTAAACCACATCGCTCTTTTTTGACGTTTGAAGGAAGTGATTATCTCTAGTAAATAAAAAAAATAATATAATCCTTTTGTGATATAGTAATGTTATAAAGCATTAATAAAGGTAGATGTTCCGGAAATAGTCCGGGAGCTAACTGTCAAAAATCAATGGAATACTGCAAATCGTGATAAGAAGATGCCACTTGGTAGGAATGTTGCTAATGGCTATACAATGAAATTAAGACCCAGAGGCACTTTCAAAAACCGTTTTAATCCAAGATGGCGGCGTTTTTCAAAATGGCGGCCTATGGTACTGCTTTTGCAATTTAACTCACACAAAAGAGGTTTTTATATCAAATTATATGTTTTTCAGGCCAAGGATTTCATTTAGTATGTTGAAAAAAAGCTAAATGTTCATTTTGATGTTTATTTTTTTATTTATTTTTAAGAATTATATTGTTTACGAGAAGACTACATGTAGTATCCAAAATCTTTTAGAAAGTTAGCCAAATTGCGACCGAAGAAAATAAACTGGGAAACCCGGTGCAGTGGTAACCTAACCATGCTCAAATTAGTCTCCTAAGAACTCCACACACATCTCCCAGGGGTGCTGCTACTGTTAGAAGCATTCCGAGAAGGCCCGTTTAGTCTGTGGAGTTAGCGACAAAAACAGCCGAAATATTTCACTTCCGGATACCAGTGTGAAATTTGGTACAGAGCTTATGTACATATATAAGAACAAAAAACCGCCGGGAGACACTTAATCAGGGGTCATGAACTCCCGTGATGACGTCATCAAGATGGCCGCTTTTACAGGTAAATACGTTCGTTTAATTGCTTAAAACTCCATCATAGATTCAAATATTGCAAAACTCAAATGTGTCATTTGAAAGCTCTTTGAAAGAGCTATTTGGAAAGATTTAATTTTTCTTTCTGAGGTCAAGGTCCCACCTGTAATGACGTCATCAAAATGGCCGCTTTTACAGGTAAATACGTTTGTTTAACTCCCCCTAAAACTCCATTATAGATTTAAATATTTCAAAACTCAACTATATCATCTGAAAGCTCTTTAAAAGATCTATTTAGAAAGATTTAATTTTTCTTTCTGAGGTCAAGGGCCCACCTATGATGACGTCATCAAAATGGCCGCTTTTACAGGTAAATACGTTTGTTTAACTGCTTAAAACTCTATCATAGATTGCGGTATTGCAAAACTCAAATATATCATCTGAAAGCTCTTTAAAAGAGCTATTTATAAAGATTTACTTTTTCTTTCTAAAGTCAAAGGCCCACCTGTGATGACGTCATCAAAATGGCCGCTTTTACAGGTAAATACGTTTGTTTAACTGCTTAAAACTCTATCATAGATTGCGGTATTGCAAAACTCAAATATATCATCTGAAAGCTCTTTAAAAGAGCTATTTAGAAAGATTTAATTTTTCTTTCTAAGGTCAAGGGCCCACCTGTGATGACGTCATCAAAATGGCCACTTTTACAGGTAAATACGTTTGTTATACATTTTCAATTTAAAATTGTTATAACTTTTCAACTATTTGTCTTAGAAAATAAAACCAAGCACTACAAAATAGCTCTTTTAAAGCGCTTTCGGATGATATATTTTAGTTTTGCAATATTTAAATCTATGATGGAGTTTTAAACAGTTACATGAGCGCATTTACCTGTAAAAGTGGCCATTTTGATGACTTCATTACAGGTGGGACCTTGACCTCAAAAAGAAAAATTAAATCTTTCCAAATAGCTCTTTCAAAGCGCTTTCAAATGATACATTTGAGTTTTGCAATATTTCAATCTATGATGGAGTTTTAAGCAATTAAACGAACGTATTTACCTGTAAAAGCGGCCATATTGATGACGTCATCACGGGAGTTCATGACCCCTGATCAAGTGTCTCCCGGCGGTTTTTTGTTCTTATATATGTACATAAGCTCTGTACAAAATTTCACACTGGTATCCGGAAGTGAAATATTTCGGCTGTTTTTGTCGCTAACTCCACAGACGGGCCATAACGGGCCTTCTCGGAATGCTTCTAACAATAGCAGCACCGCTCGGAGATGTGTGTGGAGTTCTTAGGAGACTAATTTGAGCATGGTTAGGTTACCACCGCACCAGGTTTCCCATTTTATTTTCTTCAGTCGCAATTTGGCCAACTTTCTAAAAGATTTTGGATACTACATGTAGTCTTCTCGTAAACAATATAATTCTTAAAAATAAATAAAAAAATAAACATCAAAATGAACATTTAGCTTTTTTTCAACATACTAAATGAAATCCTTGGCCTGAAAAACATATAATTTGATATAAAAACCTCTTTTGTGTGAGTTAAATTGCAAAAGCAGTAGCATAGGCCGCCATTTTGAAAAACGGCGCCATCTTGGATTAAAACGGTTTTTGAAAGTGCCTCTGGGTCTTAATTTCAATGTATAGCCCTAAACAACATTCCCACCAAGTGGCATCTTCTTATCACGATTTGCAGTTTTCCAACAGTTAGCTCCCGGGCTAAAATAAGTGCATTTATTTTTACTAAGATAACTGAACTAAAGCTGATCAGTATTAAGTTACCTCAACCCCAAAACAAAATTGAGTTTGATTTTTCAATCTTAAGTGATTACAGCTTAGAGATGCTAGTTATCTGTAGCTCTTCTCGTGAAACTTAGTCGGCATCAACACTTCGACACAATTGTTAAAATATAAATCTATTACATTCGAGCCCGCTTAATAGAATATCGATTAATAGAATATCCCGCTATATATAACCGGCTAATATATAACATTTCCAACTCATAACACAGTTGTAATGTATTATTTTGATCCCGGATAATGTAATATCCGGCTTATTAGAATAATTTTGAAATGAGTATTTCATTAGGCGGGTTTGATTGTGTATTGTTTTTCGTTTTTAAACTAACCCAAACAACACTACTTAAAAATCAAATAATTCGTATGCACAAAAGTGATTAAATTTTGTGCTTTATAGTAATACGTGTTAGAGATAAGTGTAAAATTCTACAAGGGAAGTAATTCAGTCACATATCTAATCAGAATATTCTAAAAAATCTTTGCAGCTTGACCATGTCCATTGACCACCTTTGCAACCTTAGTGTCATCTGCCTTGCTTTACATCTTCAAAGTTAATTAACTATCAACATGTTCCTTTTGAAATAAAACTTAATTAAATCTGATTTGAAACGCGGCCTATTCTTCTCTCTTGAATATTGAATATTCTGCATGTTTTACAATACCTCTAAAACTTGGCTTGTAAGAAAAACACTACTGTTTTGCTACCCTACAATCTTAGCCCCACCAAGAAAATCTAATAACACTAAATAAATTGAAAAGGGTAGTACAAAAAAGTGTTAAAATTTTGAGAAGCTTAAGTCTACTATTTTTAATCAGAGAATCAATTAGAGAATCAATCTTATTCAACGTGCCTATAAAGTTTTCACTACACAAATTCTTCAGTTAAGAATAAATAAACAGTTTTGGCCAAATAAGCGAAGTTATAAAATATTTCCCCCATTTCGCCAGATTTCAAGCAAAAGATTAAAGTGTTGCAGTTCTATTCCATTTTCTCGCCGTCCGTGCGAGCTCCATAAACTACCTCTCCACAAATTACGTTTTGAGTCCTAACATAAGTCGTTTGTGCCCTAAACTTTCACACCGGTGCCGTGAAGAATAGCTGTAATAAGCTGGCTTGTTTACACAGATCTCATAAATTCGAAACAAATTTTAAGCAAGTTGGCTTTTGTTTTTGAAAGCAGCCTTGAATGTAACGAAATTCTTTTGCAATGTTCTCTTTTGAAATGCTTTAACATGTTTGGTAAATACTAAATTTGAGATTAAGGAGCAATTTAAATTTATGTTCTAAACACTTGATGTTTTCAAAAAATATCCTATGTGATTGAAAAATTTCTACGCAGCAGAAAAAGTTTGTAGGATATTTAAAACGCACAAAAAACGGAAAATGTCAAACGCTTAAAACTAGTGGATGGTAAAAACAAGCAACATAAACTTACATAAAGACATGATCCATTCAAATTAATCTTATATAGGGTGAGTTCTTGTAAGTGCGTACCCTTTTTTGCAAAGTTCATGTTCTCAAGGATGCTGTTCTGTTGAAAAAGCTTGTACACTCACTATTTTTAATTTAGTTTTCTTTCCAGATCCTTTACTAAGATTTTTAAGCATATAATATGTTAAATAAACCAAACGCATATGTTTTGTGACCTGGTTTATGACACCTATTCTAAGGTACGCACTTTCCCTACCCAGCGGGGTAAGTGCGTCCCCCTTAAATTATGTGAATATGAGCAGGAAAAAAGTTCTGGCACATATTAAATATGTTAGGTAGTTGCCTTGGGATAATTCCTAATACTAGAGATCAGCACTTGCTTGCATGGATGAAACGCAATCAGTGATATTCCACGCGTCTTGCGAACAACTGTGATTTGAAGATTGAGAGAGTTGTGTCTGTGATTCTTCCTCTGTCCTTTTAATAAGACCAAGTGAGCAAATGTAAGTTGTTTTTATTTAGTAATAATCACTCATAGTCTACATAGTTTATTTTGGTTAAATACATTAATCAGTCTGTGTTTAAGTAAGGGTTCGCACTTACCCCTTCTTAAATGTAAGATGAGACATGTGCGTCTAATAGCTTTGTTGTAAGTGCGTACCCCTGTGATTTTCTTTAATTCTATTTGTATGGTAGATCGTTAGGTGACCTGAGTGAACAATTCGTTTTCTTCTTTTTTTTTGAATAAATACGGTTTTAAAATATTTTTCTTATTAGAATCAGCAGCAGTAAGAAAAAACACAAAATAAAGAGCAAAAAAAAGAGAATAATTGATCATGATGTGATACTTGTACTTTTTTTTTCTTGTACATTCAAATAGTTTTTTACAAGGTGTTCTTTAATTTTCTTAAATATAATTTATTCATTACTCCACCTTCGTTTTTTGAATCTGTTGGTTCCTTATTTAGTGTTTCACTTAATTTCATTGCTTCATTTGTCATTCTGGTTTAAATTAAGTACAGCTCATGATCGCTATTTTCAACGAAAAATTTACTAACTGATATCTAAAAGCCAATATATTTCAGAGGTAATGAATAAAATTGAAATCTTATGCCGCATTCAATGTTAATATAAATACTTGATGGAAATGACGTCGGATTTATAATCGGTTTATAAAAGAGTTATAAGCAAAATTAAAGGTGAATTACGACAGTCGTATTTTCCACGTAATGGTACACACTTGCCTCATCATAATGGTACGCACTTGCTCCGCATAATAGTGCGCATATGCCTCATGATAGTGGTACGCACTTGCCCCGTCATAATGGTGCGCACTTACCCCCAACTTTCTTTAAAGAAAGGGAAAGTGCGTACCGTCATATAAACAAATTTTAGTTAGAGTATTTCATCAAAATACCCCATATATGTTATTAGTAGCTATTACTTAAAAGAAACAACTTGCATTTCTTGACTTTAATTGCTTGGTATGACTACAAGAGAAACTGAAACAAAACCTTCTCAATCTTTACTTAAGAGTTTTTTTGAAGACATTTAAGTTATCCGTGATTGTGTTTCGTCTATTGAATCCAGGCCTGAATTCTACCTATTGAAATTATCATTAGACAGTTATCTAACATAGTCGATGTGTTGCAGAAGCCATTTCAAGACAGTGTTCATAGAATTCCCAGTGGACGCACTTACCCCGTGGACGCACTTACCAGAACTCACCCTATTATTCATCTAGCCTGTTACTTTACCACACCAGAACTTTCTCACTTCGATTTTGTCTTATTTTCGCTGTTGGCGTAACATAGACTTACTTTCAAAATATATATATTTTTTGGTGTAGAATTGTGTGAAAAATAGGTAGCTGATGCTTAATGATGTATTTTTATTTGCAATTATGAATGTAAGAGTGTTCAAACGTAGTTAGAAACATCATATTCAAATTCTACAATAGCGAAATGCTGTTTTGTGTAAAAATAAAACCTATGATAATTAGTAGAAAATATACAATCATAACAAAATCATTTGAATGGAATGAATGAATTTTTCCATCCATCTTTATGGATGAGGCTTTATTTGCATATGTTTAATATTCACGAGATTTAAAAGCATTTCATACTTTTTCAGTTCTTGTGCTTTCTAAGTACCATACAAAATGATAATTTATAAAGATATTATTAAATCGTATTAATTTTAAATACGATTTTAATCATAAAGGCTGCACTTGTCCGAAATATTTAGTAAGATTATCATTATTTGTTAATATTAATTACGAAATGAAACTGCAAAACAGTGCAAAATTATATTTTGGGCAAGAAAAAACCTAAAAAGGAAACAATAATAACGGTACAAATGCAAAAAAAGAAATGAATCCCTGAAAATAAATATACAATTGGAATACTATGAACACATTACACGGAAAGAAAACTTGAAATTATGCTTTAGTCCATTTTTGAAAGTCTGGCAGCATTCCATATCAGCCTGTTGAGCAGAAAGAGTGATGTGTTGAATCTTTTAGGCCGGTGCTTAGTTATTTGATTTTCTCAAAATTGTGTTTGTGGCTTCAATTCAATATTTACGCTGTGCTACGAAGTAAATTTCATTTTACTTCTGAAAATCTTATCATTCACTCTTTAAAGTATTTTTCACAAAATAAACCTTAGGAAACAAGTTAACTCTACTACTTCATAAAAATCTTTTTAGATGGCTTATCGGAGCATAAAAATGTTAATAGAGCTCAATTAAACGTTTATTTAACTTTCAAAGTTCTTTGATATCTTATTCCTATTTTCGTCTCATTTCAGTTCTAAGTATATTAATATATATATATAAAAGAAAGTCGTGTTAGTTACACTATTTATAACTCAAGAACGGCTGTACCGATATAGCTAAAAATTGGTGGGTAGGTAGTTTAGAGCCAGGAGACGGACATAGGCTATAATTTATGTGTGTCAGTTACATAAATAGAAAAACTGTCTTATTGACTAAGCCTGTTTACTAAGTCTTTTTTGACACTTCCATGTCTGAGCGACAAAAAGCACACGTTCTGGCAGTTTCCGGTGCGCAGTAAACAGGTTGTAAGTTAGCGGTACGTTGAGTGTTATTTGTCTTTTTCGTGAAATAAATTATAAACAAACGCGTTACTTCCTTTGAAATTTATATGTGATAAGCTGTCAGAAACGATTGCTCATTCCTAGGATCTCGATGATCCCAACCGATATGCCGTTTGAATTTAAAAGACTTAAATTTCCGATCCGTCTTGCATTTGTCATGACCTTTAACAAATCACAAGGCCAATCCTTAAAATTTGTGGTTTGAATCTAGAACATCACTGTTTTTCCCATAGTCAATTATATGTGGCATGTTTACGGGTCGGAAGACCATCTGCGTTGTTTCTTTTTGCACCTGATAATAAAACAAAAAATGTTGTGCATCACAAGGTACTTTAGTGAAGAGCAACCTATGTACTAAAATACAGAAACAATAATGAATGATTAATGTAGGTACTTATTTTTTTTTTTTTGTATTTTCTAATAATAAAAAACTTAATAAATTCAAAAATTTTCTTATTTATTGCCTTTAAGGCGGAACAAAGTTCGCCGGGTCAGATAGTGACTTAAAGAAAAAACATTAATCAATGGGTACATTTTTACAACGGAAAAAGCATCTCTTCCGAGTATTTTTGTTCTTGGTAAACAAATCTCGTCAATAGAAAAATAAGAACAGAACTCGAACTATACAAAGAAAACTGTTACGCAGAAAACGTTCAAAAGAGAAATCTTTAGAGCAATTCGATTGAGAAGTTAAGATAGCATTAAAAGAAATTGCTTTTGTCAAAAGACATCATTCGCGATAGATGGAGACTTTATCATATTAGAGCATTTTAAATCTCTTATTTTGTTTTCGACTAAATGCTAACATTAGTTTTGAAGTTTCGCAGAAAATTCGCGGAACTATTTTTCTCATTTATCTCGAGAAGGACAATAACTATGAAAACTGAGAAGATCTTGTTAAGTTTTTCTTTCGTCATTTTTTCTGCGAAGTCATGCTTTAGCGTCAACTTTGCTCAAAAGGAAAAAAAATGCTTAATGCTATGAAAACAGGATATATTATTTCTCCGTAGAAATGGTACCTATTAAGTTATAAATTCTGAGTTAAAAAATTGCTTACTTATTGCTTGTAAAATAGTTTAAATGGTGTTTGAAGAATTTTAGATGATAAAGTACCAATTTGTCTGTGGCTTGATATCACTTGCGACTAGTTGATATATTGAGATATATTAAATAAAATGGCATAGGAGGTAACAGTGAAAATACAAATTTTCTCCTAATATAAACTAAAAATCTGTTAATAGTGAAATACTTAACACTTTTTACCTAAGCTGCTATTTGATTAACATTTTGTAATTGGGTATAAATAAAAACGCGAGTGTTTTACTGAACATTTAATTACTGTCGTCCCCGCTTAATCGCGTAACGTATAAACGATTATCCGCTTATACGGATAAAATATCTCGGAACCGATACCATAGACGTAATATTAAAGATCCCTGCTTAATTGAATACCCCGTTTAATCGAATAATATTTCTTGGAACCGACAGTATTCGTTTTATCGGGGCCGTATGTATTTAAAAGAACATCCCAAGTAGCATATTTCGTGTTTTAAAGGTTGTAAAATGGTTATTAACGTTGTAACAACGGATTAAAAACGTTTATATAACGTTCAAACGTTTTTTGTGCTACCTGGGATGTCTCGAAGATTGGTATGCCATTAGGATTTAATATAACGCCTCCGCGAATTATTAAAATCTGTGAATGCCTGATAAGCATTAATCTCGCAATTTAAGTACAAAAGCTACATAATTGGATTTCTTTAATTATGTGAAAAAAAAAGTTAATAAATAAAAATATCTAAAAGTAAACCAATAAAATAAAGTCCTTCATTGTGATGTATACCTTTCAAACACGGATTGAAAAAAAAATTCCTTACATGCCATTAGGTTTTGAAGCAATTTTTTCTTATGATTATGAAAATAATAAACTCAGAAAACCGTTGTTACTTTGACTGAATTAAATAGAAAAATGTCTGAAGATTAAAATATAAAGCATGGAAGTGTCTGTTGTATCCTTATTTTTGAAGAGAAAGATTTATGGCTTTGAAAAGTTCTCTGCTCTCGTTTTCAAAACTTTACTTTCGACATAATGCCATAACATTTCAATCGAAATTTTTTCTTTAAACCTACTTTTAACAAGAAGTAAATTTCCATTACTGTGAAGCAGCATAAAAGTCATTTTAATGACTCCTAAACTTTTGAAAAATAAAGTGGAGAAAAATTCGTCGAATGCTTTCTTTTTAAGCTAGCAAATAATCCTTACAGAAATAAAAAGCATAAAAATGTCAGCGACGAGACAAAAATGTTTTTATTAAGTTTTTTGTAAAAATAAATATTCCAGAAATTTGAGACATTACATCCAAGTTACAAGCCATATTGCATGTAATGGATTGTTATGCTGGCTAATCCTAGAGCGAAACTGATGAATACTTATACACATTTAGAAGTAAAACAATTAAAATTGTGTCAGCCTCAGACAATGCTGAGTAATAATATAAGAAGTCGAGAGGAGGATTAAATATTGTATCTACTTCGGTTAGTTTAAATAATATTTGGACAGTTTATTATTGCACATTATTTTGAAAAGTTCGCAAGTACTTTAGATGAACTTACCTTTAAAAGAGAAACTAACTGACAAAAGAGGATATAAATAAGTATGAATATTTTTTTTTTCAAAACATCATTTAAAAGAAACTATTGGTTAAACTATTAGTTTACATTCGATCTAATAACTTTTTCATTAAATAAATTTGAAAACCAAATTAACTTCAATAAACATCCTGTCGTTTACCATATGATATACGGTTTTTTTTCGTCTAAAGATAATTTCAAAAATACTTTACTTAGATCATATATCCAATAATGGCGTATGTCGATATAATATATTTTTTTAAATGTTGTCCGTTTTAGCGATAAGCAATTTTCAATTTATCTTTCAGTTATTAAAAAATTCAGGGAACAAAATAGTGAAGAATTTTATAATACTTCTTAAAATTTTAAAATATATTTTTAATAGATATAATATACTTTTGGATGAATTCTACATAAATATTTCATTTCGTACCTGCAATTTTCCTAACAAGCAAACTAAAAGCGCCTTGACTAACTTTCGCGTATCACTTTTAAAAATCGTATGTCTTCGGATCTTAAAATTTTTCTTTTGACTCTAAGTACTTTAATTTGAGTAGTTCAATGACTGTGTATGTATTAAAATTGCTTTGTTTCTTGACAACGAGTTATCTTGACTCTCTTGTTGAGTTATCTTGACTTATTTGGGATACATTCTTGGATTGTGTAACTAAGAATTTGAACTTGTACCACGAAGCATTAACTAGAATTGAATGGGGAAGACTTAAGTAGTTCGATAACATTTTAAGGCATTGGGGGGGGGGGAGGGGATGACAATATTACTATCACGTTGTGGAGTAAAAATACTTAATGCAATAATATACTTGCCATTTTCAATATATTTATCATTAAAAAGCAATAGGTGCATTTCAAGTTCATTACTAAAACAATGTATGAGAATGGAGTGAAAGCATTACTCTTATCAATAAAACTTGTAAAATGTATTTTAATACAGATAAGTTATTAAAAGATAAGGTTTTCATAAAATATTTACCATTTGTAATTCTAAAAAGGACGTGAAAATGGCTGTTTCGGTTAGAATTTCACAAATACATAAATGTACAGCCGAAAGATATTTTGCTTATTTTTAGAACTGTTTCGTATTTGTATATAAAATAAAATTATCAATGCCTTTCAACATATAAAGCGTAAAATGCCATCTATGTCATAGATGATCAGTATGTATTAATAGAGTAATACGAAATCACTGTTAAAATTACAACTAAACATCAAGAAAAGACATTAAGAAATACATTAAGAAAAGTACTTATCTTTAAAAAGAGCTGCTATTTCTTTAATCTTGTAATGCACTTTCTCTCGTTTGTCAAACATGTACTATTTATCTGGATATTTCAAAGCATGAAAAAGCTAATGATAACTTAACTGTTTTTAAATAAGTTTGTTTCGTGTTGTACATAATAATGGCTTGAATAACGAAAGTATTGATAGGCACATTAGTGTGCTTATTTTTTGAGCCTGAGTATATATATTTTTTCGTTCCTTAAAAAAAATAAAATAAATCAAACCTTAGCTTTAAACTGTCATTTATTTCCTCAAAATTTAACTGCGCGGTTTTTTAATATGTAATTGTAACCAATTTGAGTTTTTGTATCCGTAAATGGGAGATAAAAGATATATTCAGCTTTTTTCAAAATCTAGAATTAAGCACCATCTTGCTCTTTTTTTGAAACTCCATCAGTGGTATCAAACACTAAGATTTTTATATGCAAATTTTCATGTCTATGTTTCAGATAAGAGATAATTATGGTAACCTGGTAAGTGAACAGCAATTTGAAAAAAACAATCAATGAAAGTTTACGAAAGATCTAAACTTTAAAGCAATGACTTAAAATTTTAAAACGTTCACTTTCAGCCCTTTCCCAAGTAGCACACTTCGTTGTTTAAAGGTTGTAAAATGGTTATTAGCGTTGTGACAACAGATTAAAAACGCTTATAAAACGTTTAAACGTTTTTTGTGCTACCTGGTTTGCTTCTTCCTCTCTTAAATCATAACAAAGCAAACAAATCTATCTAATTTCATCTTCTGAGTAGGCTTTTTAAATCCTTACGTTTTAGTTTCAGTTGACTTTCCGGTACACATGAACTTTGTCAAAAATCTTGCGTTTTACAAAACGCAAACTTTTACATAACATTTTAAAGAACATTTAAAGTTGAACTCAAATGGCACGAAATTTAATTACTTGTCATACAAACAAGGTTAACGGTAATATATGCTCATTGATTACACATCATATAGGCTTCGTTTCACTGGGAAAAGCACAATAATGACTTGCTCCAACTGTAAGTATGTCACCTTCTTGCAATTGATTGGTTTCCGAAACACGAACAGCAATTGGCAAGGAAAGTTGAACATTACGAACCGCTTATAAACTGTGTTTGTTTTTTGATTAGAGTACGTATCCTTTTTTTTTGCATTAATTTCTGCATTTATTTATCTTTAAATGATACTGACAAGTTTGCATTTTTTGAAACGTAGCTTTTTCAACATGCATACAAGTAAAAGAGCAAAAATGCCGAAAGTGTCATCAATTTTGGCCGCCTCTGTAGATACATTCTGGACTCATTTTCTTAAAAGTAATCGAAGAAACTGAGAGAAAATTCAGTATCCTTTTTAATGAAATAGTCTTCTTTCAAAACATAAGGATTTCATATCTAAAAAAAAACTAGCAATTAAATTATAAATAAAATAAACCGTGAATCACTTTACTGCTGCATTGATTTTTTAATAACTTATGTATTTTAAATGTTAGTTATTCGTAGTTTCAAAAACAAATTTGAAAAATTGAAACTAAGTTTTAAAATATTTTGCTACTGTTTTCCTACCTCACATTTCTTAAACACAGAACTTTATAGCAATCTGAGTTTTGATTTCCATTAAGCTTTGTATTTTAAAGATTTTAGACTGAAATTCAATATTTTTTCTTGGCAAAAAATTTTCAATGACAATGGTCTACAAGATATTTAAATTGTGCGCTATTTAAGTGAAAGTTTAAAGCAGTTTAAAGTATATATGCAAGAAATAAACGAGGTTTACATTCTTCATATTTTTAAATACACGAAACAAGACAACTGAACGTACACAACTTCTTCACTAGCAATATATTTCTACCTGAAAGAAAAACAATCCAGAGCAAACTTTACATCAATAGTGCTTAAAAAAATGAAATATTCGTTCAGATTTTAATGCCCTTATTTATTTTAAATCATCAGTAAAAAATAATTGTTTAAAGAGGACTACATCAACCTTATGAAAATGTAGTACAAGTAGTACATCTTTTTTATTTTGTTTTTCACAGTTAAGTAATCGTGCTGCATAATAGAGATAAAATGCTGCCTTTATACCAATAGCTAATCTAGAACCAAGATCAAGCTATTAAAATTCGTACAAAAAATAGAGTCCCTTTAAATTCAATTCAGTTTAGGGAAGTATATTGAAAGATTTTTCTCTTTAAAGGGTTCTCTCTTCCTTTGACTCTGTTAAACTAATGGTTATCGCGTTTACGAAATTTTGTGCGCTTTATTGTGAAGTTTTATTGTGTTTTCAAAAATATGGTTTCCTTTTCTCAAACAAGTTCTTGAACACAGACTCTCAGACAAAAAAAAAAAAAAAGAAAAGAGTAAAATGAGTCAATTTCGCCTGTGTTCAGAGCAGCGGCACCAAATGCTTGTCCGCTGGTGTTTGCTAAGAAATTGGGTTAAGAGATTTGAGTTTTAAAAGTAAATTTGACTCGGCTAATTTATACTCGCGTCGAAAATTTCTTGATTTATAAAACCACTTATATGAACATTTTTGTTAAATAGTGCTTTATTCAAGATCTGTTCCGCAAAAACTGCTTTCAGAACAGAAAGTAATCAAGTCTGTTAAAATGTAGTATTTTTTCAGCCTGAATTTTTGTAGGAGGGGTGCGATTTTTATATTTAAAATCGCGTACATAAAGTCGTACTGTGTTTTCTACAGCTTAAAAAGTGTAAAGTAATCAGAAGAGCGAATGAGATTACTATGGACATTCAAACTGAATATACTTGGTGGACAGTTTTTTCACACCGCCTTATGACGGATTAAGTAATCTTAAGATTACTTAATAGTATTGACCAAACTATCACGTGTGTGTTTTGCTTTGTCTATATACTATATATAAAAACTAATACAATGCAAAAATTCGAGTAATACCCTTTAGTAAGGTTTCTGTCTATAAGACTTATAGGCTCTATAGGTACAAAACCGCAAATCATATTCTTCGTCTAAAGCATACTCTTGTAATGTGAAGGGGGTTTAAAAACAATTTGTTTATTCGTGACTTATATTGCAAAAATCAAACTAGCTCCAATTATTATAAAAAGGAGGGAGGGCCTCTTAGCTGTGTTATTTCATTCAAACTGCATCAGAAAAAAATGTAACTCTAACGTCTGTATACAAATCAGAAATGCGTTGTATTAAAACCCTCCAATCCCATACGCGCAATAACATAGCATGTTTTATTTTTCCTTTTTTTAAAAATACCTATCATGGAGTTTACAGTCTAAACCTTTGTTATTTTAGTACTACTAAAAATCACAAGAGGTGGTAAATTTCTAAAATTTCTGTTGCACGAAATGAGAATTTTTTCTATAAGCATACGCGAAAGCAAAATAAGCGAAATTATAATTACGCTTCTTAGGGTATACCCTAAGCAGGCAATCAAGCCAAGTCAGAATTTAAAACCCTATAGCGATGCTAGAAAGAAAACAGGTCTTGAACTTCAATTAAAACCTTACCTTCCAAAAAAGAGGAGAGAAACCAGTAGATGGGGCCCAGTTTTTTTTTTTTCTTGCGATACTTTCAATCTTGGCACAGATAAGTATTAAAATTCTTCCTAGAAGTCATATAAGTTTTAAAACAAGAGCAAAAAAAAATAATTTTAGCTTTGATTTACTGCCCGTGAAAAGCGCAGCCTTACCCACGCAGCATTTGTTGTCTTGATATGATTTCAGAGTTAAGTGGAGAAGAAAAGCATCAATAACTTCAGAAACAATGCTTTACTAATCGGTACATTTGAACACGATTCTTATAACTGACATAAAATACCCACTGCGTGAATGAATGCCGGTGCCATTAAATTCTTTTGTTGTGTAACCATCATCATCATCTCCTATTAAATCCGAATAAAACTTCAACCACTAAAATGGTTGGAACTCATCACACATTTGCCGTGCTTCCGGGGGCGTGCGGGGGGGGGGCTATCGACTAGAAGCATCATTATTGAGCGGGGGAAAAAAAAAGATGTAAACGCCGAGGACAGATAGGTTTGGGACTTCAGCTTTTTTCGGTTTGAGTAAAAAAAGGAAAGAGCAACGTTGAGAAGAAACTGAGGTGTGTGTGTTCTGCAAGTCTTTTTTTATTGCTTTACTTTATTCGGTGTGATTTTTCCATCGCGTTTGGAATGGCTAGTTTTTTTATGCATTTCGCGGGCTTTTCGATCGAAAAAAAGCTATTCGCGGTAGTATGCTTTATCCGTGTACCGTTCGCGATAAAAATAATATTTTCTCTTTGGTTTTTCCATTTATAGAGTGAGTTATTCAAAGGCATGAAAGAAGTGTATAATGGGTATGTTCTCCACGATTGATTTTTTTTTTTTCATTCTGTAATTTCTCCAAATATATTTGAGATTTCTCTTTTTCTTAAGATATGCGACTGACAATTTTTCCTTAAGACGTAATTTAGGACCGTAAACCTCCCCCACATTTTGCTATTCTAAGATTTATGCGAACATTAAGAGGGATACACAAACGGTTACTAAAAACAAATTTCATGTGTAATTTTCAGAAAAAATATAACACCACTGACTCATAAATTAGACATCACAATATTTGAATATTTTTTTAAGTAGAAAATAGTTTGAGCGAGGTTTATTTTAAAAACATGCTTGGAGTGGATCAGACCTTAAGGGATTTAAATAATATAATCGTAGTTCTTGCGGTTCTTTAAAAAACGTATCGCATAAGGCTTTATGCCAGAACTGCTTCTAAGATTAGCATTAAGATACACATTAAGGTTGCTGCAATCAATTGGCTGTCGTTGGTAATTGGCCATAATTAATGTCTTTGCCAATTATTCGTAATCGATCAAATTTTGCATGTTATTTGGCTTCAAAATGGGTACTTTTTCAAAAATTTAAAATCTTTCAGTATGCTTTAAACAAAAAATCAAGATGAATAAAAATATTAGCAATAAATTAATCTAATTTTCTGCAATATATATAAAACATGAAATGGTATTGCTGAAAATAAAGACAAACAATACAATATTAGCGTAAAACTGAATGCAATATTGTATTTAATATTCACTGATGACGTTCACCGTAACACTATTATCAATAAATAAATCTGGAACGAATATTTCAGAATTGTCAGGACATACCGTGTCACTAGCTGATTCATATATATTTCACCCTACACCTAATAATGCTTCTCTTTTTTTCTCTGTTTCACTTATCATTTGATTTTTAAAAAGAAATCATGTGCATGCTTTAAATGTTTCGTTTTTTACTAAAGCCATTGATTGAAATAATGTTAATTTTGTTAATTTATTTTTTTCAGTTTGGAATCAACATGAGTATTTTCAAATTTATTATGCGCTGTATGCGTTAATATTTTTCCGTACGCTTTATCTTTAGCTTGTTACTTTAACCCATTAATGCCTGACATTTTTGTTTTCAACGATACTTTGTATACTGGTTACAAATAGTGTATAATGGACAGGAAACATAGTTAAAAAATTATCGTGTAAAAAATAAATTTTTTATTTAAGAAAGAAAAATCGTCCCTAAAAAGGGACGCTAGGCACCAGAGGGTACATACTTTTTTACTAAAAATTTTTTTCTGCCTACGATGTAATATTGAAAATGACAATTTATAAGAAGAAATAAAATCAGCAATTAACATAAACTGGGAAGTAGATTCAGAGAACGAGGAAATATTGGTGTTGTTGAGTATGAAAGTCAGCAAAGCATTTGTTCTGCAAACCTACGTATTGCATTTGCTGCATTCCGATAAGCTCTTTTACTTCAATGGGCACATCTTACCTGAGTCTTATTTAAAGCAATATAACAACTAGCCCCATAATACCTAACTCAATCCGGTACTCTTGAGCTCAACGCATTTTGTACAGCCGCTTCTAAAATAAAAATGAAGAGCGGCTACCACCATTTTTTAGGGTGAATCAAAAACCGGTAGTTCCCGATATTTGATGCATGGGATCTTTTTCCCTATGCAACGATTATACTTTGAGCAACCATATATATTTTTTTCATCAATTTCAATTACTTTCTTTTCGCTGTTGGACAATCGCTTAGCCTTTACAATAGGATGAACTCCATGAAGATTCAATGCAATAATTATGACATTGCTATTATTCCACCGAACCAACGTAATATTATTTTACCTGTCATCGACAGTTATTCAGAACTTCCTCTCTTTTCTTTTTTGAACAACGTAACTTTAGTTCATGAGCATTTTTTAATCCGATTCTTGCCCAAAACCTTTCGATAAATAATCACGTAGGAACGCAAGAGAAGTAAATAAATTGTCACAGTAGAGATCAAAATTGGCATTCTCAGGGAATTCTGAAATTAAATCTGCAACCCCCCCCCCCCTTTTCCAAACAACAGACACATATGCAATCCTTGAATTCTTCATCAAGGTGAAATGCTAAGCTTTTGAAACAGCTTAGGGCTTCTTCAACAGTCAGACTAAACAATAATAGACACCTAAATACATAATGAAAAGTAATTAAATACAACGAATAATTAGTGTTTTAAAGAACTACATTTTTGAAATAACTTTCTTTCCAAATTTACTTTGAGTATTTTTTGTAATTAAAACAAAAAGAGAGAAAATATTTAAGAACCTTGTATAATTAAGTTTATACATTAATTAATTTAATTTAATTAGATTTTTAAAATAAAATAAGTTTTAAAAATGACAGTTATTATCTGTTTTTCAGTCTAAAAACATTTACTAACTTCTTTTGATATAAATTATAGATTCTAAGCAAGAAACCAGCAACGGTTAAACAATGCAGCCATTGGTGCCTAGCGTCTCTTTTTAGGGACGTTCTCAAATTGCTATAAAATCCTAAAAAAATTTAAAATTTACAAAATTGCAAAAAAAGGTAAACTAAAACATCGATCAACATAGCACATATATCAAACACAGATAGATTTATTTGTTAATAACTTTAAAAACTTAGCTTTTTGTTCTTGAGATTGTGAACGATGTAATTTTTGATAAAGATCATAATCAAATGGCTACAGATCACACTTTACAGCGGTTATGTGCTGAAATCTGTTAATACAGAATTGAAGCAATACCAAAGCAATAATTGAAGACAATTATTTGGTTGAAATGTTCATTTTTGGAAAATTCAAACTCACTTTTTGGACCGTCCCTAAAAAGGGACGCTAGGCATTAATGGGTTAATATTCTTATAATTGTCTTGAAGAAAAAGTCTTCGATTACGTGGTTGCTAATAACGAAAAGAAGTAACTACTTAGTTATAAGAATTTGCTAAGTACAGACAACAAACTAAATATTCGAATTTCCATGTTTAGTTAACACAATAGTATAGGAAAGTAAATTATTTTTAAAAATTATTATTACAAAAAAAGAAAAAGTAATAGGGAAATTATTGTTTCGGTTATCATCATTATTATCACCATGATTATTAATCCGCCGATTAGCAATAGCCTATTAATCGGTACTCCGCTCGTCTTTCTTATCGGCTCATTCAGGAATTCATTTTCAGAAAGCTTTTTAAATAGATTCATCACAGAATGTCTCCACCCAAAAGTTTTAGCAAACAAAAAAAAAAAAAAACACTGACGCAGTTGGTGGTGCTGTATGAAAACACACGCAAAAGTACAATGAGCTACAATGATCCGTGTAATAATTTTGATCTCAAAATGACGTCTACAATTGTCCATACGGGGGAGAGATTGACTTGAGAACACACACAGAGTTACTTGAGAACACTCACACACACTAAAGACTTATAACAACTTAAGAGCATTCATATTATAATGACTGATAAATAGTAGTACAATTTGTGAACAATAACCCCCCCCCCCCGTTTTTTTTAAATACCTCTCATTTTGAAAACAAAATTAATTTAAATGAGTGCTGAACTGTGTGTACTTGCTTCCAACATATTGTCAGCTGGTAAGTTCGATAAAAATGCGTGATTGCAAAAATTACAACAATGAGACACTATAAGTTGCTAACGCGGGATTTATCATAAATTATTATCTTAATGCCTTTTTCATCAACGGGGCAAAATAATGTTCCTTTCCGTATAAAGCATACTTTTAAATAAAAATATAACCTTTGTTGAAACTAATTTTAATTCTGGTGATACAAAATATGTCCCACATTTTCTATGACTCCAGTTGCTTGATTAGTTATTTTTTAAACGAAAATTCGAAAGAAAAGAAAAACCACACATTCATTGAAACAATTTTAAACATGTGTAACACACTAACAACCAAAGAATTTTTTTTTTCTCTTGAAAAGAAAATCTAATCTTTGAAAAATATTTTTGCCCCTGAAAGAGATAAATATATATTCGTATTTAGTGCTTTACAAACATTTCGCATTAGCTGTGCAGAAAAGTAAAGAAGGGCTTGGTTTTTGGTCTCTAAAGTGCAAATATACTTCTCTTTTTTCCCTTTAAAGTCATATTATAGTCAATATTCTTAAAACTTCAACAACGCGGGCAAAAACCTCTTGTTCTCGAGCTAGTAACTAAGATCCTTTCTGGTGGAAATAACAACGGTAGTAATCCGGAAAAACCTGGAAATTCTACGATCCTTGCCGGACTATATATCTATCCATAGCTTCATTCTAAACCTCACATTTTGCGGGAAATTCCTCTCCTAAATAAAATGTGGGAACAGCCCGGTGGCTTTTTTATAACTCCTTCGAGTGCTATAGAAATAAATCTATTTACTGACGCATAAGTGTTTGCAGCCGAGGAAAAGATATATTCGCTTCTTCTTAGTTTTCAATGGAAAAAGCATGATAAACATAAATTGAAAGGAAAAAAGGAGTTTTAAGTGTATTCGATTTGAAAGATAAGAGAGTATAATGCAAAAGAGAGTATAAAGGATGCAGTGGAGCATGCTTAAGAAATTTTTGCAGTAAGTTTCAGATTTTTACTTATAAATAGCGACGCAGTAAGCAGATTTGCGGCTTAAAAAGTACAAGGTTGAAGGAAAATTATGCCTTTATGACGTTTTTTACTGTGTTTCAATTGCTTCATTAATGATTTTGAAAATATCAGAGATATTTTTTATGATTAAGGATGTGCAGTATTAGTTCAAAATGATTTCTTTTTTTTTCTTCTTTGTATAATGGTGTATTTAAAGTTAAACAATTTGTTTCAGCTATCAATATAAATTATTTTAAGAATAAATTGAATCATGAAAATGTAAACTATATTAAATAACACTTTAAGTACGTTTTTTAGCTATTTAAAAAACATTTGTTAGTCTGAGTCACGAGATATAAAGGTACCGAATTGCCAGTCACTTTCTTTCTCCTCATTTAATTAACTTTTATTTTTTACATTTATTTTACTTAAATTTATTTATTTTTAATTGAAAACAGCAATTTTAAATATATTTTTAACTAAAACAAACATGACTAAAAATAAATTTTGAATTCACTGATAAAATTGCTTTCTTCATTTCAATAAAGTAAAAGGTTTTGGCAATATTAAAATTAGTACCATACCCTGTAAGAAAAAAACTTTACGTGATATTTTAGTTATATTGACTTTCGTTGAGTTAGACGGCAAAAGTTTAACTACCTGTATATATGTATGTATATATATATATACTTACTGAATTGAAAATATATAATTTACGAACTTGTTCTAAAACTGAAAAATAAAAATAATTCAACAGCCTTTCTTGGTATAAATATGTTTGATGGACAAGAGAGATACATCAAGGTACCCATGTTGCAGTATGCTCTATGTCAGCTCTTACATCACCCCTTAAAGTATTCACCAAGAGTTTTTAACACCCTTTTTATTAGGCGTTAACATCAAAGTCAGCACAATCCATGAAATTTCAAGTTTCTCTTTTTTTCCATAATTCGGTACTTCTTTGTCTGTACTGCCACACCACAAAGCTATTTGGAAAGATTCTTACTCAATCAAGGTGAATACCTCAGCCAAATACCTGTTTTATTTCAAATCTAAATCAGTGCAAAGTATATTTAATCGTAAATAATTAGACACTACTTCTGTTAGAACAAAAACAAGAAAAACGAAGTCGTACATAGTCCTGCAAGCAAAAGAAAATCAAGCGAGCAGAGTGTGACAGTTTTTTTTTCTTCTTGTCTGTCCTGTTTTTTTTTCTTTTTCCAAATATTTTTTCACACATCTGTACGTAGTACATACAGGGTGTTCCAAGTCAACCTTCATGACCTCTATTTCCTTAACCGTTCGTCCTAGATGCATACTTCCAATTACGAATTTGCTCGAAATGAGGTAGACAGTTAAACTATTGAAAGTTTGAAGCGAAAAAATAATTCAGTCAAAAAATACGGGATTTAACTTTTTCTAGGGACTCTGGATCCCCAAACTTATATTTAAGGAAAGAATCTCCATTGAAAAATAATACTAACACAAAAAAATGACATTTGTGAGATCAAAATTCGCGGAGATATTCGAGTTTTAAGGGCGCAGGGCCCGTAAACAAATTGACAAAAGAAAATTTTCGCCCTGCCAGAGGAATACCGAGCTTTTAGATTAGGTACGATAATGAAATCGTCCATGGTCAGAAAACATTCACTTCTCATTGAATTCAAAAATAAATACAGATGCTACAAGACTACAAAACATAACAAGACAAGGTAAATTATTATACAATTTTATACAAGGATATTAAACACACGAAATATGTAGATTCTAAGAAATAATATACATTGTGATTACATTGTCCGTAAAGCAACACCATTTCTACATACTGTTCCGTAGTGTACATCGTAACTTCAAGCCTTATTGAAATGCATCTAGTTAAGCCGATTTTATTCTGCAGTGAAGGGCCTACGGTATTTCAAGCAATCACTATACAGTCGGTGAATTTACGGATTCGCGAATTCAGCAAGACATTTTCATTCTTTCTTATTCAATTTTTTTCGTATTTTAATTCCCATGTTAAGTAACTTTTACAGTTCCATATATTTTAGGAAAATAAAGAATATTTTGTTATTAAAGAATTCTGAATGGTGCGAATTTCGCGTGTATATGGCCCCCAAAATCACTTAAAATAACGCTAGTGTAAAGTGGTATAATTCATAAAGTTTCATGTTTCATTTCTCCATGGATTTTGATCGCACAAATGTCATTTTTTGTGTTAGTATTATTTTTCAATGGATATTCTTTTCCTAAATATAAGTTTGGGGGCCCGGAGCCCCTATAAAAAGTTAAATTTTTTATTTCTTCACCAATTATTTTTTTTTCGCTTCAAACTTTCCATATCTTAACTCTCCTCCTTATTTCGAGCAATTTTGCAAATGGAAGTATGCATCTAGGACGAACGGTTGAGGAAATAGAGGTCATGAAGGTTAACTTGGAACACCCTGTATATGAGCTTAATATGCTTAAAAAACTCACTTTGGAGCAATTTATTGAAATTCTAATTTAATACGTGAATGCATTTTTTCTTTTCTTTCTGTTTTTTTTTTTTTTTTTTTTTGAGAATTTTTCTTTTTTATTTTTGTTCATATCTTGTCTAAAGACTACTTGCATCCTATATATTAATTTTAAATAGGTATTTTTCTTAAGAGAATGATAGTAGTTTTCTCTTATTTTTTAATCCGAAAATAATGAAGTATATTTGGATCAACGAAACATTTTCAGATAATATGAACAATAATGAAGCACATCTTGGATAAAAATAAAACTTTTTTATGATACTGAAATTTAATTCTTGTAGACGTCGGTTTCCCTCTATTTTTTTACTCAACCCTTTTCTGGATGTGGAGGAACTCAGTAGTTGCAGTCCATAACGCAAATTGATTTCTAAGATACAGTACTCCAGAGAGAAATTAGGGAAAATCTCCTATATTGGACTGCATTTGGAATCGTACGCTAAGCGCTAGTGCAATGGTAAGTTATATCTAATTAGCGAGAAAGCAAAGTGTTTGCACCCAAGATTTTTCACTTTACTACTTGCATGACTTCTGTTACAGCGTTGTTCGACTTTTGGCCAAATTAAATATTTTGATCAGATGTAATTAGTTGTACATTGCAAAATCCCGTACTTTGGGTTGAATAACTCGATGCATTTTTAAACAACACTTAACGTTCCTATTAATTAGGCATTTACTTGCGAGATTGTTTTAAATGCTCAAAAGAATTACAACGTTTGTGTTTCTATACTGGGCCAGACATTTTTTCTTATCCAGGAGCTAATTTTCTTATACTTACCAACACTGTTTTACAGTGGCGAAGTAATACACAATGAAAGAAAAAAGTATGTTTTCTAAAAATGAGAAGAGGTTACGCGGGGAAAAATATGTATCTTAAAGAAAGAAATTACGAAAAATTATTTAAAAAAAAGGGCCTTAAATATCTGAAGGTACAGTAAAATGATACTTAGTAGTTATAAAACCAGTGCATTAACACGCTAAATGCTTACCCCATGACAATGGTAACCACCATCGGGCTGAAAATTCTTTTGCTGTCTAACTTACCAATTGCACGCCATTTTTAATGAAGATAAAGGGAAAAATGAAAAAATTGTTTTTAAATATTCAATTGTGAAAAATTAAAGTTATCCCCCAAGATGACTGCCGCCCGCTACGTGAACCTGTTGCCGTCTTTCCAAAAGTTCATGCGCTACCAACGTGTTAAAAGTCTTACAACATACATTTGGAGAACAAATTTACTACAGTGTGATCTTCTTAAGTAAAACCTTCCGAGCATTTACGCATGCGTCAGGTCTTCTTTGATCTTACCAAAATGGGGGTGTTTGGTAATATAACAATAAGGGGAAGAATAATAAAAAGCATTTTGAGCCGTATCAAACAACGTGGAACGGTGCTGATTTCAAATACATATTTTAGTTCAACATGTTAAAAGGATAAAGCAAATGCAAGTTTTAAAATGAAAACTTCGGAAAGCTATCACCCACAGCCCATCTACCTTCTTTAAGTGGAACTGTTCGTGAGTGCCAGGCACAAATATATATTTTAGTTAAATATGTTAAAAGGATAAAGCAAATGCAAGTTTTAAACTGAAAACTTCGGAAAGCTATCACCCACAGCCCATCTACCCTTTTTAAGTGGGACTGTTCGTGAGTGCCGTGCACAAATACATATTTTAGTTGTATATGTTACAAGGATAAAGCAAATGCAAGTTTTAAAATGAAAACTTCGGAAAGCTATCACCCACAGCACATCTACCCTCTTTAAGTGGAACTGTTCGTGAGTGCCAGGCACGGTTTTCACTGACGGACAGTATCACTAATGCTGTGACAAAAAAAAAATCATCTGAAGGAGCTAATGACCTAAAAGTTAAAAACTGTTTTCCTTATTTTCACTGACATTTGTGTCGTCTGAGTTTTGAAGTAGAAAAATCACACACACACACGACAATTTCTTCAAATTTAAATTTGAATTAATAATTTTTAACGATAACCAAAATCGTGCATTGATTCCTAGTCACTCTGATATTTGATGGATTAAGAAATCTCTACACTCAGGGCTCGTTGGATAAAAATTATAAATGCTTTAATGTTTTGCGAACGTTCGTCTGCGACAAATGCAGTTCAGAATTGGGACTGTGTCTCCAAATATTCATGAATAGTTGTAATCACCAACTTGGTGAACCTAACAGAAAGTCTATTCCTAGTCTTTTGTGCATCATGAATGTTTTACTCTTAGTGATGATGTTCATAAGAATGCATTTCAACAAAAATATACCAGATTTTGTTAAGAGCCCCCTTTCGCATGCTAATTGTGTGGTCAGAATGTTTGTCGATAAAAAGATTCTAAAGAAAAAAGATTAATTTCAAAGCTAATCAGTTAACTATCATCGTCTAGTCACCAGTTTAATCATTTTCATGCTGGTTTAATTTAGGAATCAAGGCAATTATTTTTTGTTGGATGCACCGCAAAGATCACACCCACCAAGTGTCACACTTGATAAGTCCGTTTGTTCAAAAATTTCTTTGCACGGATGTCTGTGTAATTATTTCGTCACCTTTGCCGTAGCAATTTCATTTTTTTAGTTGAGCTAGCTAGCAACTAGCGTTATTACTTAACGCAATTAATACCAGAAATTTTTTTCAAAGTTTTGCATTCCCTTACAGCAAACGGCGTTTTATCCCATTTGTTAGTATTTTTGTTATTAATAATTAGAATAGTAAAGATTTTTCTGTCTATCTACATACACTGGCGGAAAAAAAAATCCCAACACCAAGAAAGACTTGTGTTAGATAAACGAAATTTGGTAGGCGTGTTTATACAACTGAAAGATGACATCGATTGAAATTTCGTGTTCCGCGCATAAGTGTGGCGCAGCTGGCGTCACTCAAAACATGCAAATAAGGCTTGTTTTAAAAGCGTGTTGTGTATTATTTTTCCGTGAAATTGGACGAATTGCGTTCATTTTAGCCAGGAATACCTTTTAAGAAGACGAAGAAGCCATTATCAACAGCTCACCGAGTTTAAACGAGGTCGTACAAATTGGCTACGAGAAGGTGGATTTTCATTTCGCGATATTGCAGAAAGACTTGGGTGGGAATGTTTCCACCATGCATGATTATTGGAAGCTATGGGCAAGGGATGGTACTACCTCAAGAAGATCGAGTTCCGAGCTGCCACGTGGCACGACTGAGAAGGAAGATCGCCGAATCTTGCGTACGGCTGTGGCGCATCGTACTGCATCTGCGGCTGACATTCGAGCTGCAGTTGGCACCGTCGTTACCCAAGGAATGGTAAAAAACTGTTTACTTCAAGGACAGCTCCGAGCCAGGCAGCCTGTAGCCGGTATTCCATTGACTACAAACCATTGCCTTTTCCGACGGCAGTGGTGCCACGACAGAGCTCACTGGAGATCGGAGTGGAGATCTGTTGTAGTTTTTGATGAAAACAGATTCTGAATTAGTGCCAATGGTGGCTGTATATTGGTCAGAAGGAGGCCAGGGGACCGCCTGCATCCAAGCGGTCTACGGCCTAGACACACGAGACTGACACCTAGAGTTATGGTCTCTGGAGCAATTTCCTACGTCAGCATGGGCATTCTTCTGGTTATCCCAAACTCACTGACTGAAAATTTGTCGTCAGTCTGTTAATTTAACCAGTAGTACAGCCCCTCATGAGTAGCATTCAAGAGGGCGTTTTCCAACCGGATAACGCTCGCCCTCACATCGCTGCTGTAACGCAATGTGCTCTACAGAGTGCTGACATGTTACCATGACCTGCAAAATCACCAGGTCTGTCTCCAATTGATAACGTATGGGATATCACGGGATGGCACCTCGAGCATCATCCACAGTCAGCAATGACTGTCCTAGTATTGACACAGCAAGTGCAACAAGCATGGAACTCCATACCAGAAAATGACATTCGGCACCTGTATGACATAATGTATGCACGCTTGCAGGCTTGCCTTCAAAATTCTGGAGGTTACACCCTCTATTAAATTAACATAATTTCACATTTGCACAGCATTTTCTTGAGCTTAAATTAGCCAGTGATCTTGTACATTTAATCAATTAAACATGTTAACTAGACAATTGCATTACCCAAATTTCATTACTCTACGGCAATTTTTTCTTGGTGTTGGGATTTTTTTTCCGCCAGTGTATTATGTGTATACAAAGTATGTGCTATATATACATAATGTGTGTACTCATTATGTGTATAATGTTAGACATCTATCATTATACTAAGTCTAATTTTTATTTCAATGAAACTATACTAATGAGAAAGAAATATTGTACAGGCATTCATATTTTTAAGACGATTTTTTTTTGCTCATTCCAAGTTTGAACTATTTCTTAACTATTCATGTCGATAACACACGAACTATATTTAAAAAAATAATTTTTTATCTACTACGAAAGAGGCTTTCATATATTTAAAAAAAAAAAAACGATTGTTCATTCTTTTGTGAGCATGATTCTGTCTACCTAGTAAAATGTTCTATTTTTCTCTCAAAATCTCAGCATGTTGAACGATATGATTGTTTAGCCGTCATATTAACATTTTCTGTCATGGAATTCGAAAACTAAAATCACAATAGGAATCGAATGAATCTTAAATGTAAGTTTAACCGTCAGCTGCCGTTGCCATACATATTCAACGGAGAAAGACTATTTTTTTTTTTCAGAAATAGTGCTTCTTTTCGTTAGATCAGAAATGCAACATACATTTGAAAATTTGTTTGTTTATTGCAAAACCTTACGTTTGGAATTAAATTATTCTACAGTTTGAAATCCAACTTGATGTATAAAAATTATTTCTTTTGAAATGATTTCTTTGAAATTAGTGTTATGCATCTAAAGATAAACATCCTTAAAAATTGTTTGGTAAATGCGTGATCTTGAAAAATAATATATTTTCATTAATAAAAAGACTAAGATTGACTTTATATTCACTATTGGCAGGAACAAAGGTTTGATTCAGAAACAAAGCTTCTAAAACTTTTCAGCTCTTACCCCAGATGATAAATATTAACCCATTAATGCCTGACATTTTTTTCCTAAGATATTTTGTATACTGCTTATAAATAGTGTTTAATGGACAGGAAAAATAATTAAAAAAATATTATGTTAAAAATATTTTTTTTATTAAGGAAGGAAAAAGCTTCCTTCAAAAGTTACGATAGGCCCCAGAGGGTACATACTTTTTTTACTAATTTTTTTTTTCTGCCTACGATATAACATTTAAAAAGACATTTTATAAGAAGAGATAAAATCAGCAATTAACATAAACTGGGAAACTGGGAATAACTTTGAAAACTTAGCTTTTTTTTCTCGAGATTGTGAACGATGTGATTTTAGATAAAGATCATATTAAAACTGCTACAGAACACACTTTACAATGGTTAAGTGCTGCAATCTGTTAATAACAAATTGAAACAATACCAAGGTACTAATTGATCACTATTATTTGGTTGAACTCTTCATTTGGGGGAAATTCAGACCCTTTTTTGGACCGTCCCTAAGAAGGGACTCTAGTCATTAAAACAACTGGGTTAAAACAATAAACAGTTTTGTACTTGCAAATAATTATTTCAACTGACTTGTTACATCTTGTTTCTGGTGGAAAAGGAACCATGTTTTGAAACTCAAAGCCAAGGAGAAAAAATAAAGGGCCTTACTAACGTTGTACGTTCTTGTGCCACTAAACTAAAACCAAGGGACAGATACAAGGTAGGGGCGATCGCCCCCATCGCCCTTCCTTTGTATGCGTCACTGTTCCCATTTCTTATCAGTTTAAACAGAGCAATACATTGAATCATTTATTTCAGAAACCACCTAAGCGACAAGCACCGAAAGTTCGAATAAGTATTTTTAACTTTATTTATGAAAAAATCGATTAGGATTTCAATATTTTAAGCTAAAAAATATCCATATTTAGATACATTTCTTTCGAAAATATTGTTGTAATCTCTATTAAATAGAGCAATGAGTAACCGCCCCTAAGCAAGGGCTAAGGCAGAAACATGCAACACACCGCCAACTCGTTCATTTCGATCCATGAACTCATGGACGTCATTTCGAAATTTTCCAGTGGGGGGGGGGGGGGAAAGGGTGCATACACAATGCAAAATTTACCAAAAAGTGGCGAAACCACGCCCCCTTATATGCCAATACATTGATTTCCCAAAGTCAGGGAGGATTGACCACCCTAACCCCCTAAATGACGGGCCTGCCTGCACTGCAGTTTCTGGCTTATTATGCCCTCATCAGCATGGAGTACAAAAGTAAACGAGTTGGAGGCAAAAATCATCTTATA
This sequence comes from Uloborus plumipes, assembly GCA_038373865.1. Lineage (NCBI taxonomy): Eukaryota > Metazoa > Arthropoda > Arachnida > Araneae > Uloboridae > Uloborus > Uloborus plumipes. Next base: position 554,339 of record JAXGGA010000002.1, read on the forward strand.
GAGCAAAGAGAGGGCCGAAAAAAACTGGTAGCTAATGTGAAATTAGAATACTAGCCAGCGACCGCATATAGGAACGGTACAACTCGTAAATTTTAAGGCATTGGCGGTTTAACGTGATGAAATAAGTGTTTTCTTAAAATTAGAAATTTTGCCGTTTGGGTGATTTCTGAAATGAAAGATTAAATCAGTCTACAAACACCCAGTGTTATCATATTGGACTTAAATCTAACACAAAAATGACATTTTACCTTCGTTTTGTGCACTCTTCATTTTATGGTACTTCTTTTTGTAAAAACAAATACCAAGACCTCAATAAAAAATAGTAATCTATCAGTCCTTTTTCTGCCTTGCAAACCCTAGAAAAGGAATTATTTTTCATCCAAGTTTTTAAATTTTACCTTTTCTTAAATCTTTGTACAGTAACTTTTTCAACTAACCCTTTACTGATATTTATTACAGGTAATTTGGCAAATGAATGCCAAAGACACGGCTCCTTTTAACAATTATATTTTTGTTCCGATAATTATGCTAAGTTATTGAATTTAGTTTCTATTTATTACTCATAGAAAAGAACTAATTCGATTATTTCAGAATAAGGAAAATTTCTAAAAATGAGCGTGTTTAGAACTAATAAGTAAAGATGAATCAATATTATAAGTCATTTAAAGCAGTAATAATTTCTCTTCCATTAACGAATTCTGAAAAGGAAAGCAGTTAACCATGCAATAAAATTGAATTCTCTTTTGGCAGAATGAAGAATTATATTTGAGTTTTCTAGATTTAATGCGTTAAATTGGAATGTTCGCCTTTTCTGCGATTTATTGATTAGAAAGACTTAACCACAGTCTTCAGGTATTCAAAATTTCTCGTTTACATCTATCAAATGTTCTCTGTGTGTGGAGTCAATATCTTTATTTTAATCCATTTTGTATGAAAAAGTCTAATGGGCGGGTACTCCGTACACTGTAAAACATAGATGATGTTTTACTGTATAATACAGCTAATTCAGCAGTAATTTTACAGTAATAAACAGTAAAATTGCTAATTTCATAGTAGTAGACTGTAAAATTGCTAGTTTATAGTAATAAACTGCAAAATTACTGGTTTTCAGTTTATTACTGTGCATTTTACAGTTTTAAAACTGGAACCTCTCTTGTCAGTATTATGTTGCTTTTACAGTATAATACAGATAATTTTATGATGATATTGCTAGTTTTACAGTAATAAACTGCAAAATTTCTACTTTTACAGTGGTAAACTGTCAAATAGCTAGTTTTATAATTTATTACTGTGCTTTTACAGTTTTAAACTGGAGCCTCTGCTGCTAATATTATACGGTAAAGACAACAGCTTATTTTTTGCTGTAGAGTCATTGAACAATGCAATCTAGTAAAGCTTTCTAAAAACACTTTCTAAAGCATAAGATTTTCTAAGAAGAAGAAAAGGGAGTTAGAGGTGGCCAGTGTTTATTACGTTGGCTACCCCTAAAAAGGAAAATCATTAAAGAGATTACATCAATCGATTGTAATAGTGTGCAGTGATTTCCCTTTTAAAGAAGAATAGTTCTTATTTTCTGTTAAGAATACACATTGTGTCAAAGATCTTAGAACTTTGAGAGATACGTGTTATTTCAAGCTAAATTTTTCAAAAGGGAACATATCTACTTTTTAGAAAAACTCGTTTTGTGGCATTTTCTATATATTTTAGGTATCGTTAATCGAATCCCCGGTCTTTAATCCGAACAGAATGGATCTATAGTCATCAGAGGGCAAAGTTCGGCTTTTTTGACAAAACGGTAACAAACACATTCCTTTCAATTTCTTCAGGTCATTTCAAAAGAAAAAAAAGGAATATTTTCTACGGGAATCCGTTGAAAAAAAAAACATTTTTTTCTTTCATTTGGACATTTTTGAACATTATTCAAAAATGGATTGTTCTCTTTTGGTATGCTAGTCCTCATTTTTTTCCCTTCAACACATTGACTTCAATACACTTTCTTTGAAACATTTAACGGATTAATAATTTTGTTTCTTGCAAATTATGACCATATGCATGTTCTTAGGGTAGTCATTTCATTTAAAGAAATAGAAAAATTAATATGTTAATTGTAAGTGCTTTACTGTATAATATAATTCTTAAACGTTGCACATTGAGCTGCTATCATTTTTTTAATAAGCAAAAAGTGAAGTCGTAACAGATTTGGATTGAAAAATGTTTGTTGTATTTTTTTTTAATTCTTTCGTTACTTCGTTTTTTAAAAGTTATTTCTTTCAATCTAACATTATATTACTCTTCTAGTACTAGACATTGTTAGCCAAAAAATTTTTTTCACATTTCACAAGCGATTGTAACACAAGGGCCACTTTTAGAGCACTGTGTTCCAAAAGATGCTCGTAAAGTGCGATGTTGAAACTATGTTTAAAAAATAGTTAAACTTTGTCCTACAAAAAATGTACTCAATAACTACGGCAACCTGTTGCTTACTAACCTTACAACAGATAGCCTTAATCTCTACTCTATGCGTGAAAAAGCGTTAAGTAACAAAACAATTCATATAACTTTGCCTAGCACGCTTTTATGTGATATTTTTTACGTGATGTGCATAGAATAATGGCCTCAGTCTAAAGTACAAATGTTTATTAAAGTCAAATTATTTTATAGCAAGCATGTAACTACAATGCAAAAATCGAACTGCTGTTTTTACAGTATAACTTTGGCAGCCGAGGTTCCAATTTAAAACCGTAAAATGGACAGTAATAAACTGTAAAACAAGCAATTTTACCGTTTATTTCTATAAAGTAAGAAATTTTACAGCTTATTGCCGTAAAATTAGAAGTATTATACTGTAAATACAACAGTATAAAACTGGCAGCAGAGATTCCAGTTTAAAACTGAAATTCAAACTCATAAACTGCAAAATTAGCGAGTTTACTGTTTTTACTGCAAAATTAGCAATTTTAGTTTAGTACTGTAAGGTTAGTAATTTTACATTTTTTAATGTAAAATTAGCATTTTTTACAGTTTGTTTCTGTAAAATTAGCATTTTTTACAGTTTATTACTATAAAATCAGCTGTAGTAAAACATCATTAATTTTTTACAACGTAATTAAATGACTGTAACATTTCCTTATTTAACGTTAAGTTACTATGAAACTGGAATTCTAAAAAAAAATAATATAAGTTTTATTTTGCACGTGCATAGTGAATTATGATTATTGTTGTGATACTTGCCAGAAATATGTAATCACAAGAGTGGTTTATTGCTAAAAATATCTCTAACAATGAATATTTCTCAAGCACTTCCTTTCTTTTCCGATCGATACATATAGGAATAGCTACCGTTCTGATATTTCTTTCTGTAACAATAAAAAAAAAGACATCATTCGATAACTGAAAACACGAGAAATGTACAAAGGAAATGGATCCCTTACGTTAAATAGCCGTTTTGTAAACTGAAAGCTGAGTTCTGCATAAGATTAGCAGATTAAAAATGTTTTTCGGTAATCTTTTCTGTTTGAAAGATTTTCAACATAGGCTTCATTTTAATCCTTTAAACGAAAATAAGCTGTTATCAAATATGAGCAAAATTTCTTATATTATTCTTTAATTTTCTGGTGTTATTGTTTGATCAGTGGTATAATACGTTTAATTCTTCTCAGTAAGGGCAAAGTTGTCTTTAATTATTTTCAAAGCTAATAGAAATATTTTTATTAAAAGAATGGGTTATTTTTGCAAACTCGCTTTTAATAAGTTTGTAAAATTTACAACTAGGATTTTTTTAATGTTTCTAAATTTTTATTTTTATTTCACAAAAAACGGAAACTAATGAATAAATGCAAATAAATTCTTAACCTACATCAAAAAAAATCTCAGTGAACCATTTATTAATTCACAACTCTCTTATTGTGCTTTGAGCACTTTTTTACCACTTAGATAACTGAGCAATAGTAGTTTTGAATGAGTAATTTGAAATGTGAATAAATGTCTATTAAAAAGAAACACACTCAGGCAACACTTAACACAGTAAGAGTTTGTCTATAACTCACAAATTAAACAAAAATAACACAAAAGATATGTCGCGTGCTCTCGTTTGCGTTTGATGCATCTGTGTTACGATTATACACAAACATACTTGTCAATAATCTACAGATTTCCGTGAGGTATGTCTATTTTTTGGATCAACATTTTCCATAAATGCATAAAACATACGATTGCCAGCAGAAATGCTTTTATTTTACTACGCATGATAGTATTAAAGGCATGCGTATTCCAGATTTTGGCACTTTTTGCCCATTTAGAGCTGCGGTTGTATCATAACGGAAAAACTGAGTTGATCAAAGAACTCAACATCTATCTCCATACAAACCGATTAATTATTTGTGCGATGATTTCTTTCTTTCTTTTTTTTTTTTTTTTAACAAAAGGCCCACTCAATCAAAGGCATGTTATGAGCCATTCCTCAAAGAAAAGTTTTATTTTTCTTCACACAGTTCGTTACTTACGCATCCTCATATTTCCTCAACAATCGCTCTTAATAATTTAAACAACTAAATGCGAATATAGTTAAAATAATTGGAGAATAAAGATCCCTAAATAAAAGTAATATTACCTAATGTTTTCTCGAGACAATTTTCACATTGATTCATTTCTTCTATTATTAATTTTCTCTTATTTTAATTAATATGCTGCGATAAATTAATAATAAATAAATTTTGAAACTGCAATAAAGGGTACTTGATTTTTAATTCAAATATGTTTTGTTTATTTGTACACTTTGATAACTATACATTATTTACATCACACTTACTTAAAATTTAATAGAATATTCAGAAAAAATTTATAGTTTCCTTACATGCATGAAGGAGTTGGCTGTTGAACACTTTTAAAATTTCAAGTTTCTAGAAAAAAGTAGCCAGTTGTGTCCCTAACTATGCTTTGTTGACTTTGTGTTAAAGTATTACGGTCTATTGGCAATGATTAAAAATGTGCAATTTATCACTCGTAAGATATTTTCATGCAATTGATAGTAAAAGCAAAAAAAATGTATCTTAAAGTTTTTTAAAAAGTTCCAAAAGCTTTTGGGTTTTACGTACAGTAGCTTTCAACAGTAACTTTTCAACTTTTTATGTTAAGTTTTTATTGAGGTAAAGTGTAAAATGACCAAAGCTACAAACTTTTTGTAGCTTTGGTCATCCTACATGGGCCCGCCTCATAATATTCATTAAAATTGCTGATTTTAAAAAGTACCAAATTTATATTTGAAACAACAAAACCAAAAGTTTCGAGGTGATATGACAAAATGTAATTTTTAAATACTTTTGTTAAATATGTAGAAGCTAAATAAGCCAGGCTTTGCTTATAGGTAAGTAAGGTACCATGTTTTGTAACTAAATTCGGGAAAATATTCCGACAATAAACAGTCAGATTACTTAAAATACCGTGCCTTGTTATGCAAAAAATTAAAATTAAAAACTTTAAACAAGAAAACACTTTTACCGAGCATTTATGAATAATTAACAAATTAAGCTTCGCTTTTAAGGAAATGAGACTGTAATTTGCAACCAATATGATTCAAAGAAGCTATTTCAACATGATATTAAAGAATGCTTTTTAATAAAAATGTCTATAACTGAAGGGACAAGTGGCTAACGGTGATATATGACATTTTTAAAAATTTTTAGAAAAAGCTTTAAAAAAATGTGTTATTTTTTAAATGGATTTTTCTCAACGGATAAAACGAGGTCATATTCTTAGTTACCAATCATTTCTGTGACTAAGGGGACATGATACTGATGGACTTATCAGTTATCACCTTCATCCATGGTAAAAAGTAAGTTTCAAAAATTGTCACATATCATCTTTATTCACTTGCCCTTTCAATTAACACTAAATAAAAACTCCAAAAATGATTAATTAGGAACATTTAATTTTTTCACTGTATTATCAGTGAAATTTGGCTTTTACATCTATGTCTGTAATACCCAAAAGTCAAATTCTGATGGCGCAAAACTTCGTAATAACGCTACCTTACAATTACCACATTTTGCCTTAAAATTTGAATTTTGCCGAATTGTTCACCGAAAGCGTGAAATTCTAAACAATTATCGGTTCCATTGAGAGAAATAGTTCCAATCCCCCACAAAGTGCGCTTGAGGCTAAATAAAGACTTCATGGTCAAAAGATTCGGTAAGCAGAAATTTAAGAGTTCTCACAGTTATTGATTGAAACGGAGCAGTTTCTAACACAAGTAGAAATCTTCGATCATCGACTTTTTCGAGCTTAAATGATGGTGATTTGAGTTTCGTAGAGTTATGGAATTTCGATTACAGCAGATAATTTTGTTAACCACTTTCCTTGTCCCCTCCAGGTAACTTATGCTTGTCGGCGATATTAAATTGGCAGGTTTTCATTTGAAATTTTGTAATTCCTTCTTTACCTTGCATTACGTAATCGGCATTCTTTACTAAGTCAGTTTCAAACTTCTCAAGTTCTATTTCATCGATGGCAACCCAATTGTTGAATTGTTTGTCATTGAAGCATGTACTGATTATTTATTTGAAATAAACTCAGCATTTTTTAAATAACAAAAATGAACAGATTGAAAGACGTAGGAAAGTTACACTGTTTACATTTCGAAGTATTAGTAGAAAAAATTCTTGGCCGTCATCATAAAGCATGTTTTTTTTTTAATAACCTTGCAATTTTAGTCATACATAATAATGAGGACATTCCTTATTAGCGTGCATAAGAAATTTTCGATGCGCAATTAAAAAGATATATTTTTTAATTTCATATTCAATTTTTTTTACAACGTTGCATCTTACCTGTAATAATTTTTCACGTGAAGAGATTAATAAATCGTAATAATTTTTAAAGCTACAGTGAAAAAAAAAAAATTATTTTTTCAATTATTGATCTATATTGTCTAACACTTTGTGTGCGTGTATTATTGTATATTTACTACATCTAAAAGCATAGAAAACACAAACTGGTGCAAAAACAATGAATACTATATATGAAATTTAAAATTAAAAATTTTTTAACAACATTTCAAAATGCTCCATGTGTCACAATTTTTTTCAAACTTTGATTTTCCACTAAACTTCCAATCATTAGGCTTGATTACATAAATCTATGCATTACAAGCAATGTTTTGTGAGATAGTTTATAAAAGATGGCTGAAAATGAAAATTTTCAACTGAAAAATTCATATAAATTTTCATTTTCAGAAATCTTTTATAAACTATCGCGTAAAACATTGCATGTCATGCATAAAGTTATGCAATTATACCTAATGGTTGGAAATTCAGTAGAAATTCAAAAATTGAAAGAAAATTGTGACGCATGGAGCATTTTGAAAAGTTGTTAAATTTTTTTTAATTTGAAATTTGAGAAAAGTATTCATTGCTTTTGCACCAATTTGTGTTTTTTGTGCTTTTATATGTAGTATATATATATATATATATATACAATAATACAAGCACACAGTTTTAAACATATGGATCAATAATTGAAAAAAATCATTTTTTGTCCACTGTAGCCTTAAGTAATAAATAAATTTGTTAGCTATTATATTTAACTGTAGTCCTCAATATCCAATTCATAAAACTTTTAATATGTTCAAATGCGAAAATACGCATTTTAAAACTATACTCTTTTTTTTTTTCTCAAGTGTTTGGTAAAATACATTTTGTATCATCAAAAATCAATTAAAAAAAAAAAAGCAAATTAAACAGTACTTTTTTCCAGTCTTGTGCGATTGTACTGCCGATGTAAAATTATAGTTTTGAAAAGAAAACTCAAAAACAATCTAGATCTAGATCAAAAACAATCTTTATCTAGTGTTTATAAAAAAAAAATTATCCTCTCTATATTTCTTACATATTTCCAAACTTACAAAATATATCAAATTTGAAATTTTCGTGTAATACGAGCATGATTTAAAGCACGTGCAAAATTTAAAGCAAAATTTGCTAATACTTTCTTGTTTCAGCTAAGATTTTAATACATTCTCTATTCACTGTGATTTGAGTCATAAACTTCAAAAAAAAAAAAAAGTAATTGGTAATAAGAGTATTTGTTTCTGAATTTTGCAATATTACTGGAGAGGTTAGGTGTCGTATAGAGAATATGTATTAATTTATGAAATATGCAAGCAATAGGATTTGAATAAATAAAATTTTCACTGCAAAGGAAAAAGAAAGGATTTGTAATCTAATTAACATTTTCTTCTATGAATGTTATATAGTTTTTTAATAAAGATGTTGTACTGAAAAAGTTCCACAAAAAAAAGTGTTCTGCTTTTTATAATAAGATGTCAATTTCCATTCTTTTTTAGTTTATTTTTCAAAAACAATAACATACAGATACCAAGTAACATATTTTCTAAAAAACAGTTTATTGCGTTTTTAAAGGTCAAACCTTTAGGGATATTAGTAAGAAAGCTCTTTACTAATTTTTAAGAAATAGTGTAATAAATGTTATCAAACGTAATTAACGTACTAAGTAAACAATAAGACTTCAGAATATAGAGCACAGTACACATTTCGTGAATCCAAGTTTTCCAAAAGAAAAATAAACGACTTATTTTATTGAAACGCTTAGCTTTAAGTTTCTAGCAACTGTTAAAAATTCAAAAAGGCAGTGAAAGAAGTGTTCGGAATTGTTTGGAGCACTGAATTCTTTTTCGATTCCACCTTAAAACAAAACATTAAACATCGAAAACCGTTTCCAGTTGTGCGTGTAAAAATAATGTTTCCATCCTTTGCTACTTCAACCATAGCAATTTCGTTTTTCATTTGCAATAGAGCTCCAAAATTGATGATGCAAAAATGTGCGTGACTTCCCAAACATTGTTGATGAATCCAATCTAGATGGCGAGGGAAAGAAATGAATTTAATGCTTATAGCGATGTCTCTGTTTTGGTAATAAAAGAGAAATCGAGAAAAAGCTTACAAGATAATAGTTCAAGATTTTTTTTTCTTCTTTTTTCGCATCAGAAACGCAATTCATCATTTTTATTTTAAAGGAAGCATGTTTTTAAAAATAAAACGATTAAAATATCCCTACTAGAAATGAAAGATCTTAAAATCTTAGAGAAAAAAAGTTTTACACAGTAAGTTATCATTTCTCATTAATTTAATCATAAGAAAGATTCGTAACCATTCTGAAAACGGATAAGTGAGAGTAATTCCTTAGACAACAAACAGAGACGGTGTTAATACGAGTAAAATAGGTATCGTAATTTTTTTTATAAAAAAGTTTGTTAAAATAGCATTGATTTCGTTAGAATCTAATGAATTACAACTGTTGAATGATACTGCAGTACAAAAGTTAGTCTTTATAAAGCAATTACTGTGCTGAAGTGTTTACAATATTTGCTGATTCCACGAATCAGAGATACAAATTTATTTTTTACGTTAATGAATTTAAAAACTGGGTAAGTAAAAAATGAAACATTACGTAATTAACTGAATTAAAGTTTTACTTAGTCTTAGAAATGTAAGTTTACTATTAAGCTGAAGTTGCGCATGATGTGTTAAGAGGATTCATTGGTTCATAAATTGTATAGATGTACATCACACACATTTTGTTTTCCTACCCTTATGGTAATTGTAAAATATATAACGTTAAACAAATAGGACAAAGCGTTTTTTGTCAATACTGCGGGCATATCTAAATTAATATTGTTCTTTTTAATGTTTCCCTTACTATTGCGATTTTTAACTAACAATTCTCATGCAGTGTTTTGGATTTTCCGTCATATAATTAGTTTTCACGCATTTATTATCTTCGATGAGCTGCTATATCACAGGGAATTGGTATTTGTTACATTATCGTCTCCTAACGCTTTTTTTCCATTTTATTTCATGTTTTACCAGTTCTACTTGATATCTATAGTAAACTATTTCTGTATTAATTGGCAGTCTTCTTTTTCCGAGACTATTCATTGGTGTTTCTATTTGCTTACTACACATACAAATTGGGGGAGAGGGATGGCTCAGGAATGTCCCTCAACATACAGTCGCTCCCAAAAGTTTTCAGAAGACATGCTTTTTCCCCCGATCTTTTCTGTGTTATAAATTTCTTACTAATGCACATTTTCAACCTGTACCTTTGATCCTCTAACATGAACACAACTATGTGGGAAAATTGTTAATTTAAAAATTACCATGCGTAACTTGCGTAAATTGAAACCAAAAACTTTTGAGATTTATTATTTCTCAAGTATATTCTTTAGTTTTCCAAAGTGTCGTTTTGTATTTGTTAGCATTATTAATAGCATAGCAACAAAATATTCATGCTGGGATCAAAAAAGCTACTACTAGCTCTTGAGAAGGACCATCATCGTAAAGGATTTGAGTGATTTTATTAATTGATTTTGTTACAATTATACGAAGTTTGTTTTATTCTTCCTACATTTACAATAATTAGGTAGTTTTCAATTCGATCTTCATAGTTTCAAATCCTTTAATAATCAGCCTTACTACGGGGGGGGGTAGAAAGGGGCGGATATCATAAACCTATAGGACAACCGGTGTAAATTTGATAGCTTAGAAGAAATACTGAGTTCTGATATTATCTTTAAATTTATCTTAAATTATACTTAACCTACCGAATTCCAATAAAGATATAGTATAATAATTCCGGTTCAGTTTGTGGCAACATATGCGTAGAGGTCAAATTTTACACTTAATGCATTCGTAATTTTAACAGGTTTTTTAATTCAAACTTTCGTTGCTCACAAAGGGGAAAAAAGATTGTATTTTGCAGACCAATTTCATACGCACACTAATGACAAAACCAGAGAACAAAAGAGCTGCAACAATGAAACTTTGAACTTTAATTACTCGCAATTTATGTTTTGTCACATAACCCCTTCATCTTCCAAGCCCTTCAATTACTATTATGAGCTATAAACACGACAGATAATTAACATTTTATAGTTCCGGAAGTTAACTCCTATAACTTAACGATGAAAAATACCTGTGTTCGTTAAGGCTCAATTCTATGTCTTCCTCACATCGGGAAACTCTATTCTCAATGAACCAATCCCTCATGTCTCTTGGACATGGTCTCGAGTAGTGAAACAGTCTATCAGTTATAAGAGTCGAGATGAAGCTGTCTTAGATCACACGTCTCATGGGGGGAATGAAATATTTATCACCTAGATTTAGCATATCATATCTGAGTTACAGTACCGTGCATCTAACTACATCCTATGCTAATCGACCTCTTTGAGGCTCGATTTCAGGAAAACTGGACTGAAGAGAACTATAGAAGTGTTATAACGCTGCGAATCACTTTCTAAACTAAATGGTTTATTTTATGTAGATATTTTGATGTTGAAAAAGATAAATACGTTTGTGCATAAAAATAAAATCACATGAAACAACGTTGGAAAGCACAAATACACAGGAATAATAGAGACACGTATTTCGGCGTTTCAAGGAATGCCTTGTTCAATGCAAAAATGTGAGCTTAGCATCCATAAAATCGCATTTTTGGATTGAAAAACGCGTTCTTTGAAACGCCGAAACACGTGTCTACGGTATTATTGGGCCTTTGTGCTTTTCAATGTTGGTTTATATGATGCTTTTATTTTGATGTTGTTTTCAATTGTTCTAAAAAGTTTTGAGCGGAAAAAAATGTTTATAACTATAAGCGTTTAAAATTAAGTTTTTAACTGAAAGCTCTACTTTTTCTAAAATAATATACTGTGGAAGTAAACAGACTAAATGCAATATAAAGTAAAGAAAAAGTTTAACTTTCAAATAATATAAAACTTTTGCGAAATCAAACTGTGTCAAAAGCATGTATTTCTCATTTTTGGTATTCATTATAAATATTGGAAAACGTCAATAAAAACTCATCAAATAATGTTACAAAATCAACTCTGAAGTATTTCAGTACGCACTGAAAAATATGTTTATTGGACACGTTCTTCGTTTAAGCTAACAAAGGAGCAATCAAAATTTTTCATAGCCGAACAACACGAACTATATTTTTAAAACTACAACAGAAGTACAATAGAAAAGAAAAGTTTCAAGAAGATATATTTTCAAGATATAATTTTTTACTATTCCTACTTATATGGTCCCTGATCTAAAAAGAACTGCTGACTGATATCAGCTCCCATTTCGACGTAATATACGACTCTCTGTGGATAATATATTTAAGTTATAGGACATGAGAATCCGTTTTAACCATTCACGCCAATATACCATCGCATACAGCTCTTTTTTCCCAGCATCCTACGAGCTTATGAACACAATATTCTCCCGATTCTGATCTTCATAACTCAGGAGGCGTCATTGTTGTCAGTATCCATCAATGCTAAGCACATTGCATAAAAGAGAGCATTGCACTGATAAAATATATTTGAGGTGTTTTCCCGGAGAGATATCTCCAGCAAGTTTTCTTCGGCCTTTTTACTGGTGTTTTTCCTATTAGTGTGAAGTAATGTTGTTGTACGTCTGAGAATCGGATTTTTTTTCTTTGTCAGACGGTGAACGGTTAACAATCAGACAGTGAATCCTTTTATAAAGGTTTTTTTTTTTTCATGAGTCTCGTAGAAATATTCTCCTAAATATTGTAATATTCTTGAAAGCTATTTGAGGCATTGCGTAATATAAAAGTTTTAAACGCTTATTTATTTTTCCACATTTCTAGGAAGTACCTTAAACCGGTTATAAGATTTATGTTTTGTAACTCGTAGACATGGTGCATATGTAGAAAAAAATAATTGCTTTTTTTCGAAATAATTAAATGCTTTTTTTTCACCAGTTCGGTCTTTTTTGATTGATAAAACAATAACTTGTTATAAACAGCTTATAAATTAACCGAATAAGCTATACATGCAGTTTTTTCTACTATATAAGGAACACAGTTTGTGGTATCTAATTTTGCATCAATAGTACATATATCATCTCTTCGATTTGTGTTTAAATTAAAAATCTAAGCAAATAGAAACAAGTGGTATTTTCATTTTTATGCTGATACTTGTTATATCACAAGATTTACTGACTTTTTTCTAAAAATTGTAAATTGTTTGAGCATATGTACAAATTCCATCCTTCACGCTCACTAGCCCTGATTTAGTTTTTAAATTAATTCCACAATGAAAAAAAATATCCATTTCTGTTGAGTTTTAATATGAGACAATTAATACTACAAGTGCATTCATTTCATTCAGCATCCTTCCTTGTATTACTCTTTAGTGAACTTTACAAAATGCTCAAAACTTCGCCAAATATTGCTTCAATTTTCCTGAATAGCAACGGCTTTTCACTTTAAATTAACTCCATCCTTTATAAAAGATCTGAAGTTTGCGAATCGTATCTCAATCGATCAATAGCGAGACATGAATGCTTTCCAGCGCAGCATTTATGTTTTATGTAAAGAACGCCTGAAAATCAAAGACCAACGGTTTTCTGGAAATGTAAAAGAGCACCATGTTTGAAATCTAACCTTACATTACTAGTACATAAACCGTCAGTAAGTTTCTTTTTTTTCCATATGAAAATCTAAGCAAATTGAGACCATGTTTTATTTTAATTTTATGCTGCTGCTTGCTGTATGATAATGATATTTACAGACTATTTTCTGAAAATTGTGCATCGTTTGAGCAGATTTACAAATTCCATCCTTCAAACTCCCCAGCACTGGTTCCTATTTCAAAATATTTAACACAACCTAGAAAAAAATAAACATTTCTGTTGAGTTTTACTTATGAGACAATTGCATTCATTTCATTCATCATACTTCCTCGTGTATTACTCTTTAGTCAACTTATACTTTACAGAATGCTCAAACTTTGCCAAATATTGCTTCAATTTTCCTGAATAGCAACGGCTTTTCCCTCTAAATTAACTCCATCCTTTACAAAAGATCTGAAGTTTGCGAAGCATATCTCAATCGATCAATCGCGAGACATGAATGCTTTCCAACGCAGCATTTATGTTTTATGTAAAGAATGCCTGAAAATCAAAGACCAACGGTTTTCTGGAAATGTTTAAAAAAAACGCCAACTGCTATATTCCCTTTCCAGTTCTGCCTGAATTGCTTCTCAGTCAAGGTAAATCTTTCGCAAAAGGACTTCTCATGAGGAACCAGTTGTTCGATAATGCATCACGACGACTTAATAGCGACTCCGGGATTCGGCTGTCGTTAATCAAAAGACTGTGGAGACAAGAAGGGGATTCTTGCACGCAGATCGATCCGGGCCCAGAGAAGGGAAAAAGCAGCTAAAGGTTTTGAAAACGAAGCTTTCCATCAGCCTTCTTTCAGAAGTATTTTTCGCTGCCAGTAATATATCCTTTTCGTAGACAAAGAAGAGTTTGAGGAAATCTGTACATTGTTTTCGAAAGTTTTGCGCTGTTGGAATTTTTGATCGGAAATGAAGAATTTGCTAAAATTCACCAGCAATATTTGAATAAATAAACTAGAAAAGGTAGTTTTTATTTTTCAGTTCGGTTACTTTGCGTGCTTTTTCTCAGCAAAGCGCCTTAAATCAAAGGATTTTAGTATTAATCTTTGACTTTACATGGTGTGTCATTTAGGTAGAAGTTATCATTCCTTTAACCAATTTTTCTGCACAACAATGCGTTATTCCCCAATCCCGGTACTATTAAAACTGTTGTACCCCTGAAAACTCCCTACTTTCTGAATGCTATTAAGAAAAAGTAGCGTATACACAGGTTTTCATATGGTACCATAGTTATAATAAATTTAAATTTTGAGTTTCTAAAATAAATAATATTTCAAAACTTAAAAAGGAAGAAAGAAAGAAAAAAAAATAGCGCGTAAAAAGTACATCTAAATAGCTTTTAAAGAGTAGAAAATACTTAAAGAATGAATCTTTTCTGCCAAAATTTGAAATGTCATACACAACTAAGAAATATCATTCGTATCAAAACTTTCAAGAAAAAAGAAATAAAAAAAGGAATGAAAAACTAAATATTTAACGTATATGTGTTCCGACTAATTTTATTCTCAGTTATAATGTGTATTTTTCTCCTGTGTATAAGTATTCACTTTTCTAAGAGCCCTGTAGAGAAAAAAATCTATAAATTACTGAAATAAAAAAAACCATTTACTTCTACGCTGTTTCGAGCACCAAGTGCTTTCATTCCCTCCCTCCAACGCATTTTTACAAAACAAAACGTGTACTGTAAACTACAATCGATTTTCTTTCGCAAATTTGCATTTCGTATTGATATTTATTTTTCGTAATTTAGGTTTCGGACAAAGTAACGTTAGCAATCTCATATATTTACAAACTGATAATTATTTATGCCATCATATTTTAAATAACTACTGGACAATCTACTTTTGCATTTGAAAAGTTAAATTTCGATAATAAAATTGGAGAAGATTTTAGATGTAGTTAAATATTTGTAAGATGTTGATTTACAAAATATATATGCATCAACTTCCATTACTTGTTTAATTGAGTGAAAATTCAAAACCTATACATTTTGTCGTACAGTTAAAATATTTTTTAGTTGAGTGTTAGTTTCCCTCTTCTCCTGCATGCATTGCCATTCCAATCAGTAAACCAGTAACTAAGTGTAGTTAAAAAACCAAAACAAATTACTAAATAGTTAAAATATGTATACAAAAACTTTTGTCGGATGACTTTACATCCTAACACTCACTTTTTTACATTGAAAAACGGGGTTTCCTTGAAAAGAAACCCCGAAGCACATACCTGCCACTTTTGGCAACATTTTTGATTTGACGACATTGTTATTCTATGTTTAAAAAGAAATAATTCACTAATTTAGTTTTAAAAACAATATTTTTAACTAGTTTTAAAATTTTAAATCGTATTCAATGTTATAAATCGTCAGACCGGAAATAAAATCATTGAAAAACAATATCAAGTCATTTGAAGGCATTTCAAATGCAATAGTTTTACAGTAATATACACATTGGGTTATAAATTATAGCTTAAATGGGTTATGCATACATATACACGCTCAAATTTAAAAAAAGCAATTGGTTTGTCCGGGCAAAAATATCACTTAGCATGTTCATCTGCTAATCTCTTTAAAGTGAATTAACATTTAACGTCCATGCCCATCTTTATACACCTCTTAAAAAACGGTGGCAATTTCGAGTAAAATAAGTAATTTGTAAAACAATCCCAGTTGCAATGATGTAACGGCGCCCTACTATTAATGCAAGTAAACATTACAATGTGATACCACTCTTAGTTACTAAGTATGTTACCCTGTCCTACATTCCCAACTGCTTTAATTATGTTAATATTATTGGAAATCTAATTTTCGCTCCCGAATTCATTAGTTTCTCACCTAGTTAACTGTAGCTCCAATAGTTATCACTGTATAAAGTTTGAAAACTGCCACTTATGGTCATTCTCCTAAATGAAAATTGATTTAACACGTTTATTAATGTGTCAACCAATGCTTTAAACTATTAAGATATTTGAGAATGAGTATTTTCTCGTGTTCGCTTAGATTTATTCGTCGCCACAGGTAATATTTATGCAGTCTTCATTTGTCGTGTAAAGGTTTTATTGAAGCATATGTATCTTCCAATTGAGCTAAATGAGGATAGAAAACTTTCAGGTCATATTATTCAAATTTAGATGTTTCGCGTGTTAATTCTAGTACATAATTTTCCTTAAACTAATTTTTAAAAAAAGTACGTATCATTTGAAAAATGGGTAGTACTTCTTCTTTAAAGCGTACATTTGAGTAAAAGTTTTTTAAAAAAATGAGTATCTGACATGTTGTTTAAAAAATGTATCGAAATAACTATCAATATTTCTTTTTTCTTTTGTTTTGAAGTCATTTCAATCGTTATAGAATCATGTAAAAAAATGCCTTTTTGAAATCAATCTTCAAAATTGGTTTTGTCAACAAAATTGTGTTGCACAAAGATTATCTCTGTAATTATACGTTTGGTCTACAGTATTTTTCAGGAAATATTTTGCAAATATTTAAACTAGTTTTAATTTTCAGGTTGAAAAAAATATGAGCAAATTTTTTGTACATGGCGACCTTTTTTATCCAGGCAAACAAACGCACAAACTCTGCTATATTTACATCGATGTTATAGCTTGTACTCATTCACTTTATACTACTACTGTTTACTATGTACTCATTCACTTATAACTCTTATTGATGTCGGCACAGTTACATCAATGTGATTAAATAGCCAACATTCTTTCACTAGACATTTATTGCTACGCTGTAAGTGGAAAAAAATCTATTCTCCAAGTTTTCTTGAGAACAAATATTTCAACAGGCCATAATATTCATTGTCTTTAAAAACTGGATTTTCTTTCTTCTTCGAGATGAAAACCGCATGAGCATTTCCAAGAACCATATGTCACTTATAGATCTTAAGTCAGCAGTGGCAGAATGCTTTAATGCTTACCCCCAATCATTTATGTTAACCTAATGAATTTATAAAGTTTAAACGAAATTTATAGTTTTGATACAAATAATAGAATAGTGTTAAAAAAATCTCTGCTCATATTTTCTTTTTGATCAATAACTACTTCCTGCATAGACTTAACTTGCTACAGGAACAACTTTTAAAAAGCAAAAAAGAGAACAAAAAAAAACATTCTCACGACATTTATATTCGGTTGTTCTTCGTTTTGCAATTTTGGTGAAATATCAGGGGCTAAATGATCCCTTTTACCCATAAGAGCTTTGGATAATACCCATATTATGAGCAAAGACGTTATTTTCAGTGAACTTATAACCTTCGCTCAAATCCAAAATAATAGCCCGTGAACTAGTATATGAGAGTGAAGAGGAAAGATGTCGAATTTCGATTAATAGAGCAATTTCATAAATGCCGTTATGGGAGGAAAGTTTTTTTTAATTTCCCCAATAAGTAATTGGTCTCTGATACAGAGAGTGATTCAAAAGTTTTTTGAATGCTACATGAAGCGTAAATTTCTTGATCGCTATTTTCAGAGTTTTCACAAAGTGAGTTTTCTCGTAATAAAACACTTTCTAAATAATTTGTAGTTAAACTGTCCGATTTAAAAAATATTTATACCAGATATTATCTGCATTTTCACTAAATTGTATACTGTAAAGGCCTTTTTATTCGCGAGGCCTTAATTTTCGCGAGCACTTCGTAATCGCGAAAATTTAGGCCTCGCGAATTTTTTTTTACTTTGGACTTTTTCAACTTTCGGTTCTGTACATGCAAAATTCGCGAAATTTTCGGCCCGCGAAATCACCGATATATTCATTTTCGCGAAAATTACGGCCCGCGAAATTAAAGGCCTTTACAGTACCTGGCAAGTAATTTAGATTAGAACTAATCCACTCACAAATAAACGTATATTCAACAATCAATTTACTCTAGATTTAGTCAGTTATTACTATTTAATGTATGATAAATTTACACCTAAGCTTGTGAGACGGTTATTATATCATATATTTCCCGAACTATTTATGCAGCAAATTATCCGACGTTTGTTAAATTATATCATTTATGATTTGCATCCGGTCCTAAGGGGCGTTTTTCTCCAATAACACATTTGATCGCAAATTACTTAACGTATGATACAGCTGAGAAATATGTTCAATCGTTCATATTTTTATGTAGCAAGGCATATACCATTTGATTCTTCGTATATTAACTTTAGGGAAACTTTACAAAAAAAAATTTTGCTAGAGTTTCTTATCCGTTTGTTGAAACTTTTGTTTAAATAAGCTGATATTTACACAAAAAAAGCACCAAAATTAAATAAATAAGCACCTTATATTAAATAAAGAAGCACCTTTATTTCTAAAACGCTTTCTTAAACTGGATTTTACTGGCTTTCTTAAATTTACTGGCTTTCTAAACTCAAACTGGCTTTCTTAAACTGGATTCACCAATATTAAATAAATAAGCACTTTATTTCTAAAACGCTTTCGCAAACTGGATTTTTTTTTAAATCTCATTTTGCTTACGATTAAATAAAATTTAGCACTATGTATAAATTATGCATATGCTCAAGTTAAATTTTTATTGCACATGTTGCAAAGATATTGGTATCGCAACAAGTTATAAAAAATCACTTAAAAAACAGGTCAAATATTCCATGACTTGTTTCGGACTCAGATAAATTTTTATCCAATATGCTTAGAACTTTGAGAATTTTCAATTTCGTCAATTCTATAGCAAAATCATTTAAAGAATATTTTTTTATTTGATATAATTTGTTATGCTTTTATAATCTAGACCTTAACGCTGTTTGGGACTTTAATAGCTCTTTACTAACAAATTAAAGGTTTAATAAAAAATCCAAAATGAACCTGCGCTCTTTAATATACATTTTTGGGCAGTCTTTATCAATGATGTTTACATAATAATATTTGTCCTTTATTATGTTCTTCTACTGTGAAAATGTTCATGTATATCGGAAATCTGTGCTCTAGTTTTACAGCTCACTTGAGTTTTCACTAAGCAATAAATAATTGTATAGTATATTTTAGTGATTTTAGGCTCTTTAATTACTACAGGTTTTCAAATTACAGAAAGGAACAACTGCGCTAAAAATTCAAAGAATGTCGGATTCACAAATTTCCTGAAAAGTTGACCACGGGGTAGCACTTGTTCAAAAAATAAGACAGCTGCAGGGAATTAAAAACTAGAATTTAATTGATAATAAATATAAACAAAAGCAACAATTGATAGAAACCGCATACGTTTCTAACATTGTATGTTTCCTATGTTTACTACGTTGATTGTCAAAAAGCATTTTAAAATGTTTTCGTTTTTTTTCCTCTGAAATACCATGAATCGACCTACGCACAAGTATATAAGTCACCGCGACATTTTTATCACTTTATCGTAGAGTCAATATTTTGGGTAATACAATAAAGGGGGCAAAACACTTTAACTCATTTTTTACAACCAATTATCCTTCATGTTGACTATAAAACATTCCTGGCTTTTACCAATAACTACTGTAGTCAAATTAAAAAAAAAAAAACACGGTTGGTGAGTTTTTTACAATATGTTGAACTTAAAGTAAATTATAATATGCCTAACAAGTATCGTTTTTCTTTCTTTAGACAATAATAAAAGTGTGTACCAAATCACATTTGTGTGGCAAAATTAGATTCTATTGTTTTATCACTTACTGTTTTAATTATAACATAAATACATTCTTAATTCTCAAAGGACAAATAGGACTGGAACAAAGCAAATATTAACTATCTAATGCACAATTGAAAAATTTCGTATAAAATCAAGTAGTTGCTTTATAGATTTGGAAGCATTAACGCTGTTTGCTGTTACGAAAAATGTAGCAGTTTCCAACTGCTTTGATAGTTTTCTGCTATTTGTTTACTCGAGTTTATCAACTCATACATAGCTAAAGCTAGCTAGATTAATATTTAAATTTAATTTGAATGAACCGTAACAATGGTTATTTCTTGTTCTTTATGTTTTATATGCATTAAAGAAATTCGATAGCTTTGTAAAAATTAAAAATATTTTTCCCTTTTCACTTATAATAAATAAATATTTCTTACAGTATAAGCAAAAGCAGAGCGTCACAATTTTTGAACAATAACAGCGTTTTAAAAAAAAATAGTCACTTGAATTGAAATTTTCAATCATGATAACATCGAACTTATTGATGTTTTAGTTTAAGATTGTTAATTGATTGAAGTCGAAACATATTCGTAAAAATCATAAACGGGTATTAAACTGACTTTTGCAAAATTCATTTACTTTAAACAGTCTTTCAAGAAACTACTCAATACTTACAATCAAAGCGGCAAGTTACGATGAGTAGTTTTTCAAAATGTGCCTAAGGCGTTTTACGTAATTTTAGATAAATTGATATGTTCCAAAATATATTTTATCTTTATTTAAAATTTTAGGAATTATATAACTTAGTAAAACTAAAGGACATGGTTAAAAAATTAATAAGTGATATTTGGATATTTGATCCATAAGTTTTCCCTTTTATTTATTTTTTTTCAAATTTTAAGATATTTTCAAATCAATTAAACTTACGTTTAAGTACTATTCTAAGCAAAACGAGTAAAAATTTTCACTAAGTTTTGCTCTAATATATTTTTAAATTAATGTTTCCTGTATTTCCATTAAAGTTTTTAAAATTAATTATATTTTTTTTCTTCTTCCGATTTTCATTAAATACTTACAACTATAAGTGTTCCAAAATTGTCTTAAGAAAAACTAAGAAAAAAGTTGTAAATATAAACTTAATGTATTCACAAAACTTTTACTTTTTTTTATAAGAAATGTATACACGTCTCCTTTAATTTAAAGATTAATGCTAGGTTTTTTCTCTATTTTTCTATTTATATGATTTCAATAAATACATTGTACTTCTCGTACTTTAATTTACGCATTCCTTTTACCATTTATGCATAGCTAAGTATTATTTAAGCAAATTTTACTGCTGAATTTTCAAAGAAATGCTACAAAACATATCTACATTTAGTTAAAATATTTAAAACCTTAGGACAACTACGATAATATTTTAATCAGTAAACATTCGAAAGTAACAGTTCTTTTTTAATGCTTCCTAATTTTTAAAACGTATTACTTTTCAACTATATTGTCTCGTACTAACAATGTTTTTCTTTCTAGAAAAACTAGATGTCTATGTAACCGGTAATCACTTTAACTTATCAGCTCAAAATCGGCTAATTAAAATGCTATTTCTAATGCGTTAAAAGTGTAGCAAAGAAAATATCTTGAGCTTGGAAAAATAAATAAATAGAAATAAAACGCTTTTCATGTGACAAATTTGTAAGATTATGAGAATTTTAATATTTTCTGAATAAAATCATCAGAATAAAATAGTACTTAGGGTGTAATATTTTTTTAATGAATGACGGAAAATTAGTTTATGTTGATTTCTAACTACTCTTTATACCTTTGTTTTCTTGTTGTTTTAAATTATTTGACTAATGGTAAAAATGTACTAAAGGTTTGATTTACCCATTTATGCCCAAGTTTTTTTAACAATTTTTTTCAATTTTTATCTGCTTAAAACTCTTACTTGGAATGATTTACATACATTTTAGGCTTGAAATAGTTCGCCGTTGCCATATTTATGAAGTTATTTAATGTCCAGTGTATGGGATATTTTGCAAATATGTGAGCGAAATACGACCTTACTTGACTTTACTTGTGCAAAGTAATATTACAGAAGGCATCTCTGATCAATTTTAAGCAAATCATTTTAAAAAAGTTTAATTTTACAAAAAATAAGTTCGTAAAAAAACTTACTTTCTGTGGCTACCATGCTGGATCGTTGCTTGGCTGATTTGTCTGAAAATAGCTGTTAATAACTACACTCTGATGTCCAAATAGTGACTCTAACTGGTTTTCTCAAGAAGAAGGACTGTTTAACTTGTGAAAAACAGCTTTAGTAACATGATATACCCATTACAGGTTTTTGTATGCAGTAACTAACAAGCGTCCCGTTTTTAGGTTACTGGGCATAAATGGGTTAAAATACTCTAAAATGTATCTGCGAATATTGGTTTTAAAACAGCACACAGTTCTTACTTAATCCTTTTACTTTCATCATTTATTTAATTTCATCTTCGATATATACGATTCAAAAAAGAAAAGAAAATTCGTGCATGGTATATCAGAAGGCAGTATGAAAAAATAATTGCATCACCGCTTTCTTGAATAGGTGAATCTCTTCTCTTATGTCTCTTGCTAAATTTCTGACTAAAAAAAATCCGAGTAGCAATT
Organism: Uloborus plumipes; assembly: GCA_038373865.1. Classification (NCBI taxonomy): domain Eukaryota; kingdom Metazoa; phylum Arthropoda; class Arachnida; order Araneae; family Uloboridae; genus Uloborus; species Uloborus plumipes. Next base: position 577,073 of record JAXGGA010000002.1, read on the forward strand.
TTATCGATGTGTGATAAAAACAATTACATACTTATAAAAATATTGTGTTCTTAATTTTTGTGTCAAGGCAATGGAAAAAATATTAATGATTTTACTTTGAAATCTTCATACTTAATTCGTTATTTAATTTTTTAAAAAATTCTGCAAAAGCTCTTATCAAAAATGTGGCTCTTTATACATGCAAATTTGAATTTTTCCTATAAATATTTTAGACAAAAGCTAAGAGCGGAAATGTTAACTAGGGATATTTAGTTCAACTCGCTATTCCCTATAGGTATAATTTTAACTACAGTAAATATCACAATAAAAATAAACCGTATTAATCAAGACCAGAAAATGAAAATGTCTATCATATTTTAAGTAAAAAGATCCATTTTTTATTTAAGTGATGAGGTTTATTTTTTTCATTACAGATTTTCAAAAGAAAGTAAAGCATACGCTTTTTTCAAATGGAGCTATCGATTTTCTCCTATTTCTTTTTTTAATTAATATTCCTTTTTATTATTCGGTGTAAGAGCAATGTTGCAATGACATATCCCCAGAACATTTTGCCAAAGTCCCCCTCCGCTAATGAATTCAGTTTTTCCTTTGCCTTAACCAAGTTAAAAATAAAGATCAGGTAACTGCAAAGCTGTTAATCATCTCGGCTTCTAATTAACGACCGGCGAACCGTATCTTTGAAGAGAGCTTCTGGGAAAATCCGGAGTTCCCGTAAGCGGTTAGTTTACTGGCTTGTGCCATGAAAAATCAAGCCAACCCTATTTGCATTTTGTGCTATATACATGGAGGTGAGTTAGCTTCTTTTGACTGCGGGGCAAAGTGGAAGATTATTCAGCTGGCGTGAAATCGCCTTTTCTTTCTTCTTCTCAATTCGCGCACACACAAACAGTTTATACTTCAGCAAACAAATAAAGTGGAGTTTGTTTGTCAGAGTTTAAAACAAGGATTTGTAAGCGTGGTAAACATACTGTTGGCTAGCACCAAGCTGGAATTCAAAGTATCACAATTATTCTCGGCTGAAAAGAGTCACAGTTGTAAAACATTTAAATTTACGAGTAATGAAAATCTTTTCTGATATTATAAGGGTTTTAGACTTAAATTATTACAATATTCATGATCTAGCTGCAGCTATTGATTTAAAATCACATTCTGTATACTAATGAACGTCAAACAATATAAAACTAAATCAATCAACAATAAGTTTTAAGACAAAGTAGTTTTAATTTTTAGCGTGTGTCCATTTCTCTAATTCAGTATTTCCTTCATAAAAATATCCAATATTTTTTGTGAGTGTAATATCTTTCCACGATATCTTCACAATGCTTTCGAATTAAGTATCATTACTGCCTTATTATTCATTACTATTTCATAAAAATTAAGAAATATTTATATCTTTCGTAATTTATGACCAAAAGATACAAGAAACATATTGTAAGTAAAACTAGATTGGTCTATACCTACACTGAAGAGCCAAATAAACTGGTACAGGCATGCGTATGCAAATAAAGAGATCTGGAACCAATCAGAGTACAACACTGCGGACGGCAACGCGTATATAAGACAACCAGTATCATGTACAGTTGTTAGATCAATTACTGCTACTACAATGACGGGTTTAGTAAGTTTTAGGGGGGTTGAACGTGGTGTTACAGTTGGCGCATGAGAGATGGGACATAGCATCCCCGAGGTAGCGATGAAATTTGGATTTTCACGTACGACAATTTGATGAGTGTACCGTAAATATCGGGAATCGAGTAAAACATCGAACCTACGACATCGCTGTGGGTGGGAAAAGATAATGCTAGAACGGGACCAGCAACGACTGACGAGAATTATTAAACGTGACAGACGAGCAACTCTTCCGCAAATCGCTGCAGAATTCAATGCTGGCCCATCAACAAGTGCCAGCGTACGAACTATTCAACGAAACATCACCGTTATGGGCTGTTGTAGCCGAAGACCCACTCTTGTACCCTTGATCACGGAACGACGCAAAGCTTTACGTCTCACCTGGGCCCATCAACACCGACGTTGGACTGTTTCTGACTGGAAACACGTTGCCTGGTCTGACGAGTCTCGTTTTCAGTTGTATAGAGCGGATAGACATGTACGGGTATGGAGATAACCTCATGAATCTATGGACCCGACATGCCAACGGGGGACTGCTCAAGCCGCTGAAGGGTTTGTGATGGTATGGGGCGTGTGCAGTTGGTATTATATGAGACTCTTGATACATCTAGATATGACTCTGACAGGTGACAGGTACGTAAGCCTCCTGTCTAATCACCTGCACCCATTCATTTCTATTGTGCATTCCGACGAACTTGGGGGATTGCAGCAGGACAATGCGACACCCCACACGTCCAGAATAGCTATAGAGTGACTCCAGGAACACTCTTCTGACTTTAGAAACCTCCGCTGGACACCAAAATCCCCTGACATGAACAATAAACATTATTGAGCATATTTGCGATGCCTTGCAACGTGCTGTACAGAAGAGATCTCCATCACCTCGCACTCCAATGAATTTATGAACAGTCCAGCAGGATTCATGGTGTCAATTATCTCCAGCATTACTTTTGACATTAGTCAAGTCCATGCCACGTTGTGTTACGGCACTTTTGCGTGCTCGCGGGGGCCCTACACGATATTAGACATGTGTGCCAGTTTTTTTTGGCACTAGGCCAAAAAAACTGGCCAAGGCTTTGGCTCTTTTTTTGGCACAGTGTATAACACTAATCAATTATTTAACAAGTACGAATTCAGTCATTTATTAAAAAGCACATCCTATAATGTTTTCCAATGTTTTTCAAAACTGAATTAAATTTAGTTATTAAACCCTAATGGTTTAATGTAAATGATAAACTTAAAAAAAAAGTTTTCTCTCAGAGGCTCAAAGCCGCATTGACGTTTTGTCTGTCAGTATATCCATGCAAATAGTAAAGATCGAATTTCCCTTAAAGCTGTAATACTTATCCTTCCATAGTTTAGAAGTCTATAGTAAGTAATTTATTAATTTATAACGCGATTGAATTAGTAATAACTTATAATCTCCACGTTAACTATTTGTTTGCACAATTTCAACTCTTGTCTTATTCTTCTGCCCTGAATAATAAACATTTCACAATTATAGTTAGCTTAAATAGTTAAATCATAAATTATCTAACTTCTCCTTGACTCTGTCATACGCACGTAGCTTAATGTATAAAATAAGCACTTAATTCCAAAAGTTTATTACATATAATTCCTTCATTATTTTACTTGCAATAATTTGAATAAACCATCCGAAACACTCCAGTCCACCAACTTGAATTGCTAAGTCTTGATTTAGAAAAAAAAAAACGATAAAAGTGCATTATATATGCAGTCTGTGGACTAAATACAATAGACGATAATATGTTCAAAACAATTGTATGTGTATATGTAGAAAATGTGTCTCCCGTGTTGCACCTCTAGTTGTTACGGGCAGGATATTTTTATATAACTTTATATGTGAAAGTAAAGAGTGGGATTGTAAAAGGTTTTTGTATTAAGACGTTAAAATACGGCCTCGAAAACCAGAGCAATTTTTTTTTTTAAGAACAGAAGTTTTATGTTCCTCGGCTTGCTCAAGCGCGGAATCACGGAAACTACAGCGATACGAAAGCAGCAAAACAAATGCAATGGTTCTTTCCTCCTTAAAAATGTAACAGTTCATTTCGTCTGACGCTGGAAGTAAATGTAACGCATTTTTCAGGACTCTTCTTCTGGAATATTCTCGTTCTTTAACTGGAAAAATAGTTTAGGGCGGAAAAGTAGAAATTATCCACATTTTTATCCGGAATGCATTATTAAACCGTATGAATAACACAAAGATAATATACATGGTGTGTATTTTAAGTAATGAGAATAAGTCCACAAAAAATAATTTATTAGAGATATCGCTACAAATATTTAGTAGTCTTCAAAATATGCTCCTTGAGCATCTTCACACTTCTACAGGCGACATTTCCACGCTTTGTGCGCCCCCTGGAAGTCACCAACTGAAGCATCCTTCAGAGCATGCGTGCAAGCCCTTTTGCCATCATCTACGGTCCCGTGGTGGCGCCTTTTGGGGACGGTTTTCACTTTAGGGAAGAGGAGAAGGTCTGCTGGGGGGAGGGGGTCAAGGTCGGGGCTGTAGGGAGACTGTGGAAGATCTTTTGAAACGGCCTCATGGTTTTGCTTTTGAACGTCCGTTAAAGCTTTCAGCACGAGTTTGGCGCAAATCTTCCTCATCCCAAGATCCTCACTGATGATTTTGTGCACAACTATTTTATCCATTCCTAGCTGTTCTGCGATCATGCGAACACTTAAACGCAGGTCTGTGTTCAGCAAATTTCGCACACGTTGCTCGTTTTCTGCGGTTCTTGATGTTGACGTGTGACCTGCACGGGGTTCGTCCTCCACGCTCCCCCGGCCTTCTTTAAACATTTTGTGCCATCTAAAACTTAAGCTTGCAATAAGCTTTCCCTGCCGTAAGCTTGCTGAATCATTTCCACGCAAAATTTGATTGCGTAACGCTGTTCAATGCTTTGTCGTATTTTGAGCTTGCACACACTTTTTTTGAAGACGTCTACGCCATGCGTGATCCCGCCTCAACTAAAGCCAGCAGGCGACTGCCGAGTGGAGCGTTATCAAGGTCGAAGGCCACACTACCGACTACAACCGGTCGGAGCGCCCTGTGGTGCACACCCGCTTCTGAACAAAAATATTCTCATTACTTAAAATACAAACCTTGTAATTTCCGCATTCGTAGAGTAATAAATAGAATAAATTCTACGAGACTGATATTCACAATGAAAAGTAATAAGTATTTTGTAAAATTAAAAATAGGAACATAGAGTATTTAAGATATATTTTCACCTAGTTTACTGTTTCTTAATCGAAATTTAACCATATAGTTAAACTCCCTAAATACATTTCAAATCGGTTTTAAAAAAGTATACAAAACATGGTTACTGATTAACATTAATGCTACCTACAAGTCGATCAGTTACTATGTGTTTCTTAATTTTTCTTATTTTAGTTTATTAATTACAGAAAAATAATTTCTATGCTGCAAAATTTTAAAACATTAAATGAAGCAATTAGCTTTAAATCCATATTTATTAAAAGAAATAAATATATAAATAAATACAAGATATACAAAAAACGTTTTCCCACTTAATCTTTCCAAAAAAATTGTTTTCGCATTGAGAATTATTTGGTGTACTAGTCTTCATTTTTAAATTAGTAGTGTTATGCAATTATTTATGGGTAAAAATAGTTTACATTAAGCTGGTTTTGAAATAAATATTTTCTCTTTTTTGTTTCAAATTCTATTAAAGTAGGGTATTTGTAAAAAGAACCGTTCTATAAAAGGGTGGTCTTCAATAAAAGCGTGGATTAAGCTAGTTTTGGTGCAAAGTGAACTTTTGGTTTTGCTTGAACCGCAAAAAGTTTGATTCCCTCTAAGTTGCTTTAAGGTTAAATAATATCGAAAAATATCGATCAAATTTTGCAACAAAAAAAATCGAAAAGTCATTAGTTCAGCTGCTTTGGGGCTAAATGCTTCAATTACTATTGTTAATAAATTGCTTTGTTAATAAATTTCAACTCAATTGATCCAGATCCAAACTCTTATTATTGCTGACATCTTCTTTTAAAATTCACTTGTAAGCTGTCAAGCACACAGTTATCATTATTTGCATTGATAAAAGTTTTTGAATATGCTGGATATACAACTCACAAATTATACTTTCCATCAACAGTTTCATATATTTCGCATCAGCTGTACTAAGAATAAAGTTAACCAGAATTTCGAAAAATAATAAGAAGGCATGTTGGACTTAGAGTTGCATAAATTGGAAAGTAAACAACTTCTTCACATTAATACAGTAGTTTTAAAAACTTGACCTATTATGGGCCGGGAAGTGACGGTGTTCGTGAAAATGCCTAGTTATTGAAAATACGCGTGCAATAAGTTTTTCGAGCAGAGGTTTTTCATCTGCCCATAGTTTGACCGATTTTTTTGGATTCGCACGGATAATCGAAAGCCAAGTTAGTGAGATACTAACTGCACTATTAAAATTTGTTGCCACTTTTAGACATCTTTATCACTGAAATTTGCATCCATATTTTGCTTATTAAAATTAACTACAATCTGCATTGATATACTCTTATCAAATCTATAAAATTACAAATTGATGAATTTTTAGTGTTAAAAAATAAAATAATTAACTAGTCATAGTAAAAGATAAATAAAAGTAAATTTAGAAAATGGAAAAATTGGGTATAAATCGAAAGATAAAATTATTGTAAGCTATGTCACAAGTCCAAAGCGAGAAATAATAACAGTAAATCTCATATAAGTATTTTTATATCAAATACAACTAGAAAAATTGATTATGTAAATATTTAATAGGATATACAAGACAATAAAAACACCTGACTTAGAAACACCCCAGATCCCGTTTATAGCTGAAATATTATCGAAGTAAATTACTGTAGCAAATAAATATTTTTAGTAGCCATCAAGGCATAAAAAGTAATTTGTAACAACTAAATAACAGCAACTAATGTGTCGATATTGAACCTGTTAACTATATTATTTTGTACATCTCAGCTCACGGTAATATTTTCTAATATGTTTCTGTCCTGTAAAAGCTGAAACTTTTCATCTAAAAATTGTGTAAAACTATTGAATCCTTTTATTTCACAATGCATTATAATTCTCCAATATTACATTAAATTATGCAGTTACGCGAAGTCCTTCTTAATACAGAAACTTAGTTTCAGAAAAAAAAAGCTCTGATTTCAATTGCAGATTAGTGAAAGATACACCTTTATTTTATAAATATATGGTTTTTATCAAAGACAAAATGCACAGAGTTTAGTAATCCCAAATATTTTGAAAATAGTTTTATTCACTACAAAGATAGAAATAAATCCAAGCATTTTTGACATTGTGGATGTACCCAATTCCTTGGGACTGACAGAAACAAAATTTACCAAGTTTGACATCTAATCACTTGCTTTAAATATCTTCCTGTGAATTCGAGGATTCTATTTATCTTTCATCGCAACGGAGGTTTAAACGTCTTAGTGCCTCGAGCAATCATTCGACTTTTCCGGAACTCTGTCCTGGAATACAAGCATTTATTTGTTTTCTGAACTGCGAAAAAAGTTGTTGGTTTTATACAAATTATGCAACAGATGCTACAAAATAAATTTTTAGATTGCAGTGTCGACATGTTTATATTTTTAAGCATTTGAACTAAAAATATTTAAAAATCGATCCCTAAGGTTTCTGTTACAAAAACAGCATGCTTTAAAATGTAGTAAACAAGATTCTAATTGGGCGTAATATGTATCAAGGAAAACATATGGTGCTCTTAAAATGACACCAGTATCATTTCTCATAAAAGTGCTATTTTTAAATTGTGTCGTCCATTGTAAAAGTGGTACATCTCCATATTTAAAAAAAATGAGTATTTTTTTGCTAAATGGTATCGCGGCAAATAGTGACAAAACACTTGTATGGTGAAATCATTTACAAGAAGACTGTTCATTTTTTTACAATGAGCTATACTGCCGTGCTAAACATAAGTGATATCCGTACATTTTATCAAAACTGAGCTATGTTTATCAGGAGGTCCTTTGTCATTGATTTTACCTAAATATAATTTTTTATGGTCATTTATCAATGGCGAATATGTTTTTTAAAAAAATCTGAAATTTGCCTCGGAGTCGGACACACGGAGGCGAAAAACCTTAAACGGCCATTTTTTAACTTACACTAAAGTGACAAAAGTCATGGGATACCTCTTAATATCGTGTCGGCCCTCCTTTTTCCCGGCGAAGTGCAACAACTCGACGTGGCATGGACTCAACAAGTCGTTGGAAGTCTTCTGCAGGAATATTGAGCCATGCTGTCTCGATAGACGTCCATAATTGTGAAAGCGTTGATGGGGCAGGATTTTGGGCACGAACAGACCTCTCGATGGTGTCCCATAAATGCTCAATGGGATTCATGTCGGGCGATCTAGGTGGCCAAATCATTCGTTGGAATTGTCCAGAATTTTCTTCAAACCAATTGCGAACAGTTGTGGCCCGGTGACATGGCGCATTGTCATCCATAAAAATCCCATCGTTGTTTGGGTACATGAAGTCCATGAATGGCTGCAAGTGATCTCCAAGTAGCTGCACATAAGCATTTCCAGTCAATGTTCGGTCCAGTCGCACTAGAGGACCAAGTCCATGCCATGAAAAAACAGCCCACACCATTACGGAGCCACCACCAACTTGAACAGTGCCTTGCTGACAGTTTGGGTCCATGGCTTCGTGGGGTCTGCGCCACACTCGAACCCTACCATCGGCTCTTACCAGCTGAAATCGTGACTCATCGGACCAGGCCACGGTTTTCCATTCATCTAGGGACCAACCGATATGCTCACGTGCCCACGAGAGTCGCTGCAAGCGATGTCGTTCTGTCAGTAAAGGCACTCGAGTCGGTCTTCTGCTGGAATAGCCCAAGAAATCCAAATTTCTCCGCACAGTTCTAGCAGACACGTCCATTGTACGTCCCACATTGATTTCTACGGTGATTTGACGCAGTGTTGCTTGTCTGTTAGAATTTACGACTCTTTGCAGACGTCGCCGGTCTCGATCTTTAAGTGCAGGCGGTCGACCACTGCGCTGTCCATGGTGGGATGTTATGCCTGAAATTTCATACTCTCGGCACACTCTTGACACAGTGGATCTGGGAATGTTGAATTCTCTAACGATTTCCGAAATGGCATGACCCATGCGTCTAGCTCCAACTAACATTCCGCGTTCAAAGTCTGTTAATTCACGTCGTGCGGTCATCATCACGTTAAAACCTCTTCACATGAATAACTTGAACAGAAATGAAAGCTCTGTAAAAGCACTGCGCATTTATACCTGTTCTATGCGATGCTACTGCCATCTGAAAATTTGCATATTGCTATCCCATGACTTTTGTCACTTCAGTGTATAACTCAGCTGCAGTTGCGAATTTTGTGCTTAGCACGGCAACATACAGTTCATGCTCATACGATGAAGAATGAAGTGACGAAAAAAAAAAAAAAAAAGAAAGAAAGAAAGAAAACATCTGATATTTTAGCATCTTATAATTTCTGAGGCCATATCGTGCAATAAAACTTTCCTTCATACGCCTATTTAGGACTTTAATGCGGGTTACTCCGTGAAATCTTTTCAGGAAGGAATCAAAGCGGAGAACAAATTCAAAATCGCATTCCAAGTCTTAGGGACAGCTAAAAGTAACTTCTAACTTACAGGTTTTGGAGTCGTACCACAATTTTAACCCATTAATGCCTGACATTTTATTTTTCAACGATACTTTGTATACTGGTTACAAATAGTGTTTAATGGACAGGAAAAATAGTTAAAAAATTATCATGTAAAAAATAAATTTTTTATTTAAGAAAGAAAAATCGTCCCTAAAAAGGGACGCTAGGCACCAGAGGGTACATACTTTTTTACCAAAATTTTTTTTCTGCCTACGATGTAATATTGAAAATGACAATTTCTAAGAAGAAATAAAAGCAGCAGTTAACATAAACTGGGAAGTAGATTCAGAGAACAAGGAAATATTGGTGTTGTTGAGTATGAAAGTCAGCAAAACATTTTTTCTGAAAACCTACGTATTGCATTTGCTGCATTCCGATAAGGTCTTTTACTTCAATGGGCACATCTTACCTAAGTGTTATTTAAAACAATATAACAACTAGTCCCATAATACCTAACTCAACTCTCTTGAGCTCAATGCATATTGTACAGCATGAAGAGCGGCTACCACCATTTTTTAGAGTGGATCAAAAACCGGTAGTTCCCGATATTTGATGCATGGGATCTTTTTCCCTATGCAACGTTTGTATTGAGCAACCATATATATTTGGTTCATCAATTTCAATTACTTTCTTTCCGCTGTTGGACAATCGCTTAGCCTTTACAATAGGATAAACTCCATGAAGATTCAATGCAATAGTTAGGACATTGCTATTATTCCACCGAACCAACGTAATATTATTTTACCTGTCATCGACATTTATTCAAAACTTCCTCTCTTTTCTTTTTTGAACAACGTAACTTCAGTTCATGAGCATTTTTTAATCCGATTCTTGCACAAAACCTTACTGAGACAAATAATCACGTAGGAGCGCAAGAGAAGTAAATAAATTCTCACAGTAGAGATCAAAATTGGAATGCTCGAGGAATTCTGAAATTAAATCTGCAACCCCCCCCCCCCCCCTTTTTTTCCAAACAACAGACACATATGCAATCCTTGAATTCTTCATCAAGGTGAAATGCTAAGCTTCTGAAACAGCTTAGGGCTTCTTCCCCCAACAGTCAGACTAAACAATAATAAACACCTAAATGCATTATGAAAAAGTAATGAAATATAAGGAATAATTAGTGTTTTAAAGAATTACATTTTTGAAATAGCTTTCTTTCAAAATTTACCTTGAGTATTTTTTGTAATTAAAAAAAAGAAGAGAAAATATTTAAGAACATTGTGTAATTAAGTTTATATATATTAATTAATTTAATTTAATTAGATTTTGAAAATAAAATAAGTTTTAAAAATGACAATTATTATCTGTTTTTCAGTCTAAAAACATTTACTAACTTCTTTGATATAAATTATAGATTCTAAGCAAGAAATCAGCAACGGTTAAACAATGCAGCCTTTGGTGCCTAGCGTCCCTTTTTAGGGACGTTCTTAAATTGCTATAAAATCCTAAAAAAATTTAAAATTTACAAAATTGCAAAAAAAGGTAAACTAAAACATCGATCAAAGTAGCACATATATCAAACACAGATAGATTTACTTGTTAATAACTTTTAAAACTTAGCTTTTTGTTCTTGAGATTGCGAAAGATGTAATTTTTGATAAAGATCATAATCAAATGGCTACAGATCACACTTTACAGCAGTTATGTGCTGCAATCTGTTAATACAGAATTGAAGCAATACCAAAGTAATAATTGAACACAATTATTTGGTTGAAATGTTCGTTTTTGGAAAATTCAGACACACTTTTCGGACCGTCCCTAAAAAGGGACGCTAGGCATTAATGGGTTAAACTGACCATATTAAAATTAAACAAACGTTATTTCTATACCAACTTTCTTTTCGTCAAGATTTCTGTTTTTCGAGCAAAAAATATATGTATTTTGTCTTCGATTTACTTTGGAACTTAAATTGTAGCATTGATTATCTCTTCATGTTCAGTTGTAAAAATTTAATTTCAAAAAAAGGAAAAATATTTCAATAAAGAACGTTCATAAATATTGCGAAAGACATCAATTTCTTCAGACATGAAAAATGTGAACAAATAAAAATAATTTCTCGACTAGACGTCTGTTCCAAAATGACACAAAAAAGACATCTTGTTGTTCAACACGGGTATAATTTATTTAAGGGAAAATCAGTAGGATAAGCACTAAGAGAAAGATTTATGCAACCATACTTTTTAATACACTGCAAAAAATAAACTGTTTTTACAGTATAACACTGTAAAACATAGCAACTATAAGCAGAAATTGAAGTTTAAAATTGTAAAATGCACAGTAACAAACTGTAAAAATAGCAGTAATAAATATATCACTGCTAATTTTGCAGTTTATTACTGTTCATTTTGCTGTTTTAACTGTATCCTCGGCTGCCAGTATTATACTGTACAACAATAGTATATTTTTGCAGGGTACGTTCTCAGAAACTACAAAGATTTTTCAAGGGTTATTAGAAAAATAAAATTTAAAAATAATGTACTAAAAACAAAATCTACATGTTACCATTCTTATAAGAAGCAGCTTTTATGCCAATCAATGAATCAGAAAAACATAAAAAAACTAGCCAAATTATTAAGCAGTGTTGTGTTATTATGTTTTCTCACAAACCTAAGTTGCTAAAAGTCATTCTGAAGAAGAATTCTGCTCCGATGTAAACATTTAACTATCTGATTTTAGGCTCATAGATATTAACTGTCGCAGACGTCATTATCAAGAGTTTCTAAGGATACTATACCTAATAATAACCTAAGCTTATGGATTAAATAATTTCTAATAAGCTGATACATTTAAGATTACAACCTTTTTTGTGAGAGACAGTCAAACACTGGTAAATAATTAAAATTAAACAATGTACGAAGATGTATCGTTTATCGCGCAAACCTCATTTTAATACCTCAATAAGCAGTCTTAATGAGTGAAGATCACAAAAGCAAAAATTTTTAAAAGCTATTTCAAAGCTTTCTTAACTTCTTACTTTGGAAAACATCTTTTTAAATGCTTCAAATCTATACATTTTTAGCCATCATTCAAACTTTATTTACCTCAAGAAAAACATAAAAGTTTCAGTTATTTAGATTTTTCATATATGTTGTGGTTCGAATGAGATCGGTGTTAGTCATTCTAACATTGTTTCAAGAAATTGCAGGTTTTGTTAGCATCTGCAAACAAAGCAAGACTGCGTAATTTTAATTTCGAGAGAAGGATTTGTATTCAAACATAGAAAGTTTTTTTATTACATGCCGATTTTTTTGAAAAGTTAGGCAGGGATTCAAGTGAAACAGGCTATCGCAAACTGCAATCGCTACTGGAAATGAATTACATTAGAACGTTTCTTGATTAAAACATCGTGACGTCAGCGTGAAGTTTGCCTATGAAAAACGAGCTAGATAAAACGTCACAGCCTACTTGGCGAATAAGAGGAGATTGCTGACTGCTTGTGAGCTCTTATTGCCTCCGCTCGTAGTGACGTCAGTGCCAAGTTAAGTTGATGATAATGTAATTCACTTTCAGTAGAGATTGCAATTCGAAGCGATCGCAGTGCTGTTTCACTTCAATCCCTGCCTTAGTTTCAATTTATTTTTTAAAAAATTTAAATGACTTAATTCACTGTCGTTCTACATTTATATTACGTTTACTGAAAGTCAAATGACAGCAAGAACTGTTATGAATGAGTGATTCTCCCCCTAGAAGAAAATTCTGATGGATAGGAATTGGCATGGAAACTGCTGCTATTACCACCACTGCCATTGTCACTTGATTAGTAGTTTTGGTAAATGTACAACTTTCGTGCAGTGCTAGCCTGCAATATATTTCTATGTTTCACATTAGCTACACTTGATAGAGGAACTAAAAAGGAACCTGAATCTATTCTTTACTCAATATACGAAATTGATTTACCCTCGTATCATTTTGACCTGTCCTAAAATTCAACTCTCTCATAAATGTTGAAAAAATTTGATAATGAAAACACTTGAAAATATGCTTTCATCTTTTAATATGAATTTCTCTTCACGTTTTTAGGTGCTAGACAGTCGGGAATCCCTTATAACAATTGCCGAAGCCAAGGAGGCAATATTCACTGAAGACTCCGGTAAGTGTTTTTCAAAATACAATCAACTATGTATCAACCTAATTTAGTAAAGTTTCAATGTCACAGCTATTTTTTTTTCGAGTAACAAAAGCACTAAAAATAGAAATGTCATAGAAACTATAAGCAATGCATGCAACAATGGAATTTCTTGGATGACATGGTTATACCTCATGGATATAAATGCGTTTTTATTTTCCGAGATATTTTTTTTCTATTAGGCCCATTAGTACATCGTGAAAAAGAAATTCTTTATAATTTTAAAATTACTTGTTTTCCTCGGGGGTAGTAATAAACTTTCATGCTCCTATTTGAACCCTTTTTAAAAGTCATTATGACCTTCAATTTTCATTGTGCAAAAGCATGTTTCTCCCAGTATTTTTGAGAAAAGAATTACTAATCTCCATATCCATTTTTCTACCCATTTTGAATGCAATGTGACTTTTAACAGTTAACGGAAACTCGATTGTTTTAATTTGGATCAATGATGATCAATTACAGGAATGATGCTTTTAAATTTCATACGTAAAATTAAATAAAAATGAAGTTTTAATGACATGTAATTAAATCAATTTCGTGTAAATTGATATTGAGAGGGGTTAAAGACTTTCACTTATTCAGGAAAAGGACGAACTTGTCTGTAAATTAAGTAAGCTTTGACTCAACTTCAAAAATGCAGAACAGTAAAATTACGCGAAATAACTTTTTGCAGACTTACTTATTCAAGAAATTTTATTTTATAGAACTTTATAATTGCAACTATTATTTAATATCTTCTAGATTTTTTTTTCTTCAAGTACAAAACTATTCCTGTGTTACAATCACCGAAATTTTTTCTGAGTCCACCAAATATTCTTTTTTTCCAACTCAAAAATAACAAACAGCTGGTGAAATCGGAAAATGAAACATGAGAACAAATTATCCAACAGATGGTTCTTTAAAAAGTTCGGTCAAATCGATTGCTTCCTAAATTGCCATTTGAAGTGCAGCCAAACCCAGATCACATCGAATTACTCTTTCTACTCCTAATTCGTTCGTAGAAACTAGATTTTTTCCCTGTGTTACAATACTTGGACATTGTATTGGATGTGTTTTATACTCCTTGAAACATTTTATTTTATTCTAATGGCTGAGATATGTTTTAAACTATTTTTAATGATTTCCGGCGTTATAGGAAAAACATTGTATTTGTGTTGTCTTAGAAGTATTGGAGATAGTGCAACTTCAGATATACAAATAGTTTCATTAGAAGAGGTGTCAAATACAATACTCTTCGGGAAGGTGTGCCACATTATAATCCGCAGCATTTGAAAATCACATATTATGGAGAAATTTTGTTTTCCCAGAGTAGATACAGATGGTGCTAATCATGCAACTGCTGTGCGGGTAGGCAATAGAAGTCGTCAGACATTTCAGGGCAGTTGAAATAGCAAAACGCTTGGAAAATTGGTCTCGTGTCAACGTACAAGCAGTGATTCGAGTTTAGAATGCAAATAATGTGCCAGAGTAAGGAAAACTGCAAGGCATGTTGAGTGAAGATGACATCCTTCTGCATGATAATGCCAGACCCCATACTGCTCTATCAAAGCTGGAATTGTTGCTATGGTTCAGGCTGGAAATCTGGAGTAAACTGCCACGCAGCCCAGATTTGGCACTCATTTGGCAATCTCCATTTTTTGTTTTCGAGGTTAAAGGAACACTTATTGGGTACACAGTTCTCTTCTGACAGTGCTGTGGAAACATCTGCCAAAACCTGGCTTAACGGACGGATACTTTTTACTAAGACGTCATCAATGTATTTTACAGGTTCAATTCATGTATTTACATATAAGTGGACGGGATTTTTGCAATTTTTGGTACAATTTACATTGAAAATATACGTCCCCCCCCCCTCAGAAAAATTCAAAATGACAGGCCTGTGCCCATAGTTATTTTCTGTGTAAAAGTAGATAAGTTTCAATTCGTGTCCCACATTTAATTCCCCATATGACCTTTTTTCGGGGGGGGGGTAATCCAGGGGTGCACAAGGGGCTGAAGTTGAAATAAAATCCCGCCGAAACCTTGCTTTTACACCATATTGTTAATTTTAGACTCATAATATGAATACAAATAGAAACTCAATATCACTGGAAATAACTGGGAAGAAATGCTGGTTGCTCCAGTTATAGGTATATTAAATAACATAGTATTAAATAACATAATACACATAGTATCATTAAATAAACTAAATCGATAAGCATAAAAACCACATTATAACTTTCAGTTTTAAAAATTGCGTATTGCATGTTTGTATAAATATTTAGTACATGCTCTTAGAGTGTCGCATAAACGTTCAGTGAAGCTTGGTGTTACTGTATGATTGAACACCAGGTTAGCAAAAAATGATTTACCAAATTCAATGTTAACTTTTAGTTCACAAAACGATTTTTAATTCTCCGTATGAACACTAAGATCTTCTGTTTTCTAATTTGTAGTGCACTGAATCCTTTTCTATTTTTGAAGTTTTCTTCATTCTGCAAAATTGAATTACCCATACGCTATAAAAAAATAGATGTTTTAACAGTATGATACAGCTAATTATATAGTAACAAATTGTAAAATTGCTAATTTTATAGTAATAAACTATAAAATTGCTGCTTCACAGTAATAAACTGTAAATTTGCTCATTTTATAGTAATTAAACTGTAAAACTGTTAATTTTACAGTTTATTACCGTGCATTTTACAGTTTTAAACTGAAACCTCTGCCGCCAGTATGATACTGTTGTTTTTACAGTATGAGACAGCTAACTTTGCATTAATAAACTGTAAAACTGCTGCTTTACAGTAATTAACTGTAAAATTCCTAGTTTTACCGTTTATTACTGTGCATTTTATAGTTTTAAACTTAAACCTCTGCCAGTATTATACTGTAAAAACAACTGTTTCTTTTTTGCACTGTAGCGAAGAATAACTCAACCAACGTAGACTGCAGTTTTTTGCTAAGTAAGCAATGAACTTCATCCACTTCTTTTTGACACGAGAAAAAGTCAAGAGCAGAAGAAAACACTTGATACTGACAATATCATAATTGATTTTGGATAAAGTCATACACTCTAATACAAGTTGACAAAATGATTGAGGAAGATAAGTGAAGACAAGTATTTCATTCACTAAGAATTTGAGCTAGAAGTGCGCTTTCTTCGTGATTTCCGTGTTCAGCTGCCAGAACGCCTTCGAAAAAGACTAAATTTGTTTTCAAAAATGAGAAAAAAACATAAGATCAATACTAATGATGCATATACTTTTAGAAATAAAATTTGAATTGAATATTATTTGATTAAAAATGTGGAGGGTTTTTTTCGTATACTTATTTGTAACATGTATCACGTATTAAGAGGCAGCTTTTATAAAAACCGGGTAGAAATGGGGTGTCCGGATATACACCATTTTTGATTTTGCTAAAAAGTTTTATGGTGGGTTCTTCTAAAGATTTCAGAACACACATATTTTTTCTCTTTTCCAAAAAATTTTTTGGGGCCTCTAAAAATTCGTGAAGTTTAGACCGACTTTGAGTTTTTTTTAGAATCGAGCATCTTCGATTATCTGAGCGCGTTGAGCATCAATTTAAGTATTTTTGCGATTACATCGTCACATTTAGGGTCCAAATGATTTTTTTTTTTTTGTAATTTTCATTTGGGGTTACTGTGCCATGTACTAAACAACACTTAAAAATGTAATTTCCTATTTTAAAAAAATAAAGAAATGAAAGGAAAGAAAACAGGAGAAAAAAAATAAAAGAAGTCTTTCTTTACGTCGCACAGACTAATTCCGAATTTTTATCATCAAAAGTTTGCCAAATTTCTTAAGTATCTGGCTACAAAATCAGATTATACTTAAAAAATAGAGTTTTTACCGGTACAATTCAATATTTAATCATGTTTTTCAATCTCATCAGACATAAGAACATGATTTTATGAATACAATAATATTGTCATGTGTACCTTTTTTCTCACAAAGGTAATTATTTTAGGTAAATAATCAGGAAACAAATCATAAGTTACTTTTAATGTCCGTAAAGTATAACAAGGCAAAAAAAAGTTTTAGCAGATTTATAAAAACGTGTTTATTCAAATTACGTAGCGTTAAATTTAATTTTACCTGTTTAATAAGAGTATACGTATCTTTGTTATACCTGCTACATACATTTACGCGTTTATTTCATCTTTCTCAAATTGTACATGAAACAAAACTTTTTTTTCAATTTACTCTTCACTGAAAATGAATTAGCATCTTGACTTCCAAATTAATTACAATTAACGGATTTACACATTTGCGTGACTTTCTTGCGTGAATGTTATGCAAAACAAATCTTTCTTTTCCTAACGCTGTTTCATTTGCTTTATTTTTCCCGTGTGCAAATTGTTTGTATATATCTAATAGAAAGAGTCCTTCGCTTGCATTACCCAGCTTTTTTCTTTTATTAATAAATTCAACTCTTTCTAAACGGTTGATACATTTTACTCAGAAAGAAATCAAATACAAAAAAAAATGCGTGACTTTGGTAGAGGAGTGGAAAGAAATCACGTGACAAATAAAACCGTTTAAGGAGAAATAGTTTGACTTGAATAAAACTCTGTAAAAAGAATCGCAGAAAACTGCGGTAAAAGCTCCTTTTTTTTCCTAATCTCGGTATACTGCTATTTTTGTACGTAAGTGTTTTATTTTTTGAACGTTTTCGTATTTTGAGCTTTAATTCTTGACATTAAATTGCATTTCTTGAAAGAAGTTCCCACTCTTTATTCATATTTTCATGCAGAGCTGGTCGTTTTTCTTTCATTGCTTTTTCGTGTTTGTAGATTTCAAGGATTATGTTTTTGTGCATTCTAAGAAAAAAAAAAGGTTTTTTGAATAACTTAAATAGGAACTAAGCTCAAGAATTTTTCTAGAATAAATGCTATTCCTTTGTATTTTGCCAACTAAACTATTTTCTCAATGAATAGGTATTTTATTTTCTTTCTATTACACAAAGTTTAAAACTCCTTAATGTATTTTTCTGCTGAAGTTTATTTCTAGTCTGAGACAGTTATTAAGGCTTGTTAGCTAATTAAGAATGAAAAAGTCTCATATTATCATATTAAAGAAAAAAGCTCCTTGCAACTCCGAAACACGTGTTGAGAGTTTAATGCAATTTCGGGCCTATTACGCTTTTCATTGTTTTTTACTTTTTGTTCAAAGGCATTTATTTTATTCCAAAATGTTTACACCTTCAGATGCATTTTTTTAGATAAAATTTCGAGCATAATTTAGAAGTAGTTACTACATTCAAAGTTCATTAATCTGACTCGGTCTCTTGATGAACAAGACTTCTTTTCTTGCCTTTCCCTAGCAACAAACTTCAATTCATTTAACTTGCTTTATCTACGTTTTGTATAACAACACAGAAACTATTAAATTAGATTATCATTTTTATTCATAAATTTCTGGAACGAAGATGAAAACTTTCGTTTTCAAAATTTCAGAAAAATGGGATTGCTTGTTTTTTTCTAATATTCTTGATTCTATGAAGATAATATTGAACATTAATTATGAGCAGTATCGCTATGCATTTTACGAGTTTTGTAATTTGAGAATTGAAAAGTAATAAAAATCTTTACCTATACTATTGTTGTTTTGAAATGGAAAAAAAGTATATGTTCTTTCCTGCCCCATT
The DNA here is from genome assembly GCA_038373865.1 of Uloborus plumipes. Classification (NCBI taxonomy): domain Eukaryota; kingdom Metazoa; phylum Arthropoda; class Arachnida; order Araneae; family Uloboridae; genus Uloborus; species Uloborus plumipes. The sequence goes on from JAXGGA010000002.1 coordinate 596,189, forward strand.
ACAAAGTATCAAAAACAACTATTGGGCAATGGGGTGGAATAACTTAAAAATATTTTCGAAGCGTAACGTTGGTGTTAAAGAAAATCATCAAAAGCAATGACGCGTATCACTAAAGTCTAACTACTTAATATTGTTAATTAATTCATGATGGTTACCAGGTCACGCATTTGTTCCATGTCCACTAGTGCACTAGTGGTTAGGGCCGCTGTTTCTCACCAAGACGACATTGGTTCGATCCCGTCTTGGGAATGAACTTACCACCTGTCTTGTGCTATGTGGCAGTCCTAAGACCTCCGTTTAAAAAGTTAGATATTGGTGGAGATAATGTGATACGCGTGCTCAATTCCCGGCGTGGAAAGAATTTGAGCCTCTTCTCACATGCCATGTAATAATGCGTGGTACTCCTAACAATTTTGTCGATAAAAGGAAGAAGAGAGAAAAGTGGAGAGAAAGGTTATGCACCTAAACCACTACTTTAGAAATGATTCAATGACAGTCAGAAGTCAATAAAATACTTTTTCTGCTTCTCATGACTAGTAAAAAAATTCATATAGCGTCCGATTTCTGAAGCATATAAATTTATGAATAATATGATGGGTATTTGTTAACTTTATGTTACAGCTTTTGCTGTTTTACCTTAATTGTGTGGTAAAAATTCTTATTCTCAACACAAGTTTCTTTCTTTCTTACATATTTTTTACTTAATTTAGACGAAAGAAAGTAACAAAGAGATTATACAAGAGTTATCTTCTGGGAGTACCTCAGTATAATTTAAGAGTGCCATTTATCTCTCCCCATTTATATCTTTTTGCGTTTCACTCAGCTCTGCGTTGAAGGGAGAAGATTTTTTATTTCAACTTTTTTCCTGTGTTTCTAAGAGCTTTTTAGAAAATTTCACCTTTTTTCTACTGTTTTGTAGAAGTACACTTATAAATATTTAAGCGTAAAGTAACTTGATTTAAAACTAAGCGTATATATAAGAGCTAAGATTATCGATTTATTAAAACATTTTTTTTTTCAAATTTTGTGTTGTAGAAAGTATATTATATTTTTGTGTGGGAAAAACTTTTAAATTCTAGTTTGATTTTAATAGTTTTGGCTCCTTCAGTTAGAATGCACACAGGGGGTGGTGGGGGGGCGGGGGGGGGGGGGGGGGAGGGGGGGAGGGGGTGGGGGGGGGGGGGGGGGGGTGGGGGGGGGGGGTGGGGGGGGGGTGGGGGGGGGGGGGGGGGGGGGGGGGGGGGGGGGGTGGGGGGGTGGGGGTGGGGTGGGGGGGGGGGGGGGGGGGGGGGGGTGGGGGGGGGGGGTGGGGGGGGGAGGGGGGGGGGGGGGGTGGGGGGGGGGGGGGGGGGGGGGGGGCGGAGGGGGGGGGGGGGGGGGGAGGGGGGGGGGGTGGGGGGGGTGGGGGGGGGGGGGGGGTGGGGAGGGGCGGGGGGGGTGGGGGGGGGGGGTGGGGGGAGGGGTGGGGGGGGGGGGGGGGAGCGGCAGGGGTTTCTTTTTTGTTTTTTTTTTTTTTTTTTTTTTTTTTGTTTTTTTTTTTTTTTTATTTTTTTTTTATTTTTTTTTTTTTTTTATTTTTTTTTTTGTTTTTTTTTTTTTTTTTTTTTGGTTATTTTTAATTATTTATTTATTTTTTTATTTATTTTATTATTTATTTATTTATTTATTTATTTATTTATTTTTTTTTTGCCTTAAAAAAAGGTTTAAACGATATAATAATAGTTCGCCATTTAAAATTTTCTACACAGTTTTTATCATGTTATCAAAAATTAATAGCACTTTTATTTATATACAGTAAAAGAGACCTTTCACGTTATAGCCGCTCAGTTTGCTATGAAGTATGATTGTTAGTATTGTGCTATGGTAAAAAATTAAGACTAACTTTTTAGTGGAAACAACATATTAAAATTGGTTTTACGTTCCTCTAGTTTTACTTTGCTTTATTTTTACTTGCACCGCATTTAGACGTAAAGAAGGAAAAAGATCCTCCAGACCAACTCAGAGTTATACAAAGCACCAAAGCAATCACTTCATCTCTCCGTTTCTCAAATGAACTGCTACTGAGTACTGTGCATGAAACCCGAAATTTTCTGGCCCCTAATAGAGCCCTTTGCTGTCATTCATGTGTGTGGTTTATAGAATGAACCCACCACTTTTCCCGCTTATATGGCAATACTAAGGCTTCATGCTAAAAGTTAGTTAAATTATGGCAAACTGCTACCAGTCAGGCAGTTATGGGTCTTCTAGATGATTGAAATCTGTAAAATATTAGTTCCATTATGGTAACGCTAAAGGTTCAATTATAGGCTTCATAAACTATGACGAAGTACTTCAGAAGTTATTAAAATATTTCTTCTTTCCAAAGAATAGCTAAAATTTCGAGGTGCATTAAAGTTTCCAATCTTCTAAAAGAAATATCTTTTCATTTGTCTTTCGAAGTCTGACTTCAGTGGTTTGTAAAAATTTTGGAACATTGATCAAAATTAAGATTATGAATTTCTTAGAAAATAATGGGCTGTTGACTAGTTTGCAGTATGGTTTCAGAAAAGGTAAATCGTGTGCTACTTATTTATTACATTTCTACGACAAGGTTACCATGGCTTTAGATAGCAAAAAGTGTGCAGATGTTGTTTACATAGATTTTCAAAAAGCTTTCGATAAGGTGCCTCTTGTAGCACTACTCAGTAAATTAGCTGATATAGGAATACGAGGTAAAATTCTAGTTTGGGTTAGAAATTGGCTGAGAGGAAGGAAACAAAGAGTGGTTGTTAGGGGTAACTATTCTAAATGGAGTGAGGTTTTAAGTGGGGTTCCCCAAGGATCAGTTTTAGGTCCCCTTTTGTTTATTATTTTTATGAATGATATTCATGAAAATGTTTCTGGAAACATGAATTGTTTTGCTGATGATGTAAAAATTATGGGGGTTATAGAAAATGACGAACAAGTAAATTAGCTGCAACAGGATTTGGATTAAATTACTAGATGAGCAGACAAGTGGGGTATGGCAGTTAATGTTGGTAAATGTCAAGTGCTGCATTTAGGTCATGCAAATAAGTATACAAGCTATTATTTACAGGGTTCAGTCATTAGTAAGGCAGATAATGTTACGGATCTAGGTGTCTTAATAAATCAGGAGTTCAAGTTTAGCCAACAGTGCAGCATAGCTAGAAACAAAGCCGATAGGATGCTTGGGTTTATTAATAGATCTATTTCAAACAAATCTAAAAAGGTTCTTCTGCCTCTATATAGAAATTTGGTAAGACCTCATTTGGAGTATACTGTTCAGTTTTGATCTCCTTATCTGAAGAAAGATATTAATTTATTGGAAAGGGTACAAAGAAGGGCTACAAGTTTAGTAAACTGATTTTCTAATTTAGACTATGATTCCAAGACTTATAATGTTTAATATGTATAGTCTTGAGAAAAGGAGAACCAGAGGGGACAGGATTCAGTTATTTAAATTTATTAAAATGAATGATGTTGCAGAGAAAGCAGGACAAAGGGTCATTGTTTTAAGCTGCTCAAATCTCAGGCTAATCTGGAAATTCGAAAAAATTTCTATTTTAGCAGGGTAGTGGTAACTTGGTACAGTTTACCGGAAGAGGCGGTAAGGAGCAATGGAGTAGATATCTTTAAGAGGGCCATTGATCTTCATTGGGGTCTTTAATTTGACTAGGACCAGCCCAGTTGGGCACAGAGCCCGCTGCTGGTCTTTGCATTTGTATTTGTATTTTCATAAAATTTCAACTGCGCGTGATATTTTTTACCAGATTAAAGTGCCATTACTCAAAATAGCTATAAGTAAATGCTATCGCCGTAAAATTTAGCTGTAGGTTGAACCTTTCATTTATTGCATTATTTGCTTTTTACTAATTGCTTTTAGACTTTTGTATGAAATTTACACATAAAACTAACATAAATAATATAGATCAATAGATTAAAATTTATCAGAAACTTTAAACAGAAAAAAATATTGCTATAGAAACTTTGTGAAACGTATATCTTTATTCGTCTTATTAAACCATAAGAACGATGGTATAATGTATTATTGTACTGGCTTTTACGCAAAGAGAAGTTAATAAATGACAACAGAAAATATATTCTATTAGTAGCATAAAACGCCGTATAACTATTTTCCATACTCCATACCCAGTTCATATTAAAACTGTCGACATAGATCTTGTACTGAGTAAATCAAAGATGTGTCCCTAATTTACAATGTTTAAAATGCGTGCACTCATTGCAGTTTGAAATTGCACACCTTTGTCTTGTGCCTCTTCGTATTTCTCATCCAGGGGAAAATTTAAGCATATTAAAAGCTATACGTTGCTAGTCATCAGTAAGAACGTAAAGTGAAAGTTTAAATGAAAGAAGTTAAACGTGAAAGAGTATGCATTATTGGGTAGACCAGTGAATGAACAACTCCTAAGTTTTTGAAAAAGTTAGTTTTTGCAACATTTCTCTTAGTTGCACAGGTAGTAGAAGTAATTTCCTTCTACACATTTCCAAAGAGAAAACAACTAGCAAATGCTGTGTTTGTCTACTACGCTGTTACAAATTCAGAAAACTTGTATGGTAAATATTACTGTAAAATGTAGCGTTTACAGTAAAGAAATTTTTTGCAGTAAATTGTACGGAGAAAAAAATAGCGAATGCAGCGCCAATTGATACACAACTTGACTAACCGTGCGCTGCATGCAGATAAGTCTCTGATTTCATTCCATGAGGTGTCTCATTTGGTATGGGGCAAAGCGGTGTCTGGAGATAGGGTCCGGGTTCGATTCCCGCTTCCTCGCATCTTGTGCTTTTTAACTTTCGATTTTCTTTTTTTTTTACCGTAAAATTAACCAGTAAAAAAATGTTACGGTAAAAGTTACTGGAAACATAGATGGCAGTAACTTTTACCGTAAAATTCCAGGAAAAATTTTAGCAGTGTGGTGGGGGTATTCATTCACTCGGTCGATGCACTTTTCTTCATTGCAGTCCCCTGTGAAACCTAATGCAGAACCAAAAAAGTTCTGTTATTTTTTTTTAAACAGCTACACATAGAATCTAAAGCGTGTTTACTGACATGTGGAAACTGCTATAATTTTTAACGATGCTATGATTTTTTGAAAATGAAATTTTTGTCTAAGTGCTCATTCGCTGGTGGGTGTACCCTACTTACCATACATTTAAAGCAGTTGGCAAAACGGGGACTCATTGCTGTATTTGTTGCCTGGAAAAAAGTAACCTCTTAAGCCAAAAATGTTCATTCTTCGTTAAAAAATAACACATCTTTATCACTTTTACATTACTTTAAAACAATCCAAAACTATCATAGGATCGCAATCCTTGGCTCCTTAATTCGTATTCAAAGCATGACGTTGGAACCTACGTTCGATGTCAAGAATCTCCGGAAATCCTCCGGACAAATCCCGACCCTTTCCCTACAGTTTCCTAAGCAACAGGCCAAGGGATGCCCGTTAATGAAAACAGTCGGCACTACGGACGAGCAGCAGGGACACAATTCATGTTATTGACCGCAAAAATCGACCAATGCTATCGATTGGAAGGTACTCTGCTTTTCAGTTTTAGCCTCTTTGTTACCAGATCGGACGAAGGAAGACTTCAAAGTACTTTTGGCCGTGAGGAGTTGCATTTTCCAAGTACCTTATTTAGCATATTGAGGCTTCAATGAGCTCTTGCAGTTATGCGGCTCAGCATTTTTGATGTCTTCTCGACGCTGTTATACTCTGCACGAAGAGTGCTTGGTTATTGTAACATGTGCTGTGATGAGCATTACATATATATTCGATGTGAAGTTTTTTCCTGTAAAAGCCCAAAGGAGAAAGACATTTCATCGTATTTCTGAAAACATAGGTGACGAAATAGTTTCTAACGTAGGATATGTGATGAACATATTTCCTCATTTTATGTAGGCTGCCGTGTCAAAATAGCGCTGTTTATGTTTTTGTCAGATTGACCGTCGTATAACAAAATATAGTAAAGGTTTTGTTACCTTGTGAATATAATAGTGGATGTCCTTTTGAAAAAAACCCAGGTAGCACAAAAAATGTTTAAACGTTTTATAAACGTTTTTAAGCGGTGGTCACAACGTTAATAACCATTTTACAACGTTTATAAAACGAAGTGTGCTACTCGTACTTGGGAAGTGACTCAGATAATACAATTACAGCACGTTTATTTGCACTGAAATGCATTTGATAGGAAAACAAAAGTGATCGTCGTGATCGGTTATTATGCGCTTACCCCACCTCTTCATAGAAAGTGCTCAATTGAATCCCCCCTCCAGTACTAAGGTAATCAAGTACACTTATTTTAAAAGTACTAAACATGACATGATAAAAATTGAGTAAAATAATGGAATGTATTATCGCAGATAGAGACCATCCAGTATACAACTATACCCGCATCGGTCAATATGTACCCTTCATTATTAAGAACCCAAATATTACATTGTAGAAAAGAACAGTACTTTATTAAATCGTCCCCTAAAGATCCGCATTTTGATTCCTTCTTTTCTTTCCTATTCTATTTTTTCAACTACGTCTACAGAGTTGGTGATCGCAGCAATTCAGCGAAAAATTATCTTTAAAATGATGCCTAACTTATGAAGTTTGTGGAAGTATTAATAAAGCTATGGCATACCGCCCCCCCCCCCAAAAAAAAGCAAAAATCTTGAGAGGTAGTAAAAATAAAAATGATATTTAGCATTCTAAAATATTTTTTTTCCTTCCTGATTTTAATGCGACAACCGTAATAATGATCTTAGGTTTTGTATTCTTGGAAAAAATTGCGCCATAATCCAGTTAAAGAAAAATACATAATGCCATGACAAATAAGGCAAAAAGGGGATCGTATCAACGAGTTGATTTTATTAAGCGTATTCAAGTTAGGTTTATATGAAATCTATGTCAGTTCCTTGTAAGAAGGACGGCAATCTGATATTTCAGATGTATCAAATATTTTATCTACTATCTCAAACACAAATGCAGATGTTTGATTAAACCTTAATACAACCCTAACATTAATGTTCCACATAAGAGAACTAAAAGATAGCTAGGAATGTTATACAAATTGAGATTTAAGAATAAATCCAGCGACAAATCATCGGCGACACTTGAGCTTCCCTACTTTATCAACCCTCTCTAGGGGAAACAGACACGGCTATTAGTGCGCCATGAATGTTTTATGACACGTAACAACGGGAAATGAAGTATGACGTTAAGAAGCATGTATAATTGACTAACCACCAGAGCCAGACAGATCATTAATTAGTGCAAAGTTCGTGTCAAATGCTGAAAAGATTTGAAATATTTTTATTATGTTCATCATCTCTTATTAGCTGGAAGTGCTTTGGATTTTAAATTCATGCTCGATTTTGGAAGTTTTACCAACTTTTTTTTCTTTTTTTTTTTTTTGGAGAGGGGGGGGGAGGTTAATATTTACTCCAAAACTAAAGGGATTCTAAAACATTTTATAATACAGAGGTTGTTTATGTTTCTAAAACATATCTGCTCCACTAATGTAACCAAACATTGCTATACAAAATTTAAGTTTATTCTGGCATGCACCCATTTGAAAGAACAACATTGTTTGTAACTCCAAAATTTGTGGTACGTTGGATGGCAAATTTGTCCCTTTTCAAATATTAAAATCAACGTAAAAGTTAATATTTCCTATTGACTGTGTTTTTGTAATTACAACAAAAGAAAAGCAAACAAATAATAATTTTTGAAGTTTTTCCACCAAATTGTTGGACTAATTAAACGGGGAAAATGTTTTATTTACTAAAATTAATGTTACAAAAAGTGTCATTAATTTTGTGTATCGCAGCTATTACCCTCAGACGTAAGCATAATAATGATCTGTAGAGTAAGCGAAACTAAATTTTCAAAATCTAAAATAAAACACATATTTGTTAACTTTTAATGAAACGTATAAAGCGCTTAAATAAATTTTTAACATTCTACAGTTAAAAAAAAGAAAGATAATAAAACATTACAGCCCTCATTTCGATACATAAAAGCTAAAAATCAGAAATAACAATCAAGAGAGAAACGCAACAAAATTGTCTGCAGCCATACTACAGAAAAGAAACACTTGTAAGAGATTTTGGACGCTAGCCAATGCAAAATCAACTCAAAAGTCTAACGTAGCATTTGCACAAGCTTTGCGGTTTTTCGAAATTTCATAAAATATTTTAGAATGTTTCAGGCACGTAAGAGCTTTTAAACGAATAAATTTAAGTGCATGAAATGACTTAAAATACTTTATAACGTTTAGTGTATTAAAAAGTATCAATTAGAGCACATATTTTACCACATATTGCGTTACTCTTGTTGTGTGTGTGTTTGTGTATATATATATATATATATATATATATATATATATATATATATATATAATATATAATATATATATATATATACATGCGCGCGGCTGAGACAAATTAATATGATGCTCAAGTTATTAAGTATTATACCTTGGAGTCACCCTGTATCGTAGAATGCGGATGTTTTTTTTTTTTTCTTTTCTTTAATTTTTTATTTAAAATATGCAGCACTTGAATTAATTATTTTTATACAATTACGATTGAGAAATTGAAGAATAACTAGTAAAATAATATATATATATATATATATATATATATATATATATATATATATATATATATATATATATATATATATTTATATATATATATATATAATTTTTTTAGGGGGGGCTTCAGCAAAATATTTTTACAAAAAATAGTACCTAAACAGGCAACAGTATTTGAAAAATTATGTACAACGTACTGTTCAATATAATTCAACTTTTAACAGATAGCTTATAAATTACAACCAAGTATAAACTTCGTCTGATTAGCGTTTAATGGGAAGAGACGTCTCACTATCATAGTTTCAAAAATTAGTATTAATTAATTAAAACTTCTGTTTATTGCTATAAACAAGTAATAATTTAAAAAAAATTTCATTTACAAAAGAGCAATTCCATACCAAATCACCGAATGGGGTCGCACGACCGACTCGGATTTTTTTTTTAATTTGGTACACAGATTGATGGTATAGAGGTATGAAAAATCCCAAAAGGAAAGTTACCTGCTCCACTTATTTTCTGAGATACATGCCCTCAAAGTTTGTCCGCCACGTCAAAATACTAAAAAAGTGATGTTATTTAATCATTTTTTATAAAAAATCGTACTCATGCAAAATAAAAGTGTTAGATATCTATGGAAACTAGTTACTCCAGGCATTCTGAAAAAAAATACTAGAACGTTCATAATGAAAATTGCCAAGGTACAGGGCTCTTTGAAGTTGTCACCACAAAAACTTGATTTTGCAGATTTTGCTAAAATTCAGGCATTTATTACAAAAAAAGGCAAACAAAACCAAAGGTTTTCTCACTTTCTGGTAGTGTACAGGTCCTCCCTGTAAATTGCTACGCAATAAATTTTTTGGGTTTCTCACTCCTTCTTGGAAATATTTTAGCTTAAAGATAAGCCGTAAGGCAAAAAATGCGTTTTTGGCCATCTTGGCAGCCATTTTTCTCATAAAGGGGGAGCAGTAGAAACTTTAATTTTTTTTTTAAACAAGCCACTGATATGTTAGCTATTCACAGGAAAAGAGTTTACTTTTGGTTATTTCTCCCATTAAGAGATATCCTGCTGACAGTATATGCATGTTTTTCGCGACGACCATATGCTTTTGTTCCCCCTCTCATGGACTTAAAATTAATTAAACCAAAAAATAATGATATATTTATTATTAGCTGTATTATCTACCCAATATGTCATGAAATTTAATTTATTAAATCATTGAACAATAAATTAGATAATTGATGAAAACAAGAAAAAGTATTTCTCTGATGCCTGAGCATTATGCATTCATAATTATAAAGCACTAAATACTTTCTTGAGAAATTAATTAACATAAATGAGCTCTAAATAGTTATATTATAAGCAATACCCAATCTTGTGATTGGGATACTCCTGTTTTTAATTGAAGAATTTCTTGAATATCACATGAATATCAGGAAAATAAATGAGGTCTTTTCGTTTGATGTAGGATATTTTATGACAAATTTCATTTGATGGGCTACTAACTGAGCATGGTGATAAAGAGCTATTAATTTCAGCATCGAATTCCATTTTACCTTATTAACAGTTAAATATTTACAAAATAATTAAATAAATAATTTAATATAAAGCCATGCTTGAAGAATTAAAATTAGTGCAACTAATTTATTCCCATACTGATCTTTACAAAACTGACATGTGTTGAGCACTGATAAGAACTGACAAGAATAAGTTTACTCACTAAAATACTAGTTCACAGATACTATAAAGCGTACATTCTATTTTCTACAAAATAATACTGCAACAAAGAACAAGGGTATAAAGGGGTAGGTACTAAAGAATTTCTTGAAAAATCAATTAAAATAAAGGAGCTTCGAATATTTATCTCATAGGCAATACCCAATCTTGTGATTGGATGTTCCTGATTGATGGCTATAAACAGGAGGATACCCTTGTTCTTTGTTGCAGTATTATTTTGTGGAAAATAGAATGTATGCTTTATAGTATCTGTGAACTAATATTTTAGTGAGTAAACTTTTTCTTGTCAGTTCTTATCAGTGCTCAACGCATGTCAATTTTGTAAAGATCAGTATGGGAATAAATTAGTTGCACTAATTTTAATTCTTCAAGCATGGCTTTATATTAAATTATTTATTTAATTATTTTGTAAATATTTAACTGTTAATAAGGTAAAATGGAATTCGATGCTGAAATTAATAGCTCTTTATCACCATGCTCAGTTAGTAGCCCATCAAATGAAATTTGTCATAAAATATCCTACATCAAACGAAAAGACCTCATTTATTTTCCTGATATTCATGTGATATTCAAGAAATTCTTCAATTAAAAACAGGAGTATCCCAATCACAAGATTGGGTATTGCTTATAATATAAATATTTAGAGCTCATTTATGTTAATTAATTTCTCAAGAAAGTATTTAGTGCTTTATAATTATGAATGCATAATGCTCAGGCATCAGAGAAATACTTTTTCTTTTTTTCATCAATTATCTAATTTATTGTTCAATGATTTAATAAATTAAATTTCATGACATATTGGGTAGATAATACAGCTAATAATAAATATATCATTATTTTTTGGTTTAATTAATTTTAAGTCCATGAGAGGGGGAACAAAAGCATATGGTCGTCGCGAAAAACATGCATATACTGTCAGCAGGATATCTCTTAATGGGAGAAATAACCAAAAGTAAACTCTTTTCCTGTGAATAGCTAACATATCAGTGGCTTGTTTAAAAAAAATTAAAGTTTCTACTGCTCCCCCTTTATGAGAAAAATGGCTGCCAAGATGGCCAAAAACTAGGGCTGCGACATCGATGTCGATGTTTTGGAAACATCGATGTTTTTGCTAAAACCTCGATGTTTTTACCATCGATGTTACAGGGTCGATGTTTTCCCAACATCGATGTTTTGGGTTCGATGTTTTTTTCGATGTCGATGTTTTATAATCCAGCAAAAAAAGCTTGATAAAAATATGCGATATGCAGACGTATTAAGAAGTTTTCATCCTTAATCAGAAGTTTCAGTATTAATCTCATTAGAAAACATTTTCTATGATTATTATCGATGTTTTGCTCTCGATGTTTCTAAAACATTTCTAATTTGCTTTCGCCATTTTTTTTAATTTTATTTATTTCATTATTATTCTTTATGTGAATGTTTTATATTTCAGCAAAAAAAAAAAAAAAATCATCAAGATATGCGGCCAAAAGTTATATCGTTAATCAGCCGTTACACTATCAATCTCGTTAGAAGACGTTTTTGATAGTTACCATCGATGTTTTAAGGTCGATGTCTTTTAATGATCACTGTTTCGCGTTCGATGTTTTTTTTTTCTTTCGATGTCTGTTTTACACTTCAGCAAAAAGCAATAAAAATATGCAATAAAAAAGATTCATCTTTAACAGTTGCAATATCTATCGTATTGAAATAGTTTTTTTTTTAAATTACTACCGATGATTTACGGTCAACGATTTTTAAACATCGTTGTTTTTGTTTTGCTTTAGAAATTTTTTTCGATAACGGTGTTTTACATTTCAACAAAAAAGTTTCATAAAAATATGCGATAAATAAAAGTTATACAGTTAATCAACAGTTGCAGTATCTATCTCACTAAAAAAGTTTTCTATAATTGACATCGATATCATACGGTTGATGTTTTTCAGGAGAGAAAAGATAAATCTAATTGAGTGATATAAAGAGGCGCAATGTATTGGGGAGTTACTGTATTACTGTACATTTAAATGTGTAAGTAATTTTTATAAAAAAAGATCGATGTTTTGAAACATCGATGTTTGAAAACATCGATGTTTTTTGGTCGATGTATCAATACCATCGATGTCTTAATTTCGAAACATCGATGTCTTGAAACATCGATGTTTTGCCTTCGATGTCGCACCCCTACCAAAAACGCATTTTTTGCCTTACGGCTTATCTTTAAGCTAAAATATTTCCAAGAAGGAGTGAGAAACCCAAAAAATTTATTGCGTAGCAATTTACAGGGAGGACCTGTACACTACCAGAAAGTGAGAAAACCTTTGGTTTTGTTTGCCTTTTTTTGTAATAAATGCCTGAATTTTAGCAAAATCTGCAAAATCAAGTTTTTGTGATGACAACTTCAAAGAGTCCTGTACCTTGGCAATTTTCATTATGAACGTTCTAGTATTTTTTTTTTTCAGAATGCATGGAGTAACTAGTTTCCATAGATATCTAACACTTTTATTTGGCATGAGTACGATTTTTTATAAAAAATGATTAAATAACATCACTTTTTTAGTATTTTGACGTGGCGGACAAACTTTGAGGGCATGTATCTCAGAAAATAAGTGGAGCAGGTAACTTTCCTTGTGGGCTTTTTCATACCTCTATACCATCAATCTGTGTACCAAATTAAAAAAAAATCCGAGTCGGTCGTGCGACCCCATTCGGTGATTTGGTATGGAATCGCTCAAAAAGAAGAATTGAGAAAAACTAACTGCAAATGATCCAATTTTGCATCATATCCCCCTCCCCCCGTCCAAAAAAAAAACCTGTTTTTGTGTCTAATTTATAAAGTTGATTCATATACTTAGTTCATGGAGTATATCGTCGGCACCATGCCAAAATTACGAATGTGAAAATTGGCATTTTTTCAGGAGAGCCAAAACACTGAATATATTTTTTTCTCAGGGGACGTGTTTGGTTATTTTCAATTGTTTAATTTTTATAGATATCTTTAAGTGCAAAACTATAGTTCGAAGGTATCATTATATTTTTAATTATTTGTAAAATTCGAACTTGAAAAACGAACGTAAAAACGCGATTTTTCACATTCGTTATTTTTGCATGGTGCCGACGATATAATCAGATAATATAAATATTACGACACATTTTGTACACTATAAATATACAGATGAAAAACCATTCTTCAAATTTATTTTCTTTAACTAACTTACTTTTAATCCAGTTAATTTCGTACTCCAAACAATATAAAATTATCGCATAAATCAAAGGAAGTGATATGTTAACCCATTAATTCCTATCGTCCCTTTTTAGGGACGGTCCAAAAAAGGGTCTGAATTTCCCCAAAATGAACATTTCAACCAATTAATAGGGATCAATTAGTACCTTGGTATTGTTTCAATTCGTTATTAACAGATTGCAGCACATAACCATTGTAAAGTGCGTTCTGTAGCAGTTTTAATATGATCTTTATCAAAAACTACATTCTTCACAATCTCAAGAAAAAAAGCTAAGTTTTCAAAGTTATTTCCAACTTCCCAGTTTATGTTAATTGCTGATTTTATTTCTTTGTATGAAATGTCTTTTTAAATATTATATCGTAGGCATAAAAAAATTTTAGTAAAAAAAATATGTATCCTCTGGGGTCTATCGTAACTTTTAAGGGACGATTTTTCTTTCCTTAATAAAAAAAGTATTTTTTACCTAATATTTTTTTAATTATTTTTCCTGTCCATTAAACACTGTTTGTAACCAGTATACAAAATATCTTTGGAAAAAACATTTTCAGGCATTAATGGGTTAAACCTTTGCTTTAAAGATTATACATTCAAAGCTGTTTTTATACGGTGGATAGGAACCACATAAGAAAGTATTACTTAAAAATAACTCAATACCATACCAAGTAACTCGAAATTGCTTCTTTATAAACGAAATCAAGACACGATGTCTGGCTGCAGCTTGGAATCTTGTCAAAGCTTTCAAAATCCGATTTGGAGTATAAACATGCAAACATTTTAAAATGTTTTATTTACAAATGCATTTATTTTACGCATTTAAAACTGCAGTCTGACAATTCGCGAATTTTCCTGCTGTAAACTGATTCAAAATGGTTTTCTCCATTGAATATATTTTCTCGCTCTCGTTTTTAATAATAACTTCTATTTTCAAATCTTGTTGCTTTACAACCTACAAGAGAAAATCTTAAATAAAATCTCTAAACAAAACCGAAATTTTAAAAACATTATCAAAGTTATAAATAAACTTTTGCTTAGAGTTTTCTAAACGATAGAAGCTAATTAGAGCTCTTTAATACTTGTTAGTATTGCAAAAGGAAGGAAACTTACGATATAAGCAAATTGCATGCATAATTAATATCACAAGAAAATTCAACTCGCATGACCAACGATACTTTAAGAGAAATTAAATTTTGAATATATAGAACCTTAGCTTCTTGTTAGTGATCGTTTAATTTTTTTATTTTTTATTGGCTTAATTTTTTTTAGCGCTTCCGTTAAACTTAAGTTTTCGCTTGACGCATTTAAACTTTAAAAAAGTTAGTTTTAGAATCAGTGGGGAATATGTCACCGCAATTACTTTTGCACTTTATTAGAAGTTTATTAGCAGCTTTTAATCAATGTAAAACGCTCTTTTAAAAATGGGGCAAGTAACAAGAAGAGAACAGTTCGCTACTGTTTGGCAATGCGACAGAAACTCTCAAAACATTTAAATTAATCCCCTCACACACACAATATACACAAATCAGTAAATATATATATATATATATATATATATATATATATATATATATATATATATATATAATGTGTGTGTGTGTGTGTGTGTGTGTGTGTGTGGTGAGAGTAGAAGAAGTATTTTTAATTTTGATTTTTTATCAATAATAATAATGTAATTAAATGACCCGTTTTCTATTGGAGAGAAGTAAAGGTAAATAATTTACAGTAAAAGTGTAAGTGTTCTAGTATGAACAAATAAAAAAAAATTAAATGTCATCATTCGTACATTAAGTTTACTTCTGTTCAAATAAATGCTTTGGTTTGCTAGTCTAAAATGAAAACCCACTCCTAAGATTTCTTTTTTTTTTAAGTTTGTTAAAATCGTTTAAAGAAGATCCTTATAATTGAAAAAAAATATCAAATTCCTTACTTTGGCATTATGCTTGTAGCATCGAAATCTGAAATTTGGATATTTAAAGCGTTTAAATACAAATCATAAAGTGGTTATTAAATTCAAAGTGTTTTTTGTAGCTTTCCTTGAGTGAGGTTCTAAGTAGAGAAACTATCTTGTAAAAAGTAAACAGCAACACCGTTGCATCAAGTTTACTACAACCATGAAACAGGATGTTTAACATTTCAAAACGTCATCTGATAGTTGAGGGGCAAGTGGATAAAGGTGATACGTGACATTTGAATCTCGCCGATTTACACAAGTCCAATTTAGTATGTTCAATTGTGTTAACTCAAAAACACAATTGAAAGGGCAAGTGAATAAAGGTGATATAAAGGTGAACTTTTTTAAATTTCTAGAAAAAGCTTTCAAAAAAATTTATAACCTTTTCACCTTCACCCATGGTAAAAAGTATGTTTCTCCAAAATTGTCACATATCACCTTTATCCACTTGCCCCTTCAATTGTATGCGATAAATTCATGATGACTTGTGTTTGCGATACTAAAGCAGAAATTAATTTCCGCAAAATGACAATAGCTCTAATCCGTTCGTATGGTGTTTATGAATTAACCTATTTTAAATGTTTTGATTCTAAAAAGACAGACATATTTTATGGCATAACATATCTCTTCCCGTCCTGAATGCGAATAATTCGGGCAGCGTTAATATGTGATTTCGTTCATCAAACGGATTTGAAACGTCAAAGTATCATTTGCAGCAAACTTGGACTGAGATAGTTTTGAAATGATTATCTGTTATAAATTCCGATTGCAAATATTTTCCTGTTTAATCCTAAACTAATATGGATCCTAAACTTTCAAATTAGATTTCAGTGCTTGAAATATCAATGACATGATTCTTAAACATGTGTTTAGAGAAATTACAATAGTTTTCTTTCATCATAGTTTGAAGTTTAGAAAGATGTAATTAAATCAACACATTGAAAATGAGAACGGATGCTAAACAGGATCTCTGACCTAACATATTTTTGTATTTACACAAGTATCAGTATGAGTTTATGTAATAGTGCCTGTTAGCCACAACAAAGAGAAGAAACGAAAAAAAAAACTTTTAATTTTTTTTTTTGTTATTTTTCCGTTCTTCAAATCTTTTGTTTCAATCTCAAAGAATTTCTTTAGAGTTTATTATGAAGAATATTTCTTTTTCTTTTAAAAGGCATACCGAACGGCTACAAAAATTTGACCTACGGACAAAAAGCGCAAAAAGTATGTTACTTATTATTTCTAGTATGTATTCCATTCCATTTTTTACAATTTGTGCCGCCGAGAAAGTAAATACAATGGACTCGCGGTTACAACGCAATTTGACTCATGCAAAATAAATATACGCCTATTTTTCCGCTTTACATGTGTCAGAGCTAATACAATTCTTTTTACTCAAAACCCAAGATTTTCGGGAAGTGAAGCGCTGAATTAAGGATCAGCTCCCTAATTAGCTACTGAGGTCGGCTGCTTTCTCTCCCAAAATACGAGGGTCTTTTTTTTTTTCATTCTTCAGTAGGCTGTAAAAAATGAACGGATTCAAATAAAAAAATATTTTACTATCAAAAGTAAGGTACAATGCTCTACAATTCTCTACATAATCACCTTGATGATTGAAGCATTTGTTATATCTGTGAACAAGCTATATAATAGCCTCCTCGTTAAATGTTGCCGCCAATGATTGGAAGTGAGTTGTGACGGTGTGTTTGGGTTCCCCGCCACTTTGGAAGGACGATGCCTTTCCAGACCCCGTGCAAGGGGAACGGACATGGCAATGTCCGTCTTCATAGCGCTCGTCTAACCCAGCGGTTCAGCCAGCAATTTCAATGTGACACCTTTGAACACCCACCATAAAGCTCCGACTAAGCACCAAGTGACTTTCATCTGTTCCTTGAACTGAAGCAGGGACTTGGAGACCCCTGCTTGGGGTTTGGAAAGGTATCGTGCTTCCAAAGTGGCGTGGAACCCAAAGACACCGTCACAACTCACGTCCAATTAATGGCGGCAACATTTAACGAGGAGGCTATTATATAGCTTGTTCACAGATATAACAAATGCTTCAATCATCAAGGTGATTATGTAGATAATTGTAGAGTATTAAACCTTACTTTTGATAATGAAATATTTTTTTTTATTTGAATCCGTTAATTTTTTATAGCCTATCGGAGGTTGAAAAAAAAAACAACCCTCGTACTATGGTATGCCAACTTGGTGGTATTCTTCAATTTCTCAGCGAACTCGAAAACTCTAAACATATATGACATCCTCCCTACGTGAGGCTTCACCGGTGACGAATTACTATAAAAGTGCTGCACTTATTAGTATTGCTGGACGTTACGTGCATTATTGTACTTTATAACTTTCTATCCGACTGATCATTAATTTTGTACATTTACATTACATTTAGATGGATTAAAGATTTTTTTTTTCTAAATTTGTATATGCCTCTAGTGGCGCAGACAATGTTATAACATCCTCCGGGGGGGGGGGTCTCTCAAGTGCAACCAAGTTTTTTGTTTGAGCGAAATTCAGGAGTTTTTGCAACTGATATCCCCCCCTCCCTTTTTTTCTCAATATAGTGTTGACAAGCTATGCTTGGATAGAAGAAGTGGTCCAAATACGGAATACCACTTTCATTGTGGCACCTACAGATTAATCTATTCACTCAAAATCATTAATTTTAATGCTAATAACTCTTAAAAACATTCATGAAGATAATCTGAGGTTTCAAAAAGCAGATTACCCGTTTTAAGTTGTTCTAAAACAAATCATTGCAAAAGAATGTAAAATCACGCTTTTCCAAGAGGTGGTCCAAGTACGGGATACTTAAAAAAAAAATGGTTTATCTCGTAATAAATAAACATGAAACATGAAATGTTCGCTCAAAAATTTTATTCGATATTTTATATGCCTTTCATGGCTGATGTGGCCCTCTTCTTCCTTGGACAAATCATATAACGAGAAATGAAAACTCCGAAAGCACTCATGGTGCACTAACTGAATGTGCTCATGTGTCAATGCAGTTTCTCGGATTACGCTTAACTGCATATTCTAAAAAACGTGCTACCACTGTTAGTCCAAATAAAACGGAGTGGTCAATTTTTAGACCATCTATGGTATCTCATTTTTAGCCCTCCCAATACTTCAAGTAGATAGGGCCTGTAGAAATTACTAAACAAATAAGTAGTTCAAAATAAGTATATTACGAGAAGCTTAAGTCACCTACGCTGTAGTCAGGTAGCAACCCTTTAGTTAACTGAAAACTTTGAGAAGGAGAGCTTCAGTTTTACATACCTTGAAAAGTTTTCATTACCTCAAAAGTAAGATTTTCTACTGAAACAGCTCTCACTAAAGCAAATGAGTCAACAGTCAAGACAATTTTGCTCACTACTATTTTGCACCTTCTTGTTATTCCATTGGGTGGTTATTTTTGTGACTGTATAACCCCCTTCCCCTATTTTCAGCAGGTATTCCGTATTTGGACCACTTCCTCTAGATAAAAGATGACAAAACAAAATTGTGAATGTAGTTCAGCCATATCTTATGGTTCCCCAGGCTCTAAAATGTACTATTTTGGGCAACATTTTATACACTTCTCACGCTAAGTTTTTATGTACCCTAGTATCAAAAAATTGTGCACTGTTATATAGACTGAAAAGGATAAAAAAAAGAAAATAATATATTCTAGCCTTTCGTGTCCCCCATTTTGTTTTTTAATTAGTAGAAAATTGATAAACGTAGAAAGTCTGCCGATTTCAATGTTTGAAACGATTAAAGTAACTTTTCTCAATATTAACAAAAATTTAACAGAACATTTTTGCACTGATCAAAAGCATCTTTGGAATATCTGCCACCTAATTCCTGACTGAACTTATGATTCTTAACTGATTAGTCCATAATAAGGACAAAACTGCAGTCTTAATGTCATCACCTGGCTTTTGGTATATATATTTTTTTTTCTGAAATTGCTCTGGCTAATAAGTGATAACACTGCATACTACATTTGATTTGTTGAAACAAGCAAATGTTTATTTGAAACAGTCAACTTGTTACCCAACTTCCTTTGGGGGGTATCTGGGAAATTTTAGCTCTCAAATTATATCTCATGACTACCCATTATCATAACAAATCAATTTTATTCAAAGCACAACAATCGACGTAACGGACTTTATTCAAATCAATGTTTTCTTTTGCAACCTCAAAACTATTTCTTAGCCCTTTTATGCCAGTCGCGTATGCTTTTGCATTGGAAACAGACACCCCTTTGATATTTTCCTAAATGATATTTTTCTTATTTTTACTGTTTCATTGAACAGTTACTTTTTTTTACTGTCTTTCTCTAACTAGCCAAAAGTTCTAAACAGTTCTTCTAAACAGCCAAAGGTTTCTTCCAGAATTGCCAGAATTCTAAAAAATGTATATATTATTTTCGTTGTCCTTTATACACGAGGGATGTAATCAAACCGTACGCAAAGAAAGGGGGGAGAATTAACAGCGCTGTCGTAACATCTACAAGAAAATAATTAACAATAAACGAAATCTAAAAGAAAAAAGCAACAACTTCCTTAATAAATCTAATAAAGTTTGAAATGTATATACGCGAGAACCATTCAATTAATTCAAACATAAAAAGAAAAATCAACGAACTCCGTTATAAGATCCAAAATAAATTGCAAAATTTAACGATTTCTCGTAATGGCTTTGTTATCCCGAGAGAAAAAGACCTTAAAGCTATTGTAAAATAATACAGCAGAATCAGGAGTTTCGGTTCTAAAAATAGTTCCTCTACGTCAATTTCAATATATTTCACATGGCATAACGGTGCTTCCCGAGATCAACCTTTTTTGTTTTCTCACTAAGGAAGATACTTTATTTGCCAACCGCAATACAAACGCAAGGAAATCAATCTTTAAAAGCTTCGGCCGCGAAAATAACAACAGCAGCATAGACTACGTTATATATATATATATATATATATATATATATATATATATATATATATATATATATATATATATTATATATATATATATATATATATATATATATATATATATATATATATATATATATGGGTGTGTGTGTGTGTGTTTCATTTTTTTACGTGCATTGATTCATCAGTAAAAGCAATAGAATGCTTCATTCGCTGTTAATAAGTCTGGGAAACAAAACATTTATATCTTTTGTTAGACTAAACTTTTGTTAGTTGAATCTTTTAGGTAGATTTATTTTGCTTCTAGTACAGGTGATTTCTGTTAGGTTATTGGATAGTGAACCAGTAAGAATTTGGTTTAAATGTGTATATATATATATACTAGCAGTACCCGCACGGCGATGCCCGTGCAAAAAATGTAAAGAAATTCAACTGAATAAATTTAAATTCACTCCACCCTCTTGAGTAAAATTATTATATTCTTTAATTCAAATGTGCACCACGACCTTTTAAAATATATTGATGACACTTTTAATGCCATTTCAGTTTGTAGTGTTCAATGCGAGGATTATTTTAGTTTTAAAGACTTTTTTCTTCTTTTCGTGTGTGTGTGACGAACTTATTTACTTTTAGCAAAATTTTTACGTTTCAATGGAACTTATGACACAACTGTATAGTGCTAAGATTTTCGAAAACTCTTAACAAACACAGCAATTTTGCCCTTGAAATTTAATATAATTCACCGATTTAACCGTAAGTTCAATGTAAAATTGCTCGCCAAATCTAAATTTATTAACATAGGGAACCGATTGTATCAGGTAGATCAGCCACAACCATTCTTCCATGATTTTAATGTGAACATTAA